>CM061749.1:240202458-240836397 GCA_030979885.1 Lolium multiflorum | reverse complement strand
GCCGTGTCCCCGAAGTTTTCCCTCAAAGGATTTAAGGTGAGTCGGACAAAAAAATCGTTCCTAGGCGCCCCAAAGCCTCGTTGTCGAAGAGGAAAGACGGCATTGATCTGGATACGCCACTCGCAACATCGGCAGGGTGCCCTATCGGCAATAAGACTATCACGACCGCCTTGCCCGAAGCATCGGCGACCGAGAAGATGCAGGCGTCGATCACATCGCCGATGTCTCCTTGACCTTGCTCTCCCGCGACAAAAAGGCCGACGAAAGGTGGACGGCGCTGCTCAAGAGGCAAGAGGAGAAGATGGAGCTCAAGAAACACAAGGAGGACATGTCCCTGCTGACATCGTCGACAGCTGGAATGTCTCCCCGAACGCGGGCGGCGCACAACTTTTTCACAGGCCAGATCCTCGACGACATCGAAGCCAAAATGATGGCGGCCGAGGCAGCGGCAGCAACACCACCCCCGGAGCAAGAGCCAGCACCAGCAGACGCGCCTCGACAGCATCTGCTAGTACACCTGCGTCGCCCTCTGCCTCGGCGTCAACGACGGAGCAAGCACACTGGGAAGATCACGACGAGGTCGTCCTGATCGAAGGGCCTACGTCGACTCAGGATGCGCCGTCAGCGTTGCCGTCGCCCAACTCCTTCTTCTAATTTACATCGGTCTGTAATATGATCGCGCGCCCAGTATTTTGATCGCGGCTACTCTGATCACGACGACTTCCGAGGGAACGATCTCTTTTGAATGTGAACTATTTGAATTTCTGTTTGGAGCGGTGTTTGGGGGACGCGGCTGGGGAGCGACGTCCCCCAAACGCGGCACGAACAAAACACGTCCCCAAGCGCTCGATTCGGCGCCGTTTAGACATACTCCCTCCCTCCGTTCACAAATAAATAGATGTGTAGATTTTTCAACAAATATTATCAAATGAGAGACAATTGCATTGGAAAGATGCAAACAAATATCTCTCTCCTCTTTAATTATTTCACCTCCAATAAAATAAAAGCATGTATGAAGTAGAGATAATATGTGGTGAATATTATTGAGTTTAATTTCCGTACGAGAGAAGCAATTTTTGCTACTTTAAAGTGCATTGGAAAGGTAGAAGTAAACTCTTTTAAGAATAAAGTTTGAGGCTAAACGTCCACTTATTTGTAGACGGAGCGAGTATCTGACTACAAGTTATATATAAATATAAATAGTATACAACAATTTGCATGCAAGTTGTCTATTTTTTACAATAACCACATGTAAGTATAAGTTAAGAACCGTTTATACAACAACAAAATCATCGTATATAAGTTGTCTACAAGAATTCTAACGACTATCTAGACACAACTGAGCCAATGCTCGATGGAGGAAACTGAATGGGAGGTGCTGCGGCTATATATGAGTAATGTTTGTTTTAGCGAGAGGCCTTACTAGTGTTAAGTTTGTTCATTGTCTTAAGGAAAGCAATATAGGGCGTGTTTGGTTGCCTGGGCCGATTTCCTGCATGACTGACACTGGCAGCCTCCTGCGCGTCCAAGACGGGCCATGGGCCATAAAAGCGACTTTGTTTGGTGGCCTGCACCGAGATTTTTTGACCCCGTGGAAATTTGGGCTATGGCCGTTTGGTAGGTCGATTTTCAGGCCTTGTAGCAGCCCAGAACGGCGTCGCTTCTGTTTGGTTGCAACCCATAATCCGGTTCTGGTAACCTCTTCCCTTCAATGGTGAGGTTGCCAGCGATCAAGAGCACAAGAACAGAATCATAGAGGACAGATAACTTAGCAGTGATCATAGATTACAGAAGTTCACGGCACAACAATTTTCAGACACGATCTTAGTTCTGGACACGACAGACAGGATCATAGTTCAACACTACGCAGGACGAGCAACTAGACAGGACATGGTACCAGGTTAGCTTCAGACATGGTGCTCGGAGACGACACACCTGGTGTCATCGCCATGGTACGGGCACCTTGTCACCACCTCAGTGCAGGTGTGGTCGAAGATGACCACACTGTACTCCAAGGAGGACACCCTTCTGAAGGTGACGAACTGGCCTACCTTGAGCTGATGGGCGACGGCAGGCCGACCATCCCTGGTCGATGAATGTGTCATCGTCTTCTCTCCTCGTAGTCATCCTCCAGTTGCATCTGGTGTTGGTGGTGACGACGATGTTGGATGGGATGTCTCCGAACCACTTGACGAAACCTTTAGGGATAATGAGGCGGCCGAAGGTGGGCTTGAAGATGATCTTGAGGAAGTGGTCCGGCCCTGGCTCGTCGTGGAAGTGGCCGACCTTAGCCGGCCTTCCACGACGCTTCTTCGCAGGTCCCTCGCCGGGAACCTCAGCAGGCGACCCAAGCACGATCTTCTCAGTCTGCCAGAAGAACACAAGCAATTAGTAACAGATGCGTGCTCACAAGTAGTGTAGATGAAAACGGCCATTGATAACAGTTGTTAGGCCTCGTACAGTTGCTCACACGGAAGGCATAGGGAGTGGCCACAAACTAAGTGTAGTGTGCTACGACAATGGCACACATGACTAAGTTTGAGGCCACCACCTAGCCTTCCATTGTGCCTTTGTTGAATCATTGGTCAATGCACCAGACATACCAAAACGAGGCCTCATATGTAGGATCACACGGCAGGCAGAGGGACTGTCCCCAAACTAAGTCTAGTGTGCCAGTATTACGGCACACATGACTAAGTTTGAGGGCAGCACCATGCCTGCCGTTGTGCCATAGTTGAATCATTGGCCAATGCACTGAAGAAGAAACTTGCAAAGCAGGATGTCTACGTTCCCCTCCTTTCCTGTAGACGTGTTGGGCCTCCAAGTGCGAGGTTTGTAGAACAGACAAGTTTTCCCTTAAGTGGATCACCCAAGGTTTATCGAACTCAGGGAGGAAGAGGTCAAAGATATCCCTCTCATGCAACCCCGCAACCACAAAGCAAGAAGTCTCTTGTGTCCCCAACACACCAAATAGGTGCACTAGTTCGGCGAAGAGATAGTGAAATACAGGTGGTATGAATATGTATGAGCAGTAGCAACGGTGCCAGAAAATAGCTTGCGGCGTGTAGTTGATGGTGGTAGTATTGCAAAGTAGTAACACAGAAAAACAAGAAACAAGCGTAGTAACTCAGCAGTATTTAGGAACAAGGCCTAGGGATTACACTTTCACTAGTGGACACTCTCAACATTGATCACATAACGAATAGATAAATGCATACTCTACACTTTTGTTGGATGATGAACACATTGCGTAGGATTACACGAACCCTCAATGCCGGAGTTAACAAGCTCCACAATAATGCTCATGTTTAAGTAACCTTAAGTGCAAGATAGATCAAAACGACTAAACCAAGTACTAGCATAGCATGCACACTGTCACCTTCATGCATATGTAGGAGGAATAGATCACATCAATATTATCATAGCAATAGTTAACTTCGCAATCTACAAGAGATCATGATCATAGCATAAACCAAGTACTAACACGTGCACACACTGTCACCTTTGCACACATGCAGGAGGAATAAAACTACTTTAATAACTTTGCTAGAGTAGCACATAGATAAATTGTGATACGATGCACATTGCAATCATAAAGAGATATAAATAAGCACTTCACTACGCTCTTCAATAGTGAATAAGTACTTCGTGAAATATAGCCTAAGAGACCCACACGGTGCACACACTGTCACCTTTACACACGTGGGACAAGGAGTCTCCGGAGATCACATAAGTAAAACTCACTTGACTAGCATAATGACATCTAGATTACAAGCATCATCATATGAATCTCAATCATGTAAGGCAGCTCATGAGATTATTGTATTGAACTACATAGGAGAGAGATGAAGCCCCGATGGAGAACTACTCCTCCTCATGGGAGCAGCAGCGGTGATGAAGATGGCGGTGGAGATGGCAGCGGTGTCGATGGAGAAGCCTTCCGGGGCACTTCCCGCTCCGGCAGGTGCCGGAACAGACTCGTCCCCGATCTTGGCTGCGATGACGGCGGCTCTGGAACTTTTCTCGTATCGTGGCTTCCTCCGTAAGGGTTTTCGGCTGGAAAGAGGCGGCGCAGGAGGGTCAACGAGGCGACGAGACCATAGGGTGGCGCGGCCAGGGCCGGCCGCGCCACCATGTCATCCGGGCCTACAGGGCCCTCCTCTCGGGCTCTCTGTTCGATGCTTCCGGCAAAATAGGAACTGGGCGTTGATTTCGTCCAATTGAGAATATTTCCTTACTAGGATTTCTGAAACCAAAACAGCAGAAAACAGGAACTGCACTTCGGCATCTTGTTAATAGGTTAGTTCCAAAATGCACGAATATGACATAAAGTGTGCATAAAACATGTAGGTATCATCAATAAAGTAGCATGGAACATAAGAAATTATCGATACGTTGAGACGTATCAGCAGTTAGTTTGCTCGTCCCGAGCAGGTAAAACGATAACAAAGATAATTTCTGAAATGACATGCCATCATAATCTTGATCATACTATTTGTAAACATATGTAATGAATGCAGCGATCAAAACAAAGGTAATGTCATGAGTAAACAATGAATCATAAAGCAAAGACTTTTCATGAATAGTACTTCAAGACAAGCATCAATAAGTCTTGCATAAGAGTTAACTCATAAAGCAATAAATCAAAGTAAAGGTATTGAAGCAACACATAGGAAGATTAAGTTTCAGCGGTTGCTTTCAACTTATAACATGTATATCTCATGGATATTGTCAACATAAAGTAATATAACAAGTGCAATATGCAAGTATGTAGGAATCAATGCACAATTCACACAAGTGTTTGCTTCTTAGGTGGAAGGAGATAGGTAAACTGACTCAACAATAAAAGTAAAAGAATGGTCCTTCAAAGAGGAAAGCATCGATTGCTGTATTTGTGCTAGAGCTTTTATTTTGAAAACATGAAACAATTTTGTCAACGGTAGTAATAAAGCATATGAGTTATGAAAATTATATCTTACAAGTTGCAAGCCTCATGCATAGTATACTAATAGTGCCCGCACCTCGTCCTACTCAGCTTGGACTACCGGATCTTCGCATGCCATGTTTCAACCAAGTGTCACAAAGGTACCTCCATGCCGTACAAAGGTCTAAGGAGAATGCTCGCATTTCGGATTTCTCGCTTTTGATTATTCTCAACTTAGACATCCATACCGGGACAACATGGACAACAGATAATGGACTCCTCTTAAATGCATAAGTAGCAATGATTATTATTCTCATATGAGATTGAGGATATATGTCCAAAACTGAAACTTCCACCATGATTCATGGCTTTAGTTAGCAGCCCAATGTTCTTCTCTAACAATTTTGCATGCTCCAACCACTAAAATGATAGATCCTTCAGACAAGACGGACATGCATAGCAACTCACATGATATTCAATAAAGAGTAATTGATGGCGTTCCCAGAAGCATGGTTATCGCACAACAAGCAACTTAATAAGAGATAAAGTGCATAAGTACATATTCAATACTACGATAGTTTTTAAGGCTATTTTGTCCCATGAGCTATATATTGCAAAGGTGAATGATGGAATTTTAAAGGTAGCACTCAAGCAATTTACTTTGCAATGGCGGAGAAATACCATGTAGTAGGTAGGTATGGTGGACACAAATGGCATAGTAGTTGGCTCAAGGATTTTGGATGCATGAGAAGTATTCCCTCTCGATACAAGGTTTAGGCTAGCAAGGTTATTTGAAGCAAACTCAAGGATGAACAAGTGCAGCAAAACTCACATAAAAGACATATTGTAAACATTATAAGACTCTACACTGTCTTCCTTGTTGTTCAAAACTCAATACTAGATATTATCTAGACCTTAGAGAAACCAAATATGCAAATCAAATTTTAGCAAGCTCTATGTATTTCTTCATTAATGGGTGCAAAGCATATGATGCAAGAGCTTAAACATGAGCACAACAATTGCCAAGTATCACATTATCCAAGACATTTTAGAATTACTACATGTAGCATTTTCCAATTCCAACCATATAACAATTTAACGAAGAAGAAACTTCGCCATGAACATTATGAGTAAAGCCTAAGGACACATGTGTCCATATGCAACAGCGTGTGTCTCTCCCACAAAGTGAATGCTAGGATCCATCTTATTCAAACAAAAACAAAAACAAAAACAAATTCCAAGTAAAGAACAAAAGATGTGATTGAATAAAAATATAGTTTCACTAGAAGAAACCTGATAAGTTGTCGATGAAGAAGGGGATGCCTTGGGCATCCCCAAGCTTAGATGCTTGAGTCTTCTTAAAATATGCAGGGATGAACCACCGGGGCATCCCCAAGCTTAGACCTTTCACTCTTCTCGATCACATTATATCACCCTCTTCTATTGACCCTTGAAAACTTCACACCAAACTTCAAGCAAACTCATTAGAGGGTTAGTGCATAATCAAAATTCACATGTTCAGAGGTGACACAATCATTCTTAACACTTCTGGACATTGCACAAAACTTCTGAAAGTTAATGGAACAAAGAAACTCATTCAACTTAACAAAAGCGGCAATGCGAAATAAAAGGCAGAATCTGTCAAAAACAGAACAGTCCGTAAAGACGAATTTTAAGATGGCACCAGACTTGCTCAAATGGAAAAACTCAAAACTAATGAAAGTTGCGTACATATCTGAGGATCACGCTCGTAAATTGGCAGATTTTTTCGAATTTTCTACAGAGAACTGTGCCCAGATTCGTGACAGTCAGCAATGCTGTTTCTGCGCAGCGATCCCAAATATAACATCAACTTTGACATAGAAACTTTACTTGGCACAACAAAACACAAAACTAAGATAAGGAGAGGTTGCTACAGTAGTAAACAACTTCCAAGACACAAATATAAAACAAATTACTGTAGCAAAATAACACATGGGTTATCTCCCAAGAAGTTCTTTTCTTTATAGCCATTAAGATGGGCTCAGCAGTTTTAATGATGCTCACATAAGGGTGAGAGTTGAAGCAAAAGAGAGAATCAAAAAGCAAATTCAAAACACATTTAAGTCTAACATGCTTCCTATGCATAAGAATCTTGTAAATAAACAAGTTCATGAAGAGCAAAGTAACAAGCATAGGAAGATAAAACAAGTGTAGCTTCAAAAATTTCAGCACATAGAGAGGTGTTTTAGTAACATGAAAATTTTTACAACCATATTTTCCTCTCTCATAATAACTTTCAGTAGCATCATGAGCAAACTCAACAATATAACTATCACATAAAGCATTCTTATCATGAGTCTCATGCATAAAATAATTACTACTCCCAACATAAGCATAGTCATTCTTATTAATTGTAGTGGGAGCAAATTCAACAAAGTAGCTATCAAATATAGGAGGTATATTGTAATCATAATCAAATTTATCCTCCATAACAGGTGGTAACAAAAGACTACTATCATTATAATCATCATAAATAGGAGGCAAAGTATCATCAAAGTAAATTTTCTCCTCAATGCTTGGGGGACTAAAAATATCATGCTCATCAAAGCCAGCTTCCCCAAGCTTAGAATTTTCCATAGCATTAGCAACAATGGTGTTCAAAGCATTCATACTAATAACATTCCCATTATCATGCATATAAAGTTCCATGGGTTTTTTAATTCTCTCTTCAAACACATCATGTCCTAATTCAAGATAAAGTTCATAAAGATCTCTCATATTTTTGTTGTTTTCCATTATGCCTAACTAGTGTAAACAAGAAACCAAATGTCGCAATTGCGAGTCTAAAGGAAATAGCTTCGAGTACTTACAATGGCGCCGGAAAATAGCTTAGTAGCCGAGATCCGGAGTGTGAGTACCTTTTACCTTTCCTCCCCGGCGCGGAAAATAGCTTGATGTCTACGTTCCCTCCTTTCCTGTAGACAGTGTTGGGCCTCCAAGTGCAGAGGTTTGTAGAACAGCAGCAAGTTTTCCCTTAAGTGGATCACCCAAGGTTTATCGAACTCGGGGAGGAAGAGGTCAAAGATATCCCTCTCATGCAACCCTGCAACCACAAAGCAAGAAGTCTCTTGTGTCCCCAACACACCAAATAGGTGCACTAGTTCGGCGAAGAGATAGTGAAATACAGGTGGTATGAATATGTATGAGCAGTAGCAACGGTGCCAGAAAATAGCTTGCTTGCGTGTAGTTGATGGTGGTAGTATTGCAGCAGTAGTAACACAGTAAAACAGTAAACAAGCAGTAAACTCAGCGTATTTAGGAACAAGGCCTAGGGATTACACTTTCACTAGTGGACACTCTCAACATTGATCACATAACGAATAGATAAATGCATACTCTACACTTTTGTTGGATGATGAACACATTGCGTAGGATTACACGAACCCTCAATGCCGGAGTTAACAAGCTCCACAATAATGCTCATGTTTAAGTAACCTTAAGTGCAAGATAGATCAAAACGACTAAACCAAGTACTAGCATAGCATGCACACTGTCACCTTCATGCATATGTAGGAGGAATAGATCACATCAATATTATCATAGCAATAGTTAACTTCGCAATCTACAAGAGATCATGATCATAGCATAAACCAAGTACTAACACGGTGCACGCACTGTCACCTTTGCACACATGCGGAGGAATAAAACTACTTTAATAACTTTGCTAGAGTAGCACATAGATAAATTGTGATACGATGCACATTGCAATCATAAAGAGATATAAATAAGCACTTCACTACGCTCTTCAACAGTGAATAAGTACTTCGTGAAATATAGCCTAAGAGACCCACACGGTGCACACACTGTCACCTTTACACACGTGGGACAAGGAGTCTCCGGAGATCACATAAGTAAAACTCACTTGACTAGCATAATGACATCTAGATTACAAGCATCATCATATGAATCTCAATCATGTAAGGCAGCTCATGAGATTATTGTATTGAACTACATAGGAGAGAGATGAACCACATAGCTACCGGTACAGCCCCGAGCCTCGATGGAGAACTACTCCCTCCTCATGGGAGCAGCAGCGGTGATGAAGATGGCGGTGGAGATGGCAGCGGTGTCGATGGAGAAGCCTTCCGGGGCACTTCCCGCTCCGGCGGGTGCCGGAACAGACTCTGTCCCCCAGATCTTGGCTTCGCGATGACGGCGGTTCCGGAACTTTTCTCGTATCGTGGCTTCCTCCGTAAGGGTTTTCGATGCAGGGGCTTTAAATAGGCGAAGAGGCGGCGCAGAGGGTCAACGAGGCGACGAGACCATAGGGTGGCGCGCCAGCCTGGGCCGCGCCACCATGTCATGGGCCCACCAGGCCCTCCTCTGTGGCTCTCGGGTGTTGGATGCTTAGGGCAAAATAGGAACACAGGCGTTGATTTCGTCCAATTAGAGAATATTTCCTTACTAGGATTTCTGAAACCAAAAGCACAACGCGCCGGGCATCTTGTTAATAGGTTAGTTCGAAAATGCACGAATATGACATAAAGTGTGCATAAAACATGTAGGTATCATCAATAAAGTAGCATGGAACATAAGAAATTATCGATACGTTGGAGACGTATCACAGGGTATCAGAGGCCTCATACAATAAGGACATAGTATGAGGAGATGTTTGAACAGAACCAATGGCATGGTCATGTTAAGTCATGACATAGGTTCTGATCAATCCTCTCCTCATACTATGATCCTAGGGTATAATCATTGGCCTAATTCAATCAAAAAACAAGACAATTGGCACTTCAAATTGAGTACATTACGAGTGGTACTTAGGGTACATTACAAATTGTACTTAGGCCACATTACAAATTCTCATACAGTACGTCTACATCACATTCATCACTCCTCACAAGTAGCCATGATCCTCTTGAGCTTGTCCTTGATTGCAAAGTTCACTTGAAGCAGATCGTATATGTCATACTCTAGCTTTCTCTTCTCAACCTCCAAAGCCTGTTTTTCTGCCTCCCATTCCTGTTTCTTAGCCCTCATCACTTGTGCTTGTGTTCGCAACACGTTCTTGAGCATTGCAACTTCCTTCTTCAAGTCCTCCCACTCCTCTTGCGTCTGAACAAACTAGCGCGACTCAACTCAACTTTTCGCACAACAATGACAACATGCTAAACCCGAACACAAAAAAACCTTCGCCTCTATGCATGCACAGTAAGATCTGCCTGTTTCAGCAATCCTAAGGCCAGTGTAGGAAGGATCTACCGCAATCTGACACTATAGTAACAGGTCTATGTTGGATATATGCCCAAGAGGCAATAATAAAATGGTTATTATAATATATCTTTGTGTTTATGATAAATGTTTGAATACCATGCTATAATTGTATTAACCGAAACATTGATACATGTGTGTTATGTAAACAACAAGAAGTCCCTGGTAAGCCTCTTGTATAACTAGCTTGTTGATTAATAGATGATCAAGGTTTCGTGATCATGAACATTGGATGTTATTAATAACAAGGTTATGTCATTAGGTGAATGATATAATGGACATACACCCAAATAAGTGTAGCATAAGATCACGTCATTAAGTTCGGTTTGCTATAAGCTTTTGATACATAGTTACCTAGTCCTTCGACCATGAGATCATGTAAATCACTTATACCGGAAGGGTACTTTGATTACATCAAACGCCACTGCGTAAAAGGTGGTTATAAACGTGGGATTAATTATTCGGAAAGTATGAGTTGAGGCATATGGATCAAGAGTGGGATATTGTCCATCCCGATGACGGATAGATATACTCTGGGCCCTCTCGGTGGAATGTCGTCTG
The DNA here is from genome assembly GCA_030979885.1 of Lolium multiflorum. NCBI lineage: Eukaryota > Viridiplantae > Streptophyta > Magnoliopsida > Poales > Poaceae > Lolium > Lolium multiflorum. The sequence goes on along the minus strand of CM061749.1, from coordinate 240,825,653 downwards.
ATTAGCTTGCAAGCATATGAATGGTTCATAAGAGATGATATACCACGGTACGAGTAAAGAGTACTTGTCGGTGACGAGGTTGAACAAGGTATCGTGATACCGATGATCGAACCTCGGACAAGTAAAGTATCGCGTGACAAAAGGAATCGGTATCGTATGTAAATGGTTCAATCGATCACTAAGTTATCGTTGAATATGCGCCATTATGGATCTCCAGATCCCGCTATTGGTTATTGGTCGGAGAAAGTCTCAACCATGGCATAGTTCACGAACCGTAGGGTGACACACTTAAGGTTTGATGCCGTTTTAAGTAGATATGGAATATGGAATGGAGTTCGGATTTTGTTCGGAGTCTCGGATGGGATCCAGGACATCACGAGGAGGTCCGGAATGGTCCGGAGAATAAGATTCATATATAGGAAGTCACTTTCCAAGTTTGAAAATGATCCGGTGTATTTATGGAAGGTTCTAGAAGGTTCTAGAAAAGTCCGGAAGAAATCACCATGGAAGGTGAAGTCCCGGAGGGACTCCACCTAGCTTGGCCGGCCAGCCATAGGGAGGAGGAGTCCCAGGTGGACTCCACCAAAGGTGGCTGGCCACCCCACCAAAGGGAAAGGGAGAGTCCCACCCCAAGTCGGTTTCGTCTATTTGGCAGTTTTTGAATTGGGGTCTTATTCGAAGACTTGGGCAAACCCTAGATGTGTTCCACCTATGTAATGAGGGGCAAGGGGAGGGGGCCGGCCAGATTAAGTCCACCTTGGCCGCACCACCCAAGGCACCCAGGCCGGCGCCCCCCTCTCCCCAAACCCTAGCCGCCCCTCCTCCACATACAACTCTAGTAGCGCTTAGGCGAAGCCCTGCTGGAGTTCTCCACCACCACCGCCACCACGCCGTCGTGATGTCGGGATTCCGAGGAGGATCTACTACTTCCGCTGCCCGCTGGAACGGGGAGGAGGAAGTCGTCATCAACACCGAACGTGTGACCGAGTACGGAGGTGCTGCCCGACTGTGGCACCGTCAAGATCTTCTACACGCTTTTGCAAGCGGCAAGTGATCGACTACATCCACAACGAGATCTAATCTCGTAGGCTTTGGAAATCTTCGAGGGTTAGTCTCATAATCTTGTCGTTGCTACCTTCTTCTAGATTGGATCTTGGCTTGTTATTCGTTCTTGCGGTAGGAAATTTTTTGTTTTCGATGCTACGAATCCCATCAGTGGTATCAAAGCCGTGTCTATGCATAGATTGGTTGCACGAGTAGAACACAATGGTTTTGTGGGCGTTGATGCTTTTGTTGTCTTTATTTCATGTACTTTGCATCTTGCGGGATGGTGGGATGAAGCGGCCCGGGCTAACTTTACATGACCGCGTTCATGAGACTTGCTCCACGCTCGACATGCAACTTGTATTGCATAAGTGGCTTTGTGGGTGTCTGTCTCTCTCACCATAGTGAAGATTAAATTTACTCTTTCTATTGACAACACTAGTATCACCATTGTGGTTCATGTTCGTAGGTAGATTGGATCGTACTCGAAAACCCTAAACCACGTAAAATATGCAAACCAAATTAGAGGCGTCTAACTTGTTTTTGCAGGGTTTGGTGATGTGATATGGCCATGATGTGATGATGAATATGTATGAGATAATCATTATTGTATTGTGGCAACCGGCAGGAGCCTTATGGTTGTCTTTATATTTCATGTTGTAGTATTATTTCAAAGTAGTTGTAATAGTTGCTACACACGGTGAACAACCATGAAGACGGTGCCATGGACCTTGACGCTACGCCGACGATGATGGAGATCATGCCCGTTGATGATGGAGGTCATGTCCGTGCTTTGGAGATGATGATCAAATGCGCAAGACTAAAGGGCCATATCATATCACATATGAATTGCATGTGATGTTAATACATTATGCATCTTATTTTGCTTAGATCGCGACGGTAGAATTATAAGATGATCACTCACATTAATATCAAGATAATAAAGTGTTCTCCCCTCGTATGCACCGTTGCTACAGTTCGTCGTTTTGAAGCATCTCGTGATGATCGGATGTGATAGATTCGACGTTCGCATACAACGGGTGACAAAGGATTAATTTGTCAATGCCTACAGATTGTAGACTAGGGTTTTGCTAGAAGTAGAGGGCAAGTAGATCTCGAAGGTTTCAGCCGAAAAGTACTCGCTGATTGTAAAAACTAGGGTTCTGTTGACAATAGATTCGATCCTTTCTTCCCTCGACTCCCCTTATATAGGAGGTGGAGCCGAGGGTTTTCGTAATACAAAGTTACAGAGTCCGGGAGGGTTTCGTACCCGTCCTGCAAGATTACAAATCTATATTTCCTAATACAACTCTATCTTTCCTTAACACTAATTGGGCTTCGAACCTTCCTATTCTTCGAGTCCTGGGCCTTCAATAAACCCCGGGTACTATCTTTGGCAGGCCCATTGGAGATGCCTATGTCAGAGCCCCAGATTTTACTTGAATCGAAGAATCAAGAAAAATCTCCATCTTTAATCATTCAATAATCTTGCGGTTATTGCATAACCTTGATATGCGAATACTATATTGTGCAGGATGATGGTAGTTGGGGCTATTCATCTGACGGATGGTACTAGTTAACTGCTCTAGTGGCAATCCGCAAAAACCTACTTCAAGATCACGTCCCCGGACATGATCTCGGATACTGGTAAACTTCGACAGTGCCGCTTAAGGTCTTACCATTCGTCGAGTCCTAGTCATATTTTATCGGGTACCTAACGTCTTAGGATTTTTCTTCGCATCTGTTGATACGGAAAAAATTAGCAAACCGACGTCAGAGACGGTGCCACGCCGCTCAGAACGGATCTGGGGTCTTACCTTCCCAAAGTTTTGCGGCATTCAGAGATTATTCGCGACTTTTAGCGCTCTGAGAATATATTGTCGAGTGCTTTTCGGCTGCTGGAATAGCACATTTTATTGAGTCATATTTGATGACTTATTTTGTCTTCCCGATGGGAGTATATGAAGAGTTATTTTATAACTCGAAATATACTCGCGTCTTTTTCTTTCTATATTTTTGTATAATTTCATCGGGCACGTGAACAGCGTTCCCGATGGGAGTAGCCCCCGAGGCTACAACCAAGGACTTGTGCTTGGTTGTAGGCTCAACAGTTTATCTTCTGTCGCTATATTGTTAATCCTTCACGAACTTTTCATATCTATCGGGTGCGCGACCAGCGCTCCCGATGGGAGTAGCCCCCGAGGCTATGATCAAATACTTGTATTTGGTCATAGGCTCTCGCCATTTCTATTTTGTCATACTCAAAATTTTATTTCTTTTTCCAAAGTAGCCTCCGAGCATTTGGGCAAAAACTTGTATTTGATCAAAGGCTCTCGAAGTAATCTTATGTTTGTCGACATTCTCACGATGCTTCTTAGTCGAGTTTTTCTTTTGCCAGAGTGACATCATTGGTGATGATAGCCACGATTACGGTATTGGGAACATGCGAAAACCGCTCCTCTCACTGCCTCGTGGGTCCAGATTCCCTATCCGGTGGACACGTCGTGCAAGTGGGGGACACACGTCCTCCACTTTTTCCGGCGCACGCACTGTGTCACCTGTCTCTTCTTTTCTCAGTGAAAATCCGTTTTTACCCTTCGTCCACGTGTGCTTCATCTGCGCCATAACATTTCCATCTAACGGTTGTGTTGATTCACCGCACCTCTATTTAAGTCCATCGTCTTCTTCCTCTGGCACTTTCGCTTGCGCCGCCCATCTGCTTTTCCTCTGCCAAAACTTCCCACTGCGCCCAGAGTTCCTTGTGCTCCATTGCTCGTGCGCTTTTCTCCTCCATTCCCGTTCATGCCACCGCGCAAACTCACCAGTCACAGCACCCCTTGATGTCACTCCGCTCTGGTTGGGCCTCCAAGAGCGGTTTGTAGAATTGCAAGTTTTCCCTTAAGTGGATCACCCAAGGTTTATCGAACTCAGGGAGGAAGAGGTCAAAGATATCCCTCTCAAGCAACCCTGCAATCACGATACAAGAAGTCTCTTGTGTCCCCAACACCCCTAATACACTTGTCAGATGTATAGGTGCACTAGTTCGGTGAAGAGATAGTGAAATACAGGTATGAATGTATATGAGCAGTAGTAACGGCACCAGAAAATAGCTTGATGCTACAACTGGCGTGTGGTTGATGGTGGTAATATTGCAGCAAGTAAAGATGCAACAGTAAACAAGCAGCGATTTCAGTATTTAGGAACAAGGCCTAGGGATTATACTTTCACTAGTGGACACTCTCAACATTGATCGCATAATAAATAATAACTTCTCTCATTTGTGCTACATATACTCTTTTTTGATAATGAACACCATTCGTTGCGTAGGATTACACGAACCCTCAATGCCGGAGTTAACAAGCTCCACAACATTCGATATTCATGTTTAAGTAACCTTAGAGCATAATAGATCTTTGCAAAATAGACCGAGTACTAACATAGCATACACACTGTCACCTTTACACTATGAAGGGGGAATAAATCACATCAATACTATCATAGCGATAATCAATTCCATAACCTACAAGAGATTATGATCATAATCTACGACAAGAACTACACGATGCACACACTGTCACCATTACACCATGCAGGAGGAATAGACTACTTTAATAACATCACATGAGTAGCACATAACTAGTAGCGATACAAAGCACATTGCAATCATAAAGGGATATAAATAAGCACTTCACTATGCCATTCATAACAGTGAATAAGTATTCTGTGAAATATAGCCTAAGAGACCCACACGGTGCACACACTGTCACCTTTACACACGTGGGACAAGGAGTCTCCGGAGATCACATAAGTAAAATCCACTTGACTAGCATAATGACATCTAGATTACAAGCATCATCATATGAATCTCAATCATGTAAGGCAGCTCATGAGATTATTGTATTGAAGTACATAGGAGAGAGATGAACCACATAGCTACCGGTACAGCCCCGAGCCTCGATGGAGAACTACTCCCTCCTCATGGGAGACAACAGCGGTGATGAAGATGGCGGTGGTGTCGATGGAGAAGCCTTCCGGGGCACTTCCCCGTCCCGGCGGCGTGCCGGAACAGAGACTCCTGTCCCCCAGATCTTGGCTTCGCGATGGCGGCGGCTCTAGAACTTTTCTCGTACCGTGGCTTATTCGTATCGAGGTTTAGGTCAGGGACCCTTAAATAGGCGAAAAGGCGGAGTCGGAGGGTCGACGAGGCGGTGACACACTAGGGGGGCGTGGCCCAGGCCCTGGCCGCGCCACCGTCATCCGTGGCCCCGTGGCCCCCCTCCGCCGACTCTCGGGTGTTCCGAAGCTTCCGGTGAAAATAGGGTGCGGGCGTTGATTTCGTCCGATTCCGAGAATATTTCCTTACTAGGATTTCTGAAACCAAAACAGCAGAAAGAACTGGCACTTCGGCATCTCGTCAATAGGTTAGTTCCGAAAACGCATCAAAACGATATAAAGTGTGAACAAAACATGTAGGTATTGTCATAAAACAAGCATGGAACATCAGAAATTATAGATACGTTGGAGACGTATCAGCATCCCCAAGCTTAGTTCCTACTCGTCCTCGAGTAGGTAAACGATAACACAAATAATTTCTGAGGTGACATGCTACCATCATAATCTTGATCAACATTATTGTAAAGCATATGACATGAATGAAGTGATTCAAAGCAATGATCTATAGTTTGCTAACATATAGCAAAACTTTTCATGAATAGTACTTTCAAGACAAGCATCAAAAGTCTTGCATAAGAGTTAACTCATAAAGCAATAAATTCAAAGTAAAAGCATCGAAGCAACACAAAGGAAGATATAAGTTTCAGCAGTTGCTTTCAACTTTCAACATGCATATCTCATGGATAATTGTCAACATAGAGTAATATGATGAATGCAAATAAGCAAGTATGTAAGAATCAATGCACAGTTGACACAAGTGTTTGCTTCTAAGGTGGAAGGAAATGGGTAAACTGACTCAACAATAAAGTAAAAGATAGGCCCTTCGCAGAGGGAAGCAGGGATTAAATCATGTGCTAGAGCTTTTCAAGTTTTGAAATCATATAGAGAGCATAAAAGTAAAGTTTTGAGAGGTGTTTGTTGTTGTCAACGAATGGTAATGGGTACTCTAACTACCTTATCAACCAGACTTTCAAGAGCGGTGATGCGCGTAGATGTACATGTCCGTTGGGAACCCCAAGAGGAAGGTATGATGCGCACAGTGGCAAGTTTTCCCTCAGAAAGAAACCAAGGTTTATCGAACCAGGAGGAGCCAAGAAGCACGTTGAAGGTTGATGGTGGCGAAATGTGATGCGGCGCAACAACAGGGATTCCGGCGCCAACGTGGAACCTGCACAACACAACCAAAGTACTTTGCCCCAACGAAACAGTGAGGTTGTCAATCTCACCGGCTTGCTGTAACAAAGGATTAACCGTATTGTGTGGAAGATGATTGTTTGCGAAGAAAACAGTAAAGAACAATTGCAGTAGATTGTATGCGATGTAAAGAATAGGACCGGGGTCCACGTTCACTAGAGGTGTCTCTCCCATAAGATAAAAGCATGTTGGGTGAACAAATTACAGTCGGGCAATTGACAAAATAGAGAAAGGCATAACAATGCATATACATGATATGATAAATATAGTGAGATTTAATTGGGCATTACGACAAAGTACATAGACCGCCATCCAACTGCATCTATGCCTAAAAAGTCCACCTTCAGGTTATCATCCGAACCCCTTTCAGTATTAAGTTGCAAAGCAACAGACAATTGCATTAAGTATGGTGCGTAATGTAATCGACAACTACATCCTTAGACATAGAATCAATGTTTTATCCCTAGTGGCAAACACATCACAACCTTAGAACTTTCTGTCACTGTCCCAGGTGTCAATGAAGGCATGAACCCACTATCGAGCATAAATACTCCCTCTTGGAGTTAAGAGCAAAAACTTGGCCAGAGCCTCTACTAATAACGGAGAGCATGCAAGATCATAAACAACACATAAACAATAGATTGATAATCACCATAACATAGTATTCTCTATCCATCGGATCCCGACAAACACAACATATAGTATTACAGATAGATGATCTTGATCATGTTAGGCAGCTCACAAGATCCAACAATGAAGCACAATTAGGAGAAGACGACCATCTAGCTACTGCTATGGACCCATAGTCCAGGGGTGAACTACTCACTCATCACTCCGGAGGCGATCATGGCGATGAAGAGTCCTCCGGGAGATGAATCCCCTCTCCGGCAGGGTGCCGGAGGCGATCTCCTGAATCCCCCGAGATGGGATTCGCGGCGGCGTGTCTCGGGAAGGTTTTCCGTATCGTGGCTCCTGCATGGGGGTTTCGCGACGGAGGCTATTTGTAGGCGAAAGGGCAGCCTCGGAGGGGTATGGTGGGGCTAGACACTAGGGCGGCGCGGCCAGGGCCTGGGCCGCGCCGACACCATGTGTGGGCCCCACGTAGCCCCTCTCTGACGGCTCTCGGGTGTTGATGGCGTGTAACTCACACGTTCGTTGGGAACCCCAAGAGGAAGGTATGATGCGCACAGTAGCAAGTTTTCCCTCAGAAAGAAACCAAGGTTTAATCGAACCAGGAGGAGCCAAGAAGCACGTTGAAGGTTGATGGTGGCGAAATGTGATGCGGCGCAACAACAGGGATTCCGGCGCCAACGTGGAACCTGCACAACACAACCCAAGTACTTTGTCCCAACGAAACAGTGAGGTTGTCAATCTCACCGGCTTGCTGTAACAAAGGATTAACCGTATTGTGTGGAAGATGATTGTTTGCAAGAAAACAGTAAACAAGTATTGCAGAGATTGTATGCTATGTAAAGAATAGGACCGGGGTCCACAGTTCACTAGAGGTGTCTCTCCCATAAGATAAAGCATGTTGGGTGAACAAATTACAGTCGGGCAATTGACAAATAGAGAAGGGCATAACAATGCATATACATGATATGATAAATATAGTGAGATTTAATCCGGGCATTACGACAAAGTACATAGACCGCCATCCAACTGCATCTATGCCTAAAAAGTCCACCTTCAGGTTATCATCCGAACCCCATTCAGTATTAAGTTGCAAAGCAACAGACAATTGCATTAAGTATGGTGCGTAATGTAATCGACAACTACATCCTTAGACATAGAATCAATGTTTTATCCCTAGTGGCAACAGCACATCACAACCTTAGAACTTTCTGTCACTGTCCCAGGTGTCAATGAAGGCATGAACCCACTATCGAGCATAAATACTCCCTCTTGGAGTTAAGAGCAAAAACTTGGCCAGAGCCTCTACTAATAACGGAGAGCATGCAAGATCATAAACAACACATAAACAATAGATTGATAATCACCATAACATAGTATTCTCTATCCATCGGATCCCGACAAACACAACATATAGTATTACGATAGATGATCTTGATCATGTTAGGCAGCTCACAAGATCCAACAATGAAGCACATGAGGAGAAGACGACCATCTAGCTACTGCTATGGACCCATAGTCCAGGGGTGAACTACTCACTCATCACTCCGGAGGCGACCATGGCGGTGTAGAGTCCTCCGGGAGATGAATCCCCTCTCCGGCAGGGTGCCGGAGGCGATCTCCTGAATCCCCCGAGATGGGATTCGCGGCGGCGGCGTCTCTGGAAGGTTTTCCGTATCGTGGCTCTCGGTACTGGGGTTTTCGCGACGGAGGCTTTAAGTAGGCGAAAGGGTAGGTCAGGGGCGACGAGGCCCACACCATAGGGCGGCGCGGGCCCCCCCTGCGCGCGGCCCTATGGTGGCGGCGCCTCGTCGCCCCACTTCTTATCCCTTTTGGTCTTGGAAGCTTCGTGCAAAAATAGGACCCTGGGCGGTGATTTCGTCCAATTCCGAGAATATTTCGTTACTAGGATTTCTGAAACCAAAAACAGCAGAAACAGCAACTGGCTCTTCGGCATCTTGTTAATAGGTTAGTTCCAGAAAATGCGTAAATACGACATATAATGTGCATAAAACATGTAGGTATCATCAATAAAGTAGCATGGAACATAAGAAATTATCGATACGTTGGAGACGTATCAGCATCCCCAAGCTTAGTTCTGCTCGTCCCGAGCAGGTAAAACGATAACTAAAGATAATTTCTGAAGTGACATGCCATCATAATCTTGATCATACTATTTGTAAACATATGTAATGAATGCAGCGATCAAAACAATGGTAATGACATGAGTAAACAAGTGAATCATAAAGCAAAGACTTTTCATGAATAGTACTTCAAGACAAGCATCAATAAGTCTTGCATAAGAGTTAACTCATAAAGCAATAAATCAAAGTAAAGGTATTGAAGCAACACAAAGGAAGATTAAGTTTCAGCGGTTGCTTTCAACTTATAACATGTATATCTCATGGATATTGTCAACATAAAGTAATATAACAAGTGCAATATGCAAGTATGTAGGAATCAATGCACAGTTCACACAAGTGTTTGCTTCTTAAGGTGGAGGGAGATAGGTAAACTGACTCAACAATAAAAGTAAAAGAAAGGTCCTTCAAAGAGGAAAGCATCGATTGCTGTATTTGTGCTAGAGCTTTTATTTTGAAAACATGAAACAATTTTGTCAACGATAGTAATAAAGCATATGAGTTATGTAAATTATATCTTACAAGTTGCAAGCCTCATGCATAGTATACTAATAGTGCCCGCACCTCGTCCTACTTAGCTTGGACTACCGGATCTTTGCATGCCATGTTTCAACCAAGTGTCACAAAGGGGTACCTCCATGCCGCCTGTACAAAGGTCTAAGGAGAAAGCTCGCATTTTGGATTTCTCGCTTTTGATTATTCTCAACTTAGACATCCATACCGGGACAACATGGACAACAGATAATGGACTCCTCTTTAATGCATAAGCATGTAGCAACAATTATTATTCTCATATGAGATTGAGGATATATGTCCAAAACTGAAACTTCAACCATGATTCATGGCTTTAGTTAGCGGCCCAATGTTCTTCTCTAACAATTTGCATGCTCCAATCATTAAGGTGATAGATCCTTCAGACAAGACGGACATGCATAGCAACTCACATGATATTCAACAATAGTTGATGGCGTTCCCCAGAAGCATGGTTATCGCACAACAAGCAACTTAATAAAAGATAAAGTGCATAAGTACATATTCAATACTACGATAGTTTTTAAGGCTATTTTGTCCCATGAGCTATATATTGCAAAGGTGAATGATGGAATTTTAAAGGTAGCACTCAAGCAATTTACTTTGGAATGGCGGAGAAATACCATGTAGTAGGTAGGTATGGTGGACACAAATGGCATAGTGGTTGGCTCAAGGATTTTGGATGCATGAGAAGTATTCCCTCTCGATACAAGGTTTAGGCTAGCAAGGTTATTTGAAGCAAACTCAAGGATGAACCGGTGCAGCAAAACTCACATAAAAGACATATTGTAAACATTATAAGACTCTACACCGTCTTCCTTGTTGTTCAAAACTCAATACTAGATATTATCTAGACCTTAGAGAGACCAAATATGCAAATCAAATTTTAGCAAGCTCTATGTATTTCTTCATTAATGGGTGCAAAGTATATGATGCAAGAGCTTAAACATGAGCACAACAATTGCCAAGTATCACATTATCCAAGACATTTTAGAATTACTACATGTAGCATTTTCCAATTCCAACCATATAACAATTTAACGAAGAAGAAACTTCGCCTTGAACATTATGAGTAAAGCCTAAGGACATATTTGTCCATATGCAACAGCGGAGCGTGTCTCTCTCCCACAAAGTGAATGCTAGGATCCATTTTATTCAAACAAAAACAAAAACAAAAACAAACCGACGCTCCAAGTAAAGAACACAAGATGTGATTGAATAAAAATATAGTTTCAGGGGAGGAACCTGATGATGTTGTCGATGAAGAAGGGGATGCCTTGGGCATCCCCAAGCTTAGACGCTTGAGTCTTCTTAGAATATGCAGGGGTGAACCACGGGGGCATCCCCAAGCTTAGAGCTTTCACTCCTCTTGATCATAGTATATCATACTCCTCTCTTGACCCTTGAAAACTTCCTTCACACCAAACTTCAAGCAAACTCATTAGAGGGTTAGTGCACAATTAATAATTCACACATTCAGAGGTGACACAATCATTATTTTCACTTCTGGACATTGCATAAAGCTACTGGACATTAATGGATCAAAGAAATAAATCCAACATAGCAAAAGAGGCAATGCGAAATAAAAGGCAGAATCTGTCAAAAACAGAACAGTCCGTAAAGACGAATTTTAAAATGGCACCAGACTTGCTCAAATGGAAAAACTCAAAACTAATGAAAGTTGCGTACATATCTGAGGATCACACTCGTAAATTGGCAGATTTTTTCGAATTTTCTACAGAGACTTGTGCCCAGATTCGTGACAGACAGCAATGCTGTTTCTGCGCAGCGATCCCAAATATAACATCAACTTTGACATAGAAACTTTACTTGGCACAAAAACATGATAAGGAGAGGTTGCTACAGTAGTAAACAACTTCCAAGACTCAAATATAAAATAAAATACTGTAGTAAAAACATGGGTTGTCTCCCATAAGCGCTTTTCTTTAACGCCTTTCAGCTAGGCGCAGAAAGTGCAAATCAAGTAACATCGAGAGTAGAAGCATCAACATCATAACTTGTTCTAATAATAGAATCAAAAGGCAACTTCATTCTCTTTCTAGGGAAGTGTTCCATACCTTTCTTGAGAGGAAATTGATATTTAATATTACCTTCCCTCATATCAATAACAGCACCAACGTTCGAAGAAAAGGTCTTCCCAACACAATAGGACAAGATGCATTGCATTCAATATCCAAGACAACAAAATCAACGGGGACAAGGTTATTGTTAACCGTAATGTGCACATTATCAATCCTCCCCAAAGGTTTCTTTTTAACATTATCGGCAAGATTAACATCCAAATAACAATTCTTCAATGGTGGCAAGTCAAGCATATCATAAATCTTTTTAGGCATAACAGAAATACTTGCACCAAGATCACATAAAGCATTACATTCAAAGTCATTGAATTTCATTTTAATGATGGGCTCCCAACCATCTTCTAACTTTCTAGGAATAGAAGTTTCAAGTTTTAGTTTCTCTTCTCTAGCTTTTATGAGAGCATTTGTAATATGTTTTGTAAAGGCTAAATTTATAGCACTAGCATTAGGACTTTTAGCAAGTTTTTGTAAGAACTTTATAACTTCAGAGATGTGGCAATCATCAAAATCTAAATCATTATGAGCTACAGCAATGGGATCATTGTTCCCAAGGTTGGAAAAAATTTCAGCAGTTTTATCACAAGCAGTTTCAGCAGTTTTAGCAATTTCAGGCAGTTTTGTACGCTTTGCACTAGAAGTAGAAACATTGCCAACACCAATTATTTTACCATTGATAGTAGGAGGTGCAGCAACATGTGAAGAATTAGCATTACTAGTGGTGGTAATAGTCCAAACTTTAGCTACATTATTCTCTTTAGCTAGTTTTTCATTTTCTTCTCTATCCCACCTAGCACGCAGTTCAGCCATTAATCTTATATTCTCATTAATTCTAACTTGGATGGCATTTGCTGTAGTAGTAATTTTATTATCAATATCATTATTAGGCATAACTTTCAATTTTAAAAGATTAACATCAGAGGCAAGTCTATCAACTCTAGAAGCAATAATATCAATTTTATCAAGCTTTTCCTCAACAGATTTGTTAAAAGCAGTTTGTGTACTAATAAATTCTTTAAGCATAGATTCAAGACCAGAGGGTACACTCCTATTATTGTTGTAAGAATTCCCATAAGAATTACCATAACCATTACCATTAGCAGAAGGATATGGCCTATAGTTATTACCAGAGTTGTTCCTATAAGCATTGTTGTTGAAATTATTATTTTTAATGAAATTCACATCAACATTTTCTTCTTGAGCAACCAATGAAGCTAAAGGAACATTATTTGGATCAACATTAGATCTACCATTCACAAGCATAGACATAATCACATCAATCTTATCACTCAAGGAAGAGGTTTCTTCAACAGAATTTACCTTCTTACCTTGTGGAGCTCTTTCCGTGTGCCATTCAGAGTAATTTATCATCATATCATCAAGAAGTTTTGTAGCCGCCCCCAAAGTGATGGACATAAAGGTACCTCCAGCAGCTGAATCCAATAAATTCCGCGAAGAAAAATTTAGTCCTGCATAGAAGGTTTGGATAATCATCCAAGTAGTCAGTCCATGGGTTGGGCAATTCTTTACCAAAGTTTTCATTCTCTCCCATGCTTGAGCAACATGTTCAGTATCTAATTGCTTAAAATTCATTATGCTACTTCTCAAAGATATAATTTTAGCGGGAGGATAATATCTACCAATAAAAGCATCCTTACATTTAGTCCATGAATCAATACTATTCTTAGGTAAAGATAGCAACCAATCTTTAGCTCTTCCTCTTAATGAGAAAGGAAACACTTTCAATTTAATAATATCACCATCTACATCCTTATACTTTTGCATTTCACATAGTTCAACAAAATTATTGAGATGGGCAGCAGCATCATCAGAACTAACACCAGAAAATTGATCTCTCATAACCAGGTTCAGTAAAGCAGGTTTAATTTCAAAGAATTCTGCTGTAGTAGCAGGTGGAGCAATAGGTGTGCATAGGAAATCCTTATTATTTGCATTTGTGAAGTCACACAACTTAGTATTTTCAGGGGTATTCATTTTAGCAACAGTAAATAAAACAAACTAGATAAAGTAAATGCAAGTAACTAATTTTTTTGTGTTTTTGATATAGAGAGCAAGACAGTAAATAAAGTAAAACTAGCAACTAATTTTTTTTTGTTTTGTTTAGGTGCAACAAACAAAGTAGTAAATAAAATAAAGCAAGACAAAAACAAAGTAAAGAGATTGAGAAGTGGAGACTCCCCTTGCAGCGTGTCTTGATCTCCCCGGCAACGGCGCCGAAAAAGAGCTTGATGGCGTGTAACTCACACGTTCGTTGGGAACCCCAAGAGGAAGGTATGATGCGCACAGTAGCAAGTTTTCCCTCAGAAAGAAACCAAGGTTTAATCGAACCAGGAGGAGCCAAGAAGCACGTTGAAGGTTGATGGTGGCGAAATGTGATGCGGCGCAACAACAGGGATTCCGGCGCCAACGTGGAACCTGCACAACACAACCCAAGTACTTTGTCCCAACGAAACAGTGAGGTTGTCAATCTCACCGGCTTGCTGTAACAAAGGATTAACCGTATTGTGTGGAAGATGATTGTTTGCAAGAAAACAGTAAAAAGTATTGCAGTAGATTGTATGCTATGTAAAGAATAGGACCGGGGTCCACAGTTCACTAGAGGTGTCTCTCCCATAAGATAAAGCATGTTGGGTGAACAAATTACAGTCGGGCAATTGACAAATAGAGAAGGGCATAACAATGCATATACATGATATGATAAATATAGTGAGATTTAATCCGGGCATTACGACAAAGTACATAGACCGCCATCCAACTGCATCTATGCCTAAAAAGTCCACCTTCAGGTTATCATCCGAACCCCATTCAGTATTAAGTTGCAAAGCAACAGACAATTGCATTAAGTATGGTGCGTAATGTAATCGACAACTACATCCTTAGACATAGAATCAATGTTTTATCCCTAGTGGCAACAGCACATCACAACCTTAGAACTTTCTGTCACTGTCCCAGGTGTCAATGAAGGCATGAACCCACTATCGAGCATAAATACTCCCTCTTGGAGTTAAGAGCAAAAACTTGGCCAGAGCCTCTACTAATAACGGAGAGCATGCAAGATCATAAACAACACATAAACAATAGATTGATAATCACCATAACATAGTATTCTCTATCCATCGGATCCCGACAAACACAACATATAGTATTACAGATAGATGATCTTGATCATGTTAGGCAGCTCACAAGATCCAACAATGAAGCACATGAGGAGAAGACGACCATCTAGCTACTGCTATGGACCCATAGTCCAGGGGTGAACTACTCACTCATCACTCCGGAGGCGACCATGGCGGTGTAGAGTCCTCCGGGAGATGAATCCCCTCTCCGCAGGGTGCGGAGGCGATCTCCTGAATCCCCCGAGATAGGATTCGCGGCGGCGGCGTCTCTGGAAGGTTTTCCGTATCGTGGCTCGGTACTGGGGGTTTTCGCGACGGAGGCTTTAACTAGGCGAAGGGTAGGTCAGGGGGGCTGACGAGGGGCCCACACCATAGGGCGGCGAGGGCCCCCCTCTGGCGCGCGGCCCTATGGTGGCGGCGCCTCGTCGCCCCACTTCTTATCCCTTTCGGTCTTCTGGAAGCTTCGTGCAAAAATAGGACCCTGGGCGGTGATTTCGTCCAATTCCGAGAATATTTCGTTACTAGGATTTCTGAAACCAAAAACAGCAGAAAAACAACTGGCTCTTCGGCATCTTGTTAATAGGTTAGTTCCGAAAATGCGTAAATACGACATATAATGTGCATAAAACATGTAGGTATCATCAATAAAGTAGCATGGAACATTAGAAATTATCGATACGTTGGAGACGTATCAGGTGTTCTGGATGCTTCCGGGCAAAATAGGAACCTGGGCGTTGATTTCGTCCAATTCCGAGAATATTTCCTTACTAGGATTTCTGAAACCAAAAACAGCAGAAAACAGCAACTGGCTCTTCGGCATCTTGTTAATAGGTTAGTTCCATAAAATGCGTAAATATGACATATAATGTGCATAAAACATGTAGATATCATCAATAATGTAGCATGGAACATAAGAAATTATCGATACGTTGGAGACGTATCAGCATCCCCAAGCTTAGTTCTGCTCGTCCCGAGCAGGTAAAACGATAACAAAGATAATTTCTGAAGTGACATGCCATCATAATCTTGATCATACTATTTGTAAACATATGTAATGAATGCAGCAATCAAAACAATGGTAATGACATGAGTAAACAACTGAATCATAAAGCAAAGACTTTTCATGAATAGTACTTCAAGACAAGCATCAATAAGTCTTGCATAAGAGTTAACTCATAAAGCAATAAATCAAAGTAAAGGTATTGAAGCAACACAAAGGAAGATTAAGTTTCAGCGGTTGCTTTCAACTTATAACATGTATATCTCATGGATAGTGTCAATATAAAGTAATATAACAAGTGCAATATGCAAGTATGTAGGAATCAATGCACAGTTCACACAAGTGTTTGCTTCTTGAGGTGGAGAGAGATAGGTGAACTGACTCAACAATAAAAGTAAAAGAAAGGTCCTTCAAAGAGGAAAAGATCGCTTTGTATTTGTGCTAGAGCTTTTATTTTGAAAACATGAAACAATTTTGTCAACGGTAGTAATAAAGCATATGAGTTATGTAAATTATATCTTACAAGTTGCAAGCCTCATGCATAGTATACTAATAGTGCCCGCAACTTGTCCTACTTAGCTTGGACTACCGGATCTTCGCAATGCACATGTTTCAACCAAGTGTCACAAAGGGGTACCTCCATGCCGCCTGTACAAAGGTCTAAGGAGAAAGCTCGCATTTTGATTTCTCGCTTTTGATTATTCTCAACTTAGACATCCATACCGGGACAACATGGACAACAGATAATGGACTCTCTTTAATGCATAAGCATGTAGCAACAATTATTATTCTCATATGATATTGAGGATATATGTCCAAACTGAAACTTCCACCATGATTCATGGCTTTAGTTAGCGGCCCAATGTTCTTTTCTAACAATATGCATGCTCCAACCATTAAGGTGGTAGATCCCTCTTACTTCAGACAAGACGGACATGCATAGCAACTCACATGATATTCAACAAAGAGTAGTTGATGGCGTCCCCAGAAACATGGTTATCGCACAACAAGCAACTTAATAAGAGATAAAGTGCATAAGTACATATTCAATACTACAATAGTTTTTAAGGCTATTTTGTCCCATGAGCTATATATTGCAAAGGTGAATGATGGAGTTTTAAAGGTAGCACTCAAGCAATTTACTTTGGAATGGCGGAGAAATACCATGTAGTAGGTAGGTATGGTGGACACAAATGGCATAGTGGTTGGCTCAAGGATTTTGGATGCATGAGAAGTATTCCCTCTCGATACAAGGTTTAGGCTAGCAAGGTTATTTGAAGCAAACTCAAGGATGAACCGGTGCAGCAAAACTCACATAAAAGACATATTGTAAACATTATAAGACTCTACACCGTCTTCCTTGTTGTTCAAAACTCAATACTAGAATTATCTAGACCTTAGAGAGATCAAATATGCAAATCAAATTTAAGCAAGCTCTATGTATTTCTTCATTAATGGGTGCAAAGTATATGATGCAAGAGCTTAATCATGAGCACAACAATTGCAAAGTATCACATTATCCAAGACATTTTAGAATTACTACATGTAGCATTTTCCAATTCCAACCATATAACAATTTAACGAAGAAGAAACTTCGCCTTGAACATTATGAGTAAAGCCTAAGGACATATTTGTTCATATGCAACAGCGGAGCGTGTCTCTCTCCCACAAAGTGAATGCTAGGATCCATTTTATTCAAACAAAAACAAAAACAAACCGACGCTCCAAGCAAAGAACACAAGATGTGACTGAATAAAAATATAGTTTCAGGGGAGGAACCTGATGATGTTGTCGATGAAGAAGGGGATGCCTTGGGCATCCCCAAGCTTAGACGCTTGAGTCTTCTTAAAATATGCAGGGGTGAACCACGGGGGCATCCCCAAGCTTAGAGCTTTCACTCCTCTTGATCATAGTATATCATACTCCTCTCTTGACCCTTGAAAACTTCCTTCACACCAAACTTCAAGCAAACTCATTAGAGGGTTAGTGCACAATTAATAATTCACACATTCAGAGGTGACACAATCATTCTTTACACTTCTGGACATTGCATAAAGCTACTGGACATTAATGGATCAAATAAATTCATCCAACATAGCAAAAGAGGCAATGCGAAATAAAAGGCAGAATCTGTCAAAACAGAACAGTTCGTAAAGACGAATTTTAAAATGGCACCAGACTTGCTCAAATGGAAAAACTCAAAACTAATGAAAGTTGCGTACATATCTGAGGATCACGCTCGTAAATTGGCAGATTGTTTCAAATTTTCTACAGAGACTTGTGACAGAATTCGTGACAGACAGCAATGCTGTTTCTGCGCAGCGATCCCAAATATAACATCAACTTTAACATAGAAACTTTACTTGGCACAAAAACATGATAAGGAGAGGTTGCTACAGTAGTAAACAACTTCCAAGACTCAAAAAAAAAACAATTAAAATAAAAACCATATAAGTGCTTTTCTTTAACGCCTTTCAGCTAGGCGCAGAAAGTGTAAATCAAGTATTTTCAAACGAAGAAGCATCAACATTATTACCTTGAGAGTTGGGAGTTTTCTCAACAATGCATTGTATCTGGTCTATATAAGTAACTCCTCTCTCATTGCTCCTAGGCTTACTATTCTCATCAAACAAATTTTCAGGAACAAGCCAAGCATAATTATTTTCCAAAGCTTCATGCATCCCTAGTAGCTTACTAGGTATTGGCGCTTTAATTTCCCTACCATCATTAACATTACTAGTATACTTAATTCTATCCATATCCATCTTTTCAAGTATTTGTTTAAAATCAGGAAAGAAACCAAGCCTCTTATGCTTGATAAAAACTTTTCTAGCTTCTTTAGCTATATCTTCAAATTCTCTAACAAGGACTTTTAAAACAAAATTTCTCTTTTCTCCCATCTCTATATCCGTAAGTGTAAGAAACATATGTTGTATTATGGGATTGAGATTAACAAATCTAGTTTCCAACATGTGTATTAAACAGGCAGTAGCACTTTCATAAGTAGGGGCAGTTTTTAATAATGGTATATCTTTAAAATCTTCATCCATACTAACATGGGTAAAAAATTCTTCTATATTATCTCTTCCAATGATACACCCTCGTCCTACCGGTATCTTTTCCAAAGTAAACTTAGGATTAAGCATGATGAAATAAGCAAAGAGTAAACTAGGCAAATAAAGTAAAGACAAGTAACTATTTTTTTTGTGTGTGTTTTTGATATAGAGAGCAAGACAGTAAATAAAGTAAAACTAGCAACTAATTTTTTTTGTGTTTTGTTTAGGTGCAACAAACAAAGTAGTAAATAAAATAAAGCAAGACAAAAACAAAGTAAAGAGATTGAGAAGTGGAGACTCCCCAGCAGCGTGTCTTGATCTCCCCGGCAACGGCGCCGAAAACAGCTTGATGCGCGTAGATGTACACGTCCGTTGGGAACCCCAAGAGGAAGGTATGATGCACAGTGGCAAGTTTTCCCTCAGAAAGAAACCAAGGTTTGTCGAACCAGGAGGAGCCAAGAAGCACGTTGAAGGTTGATGGTGGCGAAATGTGATGCGGCGCAACAACAGGGATTCCGGCGCCAACGTGGAACCTGCACAACACAACCAAAGTACTTTGCCCCAACGAAACAGTGAGGTTGTCAATCTCACCGGCTTGCTGTAACAAAGGATTAACCGTATTGTGTGGAAGATGATTGTTTGCGAAGAAAACAGTAAAGAACAATTGCAGTAGATTGTATGCGATGTAAAGAATAGGACCGGGGTCCACAGTTCACTAGAGGTGTCTCTCCCATAAGATAAAAGCATGTTGGGTGAACAAATTACAGTCGGGCAATTGACAAAATAGAGAAAGGCATAACAATGCATATACATGATATGATAAATATAGTGAGATTTAATTGGGCATTACGACAAAGTACATAGACCGCCATCCAACTGCATCTATGCCTAAAAAGTCCACCTTCAGGTTATCATCCGAACCCCTTTCAGTATTAAGTTGCAAAGCAACGACAATTGCATTAAGTATGGTGCGTAATGTAATCGACAACTACATCCTTAGACATAGAATCAATGTTTTATCCCTAGTGGCAACAACACATCACAACCTTAGAACTTCTGTCACTCCCAGGTGTCAATGAAGGCATGAACCCACTATCGAGCATAAATACTCCCTCTTGGAGTTAAGAGCAAAAACTTGGCCAGAGCCTCTACTAGTAACGGAGAGCATGCAAGATCATAAACAACACATAAACAATAGATTGATAATCACCATAACATAGTATTCTCTATCCATCGGATCCCGACAAACACAACATATAGTATTACAGATAGATGATCTTGATCATGTTAGGCAGCTCACAAGATCCAACAATGAAGCACAATTAGGAGAAGACGACCATCTAGCTACGGCTATGGACCCATAGTCCAGGGGTGAACTACTCACTCATCACTCCGGAGGCGATCATGGCGATGAAGAGTCCTCCGGGAGATGAATCCCCTCTCCGGCAGGGTGCCGGAGGCGATCTCCTGAATCCCCCGAGATGGGATGCGGCGGCGGCGTCTCCGGAAGGTTTTCCGTATCGTGGCTCTCGGTACTGGGGTTTCGCGACGGTGGCTATTTGTAGGCGAAAGGGCAGCCTCGGAGGGGGTCTGGTGGGGCCAGACACTAGGGCGGCGCGGCCGGGGCCCTGGGCCGCGCCGCCACCATGTGTGGGCCCCACGTAGCCCCTCTTTGACGGCTCTCGGGTGTTCTGGATGCTTCCAGGCAAAATAGGAACTGGGCGTTGATTTCGTCCAATTCCGAGAATATTTCCTTACTAGGATTTCGAAACCAAAACAGCAAAAAAAAGCGGCTCTTCGGCATCTTGTTAATAGGTTAGTTCCAGAAAATGCGTAAATATGACATATAATGTGCATAAAACATGTAGATATCATCAATAATGTAGCATGGAACATAAGAAATTATCGATACGTTGGAGACGTATCAAGCGGCTCCCATGAAGGACGTTATCTCTACCAGCAAGGTAGATCATCCCTCTTCTCTTTTGTTTACACATGTACTTTAGTTTTATTTATTAGATGACACTCCCCCAACCTTTGCTTACACAAGCCATGGCTAACCGAATCCTCGGGTGCCTTCCAACATTCACATACCATGGAGGAGTGTCTATTTGCAAATTTAAGTTGCTTACTGATAAATCAGAGCAAAACATGTGAAGAGAATTATTAATGCAAGTTAATTAATTGGGCTGGGAACCCCATTGCCAGCTCTTTTTGCAAAATTATTGGATAAGCGGATGAAGCCACTAGTCCATTGTGAAAGTCTGTCAAGTAAATGACAAGATCGAAAGATAAAACACCACATACTTCCTCATGAGCTATAAAACATTAACACAAATAAGAGATAGTAAATTTTGAATTGTTTAAAGGTAGCACATGAAGTATTTACTTGGAATGGCAGAAAATACCACATAGTAGGTAGATATGGTGGACACAAATGGCATAGGTTTTGGCTCAAGGTTTTGGATGCACGAGAAGTATTCCCTCTCGGTACAAGGCTTAGGCTAGCAAGGTTGTTTGAAGCAAACACAAATATAAACCGACAACAAAACTTACATAAGAACATATTGCAAGCATTATAAGACTCTACACTGTCTTCCTTGTTGCTCAAACACTTTTACCAGAAAATATCTAGACCTTAGAGAGACCAATCATGCAAACCAAATTTCAACAAGCTCTATGGTAGTTCTCCACTACTAGATTTAACTACATGATGCAAGAGCTTAAACATGATTTATGATAGCTCAAAACAATTGCCAAGTATCAAATTATTCAAGACCATATGAAGCATTTTCTTATTCCAACCAAATAGCAACAAGTGAAGCGATCAACTTTCGCCTTTGAACATTAAAAGCATAAACGAAGAACACTAGTGTTCATATGAAAAAGCGGAGCGTGTCTCTCTCCCACACATGAGCATGTATTTATTCAGAGAATGAAAATAACAAAACGAAAATAAAAGCACACAGACGCTCCAAATAAAGTACATAAGATGTGACGGAATAAAAATATAGTTTCACTAGAAGTGACCTGATAAGTTGTTGATGAAGAAGGGATGCCTTGGGCATCCCCAAGCTTAGATGCTTGAGTCTTCTTAAAATATGCAGGGATGAACCACCGGGGCATCCCCAAGCTTAGAACTTTCACTCTTCTTGATCATAGTATATCACCCTCTGTTACCACCCGATTTTGGCCAAATCAGGAGATGGGCCGTAAGTGAAGATGGGCTTGAAGGACGTACACGTGGAGCATCTTCGAAGCGGCCTTGCGCTAAGAGTTTGGGCTAAGTTGCCCGTGTATCTGTAATATAGTAGATCGCATTGTAATTTAGATTAAAAGATAGAGTCTGGCCCGTGCACGGTTAGGTGCACGCCTCAATTAGAAAGTCCCTTGGACTATAAATATGTATCTAGGGTTATCGGAAAGGAGGACAATCATCGTTCAACCAACACAAATCAGGCGCATCGCCACCCCTTTCTTCGAGGGTTTCTCCCGGTAAGCACCATGCTGCCTAGATCGCATCTAGCGATCTAGGCAGATACGTTTATTCGTCAACCTTACTGTGTTCGTGCTGAAGCCTTGTTGATGGCGAGCGGACTATTTATCCTTAGGTGTTTAGGGGCTTGCATTGGTGCTTTCACGTGCATATCTGCGTGGCAATGCCGTCCCTCGACACTAGCTGCCCTTCTATCCGGACGTAAGGGCAGTATCTGCTTGTTCGTTACTTGAGATCCGATCCGTTATAGTTGCTCCTTGCTCGCGGGTTAGTTTAATATCGCATAGTTAGGGCCTTATCGCCGGGGTCGGAGGATCCGTGATGCGCTAGGTGTTGTTCACCGTCCCACAGGGATGTTCCGGAATCAACGTTATGTTGGTTTGGCCTCTCGTAGAGGTAGTTTGCATCATCTTCCGTAGCTGCTAGGCCCGATCACACGTAGGACGTTCCGGTTATGCGGTGAAAACCCTAAGTCGTGGATCGCTTTAGCTTTGTCCTGATCAAGCAGGATCCCCATGCCATTGTAAATCCAACGTGAAACAGGCCCTTGAGGCGATAGGGTCGGCTCACTATGCAGGAACAATCGAAGCACTCTAACACCTTCTGATCGGGTCTCAGGAGGCACGCCCTAGCAACCGCCAGAACGTGGCTGGAAATTTGCGGGACTACGCGAGGTGCCAGGGTCCACTAATTCCCGTCTTCGTGTTGCTTAACCATTGCCGTCGGTGGGTTTTGAGGTAACAGTAACATCTAACATCCACGTTCGACATCCGAGATGGCAGAGGTCACATACAAGGAGCGGAGCACAAGAAGAAATACGATGAGTTGAAGGCCATCCTGAAGCCCTCATCGGCTCCTTTGAACAACCCGTTCCGCTCAAAGGGAACAGTGGCGTCAACATAGATCTTCCACCAGGGTTCTCCTTTAATGTCAACATGGCCAGGGTGAACTGCCGCGGACAAAGTCCACTCTCGTGCAAAGACGAGGAGGCCCCACCAAGATGCAAACGGTACCTAATCGAGGAGGAGGTGAGAAGCATGCGTCAACGTCACTCTCCGCACATCTCCTCAACAAACGTGAGCAGCCGTATGACCGGCGTCGGCGCTTATCGTCGGATCTGATGCAGACACGGTATCGGGCACATCAAACAACATTCCGGGTCAGGAGGCCAGCCTCGAGATAGGAGAGGGAGGTCCGCAAGCGGGAATGTGGATAAGGAGCACTGTCACCTGCTTCAATACGTGCGCCGGATCGGGAATGGGCACGGTGCCTCACAACATTAAGCTCAAAGAAGCAGTGTCGAGTCCGTAGGCGTCAACACGGTAGATCTAAGCCACTCCATAAAGGGAACCGGGGTTACCCGCCCCAATGTCAACATGGCTGGTGAACTGCCACAGCGCGGACAAAGCAGAGAGTAGCCACTCTCGTGGCAAAGATAAAGAGGAGGCCGTTCCACGCGACCGGCCCCAAGATGATGACAGACGGTACCTAATCGAGGAGGAGGTGAGAAGCACGCGGTATCAACGCCCACTCTCCGCACATCTCCTTAACAAAATATGACCGACGTCGGCGCTACGACGAAGACGACGAAAGATATCGTCGGTTGCAGGGAGCCGTCGGTATGATAGAAACAAGATTAGAGTACGTCAAGGGAGACAATAAGCAGTGTCCCTTCTTAAAACATTCTGGGACTCGGGAATGGCTAACAATTGCGCGAGTCTCGGGAGGATGACGTAGAGTGTTCGAGCGCCTAGGGCCTCTCCCACCTCATAACAAGCGAGCTGAGTCATCTCAAGAAGAGGACTTTGAGGAGTCAGAGGAAGATAGGTATCACCGACCAAGGTGGTGCCACGATGGACTCATTCTCAGCAGCCTGAAACTGGAAGAAGCCGTACTGTACACGTTGAGAAGAGCACGGCCTGATCCCGTGAAAATTCAGCAAACATTGGAGACGAAGGCGCGCCCGCCAAAGAAAGTATGGCGCCCAAAACAGGTGAAAGCCGATGCACAGGCATCGGCTGGTACAAACATGGTGTTTATACTCCCGTCGGAGTTTCGCGCTCCAAGCGACGAGGAAGTTTCAGTGGCTCAATTCGACTGCGGTCCACGACCAGTTATCTTTGAAAAGCCACGAGATAGAAGCTACAGGCATTTGAAAGCCCTATACTTGAGGGGTTACATCAACGGGCAGCCTGTCAGCAAGATGTTGGTTGATACCGGAGCGGCAGTCAACATAATGCCGTATTCCATGCTACGACGTTTGGGGCATTCCAGCGATGATCTGATCAAGACCAACATCACATTAAGCGACTTCAACGGCCAGGCGTCAGAAGCGAAGGGTGTTCTGAATGTAGAGCTTACTGTAGGCCGGAAGACCATACCTGCGTTCTTCATCGTCGACAGCAAAAGCAATTACGCCGTCCTATTGGGAAGGGACTGGATTCATGCTAACTGTTGCATTCCGTCTACAATGCACCAATGCATCATACAGTGGGATGGAGATGAAGTGGAGGTCGTTCAGGCGGATGACTCAATCGAGATATCATTAGCTGCCATGAGCGTGTGGGAAGCAGATAACCAAGAGCCGCTCTCTGGAATCAGTTTAGAGGGTTGTGAGCGCATCGAAGCCTCGAAAAATGGGGTAAGGCTGGTTTTATCCACCGGCCTAACAGAGTAGCAGGTCCAAGACATTGGACGTACGTGGCAAGGCCGATCCCAGATCGGCCCTCAAAAAATGGAAAGCAAAGGATCTTATCTCCAGCATGCCACGTAGCTACAGTAGAAATCCAAGAAGTTGCAAACCATCGCCAAAGCATTGCAACGGAAAAGGAGGCCGATTCCCGCAATCGGCCAAAATTATCCTCAACATCCTTTTGTCTGTGTTCAGCATTGATCCACAGATGCTGAAGAGCCGATACCATCAATGACTTGACGGGAATACGCAAAGGGGGCACATAGACAGATAAGACACAAGGATACGAAGGCGAGAGCATGCCAAATGCCCGGCGAACAGCTCAAAGATGGGGCCGATACATAACAAATCGGCCGCAAAAACTCAAAATTTCCAAAAATTTTGGGCACAGCCGATGCATAGACATCGACTTAAGAATTCAAAGCCGATGCACGGCCATCGACTCAAGGGATACAAGCGGAAGCCTAATAGAGCAGTCATCTACTGGAGGAACCCCTCAATGGGATTGCTTGGTGACTCAGGCCCTCTCTTCAAGGACTTCCAACTCCTTGCAAGACTTCAAGCTTGGCAGCACCGGCAGAAGCGCAGTTTGGGCGTCCGAGACGGCCCTTTTCTCCATTTAAGCTGCGGTATTTGCCGGCAAGTTGGAGGATCGCAGCCCTGGCCAACAAGAACAGCATGGACGTGCAGATCAGGCTAGGATCATGAGACGACCAGACGGTCGTCCGGTTGGTGGCCCCATTCTCACCAGAGGTTGCCTCATTGGATGAAGAAGCTCGGGGGTAGTTCACGTTGAAGGTTCGCTGCTTTTGAAAGCGATTTGGTTAGAATCGGCTGATGCTGCACCACAGTTGAGAAGGCGATAGTGGCCCAATGCGGCTGGTGCACTTTCATTCTCGCCTTGACCGGGCTCGGGGGCAGCTAGCCCGAAGATTCTTCGAAAAGCCGATGGTGTTGAAATCGGCTGTCTCTGCATCATAACCATGTTGAAGGGTGGAGGACTCTTGCAGAGGAAAATTACCAGGTTGGCAGGAGGAGCTTGAAGAAAGAGCCATCATAATTGACAGGCTTTGGGCCAGTTTGTTGCTGCAAAGAGACAAAGCCTCGCGGCGAAAGTTGTAGGCGATCAAGATTTTCAGCAATGGTCCTATAGTTCCCCTGAAGGCATCAATTCTGGAGTTTTGCCGAATAGGGCTAACATTAAGGCTTGGAGGACTTGGATTTCCAAGATTTAAGGTGTGCGCGATTCCGGTTTGGTCCTGTTCGACTGAAATTTGAGGATCCGAACTGATCTATCTCGAAATTTATCATAAGAGACCGATGCGTTGCCATCGGTTCATCGAGCGTTGATCAGGCCAACAATCGGCAAAATCCATATAAGGGAGAATCGGCTAAATCACTGGGCAAGAAATCGGCAAAATCAAGTTGGGGAAATTCTTCATTGATAAATAAGATTTCTTACATAAAGAGCTGATTGCTCTCAAAAGGAAGAGTTGGGGGTGCATGGCCCTATCTACTACTGCTGGTCCTAAGCTAAGCTCCTATCTAGGGGCCATTGCTGCCCTCATCGTCGTCGTCGTCACCATCACAGTCGTCGGCGGCTATGGACCGGCTCGTCGTCGCTGCTGTAGCGGCCGCCGGCAGGACCCTCGTTGTCCTCATCCTCCTCATCAGCATCGTCGTCCTCGCTGTCGAAGTCGCTGAGGTGCCCGGGCCAGGGGCAATGGCGTTTGGCCGGCGGCTCGTCGGAGGAGCCGTCGTCTTCCTCCTCCTCCTTCACCTCCTCGGAAGAGGTGACCCCGTCCCAGGAAAAGCGGTCGTCGTCGCTTGCCTCCACCGCTTCCTCATTGGCGAGGAAGCGGAGGTCACTCTCCCCGTCAGTTGAGGACCTGTCATCCTCGGACCAGACGGAGAAGTCATGGTCCTCCTTGTCCCACGCTGTTGGGGCAAGGATATCGTACGCCGCCTGCGTACCCCACTCGGTGTTGACTCCCGGATGGGAGAGGACATGTAGGAAAGACCCGATGAAGTGGAGGAGGAAGAAGAGGAAGACATGGCGGCGGAGGAGGGTTTTTGGAAGTGCTGATGCAGAGGGAGGAAGAGGAGAACTGTTCGATGTGGCCGAATAAAAGGGGAATATATGGTTTAATGCCTAAGCAGTTCCCGAGGACATGGTGCCAGAACCGTCAAATCGTGCAGAGAAGGCGAGAAGGCAAGACGTCATCATGAAGAAAACTGCGACGGTTCTGCCACGACATGACCCTTCGAAGGAGACAGATGGTTTTGCAATTATCATTATCAAAACCAGGGGGCATGTGTTACCACCCGATTTTGGCCAAATCAGGAGATGGGCCGTAAGTGAAGATGGGCTTGAAGGACGTATACGTGGAGCATCTTCGAAGCGGCCTTGCGCTAAGAGTTTGGGCTAAGTTGCCCATGTATCTGTAATATAGTAGATCGCATTGTAATTTAGATTAAAAAGATAGAGTCTGGCCCGTGCGGTTAGGTGCACGCCTCAATTAGAAAGTCCCTTGGACTATAAATATGTATCTAGGATTATCGGAAAAGGAGGACAATCATCGTTCAACCAACACAAATCAGGGCGCATCGCCACCCCTTTCTTCGAGGGTTTCTCCGGGTAAGCACCATGCTGCCTAGATCGCATCTAGCGATCTAGGCATATACGTTTATTCGTCAACCTTGTACTGCTCGTGCTGAAGCCTTGTTGATGGCGAGCAGTACTATTTATCCTTAGGTGTTTAGGGGCTTGCATTGGTGCTTTCACGTGCATATCTGCGTGGCAATGCCGTCCCTCGACACCTAGCTGCCCTTACGTCTATCCAGACGTAAGGGTAGCATCTTGCTTGTTCGTTACTTAGCAGATCCGATCCGTTGCTCCTTGCTCATGGTTAGTTTAATATCATAGTTAGGCCTTATCTGGGGTCGGAGGATCCGGTAGTGCGCTAGGTGTTGTTCACCGTCCCTGCGGATGTTCAATCAACGTTATGTTGGTTTTTAGGCCTCTCGTAGGGGTAGTTTGCATCATCTTCCGTGGCTGGGCCCGATCACACGTAGGACGTTCCGGTTATGCGGTGAAAACCTTAAACTGTCGTGGATCGCTTTAGCTTTGTCTGATCAAGCGGGATCCCCATGCCATTGTAAATCCAACGTGAACATGGGGCGATCGGCTCCTTGGCCGATCGAGGAAACACGAGGGCGGATAGGGCTGTATTTCATGTTTACATGTCTACACATAGAGACAGTGAGCACTCTACTGATCGGGTCTAGGTCAGGGTGGCACGTAACCGGCGTGGTGAATATTTGCGGAGACGCGCGAGGTGCCAGGGTCCACTAAGCGGACCTGTGAGCTTCCCGGCTCTTCGTGTTGCTTAACCATTGCCCGTCGGTGGGTTTTGGAGGGTAACACCCTCTTCTATTGACCCTTGAAAACTTTCTCCACACCAAACTTTAAGCAAACTCATTAGAGGGTTAGTGCATAATCAAAATTCACATGTTCAGAGGGTGACACAATCATGTTTACACTTCTGGACATTGTACAAACTTCTGAAAGTTAATGGAACAAAGAAACTCATTCAACTTAACAAAAGCGGCAATGTGAAATAAAAGCAGAATCTGTCAAAAAGGAACAGTCCGTAAAGATGAATCTGGCGGGGAATAACTCAAACGGAAAAACTCAAAACTAATGAAAGTTGCGTACATATACGAGGGATCACACACGTAAATTTGCAGATTTTTTTGATTTTTCAGAGACTTCTGCTCAAATTCGTGACAGACAGAAAATCTGTTTTGCGCAATTAATCCAAATCTAGCATCAACTTTAACATAGAGACTTTACTTGGCACAAAAACATGATAAGGAGAGGTTGCTACAGTAGTAAACAACTTCAAGACTCAACAAAACAAAAATTGCTGTAGTAAAATAAACACATGGGTTATCTCCCAAGAAGTTCTTTCTTTATAGCCATTAAGATGGGCTCAGCAATTTTAATGATGATGCTCTCATAAGGATTAAGATTTGAAGCAAAAGAGAACATCAAGAAGCAAATTCAAAGCACATTTAAGCCTAACCCACTTCCTATGAAAAGGAATCTTGTACACAAATAGATTCATGAAGAACAAAGTGCTAAGCATAGAAAAGCAACACAAGTGCAATTTCAAGATTCTCAACATAAAGAGCGGAAACTTAATATTATTAAGATGCATATAACCATATTTCCCTCTCTCATAATAACTTTCAGTAGCATCATGAACAAACTCAAAAATATAAATATCACATAAAACATTCTTGTCATGAGCCTCATGCATAAAATTATTACTCTCCACATAAGCATAATCAATTTTATTAGTTGTAGTGGGGGCAAATTCAACAAAGTAGCTATCATTATCATTCTCATCAAGTGTAGGAGGCATAGTATAATCATAATAAAATTTACTCTCCATAGTAGGCGGCACCAAAAGACCATTATCATTATAATCATCATAAATAGGAGGCAAAGTATCATCAAAGAAAATTTTCTCCTCAATGCTTGGGGGACTAAAAATATCATGCTCATCAAAACCAGCTTCCCCAAGCTAGAATTTTCCATATCATTAACAACAATGGTGTTCAAAGCGTTCATACTAATATCATTGCTACTAGCATGCAAATAAGATTCCATAGGTTTTTTAATTTTCGCAGCAAACAATCCATGTCTTAACTCAGAAATAGAATAAAAAGCTCATTGTTGCTTTCCATTATGCCTAACTAGTGTAAACAAGAAACCAAAAGATGCAATTGCATGATCTAAAGGAAATAGCTTAGTACTTACAATGGCGCCGGAAAATAGCTTAGTAGCCGAGATCCGGAGTGTGAGTACCTTTTACCTTTCCTCCCCGGCAACGGCGCCGGAAAATAGCTTGATGTCTACTCACGCTTCTTTTCATGTAGACAGTGTTGGGCCTCCAAGAGGTTTGTAGAACAGCAGCAAGTTTTCCCTTAAGTGGATCACCCAAGGTTTATCGAACTCGGGGAGGAAGAGGTCAAAGATATCCCTCTCAAGCAACCCTGCAATCACGATACAAGAAGTCTCTTGTGTCCCCAAATACACTTGTGAGATGTATAGGTGCACTAGTTCGGCGAAGAGATAGTGAAATACAGGGTGGTATGAATGTATATGACAGTAGTGGCACAGAAAATAGCTTGACTCTGGCGTGTGGTTGATGGTGGTAATATTGCAGGCAGTACAGATGCAGTAAAACAGTAAACAAGCAGCGATTTCAGTATTTAGGAACAAGGCCTAGGGATTATACTTTCACTAGTGGACACTCTCACTCGCATAATAAATAATAACTTCTCTCATTTGTGCTACATATACTCTTGTTTGATAATGAACACCATTCATTGCGTAGGATTACATGAACCCTCAATGCCGGAGTTAACAAGCTCCACAACATTCGATATTCATGTTTAAGTAACCTTAGAGCATAATAGATCTTTGCAAAATAGACCGAGTACTAACATAGCATACACATTGTCACCTTTACACTATGAATAAATCACATCAATAATATCATAGCGATAATCAACTCCATAACCTACAAGAGATTATGATCATAATCTACGACAAGAACTACACGATGCACACTGTCACCATTACACCATGCAGGAGGAATAGACTACTTTAATAACATCACATGAGTAGCACATAACTAGTAGCGATACAAAGCACATTGCAATCATAAAGGGATATAAATAAGTGATACGTCTCCAAGTATCGATAATTTCTTATGTTCCATGCTACATTATTGATGATATCTACATGTTTATACACATTATATGTCGTATTTACGCATTTTACGAACTAACCTATTAACAAGATGCGAAGATTCTTTTTTCTGCTGTTTTTGGTTTCAGAAATCCTAGTAAGGAAATATTCTCGGAATGGACGAAATCAATGCCCGGGGTCCTATTTTTGCAAAGCTTCCGAAGAGGAGGGGGCGAAGTGGCCACGGGCGCCGCCACACTAGGGCGGCTGTGGGCGCGCGGCCCTCGTGTGGGCCCCGTGACTCTCCCGACTCCGCCTTCCGCCTACTTAAAGCCCGTCGCGAGCCCTGTACCGAGAGCCACGATACCCTTCCAGAGATGCGCCGCCGCGAATCCCATCTCGGGGGATTCGGAGATCGCCTCCGGCACCCGGGAGAGGGAATCATCTCCCGGAGGACTCTTCATCGCCATGATCGCCTCGGAGTGATGAGTGAGTAGTTCACCTGGACTATGGGTCCATAGCAGTAGCTAGATGGTCGTCTTCTCCTAATTGTGCTTCATTGTTGGATCTTGTGAGCTGCCTAACATGATCAAGATCATCTATCTGTAATACTATATGTTGTGTTTGTCGGGATCCGATGGATAGAGAATACTATGTTATGGTGATTATCAATCTATTATTTATGTGTTGTTTATGATCTTGTATGCTCTCCGTTATTAGTAGAGGCTCTGGCCAAGTTTTTGCTCTTAACTCCAAGAGGGGGTATTTATGCTCGATAGTGGGTTCATGCCTCCATTGATCTGGGACAGTGACAGAAAGTTCTAAGGTTGTGGATGTGCTGTTGCCACTAGGGATAAAACATTGATGCTATGTCTAAGGATGTAGTTGTTGATTACATTACGCACCATACTTAATGCAATTGTCTGTTGCTTGCAACTTAATACGGAAGGGGTTCGGATGATAACCTGAAGGTGGACTTTTTAGGCATAGATGCATCCTGGATGGCGGTCTATGTACTTTGTCGTAATGCCTGATTAAATCTCACTATATTTATCATATCATGTATATGCATTGTTATGCCCTTTTCTATTTGTCAATTGCCCGACTGTAATTTGTTCACCCAACATGCTTTAATCTTATGGGAGAGACACCTCTAGTGAACTGTGGACCCCGGTCCTATTCTTTACATCGCATACAATCTCCTGCAATACTTGTTTTACTGTTTTCTTCGCAAACAATCATCTTCCACACAATACGGTTAATCCTTTGTTACAGCAAGCCGGTGAGATTGACAACCTCGTTGTTTCGTTGGGGCAAAGTACTTTGGTTGTGTTGTGCAGGTTCCACGTTGGCGCCGGAATCCCTGGTGTTGCGGCGCATCACATTTCGCCACCATCAACCTTCAACGTGCTTCTTGGCTCCTCCTGGTTCGATAAAACTTGGTTTCTTTCTGAGGGAAAACTTGCTGCTGTGCGCATCATACCTTCCTCTTGGGGTTCCCAACGAACGTGTGAGTTACACGCCATCAAGCTCTTTTTCTGGCGCCGTCGCCGGGGAGATCAAGACACGCTGCAAGGGGAGTCTCCACTTCCCAATCTCTTTACTTTGTTTTTGTCTTGCTTTATTTTATTTACTACTTTGTTTGCTGCACCTAAACAAAACACAAAATTAGTTGCTAGTTTTACTTTATTTATTGTCTTACTCTCTATATCAAAAACACAAAAAAATAGTTACTTGCATTTACTTTATCTAGTTTGCTTTTTTACCGTTGTTAAAATGAATACCCCTGAAAATACTAAGTTGTGTGACTTCACAAACACAAATAATAATGATTTCCTATGCACACCTATTGCTCCACCTGCTACTACAGCAGAATTCTTTGAAATTAAACCTGCTTTACTGAACCTTGTTATGAGAGATCAATTTTCTGGTGTTAGTTCTGATGATGTTGCTGCCCATCTTAATAATTTTGTTGAACTTTGTGAAATGCAAAGTATAAAGATGTAGATGGTGATATTATTAAATTGAAATTGTTTCCTTTCTCATTAAGAGGAAGAGCTAAAGATTGGTTGCTATCTTTGCCTAAGAATAGTATTGATTCATGGACTAAATGTAAGGATGCTTTTATTGGTAGATATTATCCTCCCGCTAAAATTATATCTTTGAGAAGTAGCATAATGAATTTTAAGCAATTAGATACTGAACATGTTGCTCAAGCATGGGAGAGAATGAAAACTTTGGTAAAGAATTGCCCAACCCATGGACTGACTACTTGGATGATCATCCAAACCTTCTATGCAGGACTAAATTTTTCTTCGCGGAATTTATTGGATTCAGCTGCTGGAGGTACCTTTATGTCCATCACTTTGGGGCGGCTACAAAGCTTCTTGATGATATGATGATAAATTACTCTGAATGGCACACGGAAAGAGCTCCACAAGGTAAGAAGGTAAATTCTGTTGAAGAAACCTCTTCCTTGAGTGATAAGATTGATGTGATTATGTCTATGCTTGTGAATGGTAGATCTAATGTTGATCCAAATAATGTTCCTTTAGCTTCATTGGTTGCTCAAGAAGAAAATGTTGATGTGAATTTCATTAAAAATAATAATTTCAACAACAATGCTTATAGGAACAACTACGGTAATAACTATAGGCCATATCCTTCTCTCATGGTAATGGTTATGGTAATTATTATGGGAATTCTTATAACAATAATAGGAGTGTACCCCTGGTCTTGAAGCCATGCTTAAAGAATTTATTAGTACACAAACTGCTTTTAACAAATCTGTTGAGGAAAAGCTTGATAAAATTGATATTATTGCTTCTAGAGTTGATAGACTTGCATCCGATGTTGATCTATTAAAATTGAAAGTTATGCCTAATGAGGATATTGATAATAAGATTACTACTACAGCAAATGCCATCCAAGTTAGAATTAATGAGAATATAAGATTAATGGCTGAATTGCGTGCTAGGTGGGATAGAGAAGAAAATGAAAAACTAGCTAAAGAGAATAATGTAGCTAAAGTTTGGACTATTACCACCATTAGTAATGATAATGATTCACATGTTGCTGCACCTTCTACTATCAATGGTAAAATAATTGGTGTTGGCAATGTTTCTACTCCTAGTGCAAAGCGTACAAAACTGCCTGAAATTGCTAAAACTGCTGAAACTGCTTGTGATAAAACTGCTGAAATTTTTTCCAACCTTGGGGACAATGATCCCATTGTTGTAGCTCATAATGATTTAGATTTTGATGATTGCCACATCTCTGAAGTTATAAAGTTCTTACAAAAACTTGCTAAAAGTCCTAATGCTAGTGCTATAAATTTGGCCTTTACAAAACATATTACAAATGCTCTCATAAAAGCTAGAGAAGAGAAACTAAAACTTGAAACTTCTATTCCTAGAAAGTTAGAAGATGGTTGGGAGCCCATCATTAAAATGAAATTCAATGACTTTGAATGTAATGCTTTATGTGATCTTGGTGCAAGTATTTCTGTTATGCCTAAAAAGATTTATGATATGCTTGACTTGCCACCATTGAAGAATTGTTATTTGGATGTTAATCTTGCCGATAATGTTAAAAAGAAACCTTTGGGGAGGATTGATAATGTGCGCATTACGGTTAACAATAACCTTGTCCCCGTTGATTTTGTTGTCTTGGATATCGAATGCAATGCATCTTGTCCTATTGTGTTGGGAAGACCTTTTCTTCGAACTGTTGGTGCTGTTATTGATATGAGGGAAGGTAATATTAAATATCAATTTCCTCTCAAGAAAGGTATGGAACACTTCCCTAGAAAGAGAATGAAGTTGCCTTTTGATTCTATTATTAGAACAAGTTATGATGTTGATGCTTCTACTCTTGATGTTACTTGATTTGCACTTTCTGCGCCTAGCTGAAAGGCGTTAAAGAAAAGCGCTTATGGGAGACAACCCATGTTTTTACTACAGTACTTTATTTTATATTTGAGTCTTGGAAGTTATTTACTACTGTAGCAACCTCTCCTTATCATGTTTTTGTGCCAAATAAAGTTTCTATGTTAAAGTTGATGTTATATTTGGGATCGCTGCGCAGAAACAGCATTGCTGTCTGTCACGAATTCTGGCATAAGTCTCTGTAGAAAATTCAAAAAAATCTGCAAAATTACGATCGTGATCCTCAGATATGTACGCAACTTTCATTAGTTTTGAGTTTTTCCATTTGAGCAAGTCTGGTGCACCTTTCAGGTTCATCTTTACGGACTGTTCTGTTTTTGACAGATTCTGCCTTTTATTTCGCATTGCCGTATTTGCTATGTTGGATGAATTTCTTTGATCCATTAATGTCCAGTAGCTTTGTGCAATGTCCAGAAGTGTTAAGAATGATTGTGTCACCTCTGAATATGTGAATTTTAATTGTGCACTAACCCTCTAATGAGTTTGCTTGAAGTTTGGTGTGAAGGAAGTTTTCAAGGGTCAAGAGAGGAGTATGATATACTATGATCAAGAGGAGTGAAAGCTCTAAGCTTGGGGATGCCCCCGTGGTTCATCCCTGCATATTTTAAGAAGACTCAAGCGTCTAAGCTTGGGGATGCCCAAGGCATCCCCTTCTTCATCGACAACATCATCAGGTTCCTCCCCTGAAACTATATTTTTATTCAGTCACATCTTGTGTTCTTTACTTGGAGCGTCGGTTTGTTTTGTTTTTGTTTGAATAAAATGGATCCTAGCATTCACTTTGTGGGAGAGAGACACGATCCGTTGTTGCATATGGACAAATATGTCCTTAGGCTTTACTCATAATGTTCAAGGTGAAGGTTGAAACTTCTTCGTTAATTGTTATATGGTTGGAAACAGGAAATGCTACATGTGGTAATTGGTAGAATATCTTGAATAATTTGATACTTGGCAATTGTTGTGCTCATGTTTAAGCTCTTGCATCATATACTTTGCACCCATTAATGAAGAAATACATAGAGCTTGCTAAAATTTGGTTTGCATATTTGGTCTCTCTAAGGTCTAGATAATTTCTAGTATTGAGTTTTGAACAACAAGGAAGGCGGTGTAGAGTCTTATAATGTTTACAATATGTCTTTTATGTGAGTTTTGCTGCACCGGTTCATCCTTGAGTTTGCTTCAAATAACCTTGCTAGCCTAAACCTTGTATCGAGAGGGAATACTTCTCATGCATCCAAAATCCTTGAGCC
Source organism: Lolium multiflorum (assembly GCA_030979885.1). NCBI lineage: Eukaryota > Viridiplantae > Streptophyta > Magnoliopsida > Poales > Poaceae > Lolium > Lolium multiflorum. Next base: position 240,789,499 of record CM061749.1, on the reverse strand, counting down.
AACCACTATGCCATTTGTGTCCACCATACCTACCTACTACATGGTATTTCTCCGCCATTCCAAAGTAAATTGCTTGAGTGCTACCTTTAAAATTCCATCATTCGCCTTTGCAATATATAGCTCATGGGACAAAATAGCCTTAAAAACTATCGTAGTATTGAATATGTACTTATGCACTTTATCTCTTATTAAGTTGCTTGTTGTGCGATAACCATGCTTCTGGGGAATGCCATCAACTATTGTTGAATATCATGTGAGTTGCTATGCATGTCCGTCTTGTCTGAAGTAAGAGAGATCTACCACCTTAATGGTTGGAGCATGCATATTGTTAGAGAAGAACATTGGGCGCTAACTAAAGCCATGATTCATGGTGGAAGTTTCAGTTTGGACATATATCCTCAATCTCATATGAGAATAATAATTGTTGCCACATGCTTATGCATTAAAGAGGAGTCCATTATCTGTTGTCCATGTTGTCCCGGTATGGACGTCTAAGTTGAGAATAATCAAAAGCGAGAAATCCAAAATGCGAGCTTTCTCCTTAGACCTTTGTACAGGCGGCATGGAGGTACCCCTTTGTGACACTTGGTTGAAACATGTGTATTGTGATGATCCGGTAGTCCAAGCTAAGTAGGACAAGGTGCGGGCACTATTAGTATACTATGCATGAGGCTTGCAACTTGTAAGATATAATTTACATAACTCATATGCTTTATTACTACCGTTGAAAAAATTGTTTCATGTTTTCAAAATATAAGCTCTAGCACAAATACAGCAATCGATGCTTTCCTCTTTGAAGGGCCATTCTTTTACTTTTATTGTTGAGTCAGTTCACCTATCTCTCTCCACCTCAATAAGCAAACACTTGTGTGAACTGTGCATTGATTCCTACATACTTGCATATTGCACTTGTTATATTACTTTATATTGACACTATCCATGAGATATACATGTTATAAGTTGAAAGCAATCGCTGAAACTTAATCTTCCTTTGTGTTGCTTCAATACCTTTACTTTGAATATATTGCTTTATGAGTTAAGTCTTATGCAAGACTTATTGATGCTTGTCTTGAAGTACTATTCATTAAAAGTCTTTGCTTTATGATTCATTTGTTTACTCATGTCATTACCATTGTTTTGATCGCTGCATTCATTACATATGTTTACAATAGTATGATCAAGATTATGATGGCATGTCACTCCAGTTATCCTTGTTATCGTTTGCTGTTCGGGACGAAGAGAGGGATGATACGTCTCCAACGTATCGATAATTTCTTATGTTCCATGCTACATTATTGATGATATCTACATGTTTTATACACGTTATATGTCGTATTTACGCATTTTCCGGAACTAACCTATTAACAAGATTCGAAGAGCCGATTCATTTTTCATTGTTTTTGGTTTCAAATCCTAGTAAGGAAATATTCTCGGAATTGGACGAAATCAACGCCCAGGGTCCTATTTTTGCAGAAGCTTCCGGAAGACCGAAGAGGAGGCGAAGTGGGGCCACGGGCGCCGCCACACTAGGGCGGCGCGGCCAGAGGAGGCCCGCGCGGCCCTAGCGTGTGGGGCCCCGTGACTCTCCCGACTCCGCCCTTCCACCTACTTAAAGCCTCCGTCGCGAAACCCTCGTGCCAGAGCCACGATACGGAAAACCTTCCCGGAGACGCGCCGCCGCGTCCCATCTCGGGGGATTCGGGAGATCGCCTCCGGGGAGGGGAATCATCTCCCGGAGGACTCTTCATCGCCATGATCGCCTCCGGAGTGATGAGTGAGTAGTTCACCCCTGGACTATGGGTCCAGCGGTAGCTAGATGGTCGTCTTCTCCTAATTGTGCTTCATTGTTGGATCTTGTGAGCTGCCTAACATGATCAAGATCATCTATCTGTAATACTATATGTTGTGTTTGTCGGGATCCGATGGATAGAGAATACTATGTTATGGTGATTATCAATCTATTATTTATGTGTTGTTTATGATCTTGTATGCTCTCCGTTATTAGTAGAGGCTCTGGCCAAGTTTTTGCTCTTAACTCCAAGAGGGGGTATTTATGCTCGATAGTGGGTTCATGCCTCCATTGATACCTGGGACAGTGACAGAAAGTTCTAAGGTTGTGGACGTGCTCTGTTGCCACTAGGGATAAAACATTGATGCTATGTCTAAGGATGTAGTTGTTGATTACATTACGCACCATACTTAATGCAATTGTTTGTTGCTTGCAACTTAATACTGGAAGGGGTTCGGATGATAACCTGAAGGTGGACTTTTTAGGCATAGATGCATGTTGGATGGCGGTCTATGTACTTTGTCGTAATGCCCTGATTAAATCTCACTATATTTATCATATCATGTATATGCATTGTTATGCCCTTTTCTATTTGTCAATTGCCCGACTGTAATTTGTTCACCCAACATGCTTTAATCTTATGGGAGAGACACCTCTAGTGAACTGTGGACCCCGGTCCTATTCTTTACATCGCATACAATCTACTGCAATACTTGTTCTACTGTTTTCTTCGCAAACAATCATCTTCCACACAATACGGTTAATCCTTTGTTACAGCAAGCCGGTGAGATTGACAACCTCATTGTTTCGTTGGGCAAAGTACTTTGGTTGTGTTGTGCGGGTTCCACGTTGGCGCCGGAATCCTGTTGCGCCGCATCACATTTCGCCACCATCAACCTTCAACGTGCTTCTTGGCTCCTCCTGGTTCGATAAACCTTGGTTTCTTTCTGAGGGAAAACTTGCTGCTGTGCGCATCATACCTTCCTCTTGGGGTTCCCAACGAACGTGTGAGTTACACGCCATCAATAAGCATTTCACTATGCCATTCATAACAGTGAATAAGTATTTCTGTGAAATATAGCCTAAGAGACCCACACGGTGCACACACTGTCACCTTTACACACGTGGGACAAGGAGTCTCCGGAGATCACATAAGTAAAATCCACTTGACTAGCATAATGACATCTAGATTACAAGCATCATCATATGAATCTCAATCATGTAAGGCAGCTCATGAGATTATTGTATTGAAGTACATAGGAGAGATGAACCACATAGCTACCGGTACAGCCCCGAGCCTCGATGGAGAACTACTCCTCCTCATGGGAGACAGCAGCGGTGATGAAGATGGCGGTGGTGTCGATGGAGAAGCCTTCCGGGGCACTTCCCCGTCCCGGCGTGCCGAAACAGAGACTCCTGTCCCCCAGATCTTGGCTTCACGATGGCGGCGGCTACGGAACTTTTCTCGTACCGTGGCTTATTCGTATCGAGGTTTAGGTCAGGGACCCTTAAATAGCGAAGAGGCGGAGTCGGAGGGTCGACGAGGCGGTGACACACTAGGCGCCCAGGCCCTGGCCGCGCCACCTGTCATATGGTGGCCTGTGGCCCTCTGCCGACTCTCGGGTGTTCTGAAGCTTCCGGTGAAAATAGTGTCTGGGCGTTGATTTTGTCCGATTCCGAGAATATTTCCTTACTAGGATTTCTGAAACCAAAAACAGCTGGCACTTCGGCATCTCGTCAATAGGTTAGTTCGGAAAACGCATCAAAACGATATAAAGTGTGAACAAAACATGTAGGTATTGTCATAAAACAAGCATGGAACATCGGAAATTATAGATACGTTGGAGACGTATCACCTGAATCAAAGATGGCCGAAGATCTGGGGAACTTGGAGTGGGAGAGATCCAAGATCTCCCAGCAAGATGTCAACATGCTGAAAAAGCTTGGCATCAGCGGGAAGCAAGATGCGCTGCGCTTCCCCAAGGAAGAAAGCTACCCAGCCCCGCCGATGCAATATCGGGTTAGTTTCGTCGACCACCTCATCCGTGGTCTTTCCACTCCCATCCATGATTTCCTTCGTGGGTTGCTTTTCATGTATGGACTGCAACTTCACCATCTCACTCCCAATTCCATCCTCCACATCTCTATTTTTATCACATTGTGCGAGTCTTTCCTTGGGGTCCAGCCTAACTGGTCCCTATGGAAACGTATCTTTCTTTGTCGCCGTAATGGCTCTTCCAGCGTCGCCTATAACATAGGCGGCGTTGTGATCTGCGTCCGCCCTGACGTCGAATACTTCGACGTCAAATTCCCTGATTCAGTTCAAGGGTGGCGCAAAAAATGGTTATACATCCGCGAGGAGAACCATGGCTCTGTTGAAGACAACATCCCTCCTTTTGACGGTGCCGAGAAAATCTGTCGCCGCCGATCTTGGGATGCAGAGGCTACCGACGCAGAAAAAGCGGCGACAGAGGCCCTGATGACACGCATCCACGAGCTCCAGAATACTCGTGGACAAGAATTGTCGGGTATCCAAATCACGGCGTATTTCCTTAGGATTAGGGTGCAGCCTCTTCAAGCTCGCAAAAACCCCCTTTGGATGTATGCTGGCGATAAAGACGTGGATCGCTTGTCGGTTGACTTGTCCGTCAATGACTTGGCGAAACTTGTCCGGAAGATCTCGTCGCTGAACAAGAAAGACAGCGTCCCGACATCTTGCGGTGTGACGCCATATAGCGCCACCAACGCACTCCCGCAGGTAATATTTTTGTTCACGTCTTTATTTTCCTTCTCTTCTTCATCTTTTTCCTTCAAATACTTCATGCCGATATTTTTCCTGTCTTTGAATAGAACCACGCAACTGCGTCACCTCTTCCTCCCCTTCCCGAAGGTGGAAAGTTGAAGAAAGGGCTGTTGTCACCGATGACAACCAGGGTACGTCTCGCCCTGAGAGTGAAGCGGAGTTCTCGAAAATTTGCGGCATCTCTGAAAAGGACGATGAGGCCGAGGCAACATCGTCGACACGCTCTCCTCCTTCAGCTGCTTCTCCTAGGAGCAAAAGGAAAATGGACGAGGCTGTTACCGACACCTCCAAAGCCGGTGCTTCTCGTGCCGAAGAGCTGTGCCTGATGCTAAGGGAGCTTTGGATCTTTGAAGCTGCTCTTATCAGCTCGTAAGTTTTTAATGCACTATATTTGTCTCTTGTCGATATTTTTTGAAGTTGCTTTTTTACCCTGTCGCTTTATTTGTTGTAGTGGTGATGAATAGGAGGATGCAGCTATTGACGAGACTGCTCGAACGAGCACGTCTCGTACTTTAGTTGTCTCGGAAGCTCGTCCTGATGGCGACGAAACTTCACCTCCTCAACAAAACCCGGAACATCCAACGCCAGCTGTGAGCCCCCAGGCTCCTTCCCCGAAGAGAGCCAGGGTGGAATCAACCAAGGAACCAACCATATTAGCTGGTTGTTCCTCGACTCCTTTGATGGAAGAGGTAAGTTGTTTTCTTTTGTTCTGTATTGATTTTACTGCTTTGAGTTTTCCTCTCTTTTTCTTCTTGATGTCGAGTTTTTCTTCTTCCTATATTGATCCTTTTTCATGGTCATTTCTTCAGCCTTTCATGAAGGAGCTTATCCGCTTCGGTACCCAATTTATCGGGTACCACGAGTATGCCGCTAAACTTGAAGGTACCCTCTTTTTTTGTCTGTCTTTCCTTGTCGAGTATATTCTGTCACTATTTTGTGCTGCAGTACTTTACTTGTCTGTCTTATGATGGCAGAAAAACTTGCGGAAGCCAACAAACGCGCTGACGCTCTTGCTGCTGAATTAGAGCAAAGCGAAACAGCTCGCATGAAAGCTGAAGCAGATGCTGCTGCCGTCGAAGATCTTCAGAAAAGACTCGACGATGCAAAAAATGCTCTGAGCGAAAATGTAGCTCAGCATTCTGCTCGTGAAGAAGAAATCCTTAGTCGACTGGAAACGCAAAGTCGACGTTTTGTTAGTAAGTGCCTAGACTCTCATTGCTTTTTTGAGTCGTCTTTGTTCCCTTTTTGCTTAACCAATTCTCTCTTATTTTATTCAGGGAGGACAAATCAAGAGTATGAGCTGGAAAGCCCTGAGGGTGACCAGCTCCTTGATGCCCTTTCTCTTCTTGAAATCCATGGTACTGAAGCCCGTGACGGCCTTGCTGAAGCTAAGATTGGCCTGTCGCGGCTTTTCCATATTTTTTCAAGAAGAAGGAGGAGCCCGCAATTTTTATTGATCTTGCCAAGTGCTTTTCTTCCCAAGAGGACCTTGGGCTCCAACTTCGCCAAGAAGGGTTGAAAGTTGGTGTCGAAGGTACAATCGCCTTGGTCGCTGAAAGCCAACAAAACGTCGACTGGGCAAGGGTTGGCAACACAGAGGAGATCGAGACGAAGAAGTGGCAGTCGCTAATTAAAGCGGCGAAGCCCAATTCGAAGAAAATCCTTGCCACCCTTGGATACAAGCCAACTCCTGCTCCCAGTTCTTCGAAGCCGGAGGTCAAGTAGACCACCTTGCTTTTTCTTTTAGTTTTTTCTCTCTTTTGGCACTGTCGCCTTAGTGTCCTTGGCGGTGGTTGCTTCAGTAGTTGCCTAGAGGTCCTTCTTTTGTAATAGCCATGTACATACTTTGAGAATGAATGGAAATCTATCTTTGCTTAATGATTGATGTCGAAATTTTTGTTTTCAGTTGATTTTTGACAACTATACTGCAATTCCTGGTCCTTCCGAAGTTTTTCCTTCATCCCGTTTGAAGAAAACGCCTGTCGCTGTCGAATTTACTGAGGATTCCTCGAGTAAAAACTCAGCACAAGATTTGGAAGAACTTCGCCAGCAGCTCCAATCCACGAAGAGGCAATCACTTATGCTCATGGAACAATCTCGAAAATCCTCTGAGAGGGAAAAAGTTGCACTCCAACAGGCTCAACATGCTATAGCTGAAAAGGAAACCGCGGTTGCTGAGGCTGCTGCAGCTTCTTCTCGAGAGAATTTCATGCTTCAACTGTTGACAAATGCTAGCTTGGATATGGCGGGTATGCTTCATTAACTTTGTCATGCTTTCTTTTTCTTTGTTGCTTGTCTCCTCTTTTCCTGCTGATTCTTTCAAAAATAGGTTCCTTCTTGGACACTGCTACCGAAGATGAGCGTGTTGAGGCTCGATCCAATGCGCTTCTCAGACTTGCGCGGGATCATGGTTCCAATTTTTGGGGCACACCTGATCGGACTCGCCAGATCGTCAGGTTTCAAGATCGCGCGCTTCAGGTTCGCGAATTTCTCGACTTTTGTACAAGGACCTTGTCTCTGGTCTGGCACCATGTTTCCACGTAATAAATGCCAGAGACCCTTCCTGCTCGATGGAAAATTTCGGGATGCTCCTCGAATCCATGGCTTTGTGCGGGCCCAATTGGCTGCTGGCGCAAGGTTTGCTATGATTATGATAAAAAGTGCTACCCGAAGTTAGACGTGGGTCAAGTTGTTCCCAAGTGCCTGGCCAAGATGGCGAAAGGAGGAAGAACTTCAGAAGTATGACGATATTGTAGCCCTGTTGCCGAAGATATGATGGATGAGCTTCTTCGGATGGACGCCGAATTCTTCGTGAAGGGTAGCTATGCTGAACATAGCACTCGTGCTATAAATAATGAACGGTTGACGATAGATAATATACTGGGCAACCCTTGAAGATTTACTTCCAAGGATTGTATCTTGTATGTAGTAAACATAATCTATATTGTAAAGTCACTAGATTTTTGTTTTTCAATTGGGCGATGTTTTTCTTTTTATAATGCGAGGTTGACCCAAGGCAAGATAAATTATATTGAGTGTACTATTTTTGCGGGCGCGAGCCCCCGAGCTTTATGTTGATCACTATTTGGCGACACCTTTTTATTTTGGCGAGGTACTTTATACCAAGGCGAGATATTTTGCAAGTTGTATTTGTCGACATTGTGTATATATATATATCTTGGGTGCAAGCCCCCGAGCCTGTCGAAAAGATATATACTTCCACTATCTTTATTATATTGCAGCAGCCTCATTAAAAACCTTTCGGCCCCACTCGGTGCCCCGAAAAAAGAAAAGAGTGCGTCTGAAAACTCGCGGGCGTTTGGGTACATTGTATGTTTACAAAGGAGACTATATTTCGGCTTCTAAGCGTAAAAACTGAGCTGCGCCACGTTCCAAGGATTTGGCTCAGCAATCCCCGTCTTCTTGTCTTTGATTCTGTATGCTCCTCCTTCGATTACTTCTGTGACGATGTAAGGTCCAAGCCACGGCGACTCGAGTTTTTCATGGCTTTTTATTGAGTCGTAAAACCAAATCTCCAACTTGAAAAGATCTTGGTCGCAATCGTCGACTGTGGTAGTTTTTCAGGTCCTGTTGGTATTTGGCGACTCGTGACAGTACTTCATCTCGAGCCTCATCAAGTGCATCAACATCATCCTCCAAAGCCCTTCTGGAAGTTTCTTCATCATATTATGTAACTCTTGGGGAATCATGTTCTATTTCTATCGGCAATACTGCTTCAGCTCCATGGACCAGAAAAAACGGCGTCTCCGTGTATTTGTGTTGTGTTCGGATGCTCCACAATACGCTTGGCAACTCCTCCGGCCAAGTATGTCGAGCTTTTTCCAATGGACCTAACACGCTTCTTGATACCATTGCAGATGATCCCATTGGCTTTCTCGACTTGACTTGGTTTGTGGATGTGCGACAGATGCAAAACTCAATTTGATGCCCACTTCTGCACAGTATGCTTTGAATTCCCTGGATGTGAAATTACCGCCATTGTCTGTGACGATGCTATGAGGGACCCCAAATCAAAAAACAATGCGCTTCACGAACTTGATTGTCGACGCGCCGTCCGGTGAATTTATCGGCTTTGCTTCTATCCACTTGGTAAATTTGTCGACAACAACGAGCATATACTCATATCCTCCTGGCGAAGCTTTGTGTAATTTTCCCACCATATCGAGACCCCATTGAGCAAAGGGCCAAGACAATGGGATTGGCATCAATTCTGCTGCCGGAGAGTGAGGTTTGGCGGCGAATCTCTGGCACGCGTCGCAAGTTCGCACTATTTCCTTTGCGTCCTCAATTGCTGTTAACCAATAAAATCCTGCTCTGAAAACCTTGGCCGCAATAGCTCGACTGCTTGCATGATGCCCGCATATTCCTTCGTGTACATCTTTCAGGATTATCCTTCCTTCTTCGGGTGTAACGCATCTCTGGAGCACACCTGAAATACTTCGCTTGTACAACTCCCCTTTGACCACAGTAAAGGCTTTAGAACGTCTAATTATTCGCCTTGCTTCAACTGGATCGTCGGGTATTGCTTTTCTTAGAATGTAAGATATATATGCCTGCATCCATGGAATTTGCACCATCATGACTAGCTCATGTTCCTCGTCTTCTTCTTCCAGTGATTCTTTTGCAACACCCGAGGGTTTTTCAGCCTTCTCCTTCTTCTTTGGTTTCATTGGCTTTGTTGATCTCTCGCTTATTTCTTTCCAAAACACGCCTGGAGGAATCGCGAGACATTGCGACCCGATATTTGCCAAAACATCGGCTTCATCATTGCTCAGCCTGCTGATGTGATTTACCTCGCATCCATCAAACAGCTTTTCTAGCTCATTATACATGTCCTTGTATGCCATCATGCTCTCGTTGATTGCATCACATTGATTCATAACCTGCTACGCCACCAATTGTGAGTCACCAAAAATTTTCAATCGGGTTGCACCGCAGGCTTTCGCCATCTTCATCCCGTGTAGGAGAGCTTCATATTCTGCTTCGTTGTTAGACGCGTTTGGGAACGTCATCCGTAGGACATACTTCAGTTGTCGCCTTCAGGTGATATCGTATCACGCCTGCTCCGGCGCCTTCTAATCTTTTGGACCCATCAAAGTTCATAGTCCAGGTTCTCGATAAATCTGGAGGCCCTGTATTTTGTAGCTCCATCCACTCTGCGATGAAATCTGGTAAAATTTGCGACTTTATTGCCTTTTCTTTTTCATACGTGATGTCCCGAGGGGAAAGCTCTATTCCCCAAAGGGAGACACGACCCGTAGCTTCTGGGTTGTTTAATATATTTGACAGAGGAGCCTCATTGACCACTATTATCGGGTGCGCCGAAAAATAGTGTCGCAATTTTCTTGCCGTTGTAAACACTCCATACGCCAGTTTACATACTGCGGTACCGCTGTTTTGAAGGCGACATCTTCGGCCGATGAAATATCTTGGCCTCTGTACTCCATGGAGCTTTCCTTCTTCCTCTCTTTCGACTACCGAGCCGTGCTGACACGAGGTGTGGCTACGATGTATAGCGGAGGGGTTCCTTCTCTTTGGGCACCACCAAGATTGGTGGTGTTGAAATTGTGCGCTAAGATTTTAAAGCTCTGTCTGCTTCCTCGTTCCATGAAATTTCTCTCCTTGTTTGATCAATGCATAGAACGGCGGTGCTTTTTCCCACTGGCGACGAATGCAGCAAAGCTGCGACTCGCCTGTTAGTTTGTTGTATTTCTTTCAACCGTCGGCTTCCTCATTGTTACGATGGCCTGGATTTTATCGGATTGGCTTGATCCCTCTTGCTGATACCAAGAATCCGAGAAGTTCTCCCGCAGGAACACCAAAGGAGCACTTCGTCGGGTTTAACTTAAGGCAGAACTTATCGAGGTTGTCGAAGGTTTCTTTCAAATCTTCGATTAGCGTTGTCCCCTTTTTTGATGTTATGATGACATCATCAATATATACTTGTACATTTTTACCAATCTGTGTTGCAAGGCATTCGCATCATCGCGTGATATGTTGCTCCCGCGTTTTTCAGACCAAAGGGCATTGTTCTATAGCAGAATACGCCGTAAGGTGTTATGAACGCTGTCTTGGCTTCATCATCTTCTTTTAATCTGATTTGGTTGTAACCAGAGTACGCGTCCAAGAAGGAAAGACGTTCACATCCTGCCGTGGAGTCGATGATTTGATCGATCCTTGGGAGGGGAAAGTGATCCTTGGGACAGTGTTTATTGAGACACGTAAAGTCGACACACATGCGAAGGACTTTCGTGTTTTTCTTCGGCACCATCACTGGGTTAGCTACCCACGTGGCTTCTGTAGATATCTCTTTGATAAAACCAGCATCTTTGAGTCGATCTATTTCTGATAGCATAGCTTTGCGGTTTGGTTCCGAAAAACGCCGCAAAGGTTGTTTGATTGGTCTCGCTATTGGATCCAAGTTTAAGTGGTGCTCGGCAAGTTCCCTGGGTACTCCTGGCATGTCAGCTGGACACCATGCGAAGATTTTCCAATGCTCACGGAGGAACTCGACGAGCGCGCTTTCCTATGCGAGGTCCATATTTGTTGCGATGGACGTCGTTTTCTTCGGGTCCGTCGGGTGGATTTGCACCTCTTTTGAATCCTTAGCAGCATTAAAAGTTGGTTCCCTGAGTGGCCTCCCTGTGTCTGGCAACACATCATAATCAGTGAGCCTTGGCGCCATATATTCTGCTTGCATCCCGAAAGTTTCTGACAGTCGATGAAAATCTTTGTCGCACTTATCAGCCAGCGCGAAACTTCCCTTGATTGTGATTGGTCCCTTAGGTCCAGGCAACCTCCACAATAAGTACGTGTAATGAGGTACCGCCATAAACCTAGCATATGCTGGTCGTCCCAACAAAGCATGATATTGCGACGGGAAATCCACGACTTCGAACTCTAGGTTCTCTATCCTGTAGTTTTCTCGGGTCCCAAACTGAACGTCGAGATTGATCTTGCCCAACGGATAACTTGGCTTTTCTGGCGTGATCCCATGGAAACGTGTATCAGTTGGTTTTAGATTTGCCAGGGATATGTTCATCTTCCTCAATGTATCTGCATACATAAGGTTTAAGCTGCTGCCGCCATCTATAAAAACTCTCGACACATCAAAACCAGCGATTACTGCGGGTAAGATAAGTGCAGATTGCCCTGGTCGAGGAACTTGCTGCGGATGATCCGCAATTGTGAAGCCAATGTCTTGTCCCGACCAATTTAGGTACTCACTGTTGGTGGAGGCATCTTCTCTGCCATGAACACTTGCCGCGAGATTACTTTCTGCGCCCTGTTAGATGGCCTAGCTTTCTGAATCATCGAGACCGCACCATTGGAGTTGGGGTCAACATATGGAGGTGGATGTGGTGCTGCCGCTATTCTGAGCTGGTGCCGATTTTCGTCCGTAATTGCGGGAGGAGGTGGGAGGTGGATCTCACTCCTTGGCCCCTGGGGGTTTCTGTTCATTGCTTGGGCATTTGCAATTCCTGCGGCTCGCAACATTGCTTGAAAATTGCGGCAGTCTTTTTGGAGATGACCTGACTGCCTCTTTCCATTATTGTCGAGATAGAAGTGCATCTGACATGGCCCGTTCATCATTTCTTCGGGAGACACATAAGGTCTTTGAAACCTTGGTCCGCTATTTTGCCTGTTACCACGGAAATCACCTCTATTGTCGCCTTGTTGCTCATTACTCCTTTGGTAGTCATCTCGACTATTCCCTCCAGAGTTTCCTCGGAAACCAGCCGATATGTGGCCAGGAGCATCATTATTGTAAAACTGGCGAGAAAATCGCCTTCTATTTTGAAAATTTCGACCGCGGTCTTCTGGCGACCTATGTCGCTTGTTGTATATCGCATCTTCTCCATCTGCCCACTTATTTGCTATCTCCATCAATGCTGATATTGTCTTAGGGTTGGTTCTTCCTAAGTCTTCGACGAAATCTCCCCGTCGAATTCCTGCCACGAACGCGTCTATTGCTCTCTCGTCAGATATATCCTCTGCCGAGTTTTTAATAATGTTCCACCTCTGTATATACTTTCTCATCGATTCGTCGTGTTTCTGCCTGCACGCCCTCAGCTCTTCCAATGACGCGGGTTTCTTGCAGGTGGATCGGAAGTTCTTCACGAAGATATCCTCGAAACTATCCCAGCTGTCGATGGAACCTGGGGGAAGTTTCTTTATCCAAGATCGCGCGGCTCCACTCAAGTGTACTTGGATGCTTTGCATGGCTGTTGCTCTGGTTCCGCCTATCAACTTCACCATCTCGAGGTAATCAACGAGCCAATCCTCGGGATCCTGTAGGCCGTCGAATTTCTTGAAATTTTCGGGTAACTTAAACCCTTTCGGGACTCGAGTTTTTCGAACTCGTCTCGTAAAGCACGGTAACCCGCACATATCTTCATCGGCGACTTCTGGTGACTGCCGATGTTCTCTTCTTTCTTGTCGCGCTCTATCCACCCTTGCTTGTGCCGTCGTATCTCTTGCTCCACTTGTCCTTGGTGGATCTTCCACTGCTGTCGTGGGTCGTGGACTATTTTGCCTTGGAGTTCCTTCGGGAGGTGTAGCTGCGAATGTTGTTCCCATGACTCCAACTCCAGCCATTGCCATATTAAACAATGCTTCTCTCGGGTCCCCAGGGGGTGGTCTGGACGCGAGGATATAAGCTTGCGTTGCCATGTATCCAGCTTCTGGTGTTTTCGGGATAATATTTCCCCTTGTATCAATCGTCATGAAGGACATGTCGAGATTTTGAATTATGTTTCCTCTCTCTGCTTCAGGTATATTTTGCAGCCGAGATCTTGCCCTCCTCCGAGCTTCTCTGTGACTATCTCCTGAAGTTCCTGATTGTCGACGAGCTCACCTCGACGCCTCTTGATGCGGAGGCTGCCTCTTTTCTTCTATTCAGGGATGCTTGTCTGTTTTCCAGCTCCCTACTGTCTACGGTGTTCTATTCTTGTAGACAGTGTTGGGCCTCCAAGAGCAGAGGTTTGTAGAACAGCAGCAAGTTTCCCTTAAGTGGATTACCCAAGGTTTATCGAACTCGGGGAGGAAGAGGTCAAAGATATCCCTCTCAAGCAACCCTGTAATCACAAAGCAAGAAGTCTCTTGTGTCCCCAACACACCAAATACACTTGTCAGGTGTATAGGTGCACTAGTTTGGCGAAGAGATAGTGAAATACAAGTAATATGGATGTATATGAGTGGTAATAGCAATCTGAATAAAATATGGCAGCGAGTAAACATGCAACAAAACAGTAAACAAACGGAGATTCGATGCTTGGAAGCAAGGCCTAGGGATCCTGCTTTCACTAGTGGACACTCTCAACAATGATCACATAATAGGACTACTCTACACTCTTTTGTTGGATGATGAACACCTTGCGTAGGATTACACGAACCCTCAATGCCGGAGTTAACAAGCTCCACAGTATTCGATATTCATGTTTAAGTAACCTTAGAGTGCAAGATAGATCAACACAATTACACCAAGAACTAACATAGCGTGCACACTGTCACCATCACACCATGAAGGGGGCATAGATCACATCAACACTATCATAGTAATAATTAACTCCATAACCTACAAGAGATTATGATCATAATCTACGCCAAGTACTAACACGGATGCACACACTGTCACCATTACACCGTGAAGGAGGAATAGAGTACTTTAATAACATCACTAGAGTAGCACATAGATAATATTCAACTAGATCACATAAAGAGAGATGAACCACATAGCTACGGCGGAGCCTCAGCCCCGGGGGTGAATTACTCCCTCCTCATCATGGAGACAACGATGGCGGTGAAGATGGCGGTGGAGATGACTCGGGGCAATTCCCCGCCCGGGCGTCCGACAGAGACGTCCCCGATCTTGATTTCGCGATGGCGGCGGCTCTGGAAGGTTTCTGTGGGTTTCGTCCTCCGTATCGGTGTTTTTAGGTCAGGGACGACTAAATAGGCGAAGAGACGGAGTCGGAGGGGCCACGGGGCTCCCTCCTCATAGGGGGGCGCGCCCACCCCCTTGGCCGCGCCGCCCTGTGGGGTGGGGCCCTCCTGGCTCCCCTCTGGCCCTTCTTCGGTGCTCTGGAAGCGTCCGGGAAAAATAGGATGTTGGGTCTTTATTTCGTCCGATTCCGAGAATATTTCCTTTCTAGGATTTCTGAAACCAAAAACAGCAGAAAACAGCAACTGGCCTTTCGGCATCTCGTCAATAGGTTAGTTCCGGAAAACGCATAATAATGACATATAATGTGTATAAAACATGTAGGTATCATCAATAAAGTAGCATGGAACATAAGAAATTATAGATACGTTTGAGACGTATCAAGCATCCCCAAGCTTAGTTCCTACTCGCCCTCGAGTAGGTAAACGATAATTTCTTAAGTGACATGCCATCATAACCTTGATCATACTATTGTAAAGCACATGAGATGAATGCAGAGATTCGAAGCAATGATGAAGATAATGAGTAAACAAATGAATCATATAACAAAGACTTTTCATGAATAATGCTTTCAAGACAAGCATCAATAAGTCTTGCATAAGAGTTAACTCATAAGCAATAAATTCTTAGTAGAAAGCTTTGAAACAACACAAAGGAAGATATAAGTTTCAGCGGTTGCTTTCAACTTTAACATGTATATCTCATGGATAATTGTCAACACAAAGTAATATAACAAGTGCAATAGGTAAACATGTAAGAATCAATGCACACAATTTACACAAGTGTTTGCTTCTAAGATAGAAAGAATAGGTAAACTGACTCAACAATAAAGTAAAAGAATGGCCCTTCAAAGAGGAAAGCATCGATTGCTATATTTGTGCTAGAGCTTTGATTTTGAAAACATATAGAGAGCATAAAAGTAAAGTTTTGAGAGGTGTTTGTTGTTGTCAATGAATGGTAGTGGGCACTCTAACCCCCTTGCAAGACAAACCTTCAAAGAGCGGCTCCCATTTTATTTTATTTTGGGTGGCACTCCTTCCAACCTTTCTTTCGCAAACCATGGCTAACCGAATCCTCGGGTGCCTGCCAACAATCTCATACCATGAAGGAGTGCCTTTTTATTTTAGTTTTATTATGATGACACTCCTCCCCACCTTTGCTTTCTCAAGCCATGGCTAACCGAATCCTTCGGGTGCCGTCCAACAATCACATACCATGGAGGAGTGTCTATTTTTGTTAATTAATTTGGGACTGGGAATCCCATTGCCGGCTCTTTTTGCAAAATATTGGATAAGCGGATGAAGCCACTAGTCCATTGGTGAAAGTTGCCCAACAAGATTGAAAGATAAATACCACATACTTCCTCATGAGCTATAAAACATTGACACAAATCAGAGGTGATAAATTTTGAATGGTTTAAAGGTAGCACTCAAGAAATTTACTTTGGAATGGCGGAGAAATACCATGTAGTAGGTAGGTATGGTGGACACAAATGGCATGAATATTGGCTCAAGTATTTGGATGCATGAGAAGTATTCCCTCTCTATACAAGGTTTGGGCTAGCAAGGTTATTTGAAGCAAACTCAAGTATAAAATGGTGCAGCAAGACTCACATATAAACATATTGTAAGCATTATAAGACTTTACATCGTCTCCTTGTTGTTCAAACACCTCAACCAGAAAATATCTAGACTTAGAGAGACCAATCATGCAAACCAAATTTTAACAAGCTCTATGTAATTATTCATTAATGGGTACAAGGTACATGATGCAAGAGCTTAAACAAGATCTATATGAGCACAAAGTATCACATTATTCAAGACATTATACCAATTACTACATGTAGCATTTCCCGTTTCCAACCATATAACAATTAACGAAGCAGTTTCAACCTTCGCCATGAAAATTAAAAGCTAAGAACACATGTGTTCATACGAACCAGCGGAGCGTGTCTCTCTCCCAAACAATCATTTATTCAAACAAAAACAAAAACAAAAACATACAGACGCTCCAAGTAAAGTACATAAGATGTGATGGGATAAAAATATAGTTTCAAGAGAAGGAACCTGATAATTTGTCGATGAAGAAGGGGATGCCTTAGGCATACCCAAGCTTAGATGCTTGAGTCTTCTTGAAATATGCAGGGATGAACCACCGGGCATCCCCAAGCTTATACTTTTCACTCTTCTTGATCGTAGTATATCATCCTCCTCTCTTGACCCTTGAAAACTTCCTCCACACCAAACTCGAAACAACTCATTAGAGGGTTAGTGCATAATCAAAAATTCACATGTTCAGAGGTGACACAATCATTCTTAACACTTCTGGACATTGCCCAAAGCTACTGGAAGTTAATGGAACAAAGAAATCTATCCCACATAGCAAAAGAGGCAATGCGAAATAAAATGCAGAATCTGTCAAAACAGAACAGTCCGTAAAGACGAATTTTAAAATGGCACCAGACTTGCTCAGATGAAAATGCTCAAATTTAATGAAAGTTGCATACATATCTGAGGATCACTCACGTAAATTGGCATAATTTTCTGAGTTACCTACAGAGAATTAGGCCCAGATTCGTGACAGCAAGAAATCTGTTTCTGCGCAGTAATCCAAATCTAGTATGAACCTTACTATCAAAGACTTTACTTGGCACAACAATGCAACAAAACTAAGATAAGGAGAGGTTGCTACAGTAGTAACAACTTCCAAGACACAAATATAAAACAAAGGTACTGTAGTAAAATAAACACATGGGTTATCTCCCAAGAAGTTCTTTCTTTATAACCATTAAGATGGGCTCAGCAGTTTTAATGATGTACTCGCAAGAAATAGTATTTGAAGCAAAAGAGAGCTTCAGGCGGATCAAAACACGTTTAAGCCTAACATGCTTCCTATGCAGAGGAATCTTGTACACAAATGAATTCATGAAGAACAAAGTGACAAGCATAAGAGGATAAAACACGAGTAACTTCAAGATTCTCAACATAAAGAGGGGAAACTTAATATTATTAAGATGAATATAACCATGTTTCCCTCTCTCATAATAACTTTCAGTAGCATCATTGATGAAATCCACAATATAACCATCACTTAAAACATTCTTATCATGGTTCATATGCATAAAGGTATCATTATTTTTGTCATAAGAAAAACTCTTCTCATTAATAGTAATTGGAGCAGGATCATTATCAAGAATTTGAACATGGTAAACAAGTTGCATACTAAGGGAATGGTTTTTGGCAAGCCCATCATAACTATGACAAGTTTCATAAGGATAATTGTAACATGTGTCATATACATCTCTATAGCAATTATCTAAACCAGAATATGTAATATCATCATTTTCACTAAAAGTAGAGGTCTCAAATACAGGATCTTCAAGCACAACATCCCCAAGCTTAGAGCTTTCAATATCATCGTTTAAGGGGACATGAATAATGCTATCATCATTACTTTCATAATCAGTACCAAAGAGATTTCCAATATCAAAGGTAATGTGCTCATCCAAATCATGATCACTAACATGGGTACAGGGCATAGGAAGATCATCGTACTCAGATTCATTATCATAATAATCATTAGGCGCAACATACTTACGGTTACCTATTGTTACCTCATACACGCGGGGATATGCCATTGCCTCTTTCTCTTTATTATCCTTTTTCTTCTTCTTCTTCTTCGTTCCCTTCTTCTTCTTCTTCTTCTTCTTCTTCTTCTTCTTCTTCTTCCTTCTCCTCGTTCCCTTCTTTAGGAGGAAGAGGCTTGAAGGGTGGCTTGTCCGCATAACCTGATTTACTTTCAGAAACAATAGAAGAAACTTGGGAGGATCCCTCCTTTTCATTAATTAGTTGAAAACACACAGCGGTCCTATCATATTTTGGCAAGGTGTCATCTTCTAAAATATTTTGTATGTAAGTGTTTGTATGGCTTTTGTCAATGCAATAAGAAAAACACCCATGCAGGACATCATCAATATCAAGATCACTCATATGTAACAAAGAGATTTTTCTCGACAGTTCTTCACACCCCAAAAATAAAGTAAGTTCATCATGCTGATTAGGAGTAATTTCATCATCACAATACAAATTTGCAGCACTCATTGGGTTCAAATTATCATTGGAGGGGCATTGAAAATTAAAATGACCCACTTCATGGCAAACTTCACAAATAAAAGGATAGAGGGCACAAACTTTTTTACCAAGATCATCTAGAGCCCTAAACCACTTTCTAGTTTTTTCATTAGCATGATGGATACAATATTCATCTTTGATTTGATTAATTCCACAAGGTCTATGTATTCCACAAAAATTAACATGCTTATAGGAAATAGCATTTTCAGAAGTTTCAACATGTTCATTGCAATCATTAATAACAGTTTCATCCTTCATGCAAGCGTCTTTAAAAGGTTCATGATACTTATCAAAATTCTTTCTAGGCAATTCAATGTGAGAAGCAAAAGCTTTATAAAGATTTGCAGCAACTTGAGAGTCAAGACCATAAGTAGCACTCATATTTCGAAATTTACCACTATCCATAAAAGTTTCAATGCATTCATAATCATAATTTATACCTGACTCTTTACCTTTGTCGTTCTCCCAATCTTCAGCGTTCTCCTTAATCCGATCAAGAAGGTCCCTTTTAAACTCTTCTTTGTTGCTCGTGAATGATCCAGAACAAGTAGTATCCAGCAAGGTCTTATCTTGAAAAGAAAGTCTTGCATAGAAATTATCAATGATGATATTACCTGGAAGCTCATGATTGGGGCATTTGAGCATTAAAGTCTTCAATCTCTCCCATGCTTGGGCAATACTCTCTCCATCATGAGGCCAAAAATTATATATATGGTTTCGATCTTTGTGAATTTCACTTGGAGGATAGAACTTGGAATAAAATAGAGGCACAATATCCTTCCAATCAAGAGAGCGCCCGTCCTTCAATAGTTTATACCAATGCGCCGCTTCACCAGATAGCGACATAACAAATAATTTATTTCTAACTTCATCCATTGAAATACCTGCACACTTGAATAACCCGCATAATTCATGCAAAAACAGTAAATGATCTCCAGGATGGACAGTTCCATCCCCTTCATAGCGGTTATCCTAACACGTTCAATAATTTTCATAGGTATTTTATACGGAATACTTTCAGCAGGTGGATTTAAAATATCAGAAGCATCATTAGAGTTATCGCATATAGGAGATAAAGCATTATCAGAGCAAAATATTTCTTCCAAAGTTGAGGAGCAAAAAAGATTATTTTTATGTAAACTAGCTTCCCCAAGCTTAGACTTCTTCATAGCATTAGCAGTAATTGCATTCATACCAATAACATTGCTATTATCATGCAAATAAGGTTCCATAGGTTTTTTAATTTTCGCATCAAACAATTCTAAATTAGGAAAAAGATTAAAAAGCTCACCAATTTTTTTGTTGTTTTCCATTATGCCTAACTAGTGAAAATAAAAACAAGAAACAAAAAGATGCAATTGCAGGATCTAAAGGAAATAGCTTCGAGTACTTACAACGGCGCCGGAAAATAACTTAGTAGCCGAGATCCGGAGTGTGAGTACCTTTTACCTTTCCTCCCCGGCAACGGCGCCAGAAAAGTGCTTGATGTCTACGGGTGCTTCTATTCTTGTAGACAGTGTTGGGCCTCCAAGAGCAGAGGTTTGTAGAACAGCAACAAGTTTCCCTTAAGTGGATTACCCAAGGTTTATCGAACTCGGGGAGGAAGAGGTCAAAGATATCCCTCTCAAGCAACCCTGTAATCACAAAGCAAGAAGTCTCTTGTGTCCCCAACACACCAAATACACTTGTCAGGTGTATAGGTGCACTAGTTCGCGAAGAGATAGTGAAATACAAGTAATATGGATGTATATGAGTGGTAATAGCAATCTGAATAAAATATGGCAGCGAGTAAACATGCAACAAAACAGTAAACAAACGGAGATTCGATGCTTGGAAGCAAGGCCTAGGGATCCTGCTTTCACTAGTGGACACTCTCAACAATGATCACATAATAGGACTACTCTACACTCTTTTGTTGGATGATGAACACCGCTAACTGTGTAGGATTACACGAACCCTCAATGCCGGAGTTAACAAGCTCCACAATATTCGATATTCATGTTTAAGTAACCTTAGAGTGCAAGATAGATCAACACAATTACACCAAGAACTAACATAGCATGCACACTGTCACCATCACACCATGAAGGGGGCATAGATCACATCAACACTATCATAGTAATAATTAACTCCATAACCTACAAGAGATTATGATCATAATCTACGCCAAGTACTAACACGGATGCACACACTGTCACCATTACACCGTGAAGGAGGAATAGAGTACTTTAATAACATCACTAGAGTAGCACATAGATAATATTCAACTAGATCACATAAAGAGAGAGATGAACCACATAGCTACCGGAGCCCTCAGCCCCGGGGGTGAATTACTCCCTCCTCATCATGGAGACAGCGATGGCGGTGAAGATGGCGGTGGAGACGGCGG
Source organism: Lolium multiflorum (assembly GCA_030979885.1). NCBI lineage: Eukaryota > Viridiplantae > Streptophyta > Magnoliopsida > Poales > Poaceae > Lolium > Lolium multiflorum. Next base: position 240,768,424 of record CM061749.1, on the reverse strand, counting down.
TGGAGATGACTCCGGGGAAATTCCCCGCCCCGGCGGCGTGCCGGAACAGAGTCCCCGAATCTTGATTTCGCGATGGCGGCGGCTCTGGAAGGTTTTTCCGGGTTTCGTCCTCCGTATCGGTGTTTTTAGGTCAGGGACGACTAAATAGGCGAAGAGACGGAGTCGGAGGAGCCACGGGGCTCCCTCCTCATAGGGGGCGCGCCCACCCCTTGGCCGCGCCGCCTGTGGGGTGGGGCCCTCCTGGCTCCCCTCTGGCCCTTCTTCGGTGCTCTGGAAGCGTCCGGGAAAAATAGGATGTTCGGTCTTTATTTCGTCCGATTCCGAGAATATTTCCTTTCTAGGATTTCTGAAACCAAAAACAGCAGAAAACAACAACGGCCCTTCGGCATCTCGTCAATAGGTTAGTTCCGGAAAACGCATAATAATGACATATAATGTGTATAAAACATGTAGGTATCATCAATAAAGTAGCATGGAACATAAGAAATTATAGATATGTTTGAGACGTATCACCTACTCACACGAGCAAGTCTATATTGATAGGCTTGTAATTCTTCTGCAGTAGCAGTGGTGGTCATTGGTTCTGAACCATCCATGGCTCTTGCGGCCCTATCCCACGCTGCTTGCGGGAGTTGAACTCTTTCGCGAGGTGAAGACCCGACATATTTAGTGCCTAGGCCTCTTCTGAGATCAGCGGGATCGACGTATGGGTTTCCCAAATCATCGAAAGCCTCTGACGTCTCTGGTTCTGCTCGGCTTGCCTCCTCGATTGCATAGACTTGATGATATTTTGAGTATTGGTTTTTGTCGGGATTGGTGACACCATCATAGAGATTGGTGAAGACCTTTCCGATGGCAGCAGATTTGTCGATGAAGTTGAAGCTGTCGACGCTGTCGGAGTCGCTGCTATAGGAGTCCGCAGACGACTCGAAGGATGTGTCGCTGAAGATCTTGGCGAGCTTTCCGCTTGCCTTGGTGTCGACGAAGCGTGGCGACGAAAGCTCTTCATCACTCGATGAAAAGTCAGAATCGATCGCTGAAAATTCCGACGAGATCGGAACTTCGAGACGATAGGATCCTTCCTTGTTGACGCCAAATCGGAATTCTCCGAATGTCATGACGATGGGCTGTTCTAGATAGGCACATGCATCCAAACGGGAGGGCGGGTGAGGAATAAAATCGACTAGATCAGTTTTTCCCGTTTACCTCGATCCATCGCATTGCTTGCCACCGACGAAGTCGACGATTCTGGACGTGCCATCGAGATCAGCTTCATGCAACCTCTAATTCCCACAGACGGCGCCAATTGACAAAAGATTAATTTGTCAATGCCTACAGATGTAGACTAGGGTTTTGCTAGAAGTAGAGGGCAAGTAGATCTCGAAGGTTTCAGCCGAAAAGTACTCGCGATTGTAAAACTAGGGTTCATGACAATAGATTCGATCCTTTCTTCGTCCCTCGACTCCCCCTTATATAGGAGGTGGAGCCGAGGTTTTCATTATACAAGTTACAGAGTCCGGGAGGGTTTCGTACCCGTCCCGCAAGATTACAAATCTATATTTCCTAATACAACTCTATCTTTCCTTAACACTAATTGGGCTTCCGAATCTTCTTATTCTTCGAGTCCTGGGCCTTCAATAAACCCCGGGTACTATCTTTGGCAGACCCATTGGGGATGCCTATGTCAACGGGTGTAAGCCATGTTGCACACGCGGAATACTTGGGTTTGCTTGACGAGCCTAGCATGTACAGACATGGCCTCGGGACAACGGAAACCGAAAGGTTGAACACGAGTCATATGGATGATATGATCAACATGTTGATGTTCACCATTGAAGCTACATCATCTCACGTGATGATCGGTTTTGGTGTAGTGGATGTGGATCGTGTGCCACTTAACAACTATGAGGGATGTTGTATTAAGTGGGAGTTCATTAGTAATTAGATTAAAACTTGAACTAATTATCATGAACATAGTCTGAATAGTATTTTGAATTAAATTTGTAGAATTGGCATCCGTTTTCTACCATGCGCTAGTCTTGTAATTGAGATAGAAATACTGTTAAGTCTGACAAGTAACTTTACGGACTGGTACCGTATTGTTAAAGAATCAAGAAATGATTAAGTCCTATTGCAAACTTTTAGTAAACCTCACATTGTTGATTCAAAGAACAATGGTTTCAATTAGTACCTAAAATCATCTTGTCTCCATGAAACTTGAAGTTCAAATCCGTTTGAAAAGTAAGGAGCTGGAAATTTTGTTTTCAGAAATAAGCGAGGTATGAGATATATGTGATATCTAAGACCTTATTGCAAGATGATAGAATATAATCTAGTGAGACTACATAAACTCATAAGTTTTATGGGAATGTACGAAGGTTGAAGACGCTAGACGTCCCAATCCTCCAACTATTTGGGCACTAACGATATTTGCATATCCATGAAGTGATCGTCCTTAGTATGCACCGTTGCTTAGACTCATCGTTTCGAAGCATCACGTGATGATCGGGTGTTATAGATTCTACGAGTGCATACAACGGGTGCAAGCCAAATTTGCACATGCGAATACTAAGGTTAAACTTTACGAGCCTAGCATGTACAGACATGGTCTCGGAAAGTCGTCATGATTTGATGGATAAAATTATGGGATTCGGGCATGATCTTCCAGGTCTATGGGAGCGGCTGAGAGGAGTCTCATCACATATGAGACGTTGGAGCTTCGACGTTTTTGGTTCAGTCCGACAACAAATCAAGAATCTGAGAGCTTCGCTGGAGGAGGCCAGAATGAACTCTCTTAACTCGGGCTCTGTGGAGAAGTGTGACAGATAGAAAAACAACTTCATGAGGTTTATGAAAGAGAGGAAGTCATGTACAAACAAAGATCGAGGCAAGAGTGGCTAAAGGCAAGAGATCATAATACAAGATATTTTCAAAACCAAGCGACCCACAGAAAGAGGAAGAATACAATCTGTTTCCTTCACCGGGAGGACAGCAGCTGATGCTCGACGGATGACGAGATGCGCGAATGGGCGAGGTCCTTTTATGGTAATCTATTCACTTTGGAAGGTTCTGCAAATATGGACACCATTTTAGACCGTATCGGAGTGTTTGTGTAACACCCCAAATTTTTAAATAAAGAGAAAATGAATTTCCTTTTTCCAAAAATGAGAACCAACAAAAACTTTTCTTAAATAGAGTGCTATGCTTAGTGCTCATACCTATTGCTAGTGTTTTTGCCATGATGAGTGTATTTATGCTTATGTGATAAACCCTAAAACCTCAAAGTGATCAAGTGAAGATCACAAACCAAATAAAATAAAAGAGAAAGAAATCAAATAAGAAAAAACCTAAACCCTAACCTTCTCAAAAATCATGTAGATCTATTTTGAGAAACCCAAAATAAAGTAAAAAGACATATGTGGGCATGTAGCCCTAATGTGTAAATTTTGAACCCTACCTTTCTTACTTTGCTAAATGGTGGTGAACCATTGCAAAACTTACTAAACCCTAAACCTCATCCCTCTTGTCACAAATCTTTGGAAAACAAAATAAAAGGAAAAGATCTTATTTAAGAAAAAGGCATATGCAAGCCTATGGCTACTTTTTGAAAATGATGAGCTTTGCTTTGTCTACCTTGAATAGATGAATTGAAATACCTCAACACACTCAACCAAGTACTCCTCAACCAATTCAAGTGAGAAGAAAACTGCAATCAAACATATGCATAAAGGCATATGTGGCACTTAGCCAAAATATCCAATCTTGACCTAGGCACTCCCATTGCCTCAAAATGGTTGGAACCCTTTACCCAACTTATTCTAACACCAAATAAACCTCACCCTTGTCAAAATGAAGCAAAGAAAAATAAAAGAATAAAAAATCCCAAAACCCTCACATATGGCTCTATGCCATTTTTATAAATTTTGACCCTAGACCATTTTGGCCTTCACCATTAGTTGAACATTGTTACTAAACACTTACTACAACTTTTGGAATCAAAGAAACACAAATCAAATGGTTTTCAACTTCAAATTTGGCTCACATATGATATTGGTCAAATCTGCCAATTATAGTCTGATCACCACTTTGAGCCCTTGCATTTCGAAATTTGCAAACTAAACTTTGTCAACTCTTTGCACCTCATCCAAGACAACATCAAGGTGAACACTTTTTGTAAAGATCACCATGCCAAATTCTTTTTAGATCAAATGCTATGCTCATCCAAAGTTGGAACCTTTTATCATATTCAACAATCTCACACTTAACAATTTTTGCAATACTTTGAATTTGGAATTTCCACCACCACACCTCATCTTCTCTGGTCATTTGTAACTTAACTAAACACACACATTTCAATTTGGTCAACCATTTGAACTCATTTTTAATTGGGGCAAATTTGCAATTTCCTAAGTATGGCACTATTTGACACTATTTGAAATAGTGCCCTATACCCAACCCTACACCCTCATTTCACTCCACCTTGTCCCCTTGTCCCCTCCAACATCTTGTCCCCTCCAACATCTTGTCCCCTCCAACATCTTGCCCCCTCCTTGACACCTTGGACATCCACACCCTATGCCACCCTATCCCCTCTCCTCTCCCTCCTTGAACCTATAAATAGAGCACTTCCCCCACTCCAATTCTTCACACCACCTAGCAGCATTCTCCTCTCCCTCCTAGAGCCTCTCCTCCTCCCTCCTTGCCTCTCCACGGCGCCAGAAGCTCGCCACGGCCACCGGCGGCATCCCTCAAAAACCGCCCAGATTTTCATCACAATAGCCACCGAGCCCTACACCAAAGTTGTAGCCATTGAAAATACCTTTCCAACGCACCTAACCCCGCCTCAATCCGAGCTCCGAGGTGAGAGAAACCGCCCCCGTTTGATTCAAATTTTCGTTTAATTCTTTTTCAGTTAAATTGCTATCAGATGCTTTGCTAGAAATCAAATATCTCCAAATCTACTTGGCCATTTTTAGTGAATTTCATATGGTTGGAAAGCCTGTGAAATTATCTATCCAATGCCACTGGATTCAAACCAATATCTGTTGTATAATTAAAGTAGCAAAATAAACAAGACATGGACTTTTCTGCCTTAGAATAATTATTAAAAATCAACCAAAAATGCTTTTAAGTTAATTCCACCTCCTATAAATCACATTACACTTGTACTAATTGTTTCTGCAAAAATATTCCATGCTTACTTTGAATAATCATGGCCTAGTTTAATTAAAGGACTATTTGGCTATTTCTAGTCAAAGATATTGTCCAAAACTATTAATAAATCATATGGGAGTTTTTCTCTCACTTAAATCTTGTCATGAACAATTCAAAATGAGGTAGAGACTCTGGTCATTTAGGTCTCATATGAATTGTTGATGATATTAAATCTTTACCATATTAGGATTAAATTGTATGAGGTGCTTCACCTCATTTAAATCATTGTCTTAAATAATGAGTATGAAGAGGTTGACTTAGTCAACCTAGGTCATATATTATTCATGAGAGAAATTAAATCTTAATAAGATAATGAAAGGAAATTATTTCTCTAAGTAATTAAAAGTAACACCTTAATTAGCAGGAGAGAAACTTATTTTCCTTAAATAAGAAAAACACATCTACCCACTCCATAGTAATGTGTGATGCTAGTTTAAGTTGTGTAAATTGTATGAAGTGTTTCACTTCATTTAAATCTTGCCCTAAGTACTTTCACATGAAGTTTGAACCCCTGGTCAAATGCTCTCATATGAAATATTTGGAGATTTTAAATCATTGGTAGAATTGTCAAATAGTATGAGGTATCTCTACCTCATTTAAATCATTTTCTCAAATGATGATGATGAATGGTTGACTTAGGTCAACATAAATTCATGTGTGATGTTTTGAGAAATTAAATCTTAAAGAAGATTCAATGAGAGGAAATTATTCCTCAAGAACTATATGGAAACTATCATTTACATATAAAATGAGAGGAAATTATTTTTCCTCAAAGCAAGACCACCAATGCACCAAATTGTATTAATTGTGTGAATAGAATAGTTTGTGTGAATATATGTGATGTTTGGAATAGCCAATGAATTGTTTGGTGATTGTATCCTCGTATTCGTATTTTAGACGCTAGTACCGAGGAGTATCAAGAGGAGGAGGAAGTCTACTTTCAAGGAGAAGAAGACCACTTTGATCACCTCAACCACCAAGGCAAGCTAATATTCTTGCAAGTTACCCAAGTGCAAAGCTCTAATAGAGCAAGGCACCACTACCTCATACTTTATGTTTAATGATCCTATCCCAAGTTTTTACTTTACAAGTTTTTAAGTTTTGTTTATCAAACTACCTTTTTGATTCATGATTCACTTGGTTAGTATTGGGTTAGTACAAGAGTATCAATGTTAGCCTAGAAGCAAAGCAAATTACTTAGCACCCCCCATACTTAGATGCTAGTGCTAAATTAAAATTGACTACTCTAGATGGGAACTTGTGAGTTTGAAATGAATTTGAAAACCTTGGAATGTGAGTCATTCTATTGAAAGATTTTGAAGGTGAATGTGACTTGACATGGTGAATTTTACAAAAACTGATGGTTGAGTTCGGATGCGATACCATTCCAATTTACAAGTACCCCCACAATACCTGATATGGGTAGGGCTTAACTAGAAGTTTATGTATCTTAGTATGGGTTCCGTCTGAACAAGCATCATCGGGGTTATGCCAAGGGCTGCCTCCAAAGAAATATGGAACGATGTGATATGACGTGAATATGAGGTGAATGTCCGGCCCAAGCCCTGTGCAGTTCCCAGGCTGACAGTTTGTCTTCACTGGAGGCCAAGCTCATGGGGAGAGATGCCTATACTAGGGTATGTAAGTGAAAGGTTATGGTTGGTAGTCCGCACACGGAGTGTGATAAATCAGGGCCAGTTAACCCTGACGGATTATTGCAAATGTTGTGGCACAAGTGTACGACCTCTGCAGAGTGTAGAACTATTCGAATAGCCGCGTCCACGGTTATGGACGGTTGGAAAGGCCATACTGTTCCGTCATCAGACCATTTTCAAAAATGTGACATGTGAAGGGTGACTTGTGATTTGAACTTGAATTGGTGACTTTGACTTGAATCACAACAGAGTTGTGGGAATGACACCAATGTTCCCACTTGAGTTAGTTAGCACATGAAGAGTCTTTATTTCAAATACGTGTGAACTAAAATTGGCTTTATGCAAAAGAAACTAGAGCTTAGCACCCCCTTACTATAGTTAATAGTACTTACATTAGTATTAGTTTGTGAGTACTTTAAAGTACTCATGGCTTTGTCCCTGGCTATTCAAATGGCCAGACTATGAAGAGGAGGACCAGTACAGGATGATGGACAGCGGGACGTCTACGACAACTAGGACTACTCCTGACGTCAACGTTGGCCAGATGGACCAAGACCGCTACTTCGCTTCCGCTATATGTGTTTTGTATTTGGATCTCTAGATCCACTATGTTGTAAGACTGGATCAGGTGATCCTCTATTTGTAAGACGATTATGGTATGTAATGAATGATGTGTTGTGATATCAATCTATTATGTCTCGTAAAAACAATATTCCTGGGATTGTGATGTATGGCATAATAGGCATCGGACTTAAAAATCCGGGTGTTGACAAGTTGGTATCAGAGCCATTGTTTGACCTTAGGAGACCCTAGTTAAAATGGACGTCTGCAAAACTTAGTTTCAAAACCAATAAGTGAATATTTATGAAAATTTATTCTCACTCTTATCCTTGATAACTTTTTCAAAAAGAGAAATTTATGCTCTACTTTTCTTTGAAATTCTACATAAAATTTTGCACACTTGATCCCTTCACTAACTTACTTATCCTAATTGCTCACAGATGGATCCCCAATGGGCCTGCCAAAGATGGTACCCGGGGTTTAATCAAAGCCCAAGACTCGAAGAATAAGAAGACTTGGAAGCCCATTTAGTGATAAGGAAAGATAGTTTGTATTAGGAAAGATAGAGATTTGTAATCTTACGGGTTGGGTACGAAACCCTCCCGACTCTGTAACTTGTGTATTACGAAACCCTCGGCTCCGTCTCCTATATAAGGGGGAGTCGAGGGACAAAGAAGCATCGAATCTATTGTCAACATAACCCTAGTTTTCATAATAGTCGAGTACTTTTCGCCTGACCTTCGAGATCTACTTGCCCTCTACTTCCACAAAACCCTAGTCTACAATCTGTAGGCATTGACAAGTTAATCCTTTGTTAATTGGCGTCTGTGGGAATTAGAGGTTGCAAGGAGCTGATCTCGATGGCACGTTCAAGATCGTCGACTTCGTCGGTGGCTAGCAATGCGATGGATCGAGGTAACCGGCAAAAAACTGATCTAGTCGATTTTATTCCTCACCCGCCCTCCCGTATGGATGCATGTGCCTATCTGGAGGAGCCCATCATCATGACGTTCGGAGAATTCCGATTTGGCGTCAACAAGGAAGGATCCTACCGTCTCGAAGTTCCGATCTCGTCGGAATTTTCAGCGGTCGATTCTAACTTTTCGTCGAGTGACGAGGAGTTTCCGTCGCCACGCTTCGTCGACAGCAAGGCAAGCGGAAAGCTCGCCAAGATCTTCAGCAACACATCCTTCGAGTCGTCTGCGGACTCCTTTATAAGCAGCGACTCCGACAGCGTCGACAGCTTTAACTTCATCGACAAATCTGCTCGCCATCGGAAAGGTCTTCACCACTCTATATGATGGTGTCACCAATCTTGACAAAAATCAATACGCAAAATATCATCAGATCTATGCGATAGAAGAGGCAGGCCGATCAGAACCAGAAACGTCAGAGGCTTTCGATGATTTGGGAAATCCTTACATCGATCCCGCTGATCTCAGAAAAGGCCTAGGCACTAAATACGTCGGGTCCTCACCCCGAGAAAGAGTACAGCTCCCGCAAGCAGCGTGGGATAGGGCTGCAAGAGCCATGGATGGTTCAGAACCTATGACCACCACTGCTACTGTACAAGAACTACAAGCATATCAATATAGACTTGCTCGGGTAAGCAGAGAGTTGGAAAAACAGACAGCATCACTAAATAGAAGAAAAGAGGCAGCTTCCGCATCAAGCAGACGCCGAGCAGATTTAAGTCGACAATCAGGAACTTCGGGAGATAGTCACAGAGAAGCTCGGAGGAGAGCAATGTCGCGGCTGCAAAACATACCCGAAGCAGAGAGAGGAAACATAATTCAAAATCTCGACATGTCCTTTATGTCGATTGATACAAGGGAAACATCATCCCGAAAACGCCAGAAGCAGGATACAACGCAAGCATACATCCTCGCGTCCAGACCACCCCGGGGACCCGAGAGAAGCATTGTTTAATATGGCAATGGCGGGAGTTGGAGTTATGGGAACAGCGTTCGCAACAACGCCTCCCGAAGAAAACCTAGGCAAAATAGTCCACGACCCACCGCAGCAGTTCAAGACCCACCAAGAACAAGTGGAGCAAGAGACACAGCAGTCCAAGTAAGGGTGGATAGAGCGCGACAAGAAAGAAGGGAGCGTCAGCACTCACCAGAAGTTGCCGACGAAGATATGTGTGGACTCCCGTGCTTCACGAGAAGAGTTCGAAAGACTCGAGTCCCAAAAGGGTTCAAGCTACCCGAAAATTTCAAGAAATTCGACGGCCTGCAAGATCCCGAGGATTGGCTCGTAGATTATCTCGAGATGGTGAAGCTAGTAGGAGGAACCAGAGCAACAGCCATGCAAAGTATCCAAGTTCACTTGAGCGGTGCCGCGAGATCTTGGATAAAGAAACTCCCCCCGAGTTCCATCGACAGCTGGGATAACTTTGAGGATATCTTTGTGAAAAACTTCCGATCCACCTGCAAGAAACCTGCGTCATTGGAAGAGTTGAGAGCGTGTCGACAGAAACATGACGAGTCGATGAGAAAATATATACAGCGGTGGAACATTATAAAAAACTCGGCAGAAGATATATCTGACGAGAGAGCAATAGATGCGTTCGTCGCAGGAATTCGGCGAGGAGACTTCGTCGAGGACTTAGGGAGAACTAACCCTAAGACCATATCAGCACTCATGGAGATAGCCAATAAGTGGGCAGATGGAGAAGACGCAATATATAACAAGCGACACAGGTCGCCAGAAGAGGATCGTGGTCGAAATTATCAAAATAGAAGGCGATTTTCTCGCCAGTTCTACAACAACGATGCTCCTGGCCATATATCGGCTGGTTTTCGAGGAAATCCTGGAGGAAACAGTCGAGACGACTATCAAAGGAGTAACAAGCATCAAGGCGACAATAGAGGCGATTCTCGCGGCAACAGACAAAACAGTGGACCAAGGTTTCAAAGACCTTATGTGTCCCCCGAAGAAATGATGAACGGTCCGTGTCAAATGCACTTTTATCTTGACAATAATGGAAAGAGGCAGTCAGGACATCTCCAGAAAGACTGCCGAAATTTTCAGGCAATGTTGCGAGCCGCAGGAATCGCAAATGCCCAAGCCGTGAATAGAAACCCCCAGGGGCCAAGGAGCGAGATCCACCTTCCACCTCCTCCCGCAATTACGGACGAAAATCGGCACCAGCTCAGAATAGCGGCAGCACCACACCCACCTCCATATGTTGATCCTAATTCTAACGGTGCGGTCTCGATGATTCAGAAAGCTAGGCCATCCAACAGGGCGCAGAAGGTAATCTCACGACAAGTGTTCATGGCAGAGAAGATGCCTCCACCAACGATCGAGTACTTAAATTGGTCGGGGCAAGACATCGGCTTCACAATAGCGGACCATCCGCAGCAAGTTCCTCGACCAGGACAATCAGCACTCATCTTACCCGCAGTAATCGCTGGTTTTGACGTGTCGAGAGTTTTCATAGATGGCGGCAGCAGCTTAAACCTTATGTATGCCGATACATTGAGGAAGATGAACATATCCCTGGCAAACTTGAAACCAACTGACACACGTTTCCACGGGATTACACCAGAGAAGCCAAGTTACCCATTGGGCAAGATCAACCTCGACGTTCAGTTTGGAACCCGAGAAAACTACAGGATAGAGAATTTGGAGTTCGAAGTTGTGGATTTCCCGTCGCAATATCACGCTCTGTTGGGACGACCAGCGTATGCCAGATTCATGGCAGTACCGCATTATACATATTTGTTGTGGAGGTTGCCTGGGCCCAAGGGACCTATCACAATCAAAGGAAGTTTTGCGTTATCCGATAAATGCGACAAGGATTTTCATCGACTGTCAGAAACTTTCGGGATGCAAGCAGAGTATGCGGCGCCAAGGTTCACTGATTATGATGTGTTACCAGAAGTAGGGAGATCTTCTAAGGAGCCAACTTTCAACACAACCAAGGATTCAAAAGAGGTACAGATCCACCCGACAGACCCAAAGAAAACGACTTCCATTGCAGCAAACATGGATGTTGCATAGGAAAGCGCGCTCGTCGAGTTCTTCCGTGAGCACTGGAAAATCTTCGCATGGTGTCCAGCTGACATGCCAGGAGTACCCAGGGAACTTGCCGAGCACCACCTCAATTTGGATCCTCTCGCAAGACCAGTAAAGCAACCTTTGCGACGTTTTTCGGAACCTAGCCGCAAAGCCATGTTATCGGAAATAGATCGACTCAAAGATGCTGGTTTCATCAGAGAAATATCTACAGAAGCCACATGGGTAGCTAACCCAGTGATGGTGCCGAAAAAACATACAATAGTCCTTCGCATGTGCGTCGACTTCACGTGTCTCAATAAACATTGTCCCAAGGATCACTTTCCCCTCCCAAGGATCGATCAAATCATCGACTCCACGGCAGGATGCGAACGTCTTTCCTTTTTGGATGCATACTCTGGTTATAACCAGATCAGATTAAAAGAAGAAGATGAAGCCAAGACAGCGTTCATCACACCTTACGGCGTGTTTTGCTACAAAACAATGCCCTTTGGTTTGAAAAACGCGGGAGCAACATATCAGCGGATGATGCAGAAATGCCTAGCAACACAGATTGGAAAAAATGTGCAAGTCTACATTGACGATGTCGTAATAACATCAAAGAAAGGGTCGACTTTGATCGAAGATTTGAAGGAAACCTTCGACAATCTCGACAAGTTCTGCCTCAAGCTGAACCCGACAAAGTGCTCTTTTGGAGTTCCTGCAGGAGAACTTCTCGGGTTCTTAGTATCAGCAAGAGGGATTGAAGCCAACCCTGAAAAAATCCAGGCCATAGTGACTATGAGAAAGCCAAAAAAGTTGAAAGAAATACAACAGTTAACGGGGCGAGTCGCAGCTTTAAGCAGATTCGTCGCCAGGCTAGGAGAAAAGGCGCTGCCGTTCTATGCATTGATCAAACAGGGGAAAAATTTCAATGGAACGAGGAAGCAGATAGAGCCTTCGAGAACCTCAAGCGGGCAATTTCGACACCACCAATATTGGTGGCGCCTAAAGAGAAAGAACCTCTCCTCTTATACATTGCAGCCACACCGCAGGTGGTCAGCACAACCCTAGTAGTCGAGAGAGAAGAAGAAGGCAAGCTCCATGGAGTTCAGAGGCCAGTATATTTCATCAGCGAAGTACTGTCACCCTCAAAACAGCGGTACCCGCAGTATCAGAAACTGGCATATGGAGTATTCACGACAGCAAGAAAATTGCGACACTATTTTTCGGCGCACCCGATAATAGTGGTCAATGAAGCTCCCTTGTCAAATATATTGAACAACCCAGAAGCTACGGGTCGTGTCTCCCTTTGGGGAATAGAACTTTCCCCTCGGGACATCACGTATGAAAAAAGAAAGGCAATAAAATCGCAGATTTTACCAGATTTCATTGCAGAGTGGATGGAGCTACAAAACACGGGGCCTCCAGATTTATCGAGAACTTGGACCATGAATTTCGACGGGTCCAAAAGGTTAGAAGGTGCTGGAGCAGGCGTGATATTGGTATCACCTGAAGGCGACAAGTTGAAATATGTCTTAAGGATGACGTTTCCAAACGCGTCTAACAACGAAGCAGAATATGAAGCTCTCATACATGGGATGAAGATGGCGAAAGCTTGTGGTGCAACCCGATTGAAAATCTTCGGCGATTCACAATTGGTGGCACAGCAAGTTATGAATCAATGTGATGCAGTCAACGAAAGTATGATAGCATACAAAGAGGTATACAATGAGCTGGAGAAATTATTTGATGGATGCGAGGTAAACCACATCAGCAGGCTGAGTAACGATGAAGCCGATGTTCTTGCAAACATCGGGTCACAGTGTCTCGCGATCCCTCCAGGCGTGTTTTGGGAAGAGATAAGTGAGAGATCAACAAAGCCAGCGAAAATAAAGAAGGAGAAAAAAGAGAAATCTTCGAGTACCACCAACGATACGGTAGAAGAAGAAGAGGAGCAAGAACTAGTCATGATGGTGCAAACTCCATGGATGCAGGCTTACATATCATACATCCTAAGGAAAACAATACCCGACGATCCAGTTGAAGCAAGGCGAATAATTAGGAGATCAAAAGCTTTTACTGTGATAAAAGGGGAGTTGTACAAACGAAGCATTTCGGGCGTGCTACAGAGATGTGTTACACCCGAAGAAGGAAGAATCATCCTGAAAGATGTGCATGAAGGAATATGCGGCCACCACGCGAGTAGCCGAGCGCGGCCAAAGTTTTCAGAGCAGGGTTTTACTGGTTAACGCAATAGAGGACGCGAAGGAAATAGTGAGAACTGCGACGCGTGCCAAAGATTTGCCGCCAAACCTCACTCTCCCGCAGCAGAACTTATGCCAATCCCACTATCTTGGCCCTTTGCTCAATGGGGCCTCGACATGGTGGGAAAACTACACAAAGCTTCACCAGGAGGTTATGAGTATATGCTTGTCGCTGTCGACAAATTTACAAAGTGGATAGAAGCAAAGCCGATAAATTCACCGGACGGCGCGTCGGCGATTAAGTTCGTGAAAAGCATCGTCTTTAGATTTGGAGTCCCTCATAGCATTGTCACAGACAACGGCAGTAATTTTACATCCAAGGAATTCAAAGCATACTGGCAGAAGTGGGCATCAAATTGAGTTTTGCGTCTGCACATCCACAGACCAACGGTCAAGTCGAGAAAGCCAATGGCATCATCTGCAATGGTATCAAAAACGCCTGCTAGGACCATTGGAAAAAGCTCGGCATACTTGGCCAGAGGAGCTGCCAAGTGTGTTGTGGAGTATCCGAACAACACCAAATACGGCGACAGGAAACACCGTTTTTTATGGTCCATGGAGCCGAAGCAGTCCTGCCGATAGAAATAGAGCATGATTCTCCAAGAGTCACAGAATACGATGAAGAAACCTCGAGACAAGCTTTGGAGGACGACGTCGATGCACTTGACGAAGCTCGAGACGAAGTCCTGTCACGAGTCGCTAAATATCAACAGGACCTGAAGAATTACCACAGTCGACGATTGCGGCCAAGATCTTTCCAAGTTGGTGATTTAGTTTTGCGACTCAATCAAAAAAGTCATGAAAAACTCGAGTCACCATGGCTTGGACCCTACATCGTCACAGAAGTAATCGAAGGAGGAGCATACAGAATAAAGGACAAGAAGACGGGGAACGTTGAGCCAAATCCTTGGAACGTGGCGCAGCTCAGTTTTTACGCTTAGATGCCGAAATATAGTCACCTCTGTAAACGTACAATGTACTGAAACGCTCGCGAGTTTTCAGACGCACTCTTTTCCTTTTTCGGGGCACCGAGTGGGGCCGGGAAAGGTTTTTAATGAGGCGGGCTCGCGGTGCTGCAATATAATAAAGATAGTGGAATTATATATCTTTTCTCGACAGGCTCGGGGGCTTCCTCCTACACGATACAATATATATATACACAGTGTCGACAAATACAATCGCTTGGTATAAAGTACCTCGCCAAAATAAAAATATCGACAAAATAGCGGTCAACATAAAGCTCGGGGTCTCATACCCGCAAAAATAGTACACAGTATAATTTATTTTGCCTTGGGACAACCTCGCACTATAAAAACAAAAATACTGCAATCAAAACGCCCGGGGGCTTGGCGGTAAAAATAAAAATATAGTGACTTTACAATACAGATCATATACACAGAAACAATCTTCGGAACAAGTTTATCTTCAAGGATTTCCCAATATATTGTCTATGGTTAAGCGCTCATTATTTACAGCACGAGTGCTATGCTCAGCGTAGCTGCCCTTCACAAAGAATTCGGCATCCATCCGAAGAAGTTCATCCATCATGTCTTCAGCAACAGGAGTAACAATATCATCATATTTGCCGAAGTTTCTTTTCCTCTTCGACATCTTCTCCAAGCACTTTGGAACAATTTGCCCCACGTCTAACTTCGGGTAGCAGATTTTTATCATAATCATCGCAAACCTTGCGCCAGCAGCTAGTTGGGCTCGTACAAAGCCATGGATGCGAGGAGCATCTCGAAATTTATCCATCAACGCAGGAAGAGTTTCTGGCATCTTATTGCGAGGAAACATGGTACCATAGACCAGAGACAAAGTCCTCGTACAGAAGTCGAGATACTCGCGAACCTGAAGCGCACGATCTTGAAATCTGACGATTTGGCGAGTCCGTTCAGGCGTGCCCCAAAAAATCGAACCATGCTCACGTGCAAGCCGAAGAAGAACACTGGAGCGAGCTTCGACACGTTCATCTTCAGTAGCAGGATCCAAAAAAGAACCTATTGTCTCTTAAAACAAGTCAGTGAGCAATAAGGAGACAAGCAACAAAGAAAAAGAAGAAGCACGACAAAGATAATGAAACATACCTGCCATATCCAAGCTAGCATCTATCAGCAGCTGGAGCATAGAATCTTCTCGAGACATAGCTGCAGCAGCTTCAGCAACGGCAGAGTCCTTCTCAGCGATGGCAGCTTGAGCTTGTTGGAGTGCAATTTTTTCCCTTTCAGAAGATTTTTGAGATTGTTCCATGAGCATAAGCGATTGCTTCTTCACGGACTGGAGTTGTCCTCGAAGTTCTTCCAATTCTTCTGTCAAATCCTTACTCGCAGAATCATCAACAAAATTAACAGGGACAGAGGTCTTCTTCGGAAGGGACGAAGGAAAAACTTCGGAAGGACCAGGAATTGACGTATAGTTGTCAAAAATTAACTGAAAAAATAGAAAAACGTCGACATCAATCATTGAGACAGATAGATTTCCATTCATTCTCATAATATATACATGTCTGTTACAAAAGAAGGACCTCTAGAAGACCTAATCATCGCCAGGAGCACTATGGCGGCAGTACCAAAAGGAGGAGGTAAACTAAAAACAAAGCAAAAGAGCATTAAATTAGACCTCCGGCCTTGACGAGCTAGGAGTCGAAGATGGTTTGATCCCGAGATAGGCCAGGATTTTCTTCGTATTCAGCTTCGCCGCCTTGATCAATGATCGCCATTTTGCTTGTTCTATCTGCTCCGTGTTGCCCACTTTTGCCCAGTCAATGGTTTGTTGACTGTCAGCAACCAAGGCAACAGTGCTTTCAACGGCAACCTTCATATTTTCATGGCGCATCTTCAACCCAAGATCTTCGGGAGGATTGAAGCACTTGGCAAGAGTAAGGAAAGTTGCGGGCTCCTCTTTCTTCGGGAAGAAGTAGGGGAAGAGCCGCGACAGCCCTGTCCTGGCTTCATCAATGCCCTCACGCGCTTCTGTCCCATGAAATTCAAGGAACGACACGGTGATGACCCACAAGTATAGGGGGTGTATCGTAGTATCTTCGATAAGTAAGAATGTCGATCCCAACGAGGAGCAGAAGGTGTTGACAGCAGTTTCGATGAAGGATTCACTGTAAATGCTCACAGACAAGTATTCGGGGGTTTTGATATTGCAGATAAATAAAGTACAAGTAAATAAAATACAAGAGAAATAATTGCAGCGAGTGGCCCAATCCTTTTTAGCACAAAGGACAAGCCGGTTTGTTTACTTATAATGACCAAACGTTCTTGAGGACACATGGGGATTTTAGTCTAGTGCTTTCGCTTCAAGTGGCTAAATAATCTTCATTGTTTTGATAAGTGTTGTGTGGGTGAACCTATGCTAATGCACCGCCCTTCCTAGGACTAATACATACTTGTGATTATACCCCTTGCAAGCATCCGCAACTACAAGAAAGTAATTAAGATAAATCTAACCACAGCCTTAAACTCTGAGATCCTGCGATCCCTCTTGCATCGATATACTAACGGGGGCTTAGGTTTCTGTCACTCCGGCAACCCCGCAATTAGCAACCGAATACAAGATGCACTCCCCTAGGCCCATAAATGGTGAAGTGTCGTGTAGTCGACGTTCACACGACACCACTAGAAGAATGACACCACAACTTAAATATCATAACATTGAATATTACTCAACCATAATTCACTACTAGCATTTAGACTTCACCCATGTCCTCAAGAACTAAACGAACTACTCACGAGACATCATATGGAATACAATCAGAGGTGATATGATGATGAATAACAATCTGAACATAAACCTTGGTTCAATGGTT
Source organism: Lolium multiflorum (assembly GCA_030979885.1). Taxonomy (NCBI): domain Eukaryota; kingdom Viridiplantae; phylum Streptophyta; class Magnoliopsida; order Poales; family Poaceae; genus Lolium; species Lolium multiflorum. The sequence goes on along the minus strand of CM061749.1, from coordinate 240,750,908 downwards.
TCACTCAATAGCATCTACAACAAGTATAGAATAACACCGGGAGAGTTTCCCCTATCAAACAATCAAGATTTAACCCGAATTGCTACAGCGATGACGAGGTGCAGCGGTGGTGATGGCGGTGTAGATGGTGGAGATGATGATGATGATGATGGAGATGATGTCCCGCTCGATGACGATGGCGATGGCGTCGATTTCCCCCTCCGGGAGGGAATTTCCCCGGCGGATTCCTGCCCGCCGGAGAGCTCTTTTCTCTCTGGTGTTCTCCGCCCCGCAGAGGCGGCTGTAACCCTTCGTGAGGTCCTCTCTGTGGCTTAGGTTTTCGGGACGAAGGAGTACGCGAAGAAAAGGAGGCGAGAGGGGCTGGGGCCCCGGACCACGGGGTGGCGCGGCCAGGCCCTGGGCGCGCCGCCCTAGGGTCTGGGCCCACGATGGCTCCTCTCTGCTCCCCCTTGGCTCCCTCCGTCATCTGGAAAAATAGGAATTTTCGTGAAATTCCCTTCCACAGTTGATCTTCCGAAATATTGCGTTCTGACGGTGCTTTTTCCAGCAGAATCCTGGCTCCGGTGCTTGATCCTCCAATAATGATGAAACATGCAAAATAGATGAAATAACATAAGTATTGTGTCCCAATATGAAATATATCAATGAATAACAGCAAATTATGATACAAAATAGTGATGCAAATTGGACGTATCAACTCCCCCCAAGCTTAGACCTCGCTTGTCCCCAAGCGAAACTGAGCTCGATAAACAAGACCACATGTTTATGGAGTGAAGAGTCGATAAATAAAATACGGACAAGAAGCATCATATTCATTCACACAAGACATTCTAGTAAACAACTTCCTCATATAACTCATCTCGAAATAAGTAAAGAGAAATCACAAGTAAAGGTGCATAAGAAATCATAATTGGTGATGGCAAACTTTGTTCTTGGTCAGAGAACTACTAACGGATTGTACTTCTAAGCAAAGCTTTCATATTAGAATTTATAGCTGAGCCTTCATATTTAAGCATGACAATCTCTTCATAATCATTGATAACTTCAAAGTCATATTCATTCAGATAAAATTGGTACTAAACAAGAAAGTATAAAAGACATGATTAACTGAATCATAGCATAAATGATTGGTTCACAACAACTCAATTGCTTGCTTGAGATAGAGAGAAATAGGTTTACTGACTCAACATAAAAGTAAAAGACAGGCCCTTCGCAGAGGGAAGCAGGGATTAAATCATGTGCTAGAGCTTTTCAAGTTTTGAAATCATATAAAGAGCATAAAAGTAAGATTTTGAGCGGTGTTTGTTGTTGTCAACGAATGGTAGCGGGCACTCTAACCCCCTTGCCAAACGAACCTTCCAAGAGCGGCTCCCATGAGGGACGGCATCTCTACCAGCAAGGTAGATCATCCCCCTTCTCTTTTGTTTACACATGTATTTTAGTTTTATTAAGGATGACACTCCCCCCAACCTTGGCTTTCTCAATCCATGGCTAACCGAATCCTCGGGTGCCTTCCAACATTCACATACCATGGAGGAGTGTCTATTGCAAAATTAAGTTGCTTACTGATAAATCAGAGCAAAACATGTGAAGAGAATTATTAATGAAAGTTATTAATTGGGGCTGGGAACCCCGTTGCCAGCTCTTATTGCAAAATTATTGGATAAGCGGATGTGCCGCTAGTCCATTGGTGAAAGTCCGCCCAACAAGATTGAAAGATAAAACACCACATACTTCCTCATGAGCTATAAAACATTGACACAAATAAGGAGTAGTAGTTTGAATAATTTAAAGGTAGCACATGAAGTATTTACTTGGAATGGCAGAAAATACCATGTAGTAGGTAGGTATGGTGGACACAAATGGCATAGGTTTGGTCTAAGGTTATGGATGTATGAGAAGCATTCCCTCTCGATACAGGTCTTTGGCTAGCAAGGTTTGATAGCAAGCATAAAGGTTGAGGGAATCAAACAAATATACATATGATAGAACAATCATGCATCTTTCTCATAAGCACAAGCAACTTTAACTTCAGAATACTAAGCATAGAGATAATAGTAATATATCTAAGTGTATTTCTCTCTTCTATTAAACATCAAGATGTTGTTGCTATTGACCAATGCTAAGTTTGCCAAAACCAAATAGATTTACTTGATGCTCCCAAAGTGATATCAATACTCATGTCAAGAGTAATCATATAATGGAGATTGCAAACTAAAATAAGGTGTGCAAAAAGTAAATGATAAGACTTCTCATTAATATTCCATAACGATAACTCACACCAACGGATACATAGATAACTAACTAAGAGAGATACTTCCACATTGCATACTATTCTATATGATAACTTCCCTACTCATGATATGACACTACTTGATAGTAAAAGATAAAGGTGGTGATGATGTGATACCGCGGCACTCCCCCAAGCTTGGAACAAACCAAGGGGATGCCAATACCGATGATGAATTACTCCTTCGGCGATGATGGTGAATCTTTGTCGTCATCAGACTTCCATGGAAGAGGCCCTCCATCAACAAAAGACATCTTGGTCTCCGGAAACCTGAAACTAGCAGCATGACTTATGCGCTTAAACCTGTTTTCATACTCACAGTTTTGATTATGAACATCATAAAGTTGAGCTTGGAGTTTGTTGGTGGTGTCGTGAAGTGAGAAGATATCGTCCCACAGCTTTGCAGTCTCCTTCTTGTGCCCATCAATGAGTTCAGACACAATCTTGTGAAAGATATCCACTTCACGCTCAGCCATCTTCTTGTAGTTGAAAACCTCTTGTTCCAGTTTCTCCATCCTGTCTTCCAAACTCCCTTCTCCCTTAGGACCCTGGACATCTTTGATCTGCAACTCTCCATCCACGAGCTGCAACTCTTTGGGGTGCATCTTCAGCTCGTTCATGTACGGGTTGACGACGTCCTCAAAGAAGCTGTCCTTCTGAGTTCCCGACGAGGACATGGTGGATCTAGATCCGAAGCAGATCCTGGCAGAAAACAGCTCGAAACAAAACACGACGAGAAAACGATATTACGGACCTCCAGGGGTCCGGGGGATTATATAGCAAATATTTTTACGACAAAAGGAAGAGATCGAACCAAAGCGGAAAGGGGCAACGAGGCGGCCAGACCATAGGTCGGCGCGGGCCCAGGTCAGGCCGCGCCGGCCTATGGTGGCACGCCCTCGTGCGTCCTTTCCACTCCGTTTCGAACTCATAATTTTTCATATTTTCTAAAAACAGCAGAAATAATGTTCGGAAAGGTAAACGCGGACTTTTTATTACCTGTACTGTTACCTATTCAAAGTCCAGTTCTGGCGGACTGTCAATTTGTCCTTTGATGAAAGCCTCCGGTGTTTCCACTTGAATAATATCAACATCAACATTATAAGAATCACCCGAGATATAATGCTTGAGTCTTTGTCCATTCACCACTTGTGTGGCATTGCCTTGGAGAGAGCTAATTTTAATTGCTCCTGAACGATACACCTCCTCAACAACATATGGTCCTTCCCACTTCGAGAGTAATTTCCCTGCAAAGAATCTGAGACGAGACCGATACAATAGAACTTGATCTCCAACATTAAATTCTCTTTTAATGATCCTTCTATCATGCCACTTCTTAACTTTTTCTTTAAAGAGTTTAGCATTTTCATAAGCTTCACTTCTCCATTCATCTAGAGAACTTAATTGCAACAACCTCTTATTACCGGCTAATTTAGGATCTTTATTTAGTTCTCTAACAGCCCAATAAGCTTTGTGCTCTAGTTCTAAAGGTAAATGACAAGCTTTTCCATAAACCATTTTATAAGGTGACATTCCCATAGGATTTTTATAAGCAGTTCTATAAGCCCATAGTGCTTCTTTCAATTTGCTAGCCCAATTCTTTCTAGATTTATTAACAGTCTTTCCTAAGATAGCTTTAATCTCTCTATTTGATAATTCTACTTGACCACTAGTTTGAGGGTGATAAGCAGAAGCAATTCTATGATTAATACCATACTTAGCAAGAGTTTTTCTAAAACCTCCATGAATAAAATGAGAACCTCCATCAGTCATAATATATCTAGGTACTCCAAATCTAGGAAATATAACATCTACAAGCATTTTTATAGAGGTCTCACCATCAGCACTTTTTGTAGGTATAGCTTCTACCCATTTAGTAACATAATCAACAGCGACAAGTATATGAGTATTACCTTCTGAAGAAGGGAAAGGACCCATAAAGTCGAATCCCCAACAATCGAATGGTTCAATAACAAGAGTATAATTCATAGGCATTTCATTGCGTCTAGAGATATTACCAACTCTTTGACATTCATCACAAGATAAAATAAATTTCCTTGCATCTTTGAAGAGTGTTGGCCAATAAAAACCTGATTGTAGAACCTTTTGCGCGGTTCTATCTCCAGCGTGATGTCCTCCATAAACACTACCATGACATTTATTCAATATCTCCTGTTGTTCATATTCAGGAACACATCTTCGCATAATACCATCTACTCCTTCTTTATATAAGTGTGGGTCATCCCAAAAATAATGCCTCAAGTCATAAAAGAATTTCCTCCTTTGCTGAGCTGAAAAGGTTGGAGGCAAATACTTCGAAACAATAAAGTTAGCATAATCTGCATACCAAGGGCTCTCTCGCGAGCTCACCTTTATTACAGCCAATTGTTCATTTGGAAAACTATCATTAACAGGAACAGGATCATAAGCAATATTTTCCAATCTAGACAAATTATCAGCAACAGGATTATCAGCACCTTTCCTATCTATAATATGTAAATCAAATTCTTGCAACAGAAGTACCCATCTAATAAGCCTTGGCTTAGCATCTTTCTTTGTCATAAGGTATCTAATTGCAGCATGATCAGTATGAATTGTAACTTTCGAATCAACAATATAGGGTCTAAACTTATCACAAGCAAAGACTACAGCTAACAATTCCTTTTCAGTTGTAGCATAATTTCTTTGAGCAGCATCAAGAGTCTTACTAGCATAATGAATAACATTTAATTTTTTATCTACCCGCTGTCCAAGAACAGCGCCTACAGCAAAATCACTAGCATCACACATAATTTCAAAAGGCAAATTCCAATCAGGAGGTTCAACTACAGGAGCAGTTGTTAAGGCTTTCTTTAGAGTTTCAAAAGCTTCCTTACAATCATCATCAAAAACAAAAGGTACATCTTTTTGAAGAAGATTAGTAAGAGGCTTTGAAATTTTAGAGAAATCTTTAATAAATCTCCTATAAAACCCAGCATGACCAAGAACACTACGAATACCTTTAACATCCCTCGGATAGGGCATCTTCTCAATTGCTTCAACTTTAGCTCTATCAACTTCAATACCTCTCTCGGAAATTTTATGTCCCAATACAATTCCTTCATTAACCATAAAGTGGCATTTCTCCCAATTAAGAACAAGGTTAGTTTCTTCACATCTCTGCAAAACTTTATCGAGGTTTCGCAAGCAATTATCAAAAGAATTCCCATAGACAGAAAAATCATCCATGAACACCTCTACAATACTTTCGCAAAAACCATGAAAAATAGCAGACATGCATCTTTGAAAAGTAGCAGGAGCATTACATAAACCAAAAGGCATACGCCTATAAGCATAAGTTCCATAAGGACAAGTAAACGTGGTTTTCTCTTGATCTTTAGCTTTAACAGCAATTTGTGAAAACCCAGAATAACCATCAAGAAAGCAAAAATGAGTATTTTTAGATAACCTTTCTAGCATTTGATCAATAAAGGGTAAAGGGTAATGATCTTTCTTAGTAACTTTATTAACTTTTCGAAAATCAATGCACATTCTATAACCTACAACTATTCTTTGAGGAATAAGCTCATCATTATCATTAGGCACAACAGTCATTCCTCCTTTCTTAGGAACACAATGCACAGGACTAACCCATCTACTATCAGCAATAGGATATATAATACCAGCTTCAAGAAGTTTTAATACCTCGTTCCTTACCACTTCTTTCATCTTCGGAATTAGACGACGTTGATGTTCAACAACAGGCTTTGCATCTTCTTCCATATTAATAGCATGTTGGCAAATAGAAGGAGAAATCCCTTTCAAATCATCAAGAGTATAGCCAATAGCTCCTCGGTGTTTCTTCAATATTTCCAATAACCTTTCTTCCTCAATCTCTGAAAGCTTAGAACTAATAATAACAGGATATATTTTCTTATCATCAATATGAGCATATTTAAGATTATCAGGTAAAGGCTTTAAATCAAAAACAGGATCTTCCTTTGGTGGCGGTGTTGTACCCAAATCTTCCACCGGTAAATCATGCTTGAGAATAGGTTGGCGAAGAAAAATTTCCTCAAGCTCATCTCTTTCTTTCCTAAAAGCTTCACTTTCACTATTCTCCAAATGTTGCTGCAAAGGATTATTAGGAACAAGAACAATAGATGCACACTGCTCCATTTTAAAATCATTACTAGGCAAGTCAGCTTTATAAGGAGTTTTGGTAAATTTAGAAAAGTTAAATTCATAAGGTTCACCAGCAAATCTAGTCAAAATTTTCTCTTTCTTACAATCTATAATAGCTCCACAAGTATTTAGAAAAGGTCTACCAAAAATGATAGGACAATGATCACTAGCAGCAGAACCAAGTACCAAAAAGTCAGCAGGATATTTAATCTTACCACATAGAACTTCCACATCTCGAACAATACCAATTGGAGAAATAGTTTCTCTATTAGCCAGATGAATAACCACATCAATATCTTCAAGTTCACAAGAACCAATTTCGTGCATAATCTCCGTGTAAAGCTCATAAGGTATAGCACTAACACTTGCACCAATATCACATAAACCATAATAGCAATGATCACCAATTCTAACAGATAGCATAGGAACACTAACTTGTTTGGATTTATTAGGATGTGAAACAATATTAGAAGCATCTTCACAGAAAATAATATGACCATCCTCCACATTTTCAGTCACAAGATCTTTAACTATTGCAACAGCAGGTTCAATTTTAATTTGTTCTTCAGGTTCTTTTGGTTTCTTTTCACTTTTATTAACCGCACTAGATATGACAGAATACTCCTTCATTTTAGCAGGGAAAGGAGTTTTTTCAATATAAGCTTCAGGAATAACATTATCAACAGTTTCAATCACTACACATTTGTTTACAGATGAATCAACTTTATCTTTATACGGTTCATGATACTTATCAAAATCCTTCTTAGGCAGTTCATAATGAGAGGCAAAAGCTTTATAAAGATTTGCAACAACTTGGGAATCAAGACCATATGTAGCACTCATATTACGAAATTTATCAGTATCCATAAAAGCTTCAATGCATTTATAATCATAAATTATACCTGATTCTCTATCTTTGTCGTTCTCCCATCCTTCAGTATTTTCTTGGATCCGATCAAGAAGGTCCCTTTTAAACTCTTCATTCTTGCGTGTAAATGATCCAGAACAAGAAGTATCCAGCAAGGTCTTGTCTTGAAAAGAAAGTCTTGCATAGAAATTATCAATAATAACATTACCAGGAAGCTCATGAATGGGGCATTTGAGCATTAAAGACTTCAATCTCCCCCAAGCTTGGGCAATACTCTCTCCATCATGAGGCCAGAAATTATATATGCGGTTCCGATCTTTGTGAATTTCACTTGGAGGATAGAATTTGGAATAAAATAAAGGCACAATATCCTCCCAATCAATAGAATCACCATTCTTCAGCAATTTATACCAGTGCGCCGCTTTACCAGACACGATATAGTGAATAGTTTCTTCCTAACTTCATTCATAGAAATACCTGCACATTTGAATAACCCGCATAATTCATGCAAAAACAATAAATGATCACCAGGATGGACAGTTCCATCCCCTTCATAGCGGTTATCCATAACACGTTCAATAATTTTCATAGGTATTTTATATGGTACTACTTCCTCACCTGGCGCTTCATCCACTACCGTTGCAGTAGTAGTAGATTTCCCAAATAGAAATTGAAGAGAAGATCTCTCCATAATGATTTATAGCAGCAGGCAGAAATAAAATCAGCACAAACAGTAAAATTTCCTTACCAATTCCACTTACCAATAGCGCTTCACTCCCCAACGGCGCCAGAAAATAGTCTTGATGACCCACAAGTATAGGGGTGTATCGTAGTATCTTCGATAAGTAAGAATGTCGATCCCAACGAGGAGCAGAAGGTGTTGACAAGTTTCGATGAAGGATTCACTGTAAATGCTCACAGACAAGTATTCGGGGGTTTTGATATTGCAGATAAATAAAGTACAAGTAAATAAAATACAAGAGAAATAATTGCAGCGAGTGGCCCAATCCTTTTTAGCACAAAGGACAAGCCGGTTTGTTTACTTATAATGACCAAACGTTCTTGAGGACACATGGGGATTTTAGTCTAGTGCTTTCGCTTCAAGTGGCTAAATAATCTTCATTGTTTTGATAAGTGTTGTGTGGGTGAACCTATGCTAATGCACCGCCCTTCCTAGGACTAATGCATACTTGTGATTATACCCCTTGCAAGCATCCGCAACTACAAGAAAGTAATTAAGATAAATCTAACCACAGCCTTAAACTCTGAGATCCTGCGATCCCTCTTGCATCGATATACTAACGGGGGCTTAGGTTTCTGTCACTCCGGCAACCCCGCAATTAGCAACCGAATACAAGATGCACTCCCCTAGGCCCATAAATGGTGAAGTGTCGTGTAGTCGACGTTCACACGACACCACTAGAAGAATGACACCACAACTTAAATATCATAACATTGAATATTACTCAACCATAATTCACTACTAGCATTTAGACTTCACCCATGTCCTCAAGAACTAAACGAACTACTCACGAGACATCATATGGAATACAATCAGAGGTGATATGATGATGAATAACAATCTGAACATAAACCTTGGTTCAATGGTTTCACTCAATAGCATCTACAACAAGTATAGAATAACACCGGGAGAGTTTCCCCTATCAAACAATCAAGATTTAACCCGAATTGCTACAGCGATGACGAGGTGCAGCGGTGGTGATGGCGGTGTAGATGGTGGAGATGATGATGATGATGATGGAGATGATGTCCCGCTCGATGACGATGGCGATGGCGTCGATTTCCCCCTCCGGGAGGGAATTTCCCCGGATTCCTGCCCGCCGGAGAGCTCTTTTCTCTCTGGTGTTCTCCGCCCCGCAGAGGCGGCTGTAACCCTTCGTGAGGTCCTCTCTGTGGCTTAGGTTTCGGGACGAAGAGTGCGCGAAGAAAAGGAGGCGAGAGGGCTGTGGGGCCCCAGGACCACGGGGTGGCGCGGCCGGGCCCAGGCGCGCCGCCCTAGGGCAGGCCCACATGGCTCTCTCTGCTCCCCCTTCGGCTCCCTCCGTCATCGGAAAAATAGGAATTTACGTGAAATTTCCTTCCACAGTTGATCTTCCGAAATATTGCGTTCTGCGGTGCTTTTTCCAGCAGAATCCTGGCTCCGGTGCTTGATCCTCCAATAATGATGAAACATGCAAAATAGATGAAATAACATAAGTATTGTGTCCCAATATGAAATATATCAATGAATAACAGCAAATTATGATACAAAATAGTGATGCAAATTGGACGTATCACACGGCGTCAAGAAGAGGATCATTGTCGGGATCTTCAAGTTCAAATTCTTGAGAGGTCTTATCTGTCAAAATAAAAAGAAAATCCGATCAACAAACAAGTGCAAAAAAGAAAAATCCAAAGGATATGAAGTGGTGCAGATACTTACTGACAAAGCGACGATTTTGTGTCCTTATACGTTTGGTGATCGCTTCTTTGCGAGCAGATTGTGCAGTTATGAGTCTCGGCAGCGTACAGACGTTTCCGAAGATCTTCGACACTAGCAGCATTAGCCTTGGCTTTGTCAGCTTCTCGCCTAGCTTGAACATCTGACTCAGCTTTCTTACGAGCCTCTTCACATTGCTCTAATTTTTGAGCAAGTGTGTCAGCACGTTCGTTGGCTTCTGCCAGTTTTTCTGTAAAGAAAGACAAGATTAGCTAAAAACGTCGACAACAAAGCAGTAAGGAAGAAGCAAAAAGAAGCAGCCAGGCACTACCTTCAGTTTTACTGGCGTAATCACGGTACCCAACGAATTGGGCACCGATGCGAAGAAGCTCTTTGATCGTAGGCTATCAAGGAAGGACAAAGAAAGAAAATGTCGGTATGGGAAAAATGACGGCACGTAGAAGCAAATGGAGAAAATATAGACAGCGACAAGCAAATTAAGAACTTACATCATCCAAGAGAGGGTTAGAGGAGCTACTCAATTGAAGAGTAGGCTCCGGGATTGTTTCAACCCTTGCCCTTTTTGGTGAAGGAACAAGGGGGCTTGAAGGAGGAGTAGCAGCGCCGACATTTTGTTGAGGAGGCGAAGTTTCTTCTCCTTCAACTGGCGTCTCCGAGGCGACTAATGTATGTGACGTACTCGTTCGAGCAGCCACATCAGCAGTTGGTACTTCTTCTTCATCATCACTACGAATAAATGTCGACAACATAAAAAGCAAGATAGACAAAAATCTTCAAGTGCAATTAAACAGAGAGAGGGAACTTACGAACTGATGAGGGTCTCGAGGTATGGATCATAAGCTGCCTTCTGGCGTGAAGGAACAGCTTCTTCGGGCTTGGAGGTGCCGGAATCTTCGGCATCATTCCTTTTCCTTTTGTTCTTTGGAGAAACAGCAGGAGGAGGAGATTGTGCCGACGCAGTGGCTTCAGAGGCAGCCTCCTTTTCATCAGATCCCGCAGATTTTCGAGAATCTGCGGGTTCAGTCGCAAAAGAGGGGGCATCTTGGTTATCATCAGAAATAACCGCCCTTTCTTCGACTTCTCCACCTTCAGGAAGGGGAGGAAGCGAAACAAGATTTGGATGGTCCTGTATAAAAATAAGGAAGGATGTCAAAAAAGGAGTAACAACAAAAATAGCAAAGCAATAACAAATTAAGCGACAATGTTTACCTTAGGAAGCGCATTGGTGGCGCTGTATGGTTTTACACGATAAGTGGAAGGGATGGGATCTTTCTTGTTGAGAGATGAAATTTTTCGGACAAGCCTATCCAAATCCTTGACTTCCAGATTCGTCGACAAACGATCTGTGTCTTCATCGCCAGCATAGTTCCAGAGAGGGTTTTTGCGAGCCTGAAGAGGCTGCACTCTAGTCCTAAGGAAATACGCCGTAATTTGGATGCCTGATAATTCTTTTCCACGAGTATTCTGCAACTCATGGATGCGAGTCATCAGGGCCTCCGTCGAAGTTCTTTCTTCCTCGGTAGCTTCTGCGTCCCAAGAACGGCGGCGAAGGATTTTCTCGGCACCGTCGAAAGGAGGGATATTGTCTTCAGCGCATCCATGGTTTTCTTCCCGAATATACAACCACTTTTTGCGCCACCCTTGAACGGAGTCAGGGAGTTTGACGTCGAAGTAGTTGACAGAAGAGCGAACAGAAATAACAACGCCGCCTATATTATAGGCGACATTGGAAGAGCCATTACGGCGACAAAAGAAAATGCGCTTCCATAATGCCCAGTTAGGCTGGACACCAAGGAAGGCTTCGCAGAGGGTGATGAAGATGGAAATATGAAGGATAGAGTTGGGCGTGAGGTGGTGAAGTTGGAGACCATAAACAAAAAGCAACCCTCGAAGAAAAGGGTGAATGGGGGCGGAAAGACCGCGGATGAGATGATCAACAAAACTTACCCGATACCCCATTGGAGGGGTTGGGTAGCTTTCTTCACTGGGGAAGCACACCGCTTTGGGTTTCTTGCTAATCCCCAGCTTCTTCAAGAGATTCAGGTCCTGGTTCGTGATCTTGGACCTTTCCCACTCCGCGGCTCCTAGATCCGCGGCAGCCATCGATGAATCTGGCGTGCTGTGCCTGGTCAAGCGACGCGGTGGCATCAACAATGGCGAGGAATGCAGCTGCGAAGAGAATGAGCTCTGGAGTTGTGGGGCGCAAGGGAAGTTTTGCAGAGGAAAGCAGGGGAACGGCGCGAGCGGAAGTGCTCGAGGAAGAAGAAGAAGATCTTATATAGAGGTGCGGTGAAGCGGCGGACCGTTGGATGGAAAAAGTATGCGGGAGATGATAATCACGTGGAGACGAGGGTAAAAAGGTATTTTAACATTGACGAGGTTACAGAACGTGTGCCAGAAAAAGGGGAGAACATGTGTCCCCCACTTGCACGACGTGTCCATCAGATGAGGAATTTGGACCCACAAGGCAGTGAGAGGAGCGGTAATCGCATGTTTCCAAAACAGAAATCGTGGCTATCATCAGCAACGACGTCATCAAGGTGAAAGAAAAGCTCGACTATGAAGCTTCGAAAGTTTATCGACAACGCAAGATTATTTCGGGAGCCTTTGATCAAATACAAGTTTTTGCCCAAACGCTCGGGGGCTACTCTGGAAAAGAGAAAATTTCAAGTATGACAAAATAGAAATGGCAAGAGCCTATGATCAAATACAAGTATTTGTTCATAGCCTCGGGGGCTACTCCCATCGGGAGCGCTGGTCGCGCACCCGATAAATATAAAAATATCGAGAAGGATTAAAAATATAGCGGCAAGGAATACTAATCTGTGGAGCCTACACCCAAGCACAAGTCCTTGGCTGTAGCCTCGGGGGCTACTCCCATCGGGAACGCTGTTCGCGTGCCCGATGAATTTTTATCAAAAGAAAGAAGTAAGAGTGAGTATATTTCGAGTTACACAGATAACTCTACATATACTCCCATCGGGAAGACAAAATAAGTCATCAAATATGACTCGATAAAATATGCCATTCCAGCAGTCGAAAAGCACTCGACAAAATATTCTCAGAGCGCTAAAAGTCGCGAATAAATCTCTGAATGCCGCAAAACTTTGCGAAGGTAAGACCCCAGATCCGTTCTGAGCGGCGTGGCACCGTCTCTGACGGCGGATTGCTACTATTTTCCGTATCAACAGATACGAAGAAAAATCCTAACGGACGCGTTAGGTACCCGATAAAATATGACTGGGACTCGACAGAATGGTAAGACCTTAAGCGGCACCTGTCGAAGTTTACACCAGTATCCCGAGATCATGTCCAGGGACGTGATTTTGAAGTAGGTTTTTGCGGATTGCCACTAGAGCAGTTAACTAGTACCTGATCCGTCAGATGAACTAGCCCCAATTACCGTTATCCCTGTACAAAATAGTGTTTGCATATCGAAAGATTATGTAATGAGTAAAATTGGAGATTTTCCCTGATTCTTCGATTCAAGAAAAATCTCGGGGGCTACTGACATAGGCATCCCCAATGGGCCTGCCAAAGATGGTACCCGGGGTTTAATCAAAGCCCAAGACTCGAAGAATAAGAAGACTTGGAAGCCCATTTAGTGATAAGGAAAGATAGTTTGTATTAGGAAAGATAGAGATTTGTAATCTTACGGGTTGGGTACGAAACCCTCCCGAACTCTGTAACTTGTGTACTACGAAACCCTCGGCTCCGCCTCCTATATAAGGGGAGTCGAGGGACAAAGAATCGAATCTATTGTCAACATAACCCTAGTTTTCATAATAGTCGAGTACTTTTCGCCTGAACCTTCGAGATCTACTTGCCCTCTACTTCCAGCAAAACCCTAGTCTACAATCTGTAGGCATTGACAAGTTAATCCTTTGTCAACCCACAGATGGAGTACCAATGGGAGTTCTATCAGCTCGGTCACGAAGGCGACTGATGACCCACAAGTATAGGGGATCGCAACTCTTCGAGGGAAGTATTACCCAATTTATTGATTCGACACAAGGGGAGACAAAGAATACTTGTAAGCCTTAACAGCGGAGTTGTCAATTCAGCTGCACCTGGAAACAGACTTGCTCGCAAGAGTTTATCAGTAGTAACAATTTTATGGCAGTGGAAATAGTGAAATAACAGCAGCGGTGAAATAAAGACAGCAGTAGTGATTATAGTAAACAGCAGGATTAAAATACTGTAGGCACAGGGACGGATTTAACGGGCGTTGCATGGATGAGAGAAACTCATGTAACAATCAAAGCATGGGCATTTGCAGATAATAATAAAACGGTATCCAAGTACTAATCAATCAATAGGCATGTGTTCCATATTTAGTCGTACGTGCTCGCAATGAGAAACTTGCACAACATCTTTTGTCCTACCAGCCGGTGGCAGCCGGGCCTCTAGGGAAACTATTGGATATTAAGGTACTCCTTTTAATAGAGTACCGGAGCAAAGCATTAACACTCCGTGAACACATGTGATCCTCACATCACTACCATCCCCTCCGGTTGTCCCGATTTCTGTCACTTCGGGGCCATTGGTTCCGGACAGCGACATGTGTATACAACTTGCAGGTAAGATCATAAACAACGAATATCTTCATGAATCAATAACATGTTCAGATCTGAGATCATGGCACTCGGGCCCTAGTGACAAGCATTAAGCATAACAAGTTGCAACAATATCATAAAAGTGACATCTACGGATACTAGGCACTATGCCCTAACAATCTTATGACTATTACATGACCAATCTCATCCAATCCCTACCATCCCCTTCAGCCTACAGCGGGGGAATTACTCACACATGGATGGGGGAAACATGGCTGGTCGATGGAGAGGCGTTGGCGGTGATGGCGGTGAAGATCTCCTCCAATTCCCCGTCCGTGAGTGCCAGAACGGAGACTTCTGGCTCCCGAGACGGAGTTTCGCGATGTGGCGGCTCTCTGGAGGGTTTCTGGCGACTTCGACTTTTCTCCGTGCGTTTTCAGGTCGAAACCAATAAGTAGTCCGAAGGGGGCGTCGGAGGCCGGCCGAGGGGGCCACACCACATGGCCGCGCGGGCCCCCCCTGGGCCGCGCCGCCATGTGGTGTGGGGCCCTCGGGCCTCCACCTCCCTTGCCCTTCTGGCTCCGTCAATATTTTGGTAAAATAGGGCCTTCTGCATAAATTCCGAGGATTTTCCCGAAAGTTGGATTTCTGCACAAAAACGAGACACCAGAGCAGTTCTGCTGAAAACAGCGTTAGTCCGTGTTAGTTGTATCCAAAATACACAAATTAGAGGCAAAACAATAGCAAAAGTGTTCGGGAAAGTAGATACGTTTTGGACGTATCAACTCCCCCAAGCTTAGCTTATTGCTTGTCCTCAAGCAATTCAGTTAACAACTGAGCGATAAAAGAACTTTCACGAACACATTTGCTCATATGATGTATATATTCTCATGCTATGGCTAATACTTAAGCAGTTCATAATGAGATACATGCAAATAAGATCATCCAACAGCTATGTCAATCATGGAGAAGTACCAATAATTAATAATAAGCACCATGAATCATGTATATAAGCAGGATTGCAATGTTCATAAGAGAATATGATAAAGTGGTATCTCGCTTGCCCGTATTTGATCGGCAAAACATAAATGCCGAGGCACCTCTTGAGTTCATAGAAAGACTAGAAGTAGTGATTGTCAAAGATAAAAGCATCAAAGTTATACCACAATCAATCATATTTTGAGACAAGCATATTATACTAAGAATGACAGTTGTGCTCTCAAGATAGTGCTCAAAGAAAGAATGGAGACACAACATAAAAGTAAAAGATTGACCCTTCGCAGAGGGAAGCAGGGATTAACATGCGCTAGAGCTTTTCATTTGTAAAGCAGGAGTAAAATTATTTTGAGAGGTGTTTGTTGTTGTCAACGAATGGTAATGGGTACACTAACTACCTCATCAACCGGACTCACAAGAGCGGCTCCCATGAATTATTTGCATGTTTATGTGGCACTCCTTCCAACCTTTCTTACACAAACCATGGCTAACCGAATCCTCGGGTGCCTGCCAACAATCACATACCATGAAGGAGTGCCTTTTTATTTAAGTTTTATTATGATGATGACACTCCCCCAAACTTTGCTTACACAAGCCATGGCTAACCGAATCCTTCGGGTGCCGTCCAACAATCACAAACCATGGAGGAGTGTCTATTTAAGTTAATTAATTCGGGACTGGGAATCCCATTGCCAGCTCTTTTTGCAAAATTATTGGATAAGCGGGTGTGCCACTAGTCCATATGAGAGTCCGTCAAAAGTAAATGACAAGGTTGAAAGTTAAACACCACATACTTCCTCATGAGCTATGAAACATTAACACAAATTGAGAAGCATTTTGAAGGTTTTAAAGGTAGCGCATGAGAATTTACTTGGAATGGTTTGAAATGCCATGCATAGGTATTTATGGTGGACACTTTGGAACAACTTGGTTTTCAGGTGTTTGGAAGCACGAGCGGCATTCCCGCTCAGTACAAGTGAAGGCTAGCAAAAGACTAGGGAGCGACAAATCAAGAGAGCAGTAACTGTCATAATCATGCTTGCGGCAAAATAAATTAACGGAGGCATAAAAGTGATACAAGAACTCTGAAGCAATATAAATCATCGAGGCTTAATTGACTTTTTGTTCAGTCATATGCATGCGTGAGCATGTGCCAAGTCGATATAAATGAATTATTCAGAGGAGGATACCACAATGCCATACTTACTTATGAATAAAACAATGCAAGCGAACATCCATGACATGCTACTCATATTAATAAATTGGAACTAAACATGAGAGATCATGAACTACTAGACTTTCTCAAATAACATATACCTCACATGAACCAACTAAGCATGCTCATATGGATGAGTATATGTACAAAAATGAAAGCAAATAGAGTTCATACCAGCCTCTCACCACAATCAGATTGTCGTAGATCGTCATTATTGCCTTTTCACTTGTGTAGCTTGGATAATATGAAATGAAAACCACGCTCCAGCCACCGAAGACCATTGAACTCATGATGAACTTTACAAACCAAAGAAGAACAGCAAATATTTTTGGTGTTTTCGAATTAGAAACAAGAACGAAAGAAAACAAGCAAACAAAGCAAAATCTTTTTGGGTTTTCTTGTAGCAAACCAATGATAGTAAATAAAGCAAACTAAGAGCAAGGACCCAAATAAACAAATAGTGAAGAGAAACAACAGAAATATTTTTGGTCTTTTTGTGTTTTAGGAAAGAAACAAAGCGAAAACAAAAGAATGCAAACTAACAGAAACACAGAAAAGCAGGATGACAGAAATCTGCCAAATCCTGACAGCAGTACAGAAATCGAAATTAACAAAAATCTTCCATTGCTCAGACCAAAAAGTGTTCAACTAATGAAAGTTAGATAACAACCTGGGGAACATGCTCAAAAATTGGCAACTCAAAATAACGTTCTGGCTGTGCGTACGAATTTTTTTGGTAACAGCACAGAATCTGTTTTTGGACAGCACTTCCCCAAATATCATCTCCCTCTCATTAGAAAACCACTCTAAAGACTAAACAAGTATGTACAAGTATCCAGCAACCATAATATGCAAAGAATGAGTGATGCCGGTATACCTCCCCCCAAGCTTAGGCTTTTGGCCTAAGTGGAGTTCATTCCCACGGTCCCCATGAAGTGGTGTCTTCGTAATATGACGAAGAACGACCCGGTTCCATGTATGTGCTGGAGGAAACGTCGGGGTACGTGACGGTGTAGTCGTAGGAGGGCTCGGCGTTCTCGGAGTCATGTTGCTGGTGGAATTCTTGTATCTTCATATGTTCCTCCACCGCCTCCTTAGTGAGCGACCATGATTGCCTGTCAATATTGAACAAACCTGGCTGGGGAAGAGGGATTTCCTTCTCATTCCCATCAGCAAACAACATTCTATAGACCATATTATCTATAGTGGAGTCAGTAGTAACAAAATGATGGCTCTTCATAGCAGCAATATCTAGTTTCCTAGGGGTTAATGGTACATCATTAGAATCAAGAGGAATATCTAGATGTGTTAAAATGCGTAGTGCAATAGTTCCTCCAAAAATAGGCCCCCTGCTAGACAGGCGGCGAGCAATAAGAGAACCAAGATGATAAGGTGTCTCTCCAGTAAGTGCAACATTCAAGAAAGCAAGATGGTAGCTAGAGATGTTGCTAGTATTTTCTCTACCCAAAATGCTAGTAGCAATGTAATAT
Source organism: Lolium multiflorum (assembly GCA_030979885.1). Classification (NCBI taxonomy): domain Eukaryota; kingdom Viridiplantae; phylum Streptophyta; class Magnoliopsida; order Poales; family Poaceae; genus Lolium; species Lolium multiflorum. Next base: position 240,732,867 of record CM061749.1, on the reverse strand, counting down.
GCGAAATATTTAATAGCGGGGAGTTGAATGTTTCTTATCTTCCCTCGCTGGATGGTGCGGCAATCATCCCCGGTGATCCCTCGGTAGAGCTCCAACAAGTCCCGGGGGTTGTCATCAATCCTCCTTGCTGTACCTACAGGGGCAATACCCAATGCACGACAAAATTCTTCCAATTTCATAGTAACAGGAATATCATAGATCTTGAATGCAACTGTCGGCTCATATTCCGTGTTGTGGAACTTGAAGCTCTCAACGAAAACTTTGGTGAGCCTGTAGTATTGTCCCCTTTCATCTCCCACGTAGGTGGCTAGGCCTGCCCTGTTGACAAGGGTGAAGAAATCATCCAATATCCCTGCATTGGTCAGAAACTCATAACATGGGAAGGATGAAGCATTAGGAGCCCCATTGTCCTCCTCGGGCGCGAAGCTAGGCGCGATGACATCCTCATTGTAGGATCGCCTAATCTGAGTAGACGCCCTTGAGGGCCTACCGGTGCTGGTTGTTGCTTTCTTGAACAATTCTCCAAATTTGAATTTCTTCATCTTCCCCTTCTGAAATTTTCAACAATCATTATAAAATTTGATTTCAAGGTATGTAATTGAAGGGAACTACTATAGGAACTTGCTAGAGTACTAAACATGCATCAAAACTAATTTCTTCCACTTAGAACAAGCATGCAAGCTCACTAAACATGTTATCTACAGCAGCAAAATACTCAAGATATACTCAACCAAATGAAATTCTAATTGGACAATCAAAGGAGTCACATACCAAGGAGTAAATGTGCCAAATTTCAGACAGAAATCTGGGCTGAGCAAGGAGATCGAAAAATCGTGAGTTCTTGAGCAGAAACACGAGTGAGAGAAACTTGGTACGAGCTTTTTCGGGAGAGAGAAGGTGCTGGGAGGAAGAGATGATGTAGTGGGGCAAGGGGTGGCCCACACCACAAGGTGGCGCGGCCCCCTTGCTGGCCGCGCCGGCCTATGGTGTGGCACCTCCTGGTGCCCCACAGGTCATCCTCTGGTGCTCCCAGGTGCCTCGTCGAAAAATAGGACCAACGGTGTAATTTTTGTAATTTTTAGAGAACTTCGAAAAATGCACATTTCTGGGTATTAAATTAATGATTACTGCGCAGGAAAATGATTTCTAAAATCTTAAATGACTAAAGCATATTGCAAAACAAAAATGCTACAGCAAGTAAAATAGGTGGAGGGAGAAAGAAAGAAAGAAATGTTGTTTAGCTCCCTTATGCATTAAAATATACTTGTTAACAAGGTTGATCAAGTCTTGCTACCAAATAAATTTTATATGACATAAGAAGAAATAAACCTCAAATCAATCATGTTACCTTATATTGAATTGATATGGATCCAATCACAAGAGTTTGATATTCTTCTTTAGGCTCATATATAGGACAATCAATGGATCCCACTTTGATAGTTTTCACATTAAAAATTGTATTGACTCCACATACTTTATCAATCCTCTTGGGAAAATAGACGGTGTGTTCCTTATCATCAACATTGAAAGTAACCATGCCTTTATTGCAATCAATAACAGCCCCTGCAGTATTAAGAAAGGGTCTTCCAAGAATAATGGACATATTATCATCTTCAGGCATTTCCAACACAACGAAATCAGTTAATATCAAGCAATGCTTGAGTAACTTGCACAGGAACATTTTCACATAAACCAACAGGAATAGCAGTAGATTTATCAGCCATTTGCAAAGATATATCAGTTGGTATCAATTTATCTAAATCAAGTCTCTTATAAAGAGAAAAAGGCATTACACTCACACCTGCTCCCAAATCACATAGAGCAGTTCTAACATAATTATTCTTGATGGAACAAGGAATAGTCGGTATACCTGGGTCGCCCAACTTCTTTGGAATCTTACCATTGAAGGAGTAATTAGCGAGCATAGTAGAAATTTCCTCATTGGGGATTTTCCTTTTGTTAGTAACAATATCTTTCATATACTTTGAATAAGGAGGCAATTTAATAGCATCAGTCAAAGGGATTTGCAAAAATAAAGGTTTCATCCAATCACAAAATTTATTATAATGTTCCTCCTCCTTTGATTTTAGTTTCTTAGCAGGAAAAGGCATTTGCTTTTGAACCCAAGGTTCTCTTTCATTACCATGTTTCTCGGTAATAAAATCTTCTTTAGTGTACTTTTTATTTTTAGCATGCTTTTCAGTTCTTTTTCAATTTCTTCTTTATCGGGAGTATCATTCTTATCGTTATCTTCCTCATGTTCATTACCACTTTCAGTTTCAGCATCAGAAATAGAAATACTATTAGGATCATTAACAGGTTCAGAGGATTCTACAACATTCTTATGTTTCTTTTTCTTTTTCTTAGATGGAGCACTAGTTTTAATTAGTTGAGAATCTTGTTCAACTCTTTTGGGATGCCCTTCAGGATATAGAGGATCCTGGGTAGAAACACCACCTCTAGTTGTTACTTCACAAGCATGTTTTTCTTTAGAATTATTTCCCAACAAGTCATTTTGCACTTTAGTAAGTTGATCAATTTGAGTTTGAACCATTTGAAAATGTTTAACAAGTATCTTAACATCATTGGAGGTTCTCTCCACAATATCATGCAATTCACTAATAGCTCGGGAATTTTCCATTAAATGATTCTCTACTCTCATATTAAAGTTTTCTTGCTTAACAATGTAATTATCAAATTCATCTAAGCATTGAGCAGGAGATTTTGAATACGGAATATCTTCCCTAGTAAAGTGTTGAAGAGAGTGTACCTCAATCATGGATGAAGGGGGAATTGTCTCACATATATCTTCTATAGGAGGTAGATTCTTCACATCTTCAGGTTTAATACCCTTCTCTTTAAGAGACTTCTTGGCTTCCCTCATATCTTCATCATTTAATTTAATCATACCCCTCTTCTTCACTATCGGTGTCGGGGTTGGTTCAGGTGTAGACCAATCATCATGATTCCGGCCTATTTTAGCCAATAATTCTTCAACGTCGTCTGGAGTTCTTTTCCTGAAAACACAACCAGCACAACTATCCAGGTATGCCCTAGACTCAATAGTTAGTCCACTATAAAATATATCAAGTAAATCATGCTTTTCCAAATCATGGTCAGGCTGAGCTCTAATAAGAGAGCAAAATCTCGCCCAAGCCTCAGGCAATTTCTCTCCATCTTCCTGGTCAAAATTATAAATTCTCTGCAAAGCAGCATGTTGAGCACTAGCAGGAAAGTATTTTCGAAAGAAAACATCACGCAAGTCAATTGGACTTTTAATAGAACCAGGAGGCAAATTATTATACCAAGTTTTAGCATCATCCTTTAATGAGAAAGGAAAAATTTTAGCGACAAAATAAGTACGCATCTTGACATCATCAGAAAACACGCCACTAAGAGTAGATAACTCAGTCAAGTGTTCAACAGCACTTTCTTTTTCAGTACCACAAAAGGGTGTTTTCTCAACAATAGCTATATGAGATAGATCAAGAGAAAAATCATAATCTTTATCCCTAATGTTTATAGGAGATGTGGCAAATTTAGGATCAGGAGATAGTTTATATCTAACAGCATGTTCTGCAAGCAACTTTTTAATTTTTCTTGCATCAGTAGTAGCATTGCATTTTTCAATAAAATCATCATCAAGCTCTACATAATCTTCATCAAGATCATCACTAGAATATTCAACAGACTCAGGTGAATTAACAGGTGTAGCAGCATTTTCATTAGGAGTTTCAGTATTTTCAATTTGTCTAGACTTAGCAATTGTAGCATCTAGAAAAGATCCTAACGAACCATCATTATCAAGCACAGCAGAAGCATCATCACAATTATAAGAGGAATTTTCAGATTCAGCAGAAGTACCAGCATTTGAAGCTTGTGGTGGTGAAACAAGTTTACTTATCACAGATGGTGAATCAAGAGCAGCAGAGGTACTAAGAGTTGTACCTTTTCTTGTAGTGGATGGTAATATGGCGATCTTAGTATCGCGAGGTTTACCCATAATGGAGAATTTGCAGCGAACAATATCAATCCAAGTGAACTTCCAAATAAAGCTATGCTCCCCGGCAACGGCGCCAGAAAATAGTCTTGATGACCCACAAGTATAGGGGATCGCAACAGTCTTCGAGGGAAGTATTACCCAATTTATTGATTCGACACAAGGGGAGACAAAGAATACTTGTAAGCCTTAACAGCGGAGTTGTCAATTCAGCTGCACGGAAACAGACTTGCTCGCAGAGTTTATCGATAGTAACAGTTTTATGGCGGTGGAAATAGTGAAATAACGGCGGTGAAATAAAGACAGCGGTAGTGATTATAGTAAACAGCAGGATTAAAATACTGTAGGCACGGGGACGGATTTAACGGGCGTTGCATGGATGAGAGAAACTCATGTAACAATCAAAGCATGGGCATTTGCAGATAATAATAAAACGGTATCCAAGTACTAATCAATCAATAGGCATGTGTTCCATATTTAGTCGTACGTGCTCGCAATGAGAAACTTGCACAACATCTTTTGTCCTACCAGCCGGTGGCAGCCGGGCCTCTAGGGAAACTACTGGATATTAAGGTACTCCTTTTAATAGAGTACCGGAGCAAAGCATTAACACTCCGTGAACACATGTGATCCTCACATCACTACCATCCCCTCCGGTTGTCCCGATTTCTGTCACTTCGGGGCCATTGGTTCCGGACAGCGACATGTGTATACAACTTGCAGGTAAGATCATAAACAACGAATATCTTCATGAATCAATAACATGTTCAGATCTGAGATCATGGCACTCGGGCCCTAGTGACAAGCATTAAGCATAACAAGTTGCAACAATATCATAAAAGTGACATCTACGGATACTAGGCACTATGCCCTAACAATCTTATGACTATTACATGACCAATCTCATCCAATCCCTACCATCCCCTTCAGCCTACAGCGGGGAATTACTCACACATGGATGGGGAAACATGGCTGGTCGATGGAGAGGCGTTGGCGGTGATGGCGGTGAAGATCTCCTCCAATTCCCCGTCCCGGCGGAGTGCCAGAACGGAGACTTCTGGCTCCCGAGGCGGAGTTTCGCGATGTGGCGGCTCTCTGGAGGGTTTCTGGCGACTTCGACTTCTCCCGTGCGTTTCAGGTCGAAACCAATAAGTAGTCCGAAGGGGGCGTCGGAGGCCGGCCGAGGGGGCCACACCACATGGCCGCGCGGCCCCCGCGCCGCCATGTGGTGTGGGGCCCTCGGGCCTCCACCTCCCTTGCCCTTCTGGCTCCGTCAATATTTTGGTAAAATAGGGCCTTCTGCATAAATTCCAGGATTTTCCCGAAAGTTGGATTTCGCACAAAAACGAGACACCAGAGCAGTTCTGAAACAGCGTTAGTCCGTGTTAGTTGTATCCAAAATACACAAATTAGAGGCAAAACAATAGCAAAAGTGTTCGGGAAAGTAGATACGTTTGGACGTATCGACCTAAAGTTCGAAAAGGATTTGAAGCAACTAGTGGAATATCTAGGACACCCGTATCCCGAGTTCTTCGGAATACCCCTCAAAAACCACTCCGGAGAACCACCTCGGTGGGACGTTTCTACTGATCTACGAAGAAAGCTTGGAGCCCCGGTATGGGAAACCATCTGGTTTTCTGTAACGGGAAACACTTGGAAGGAAGGACTAGTCAGAGCTATGCAAGAAGCAATTTCCCGTCTGTGTGGACAAAATGAGAACAAGATCAAGAACACTCGCTTCATCTACTACCCAAGACATGATCCCATGGGAAGACCGATGACCATACCCCCGCACACGGAGATGAACCCCTATGTAGCACACCAGGACTTCAGGCAGTACAAAACCCGCAGGGATTTGGACCACGCCCTCGCCTCTCGCCAAGCACATCACCTGTGAAGACGAAGAATCCACCCAGAAGAGTAGTATCACTCCAGCACTTAAGTAGGTGTGAGTTGTATCAGGATCCCCTTGTATCGTAGAGCGAATGAATGGTTCTTCAAACCAACGGTGTGTTAGATTTGTAATGTGTGATGTTTGGTATGAATGAAAAAGTGTTGTTGGTTTTACCCCTTCAACACTACTCAAGTTTTCAAGTTTTGAACCTTTGAAACTTTTTGAACTTTAACTCAAACAAACCATAGAAATTTCCCTCTTATCTTATCATCTACCTCAATCTTCAGATGGCCCCACCAACCCGCAGCGCCACCAAGACGCCATGATGCAGATGCTAGAGATGATGATGGCAGGAGAAGCCGAGAGAGCTGAACGCCAAGCCAACATCTGCACTGCAGCAGATCGCTCAGAACAACAACGGCCATGGAAACCACGACCACCCTGGGTCAAAGAAGAACTTTCAGAACACCAACCCACCCATTTTCAGCAAGACCGAAGAGCCCCTCGATGCAGATGACTGGCTCCAGACCATGGAGAATAACCTGGAAGTTGCGGGAGTAGAAGCCGAGAAAGTACTGTTCGCCACACACTACTCGGGACCTGCCGAGCCTGGTGGACGAGTGCCCGCGCAATGAATGCGGGACAAATGATGACCTGGAAGACTTCAAGCTGAAGTTTAGCAAGTATCACGTGCCCCAAGGACTGATCAAGAAGATGAGAGACGAGTTCGCGAAATCAAGCAAGGCGAATGTACGTGGTAGAATCGCGACAGTTCCTCACTCTGTCAGGTACGCCCCGGATGAAACCGACACCAATGAGAAGCGGAAGGAAAGATTTCTTAACGGATTACACGACAAAATGCGGTATCTTGGTCAACATTCCCTTTGCTGACCTAGAAGCCCTGGTGGACTCGCCATCCATATGGAAGGGAAGCTTCACCAAGCCAACGAGAACCGCAAGCCGGATGATGAACCAGCATGGGTCCAGCAATACCCAGAAGTACCGCAACAACTCATCTGGAGGATTTACTCCAAAATACAACAAGCCCACTGCCCAGACTTACCGCCCAAACTACACCAATAACCATGGAGGACCCCCGAAGCCCGGAGGCAACAACAACAACAATCACACAACACCAACCACAACAACAACAACAACAACAACAACAACAACAACAACAACAACAACAACAACAACAACAACAACAACAACAACAACAACAACAACAACAACAACAACAACAACAACAACAACAACAACAACAACAACAACAACAACAACAACAACAACAACAACAACAACAACCCAGGGTAAGCAACCCCACCCAAGGACAAGTCAACCATCACTTGCTATGAGTGTGGAGTGGTTGGGCATTACTCCAATGAGTGCCCCAAGAGACTCGCCAAGATTGCCGGCAACACCGCTGCACCTGCTCAGAACCAACGCCGCTTTGCCGCAAGAAAGAACCAGAACAACAACGGCCGCTACTACAACATGACTGCCACCGAAGCTCAAGAAGCACCTCAGAACATGCCAAGTATGTCTTCCTGTTAAATCATATCGCCCAATCTCTCTTAGGAACCTAACTTTTCCTAAAATCTCGGGACGAGATTTGTTTAAGGGGGAAGGGTTTGTAACACCCCAAATTTTTAAATAAAGAGAAAATGAATTTCCTTTTTCCAAAAATGAGAACCAACAAAAACTTTTCTTAAATAGAGTGCTATGCTTAGTGCTCATACCTATTACTAGTGTGTTTTTGCCATGATGAGTGTATTTATGCTTATGTGATAAACCCTAAAACCTCAAAGTGATCAAGTGAAGATCACAAACCAAATAAAATAAAAGAGAAAGAAATCAAATAAGAAAAAACCTAAACCCTAACCTTCTCAAAAATCATGTAGATCTATTTTGAGAAACCCAAAACAAAAGAAAAGACATATGTGGGCATGTAGCCCTAATGTGTAAATTTTGAACCCTACCTTTCTTACTTTGCTAAATGGTGGTGAACCATTGCAAAACTTACTAAACCCTAAACCTCATCCCTCTTGTCACAAATCTTTGGAAAACAAAATAAAAGGAAAAGATCTTATTTAAGAAAAAGGCATATGCAAGCCTATGGCTACTTTTTGAAAATGATGAGCTTTGCTTTGTCTACCTTGAATAGATGAATTGAAATACCTCAACACACTCAACCAAGTACTCCTCAACCAATTCAAGTGAGAAGAAAACTGCAATCAAACATATGCATAAAGGCATATGTGGCACTTAGCCAAAATATCCAATCTTGACCTAGGCATTCCCATTGCCTCAAAATGGTTGGAACCCTTTACCCAACTTATTCTAACACCAAATAAACCTCACCCTTGTCAAAATGAAGCAAAGAAATATAAAAGAATAAAAAATCCCAAAACCCTCACATACGGCTCTATGCCATTTTTATAAATTTTGACCCTAGACCATTTTGGCCTTCACCATTAGTTGAACATTGTTACTAAACACTTACTACAACTTTTGGAATCAAAGAAACACAAATCAAATGGTTTTCAACTTCAAATTTGGCTCACATATGATATTGGTCAAATCTGCCAATTATAGTCTGATCACCACTTTGAGCCCTTGCATTTCGAAATTTGCAAACTAAACTTTGTCAACTCTTTGCACCTCATCCAAGACAACATCAAGGTGAACACTTTTTGTAAAGATCACCATGCCAAATTCTTTTTAGATCAAATGCTATGCTCATCCAAAGTTGGAACCTTTTATCATATTCAACAATCTCACACTTAACAATTTTTGCAATACTTTGAATTTGGAATTTCCACCACCACACCTCATCTTCTCTGGTCATTTGTAACTTAACTAAACACACACATTTCAATTTGATTTGAACTCATTTTTAATTGGGGCAAATTTGCAATTTCCTAAGTATGGCACTATTTGACACTATTTGAAATAGTGCCCTATACCCAACCCTACACCCTCATTTCACTCCACCTTGTCCCCTTGTCCCCTCCAACATCTTGTCCCCTCCAACATCTTGTCCCCTCCAACATCTTGCCCCCTCCTTGACACCTTGGACATCCACACCCTATGCCACCCTATCCCCTCTCCTCTCCCTCCTTGAACCTATAAATAGAGCACTTCCCCCACTCCAATTCTTCACACCACCTAGCAGCATTCTCCTCTCCCTCCTAGAGCCTCTCCTCCTCCCTCCTTGCCTCTCCACGGCGCCAGAAGCTCGCCACGGCCACCGGCGGCATCCCTCAAAAACCGCCCAGATTTTCATCACAATAGCCACCGAGCCCTACACCAAAGTTGTAGCCATTGAAAATACCTTTCCAACGCACCTAACCCCGCCTCAATCCGAGCTCCGAGGTGAGAGAAACCGCCCCCGTTTGATTCAAATTTTCGTTTAATTCTTTTTCAGTTAAATTGCTATCAGATGCTTTGCTAGAAATCAAATATCTCCAAATCTACTTGGCCATTTTTAGTGAATTTCATATGGTTGGAAAGCCTGTGAAATTATCTATCCAATGCCACTGGATTCAAACCAATATCTGTTGTATAATTAAAGTAGCAAAATAAACAAGACATGGACTTTTCTGCCTTAGAATAATTATTAAAAATCAACCAAAAATGCTTTTAAGTTAATTCCACCTCCTATAAATCACATTACACTTGTACTAATTGTTTCTGCAAAAATATTCCATGCTTACTTTGAATAATCATGGCCTAGTTTAATTAAAGGACTATTTGGCTATTTCTAGTCAAAGATATTGTCCAAAACTATTAATAAATCATATGGGAGTTTTTCTCTCACTTAAATCTTGTCATGAACAATTCAAAATGAGGTAGAGACTCTGGTCATTTAGGTCTCATATGAATTGTTGATGATATTAAATCTTTACCATATTAGGATTAAATTGTATGAGGTGCTTCACCTCATTTAAATCATTGTCTTAAATAATGAGTATGAAGAGGTTGACTTAGTCAACCTAGGTCATATATTATTCATGAGAGAAATTAAATCTTAATAAGATAATGAAAGGAAATTATTTCTCTAAGTAATTAAAAGTAACACCTTAATTAGCAGGAGAGAAACTTATTTTCCTTAAATAAGAAAAACACATCTACCCACTCCATAGTAATGTGTGATGCTAGTTTAAGTTGTGTAAAGTGTATGAAGTGTTTCACTTCATTTAAATCTTGCCCTAAGTACTTTCACATGAAGTTTGAACCCCTGGTCAAATGCTCTCATATGAAATATTTGGAGATTTTAAATCATTGGTAGAATTGTCAAATAGTATGAGGTATCTCTAACTCATTTAAATCATTTTCTCAAATGATGATGATGAATGGTTGACTTAGGTCAACATAAATTCATGTGTGATGTTTGAGAAATTAAATCTTAAAGAAGATTCAATGAGAGGAAATTATTCCTCAAGAACTATATGGAAACTATCATTTACATATAAAATGAGAGGAAGTTATTTTTCCTCAAAGCAAGACCACCAATGCACCAAATTGTATTAATTGTGTGAATAGAATAGTTTGTGTGAATATATGTGATGTTTGGAATAGCCAATGAATTGTTTGGTGATTGTATCCTCGTATTCGTATTTTAGACGCTAGTACCGAGGAGTATCAAGAGGAGGAGGAAGTCTACTTTCAAGGAGAAGAAGACCACTTTGATCACCTCAACCACCAAGGCAAGCTAATATTCTTGCAAGTTACCCAAGTGCAAAGCTCTAATAGAGCAAGGCACCACTACCTCATACTTTATGTTTAATGATCCTATCCCAAGTTTTTACTTTACAAGTTTTTAAGTTTTGTTTATCAAACTACCTTTTTTGATTCATGATTCACTTGGTTAGTATTGGGTTAGTACAAGAGTATCAATGTTAGCCTAGAAGCAAAGCAAATTACTTAGCACCCCCCATACTTAGATGCTAGTGCTAAATTAAAATTGACTACTCTAGATGGGAACTTGTGAGTTTGAAATGAATTCGAAAACCTTGGAATGCTGAGTCATTCTATTGAAAGATTTTGAAGGTGAATGTGACTTGTGAATGACATGGTGAATTTTACAAAAACTGATGGTTGAGTTCGGATGCGATACCATTCCAATTTTACAAGTACCCCCACAATACCTGATATGGGTAGGGCTTAACTAGAAGTTTATGTATCTTAGTATGGGTTCTCTCTGAACAAGCGTCATCGGGGTTATGCCAAGGGCTGCCTCCAAAGAAATATGGAACGATGTGATATGACGTGAATATGAGGTGAATGTCCGGCCCAAGCCCTGTGCAGTTCCCAGGTGACAGTTTGTCTTCAGGGAGGCCAAGCTCATGGGGAGAGATGCCTATACTAGGGTATGTAAGTGAAAGGTTATGGTTGGTAGTCCGCGCACGGAGTGTGATAAATCAGGGCCAGTTAACCCTGACGGATTATTGCAAATGTTGTGGCACAAGTGTACGACCTCTGCAGAGTGTAGAACTATTCGAATAGCCGCGTCCACGGTTATGGACGGTTGGAAAGGCCATCCTGTTCCGTCATCAGACCATTTCAAAAATGTGACATGTGAAGGGTGACTTGTGATTTGAACTTGAATTGGTGACTTTGACTTGAATCACAACAGAGTTGTGGGAATGACACTAATGTTCCCACTTGAGTTAGTTAGCACATGAAGAGTCTTTATTTCAAATACGTGTGAACTAAAATTGGCTTTATGCAAAAGAAACTAGAGCTTAGCACCCCCTTACTATAGTTAATAGTACTTACATTAGTATTAGTTTGCGAGTACTTCAAAGTACTCATGGCTTTGTCCCTGGCTATTCAAATGGCCAGACTATGAAGAGGAGGACCAGTACAGGATGATGGACACAGGACGTCTACGACAACTAGGACTACTCCTGACGTCAACAGTTGCCTGTGGAACAGATGGACCAAGACCGCTACTTCGCTTCCGCTATATGTGTTTTGTATTTGGATCTCTAGATCCACTATGTTGTAAGACTGGATCAGGTGATCCTCTATTTGTAAGACGATTATGGTATGTAATGAATGATGTGTTGTGATATCAATCTATTATGTCTCGCAAAAACAATATTCCTGGGATTGCGATGTATGGCATAATAGGCATCTGGACTTAAAAATCCGGGTGTTGACAGTTTGTCTCATAGGAGATGAATGAGCTGCTCTTGAACGAGGTTACAGACAAGGAAATCGTGGAGGCGCTCTTTTAGATGGGCCCGACAAAATCTCATGGGCAAGATGAGCTCCCTACACTATTCTATCAACGCCACTGGGCTTTGGTAAAATATGATGTCTGCAAGGCGGTCAAGGACTTTTTGGCGGGAAGGGAGAGACCGACTGATTTCAATGACACTGTTCTAGTGCTTATTCAAAGATGAATTCGCCAGAGAACCTTATTCAATTTAGAACCATCAGCTTGTGTAATGTGTTGTACAAGTTGGCCTCAAAAGTGATTGCAAATCGTTGAAGCTGATCTTACCCATTCTTATCTTGGAGGAGCAGAGTGCTTTTGTCCCAGGTTGATTAATCAGAGATAATGTCTTTATAGCCTATGAGAGTACGCATGCTATTAGAACAAGGAAGAGGAAGACACCGTTGTGTGCTATTAAGCTTGATATGATGAAGGCATACGACAGGGTGGAATGGATCTTCCTGGAACGTATGCTGATCAAAATGCCCTTGGGTTCAGATGGTGATGCGGTGCATCACTACGGTCAGGTTCTTGGTTAAGCTCAATGGAGATGTTTCGGAAACTTTTCTTCCTTCACGAGGATTGAGACAGGGGATCCTATTTCCCCTTATCTCTTTCTCTTCTGTGTGGAAGGTTTTTCAGCACTCCTAAAGAGAAGCTCAAGCAAACAACCTAATCAGAGGAGTTTAGTTTGGAGCCCAGGGACCCCATATTACCAATTTGTTGTTTGCTGACGACAGTGTGGTCTTTCTGGAAGATAATGTGAGTAGCATACATACTCTGAAGAAAATCCTTCAAGATTATGAGGTGAGCTCGGGACAGAGAGTAAATTTGAATAAATCGGCTATTTTCTTTGCCCCTGGCTGTCCCGATACGGTGAAGGAGGATGTGAAGACACGCATTGGTATTTCATGTGAGGCGTTGTCAAAACGCTACCTAGGACTACCTACGGAGTGGGTCGATCAAAGGATGGTTGCTTTAAATATGTCACAGATCGATCATGGGCAAAGGTCAAAGGTTTGAAAGGACAAGGTATGTCTAAAGAAGCTAAATGTGTTATTGTCAACTCTGTTCTTCAAGTCGTACCAGCGTATTCGATGAGTTGCTTCTGGTTCTCTAAAAAACAGTGCAAAAATCTTAGCTCTATGTCTTCAAAATTCTGGTGGGGCGATACCCAAGAGCAGCGCAAGGTTCATTGGGTGGCTTGGGAAAGTATGTGCAAACGAAAGGATCAAGGAGGACTGGGATTCAGGGACTATGAGTGCTTCAACCAAGCCTTTTTGGCGAAACAGGGTTGGAGGCTATTGACTGATCCAGACTCCTTATGCGCGAAAATTTTGAAAGCAATATAGTATAGAGATGGTGACTTTCTATCAGCTCCATGTCCTAAGAGAGCCTCGTACACATGGTGAAGCATAGTCCATGGATGTGAGTTGCTTCGAGAAGGTTTAGTGTGGCGTATTGGGGATGGTGAGGCTGTGAATGTAATGGAGGATCGTTGGATCCCAAGAGCTAGTGCCCAACATCCATTGGGACGCAAGGAAGATATTTTCCCCAAATATGTCAGTGAATTTATGCTTTTGGGTGGAGGGGCATGGGATGAGTCGAAGCTAAGGAAATTTTTCTATGAGGCGGAAGTCCAGGATATTCTGAAAATTCATGTTGGTAGGCCGGGGGTGGAGGATTTTATAGCTTGGAATCATACTAAATCCGGGATCTTCTCAGTAAAGTCGGCATACCACCTGGCGGTTCATAGGAAGAAGATTCGGAGGGGTGGGCAGGAATCTTCTCGTTCATGCGACCATCATAACGGGTGGCTCGCGATGTGGGGAACAAATGTGCCACGCAAGGTGAAGGTGCACTTCTGGCGGCTGATTGAGAATGGACTTGTTGTGGGGAAGGAGCTCAAACACAGATGTATAAAAGACGATATTACCTGTCTAGTGTGCCCAGAGAGGAGAGCTTGTCCCACAGGTTTTGGTCCTGCTCTCATTTGGCTATGACTTGGCATCTTCTTGAAGAGGCGATGGAGGTGGTGATGGAAAACCCCCCTGCTCACTGGCATTTCATTCTCAACTCAAAGGTTGACTCCTAGATTGGATTGGAAAGATGGATGGAAGGGTGGCTGCTACGGCGATGATGCTTATTTACAATTTGTGGCAAACTCGTAATAATGCTCGGGATTCTAAGAGAGTTGAGGATCCAAGGGTTCTAGTCAGGAAGACAATGTATATGGTGGAGGAATGGTTTAACATCCACTGTAAACCTAACCCGGGCTCAACCAAGATCAGGAGCACTGGCTTCCTCCGAGTGATGGTTGGCACAATGTAAACGTTGACGGAGCTTTTCATTCTGCTGATGGTGTTGGTGGGGGCGGTGTGGTCATTCGCGATCATCATGGTAGTTTTGTGGCGGGAGCATGCCATTTTTTCCCGCACTTGTTAGATGCAGAGGGGGCCAGGTTGATGGCGTGCAAGAGGGGTCTTCTGGTTGCGAAAGAGGCTCGAGTCAGCGAGTCATTCTGGAGACGGACAATGTCGAGGTTGTAGCGAAGCTTTGCAAGAAGGGTCAGGATCGATATGTGTACGGTCCACTAGTGTCAGAAATAAAATTTCTTCTTCAAGGCTTCGATGAGTTCTCGGTGCGAGCGGTGAGGAGATCCGCAAATGAAGCTGCTCATAGTACGGTGAAACAAGGCTGCGTGAATAAATTTGTGCAAGGAGTGGTCTAGGATTATTCTTGATTGCATTGTAAAACGTATTGTATCAGACAGTGTTTTGGCTTAATATAACGCAGCTCTTTTATCTAAAAAAAAAAGAGTTGCTTTAGACATGCTCCTAGTTTGAGATGGGCTGAGTAGCCAGCTCTCTCCAGCGATGAGCAATGCCAACCACATAACCCACGGCCAAACAACCCCGTCCACCAGCCACGCGCTCCGCGTGCGTTACGCCGTCGTTCCCTTCCCGTCGTGGCGCCAAACAGACGCCGAGTTCACCGCTTCCTCCCCTCACAATGCTGCTGCGCCTTCCGTACGCGCGCCCCGCACCGTCCACACCTCGATGGAGGCCGCCGGGGCTGGAGCGGGCGAGGCCGCGGCCGGCACAGCACCTCCGCCGAGGGCACGCGGCCGCTTCCTCGGCCGACGGCGGCGGGGCGCCGGTACGTAGTCCATCGTTCGCTTCGAAGCCCTTTCGCAGTTCATAGTTCTGACTCTGCGAGTCGTGTCCGTTTGCTTTCGTGTCCTTGCTGCAGCTCCACTACGACCCTTTGGCGGACCTCCTCGGCCCAGACCTCGACCCCAGCACCTCGCAGTACGGTTTCCCCCCTCCATTCGCACTTCTCATCATCTGCCCAATGGTTTTTGCATTAGGTGGTGATCAGGGAATTCAGATGATGTTAAAGATGACATGGTTATGGGGGAAGGGAGGGGAGAGGTGTGTCTGGTGTCAGAGAAAGATGATCAGGTCCTCCCCAATTAGTTATGGACTAGCTTGTAGTAGGCATTTAAAGCTTCAACAGGCGAAATGCTTAATTCTCCTTTAAAAAGTTCATGTGCTTAATAATTATTTTAATTGCTTTGCCGTGGTACAAGTTTTGAAGCTGATAGATGTGAATTCTGTACCCATTTGTCCATGGAAATTGGGGAACTTCATAAAATGTTTGGGCATTCTTCGTGGATACTATCAAAGGCTTTGAGATTGAGAATTCGAGATCTTGATTTTATGTTGTAGCCTCTCGATGAAAAGAGTGCTTCCTTGTTGCAGGAACACTGCCCCGGTTGCAGAGAAGGGGAGGCTGAGGTCCTGGGTTGGTCCAAATGGGCAATACTATCGGGAGTTGCCTTGCCCCAACTGCAGGAGTAGAGGATACACTCCTTGCAATGAGTGCGGGATAGATAGATCCAGTTTGGACTGCCCTATGTGCAATGGCAAGGTGACCCTTCCCAATCTCTTGTAAATCGCCCTGAGTAAATTAATATATGTACTTTTCAGAAACTTACCAGTTTATTGTTATGCATTTCTAGGGTATTAGGACGTGTATGCAATGTGATGGAGAATGTGTGATATGGCAAGAATCTATTGATGAACAACCATGGGAGGAAGTTCTATCTAGGTGTTTTTCTTCTCTGACTCTTCCATGTATCACCTTGTCCATTATAGCCAACAGCTAGTTGTTTTTTCTATCACATTGCCTTTAGAAAGATCTTTCGTTGGCAAATCTCTTTGAAGGTTTGATTAAAATGTTCATTAAGACTTAAAACTATCTAAGGTCCATCACCATCAGCATTACCTAGTACACACAATTCCATTGCGAGAAACAAAGTAATGATAGTGATATGCCTTTTTTACATAGTAATAATGATAGATCAAAAAAATATCATTTTCGATTCCCAGCATGCATGTCAAATTGAATGAACATACTTAGGTTGTTGCAAAAGGTGTGGTAAAGTGTTTTCGGTCATTGGTGGGTGAGGATGCTGCCCTTTCCCTTGTGTAGTTCTCCTTTGAAAGTAAAGGAAGATGATGAAGTGACAAACTAGATATAAAGATCAGCACCTCAAAAAGATCAAAGCGTACTTATCCATCTCCATCTCCGGAAGTTGCCATGAAGATTAGCCGATCTTTAAGAGTAAGTGGTGCTTTCTTCCACACTGAAATTACTTGTCAGCATACGCTTAAGGTCTATTACACTCATATAGTTTTACAAAGCGGTCAGCTGAAATACAGCACTAGATCAGCTTATACCTGATTAGAGTTAACTGTATATCCGCTTCAATTTTGAAATATACAGCTTTGCAAACTTTTTTTAAATTGCTATATATATATAGTTGCTTTTGGCTTTTAAAGAACTTATAATAATTGCAGAGTCTGAATGCTAAAACAGGATTGTTTACTAAACACATGAAGATTATACACCAAGATGCCAAATTGCATGCTCAAAGAGTTGCTGCAATCAAGGTAAGATGTCCTGGCAATTTGTGCAATTGTATGTTCTTGTTAAATGCGAGCAATAGAGCTGGCTCTGACAGATATCTATTTTTTTTTTCCTCTGTGCTTTAATAAAAGAGAACAAAAGGTACTCCTGCAGCAAAAAATCATGCTTCTGAGAAACAAAAGGCATTCTTCAAGGATCCTGAGAATCGACTCAAGAGAAGCATTGCCATGAAAGGTGACTGGACTGCCTTTCCTTTTACTCACACAAAAAGTTCGACAATTTTCTCAGTTTGTGTCGATTTACACAGTTATATGTTCTTCGTTAGTACATTTATTCACCTCTTCATTTTGAGTTTAAGTGGTAGTACCAGAATTAGTTGTTTTCTTACTTCATTGCCTTTTTTTTAGCCTGGTTTCCCACCAAAATGATCTTGCAGTTTACTTGAATAACATTTGGTACCTGATGCTCCACAGGGGTGAAGTTTTATTGCGGTAAATGCGGGCAAGAAGGACATAGAAGCTTTTATTGCCCAACAGTGAGGGAAATTTCAACCAGAGTGCAGTTCAGATGCCGGTTATGTGGGAGAAAGGGACATAATAGCCGAACATGTGGGAAACCAAAGTCAGACAATGAACATCAGCGGCAGCCTCGGCATTGCAGCCTATGTGGTGAAAAGGGTCACAACCGTCAGAACTGCCCTGGGTCCCCACGGATGGAGGTTGGCACTTCTGGGCATATTTCGAAGAAAGTTAATCGGCCCATTTCAGGTATTTATTCATGTAGTTTCTGCTCAGAAAAAGGGCATAACAGACGGACATGCCCAAAACGAAATGCTAGCTTAGGAAGATGAAAACTGTGAGCAGTTGAAAAATATATGTTAAGCTGCATTTCGATCATATGGAACATCTACTGAGTATTACTGCTGACACGTCCAGTGAATGCAGACACCTAAACCAAGTTTTTGTGCTTCAACTCGATAAGAGTAAGCAATCAGTCGCATCATGGTGTTCAAGGTCTACCTATATATACCAAGTAAAAGTTGAGCAACGAAAGGGGAGGTTTTAATATTGAAAATAGACTTCATATGGTATTCTGTGCTTGAGGGGTCAGTGAACCATCATTATTCTGGTACGCTTGCAACATGCAAGGCCACTCCAACTCATCTTCTCACTGCTGCCAATATATGGAATGCTGTCTTGAAATGCAATGCTATCACTGCAACCTGCAGTAGGTGAAAACAGGCACATCATGTCTCGAATACCTCCATGAATAGGTCTCTGATATTCATTAGTTTGTGGCTCGTAAACTGGCTGATACCCCTTTTTGTTTTGTTGGTGGCATTTGAGTTCTCATCAACTAATTTCCTGAAATATTGATGACTTGAATAGCAGACTAGGTGCAGTTGATGATGCTCTTTTCCTTAGGAAATTGGGTGGGAAAGTGGCCTCTCGAGTACGTTGTGTTCATTACAGAAGATGTATGATTTAAATGTACAGCTTTGTGTGAGTTGCCAATACCCTCCTCTTTGCTTATATAACTGATTTTGTGGTGCCCGTTCATCTGTCTCAACTATACAATCTTTGCCTGCATGTCCTGTTTGGAGGTAGACTTTGTCTGATGTTGGCTGTGAAGAGCATTGTGTTTAATTTCCTTTTCTTAAAACTTGGTGGCTACAACACAGCCGCATTAGCTCAAAATAGCAAGATCTGTGAGCCCTTTTGAATGATTTGATTACTTCAGCACAATTTACATGAGTGGTGTAGGGCACACTGCACAGTTAAAATGTAATTTATTATGCAAACTCACCTTGTATTGAACTTGAACCCAGAGGCAAACACCTGACGAAAACAAAACAAAAAAACTCTAGTAGTGCTGGAGGCCTTGACAGGAAGCCAATGTATATACTCGATCGAAGTGACTCCAAAAACAGGTATGGTCTCTTGTTGGTGAGAGAGAGGAAGGCAGCAAGGTTGGAGCGGAGAACACTTTCTTGTGTAGTTTGTTGGTGAAAGATTGCTGCACTAGCCAATTGAACTAAAAGTTTGAACTGATGGAAAGAGACTAGACAATGCATTTATATTCAACACTTATCCTCACGTCTAGGCTATTTTAGTCCTTAGCGTGGGTTCGGTACATGTCGCAGAATCTTTTTTCTTTTGTTTTGAAAGATTGCTGCACTAGCCAATCAAACAAAAAGTTTGAACTAATGAAAAGAGACGGGCACTGGGATCAGATTGACAGTAGAGTCGGACCAGATTTTTTTTTTTGAACTGGGCTACGGCGGGCTTACGCCAGCCTGAACATTAATAAAGAACAAGCGTACAGGGATCATTACAACTTTTTAGAGGAGGAGGGAGTCTGTAAGGGGAGAGCTTTCAAGGTGGATCAAAGCTATTACACCAGTTATTTAGGGAGAGGGAGAGGGGTGGTACATCTATGAGCCCAAAGTCTAATGTCTTGGATGCATCTGCGGGAGACCATGGCAAGGTCTTCGTCAACTCCATTGAAAGTCTTGGCGTTGCGTCTCTTCCATATATTCCGAGAGGATGGCGGTGCTGATGGTGGTTTCTTCATAGTTCCTATCGCGACGACCAAACATCGGGAAGGTCGGAGGGGGCATGGGCTTGGGGATCCCGAAAGAAGAGGTCCATACTTCGGCGGCGCGGGGCAGCGAAGGAGGAGGTGGTCGGTATCCTCGTCCCGAGGCGGGGAGAGGCATGTTGCAGAGCTCCCAAGGCGATGTCGGAAGCGGCGCTCGTTGGTTGGGAGCGCTTCCTCGGCGAGCCAGTGAAGATTTTGCACTTAAGGGGGGCTGCGCTTTCCAAACTTTCTCCGCCACCACGTCAATCTGCGGATGCTGAAAGAATTGGAGTAGACACTTTTGTTCGAGAGCTTTTTGTTAGTGAGGCGGTCCCAGCGTGAATCCTGAGTGTCGCTGCTCATAGCCACGGAGCTAAGCTCGATAGCAAGGTTTCGAAGGTCAGCCTCGGCGGCTGCGACAGGCGGGGTTCCGAGTGTCGCGGAAGCCGGGAGCCGGGGGCAGCGGCTACGTTGATATTCGTGCGGGTGGAGTGGGAAAAGAGGTTGGGAACTGATCTTGGATGGTGTTGTCTGAACAGAGGTCAGTCAGCCGTCATTTCCCCATTGCCGGTGGTGACTCTAGATATAGATCGAAAGTTTGCGAGCCCGCGACAATGCCCTTCCGGATGGGGGTATCGAGGTGGTGGGGGTCTCCCAAGTCTCGGCCCTCGATCCAGCCGTATCTGCGGCGAAACCACGAGCGAGGGGGCGGAGGTATCGAGTGGAGTTTGGTTAGGAATTTGGACAAAAGGGCGGTGTTACGAGCCCGAATGGAGAGAACACCCAACCCGCCTCGATTTTTCGGAGCCAGACCTCGTCCCAACGACTTTGCGGTTGCCGCCGCAAGATTCCTCGCGATCCGGATGAAGGCCCGACGACGTTTGTCTATGGCCTCGACAACCCCAGTGAGGAGAATGCCGGCCCGTAGCGTGAGCAAGCATGGCCGTCGGGGCAGGTAACGAGAATCGGACGCCCGCCAATAGGTAGGCATCGACCTCTCCCGACGGAAGGCGCATGTCACTTTTCGCCATAATGGGGGTAAAGTCCCGAAGGCGGAGTTTGTGGGTGGAAAGGGGGAGGCGAGGTAGGTTTGGGGGAAAGAAGAGACGGCGCAACCGAAGGTGGTGGCCATGTTAAGGGCAACGTCATGGCCAGTTTTGATGGGGACAAAGGTACTTTTGTGGAAGTTGATGGTGAGCCCGGTGGCCGCAGAAAAGTTATCAAGGACTTTTTTGAGGTTCGCAACGTGCTCGGGAAGCGTATGATGATAAGAGTGTCGTCGACTATCGAAACGGGACAGAGGAGGTCATCTACTAGAGGGTGGAGGAGGAGCCCCTCCCTCGGGGCTTGCGGGACCATCTGTTGAAGGACATCACAATAATATTGAAAGGAAGGGGGAAAGGGGTCACCCTATCGGAGGCCACGGCGGCAGAATCCACCTCCCGGGCACCCCATTTAAGAGGACGGCTGTTTGGCTTGTTTGGTTGAGCATTTTGATCCGGTTTGCCAAAGCGGGGGAAAGCCCTTAGCCAGAAGGATGCGGTCTAGCGCCTCCCAAGCGATGGAGTCAAAGGCCTTACGGAAGTCAAGCTTAAAGACGGCAGTGGGCACCCGCTTGTGGCAGCTACGACGATGTCGGCCGCATAGACAAAGTTTTCAGCAATGCAGCGCGGAGAGATGAAACCCGTTTGGTCAGGTGCACGAGGTGAGGGATGAGATCCCGGGCCGAAAGGTAAGGCATTTGGTGTGAACTTTAAGGCAGCAATTCGAAGGGAGATGGGCCGAAAGTTTTCGGCTTGTTGGCACCTTCTTTTTTTGGGAGAAGGACAATATGGGATTTGTTGATGGGGGAGGTCGGTGGACAGTTATGGAAGGTGGAGAGAGACTCCAGGGAGGAGTTTTTAACCAGGTCCCAATTGCGTTTGTAAAAGGCGGGGCCAAAGCCATCGGGGCAGTGGAGTTGTCGTTCATGGAGAAAAGGGCGGCCCGGACCTCCTCGAGGAGAAGGGGCGGACCGGGGCATTGGCACGAGAGGGGTTTAAGGAGGTGGATGCCACAAGGGTGGCCAAATCCAGGGTGTCCTCGGCGTGGACCGGAGTGCCAAGAAGGTTTTTGAAGAAACCATGAAGGATCTCAGCCTTGGCCGAATGAGAAAAACGACGTTGCCGTCTGGTCGTCCAGGTTCTTGATACGGTTTTTTTTTTGGAGGCGGCAGACGCGCAAGGTGGAAGTAACGTGTGTTCTCGTCCCCGAGGGCGCGGTTTTGATTTTAGCCCGTTGACGCCGGTAGGTCGCTTTATCAGAGACTCTCTGGTGAGGTTCTCTTCGCCCGACGAAGGCGAAACTCTAAGACAGACATGTTTCTAAGCTCTTCAAGCTTATCCAAAAAGGAGATAACAGCGCGACAATTGAGAAGGTAAATGGCGGGAGCTTTCGCGCCGGGCCCAAGCACGAGCCGATCGATCCGCTTGAGTTTAAGCAGAGGCTCCCCACGGAAAGGTGGGAGTGGTTTGGGCCTACGGCTGTTCCATTGGTAGCGACCGGCGGGAGCGAGGAGGGATGTTTGAGCCGGGCATTTTCCGGACGGAAGACAGTGCTCCGAGGCGCTTTTGAGGTAGCAGCCGGATGAAGGGGGACATGGTCGAGAGGTGGGTCTGGCCGAGGAGGTGAGAGTCGAGTCGGGGAGCGCTAAACTCCATTCGGGGTTGACGAGGACCTGTCAAGGCGGGCAAGGATGGGAGGGTGTTGGTTGGACCAGGTGAATTGACGGTCGAGGAGAGGGATTTCCATCAGCCCCAGAGAGTTGATAAGGTCATTAAACATGGCAGCCTCAGCAGAGTTGAAGTTGTTAGACTTATCTCTAGGGGTCCTGGTGAGATTAAAGTCTCCCAGAAGGCGACAGGTCCGAGAGAGGTGGCAAAAATCGGGCGAAGAGAGGTAAGGAAAGGCTGCTTTTGGTCATGGTGGCAAGGCCGTAAATGTTCACAATGGTGAAGGAGAGGTCGTCAGGCTTCCAAGAGAAGGTGGTAGTGATCAAGAAGTCGTCGATGGAGTGGTGAAGAAGCCGAAGGTTCCGATCGTACCGGGCGGTGAGAATGCCCCAGCACCGATGGAAGGTTTGAAGACGAAGGAGCGGAGGAGACGACGGAAGGAAGGAGGCGAGGAAGGATGAGATATCCGTGAGTTTGGTTTCTGGAGGAGCGGGACGGATGGGAGGGCGGTTTCGACAGTTTGCTCTAACATCGTCACGTTTAGGCTTCATCCCAAGACCACGGACATTCCAGCAATCGAGGATGATTTTACTTAACATAGAGCCGAAAAGGCACCAAAAGTAAGAGGTATAGAGGCGAAACGACACTCACACATAGCCAGACATGGTTTAAGGTTAAGAGGATTACAAGACTTAGAAAAGCGAAAAACGAGGGGCCCAAAAGAAAAAAACAACAGCTAGAGGAGAGAGGGCCGGGGTGGCGGCGCCTCCACCACAACGAACAAATGTGGAGCGAGGCTCCAGCGCGATATTCCCGGGGCCATACGGGGCACAGGAGAGCCACTCAGAGTTGGAGGCCGGGGCTCGGCGATGCGGCGCGCCGATCATGGAGACGAGCGCACAGGGAAGAACGCGGTGCGGGAGGCGCCGGTAGGAATGTCGCGAGCCACGATCATGGATCGGCGAGCCGTCTCGATCGCCACGACGCGGTCGTCGGCATTGAGCTCGCCATGCCGAGGGCGAGGCGCGGGAGGGTCCCTCTGCGAGGCGCTTCCACGCCCATCTTCTGGTCCGACGGACGGCGCGGATCGGTGCGAGCCGCCATGCCGGCCGCGGTAACAGCACACGACGGTCGCACGGGATGGCTTCTTGGCCCAGCCCAGCGACCGATGGTGCCGAGAGCGGCTGGCTCCCGCCCTTTGAGACTGGATGAGCCGCGGCGATAGGCCTCGGTGGGAGCCGTGGCTTGGCGGGAGGAGGCTGTACCAGATTTGCCTCCAGAGAGATGGGTCGAGAGCGGCTGCCCCCGAAGGTTCGCCGGGAGGCCGCGAGTGAGCCGCCGATGGGCTCCGGCAGGCCGAAGGGCGTGGATCCATGAGGCCCTTGGAGCGGAGGAGCCAATGCTCGCAGCCGCGGCGCGGAGGCAAGGATGTCGGCGCGCTCCCGCCCGGGTGATCCGACACGTGACGGGGACATGTCGACAGAGATCGGCGGCGGGCAGCTCGCCAGAGAGGCTTGGCGACCGGGCCGCCGTGGAGCGACGCAAGGCCTCCGTAGGATGCCGCCGAGGCGACGCAGGACGCTCGGCGGGGCTCTCCCATGCGGCAGGAGGCTTGGAGAGGACACCAAGGGGCTTCCAAGGCCTGTCCGCGGGGATGCAGCCGGAGCGGCGCGTGTGGGGGATGCGGCACCGCGGCACACCAGGGCTCATGTCGGCTATCCGGCGCCGTCGGGTCAGGCCTCAGCGGTCGGGGGGAAGGCCTCGGGGATCGAGGTCGGGTCGGGGAGTTGTCCAATCCCTCCGCAAGGTCATCGAACTCAATAATGGACACCTCGCTGAACGACCCAACCTTGCAG
Source organism: Lolium multiflorum (assembly GCA_030979885.1). Lineage (NCBI taxonomy): Eukaryota > Viridiplantae > Streptophyta > Magnoliopsida > Poales > Poaceae > Lolium > Lolium multiflorum. The sequence continues at coordinate 240,708,665 of CM061749.1, read as the reverse complement.
TAGTTCTTGATCGCGAGGTTCGAGAGGATATCGGAGAGTTCGGCTTTGACAGTGATCGGGACGGCTTGGAAGTCTACGCCGGTGAGACAAATGGGGTCAATGGCGTAGGTTGGCATAGGGGATGGAGGAGTGGGTAATGTGCTGGCGTTGCCAATGCTCAAAAGGGAAACGGGTGACGGACAAGGCAGCCATGGCCTCATGCTCGAAAAGAAAACGGTGCTCTGATTCGTCAAACCTCCGGAAGAAAACGGAGGCCTCCCGGCCAACAAAGGGGCCATTGTTGACGGCGCGCTCCCGATCAGCATGGGTGGCGAAGACAGCGACACGAGCATTGTCGGCGGAGGGGAACAGGGAGACATGATCAGGCCCACAAGCAAGATCGGCGGCTTGGTGGATGAAGTGGTCAGACTCAGGTATGGTGGAGTCGGACCAGATTGGCTCCTGAAACGACCGAGGCTGAAATTCCTTGTGCGATTCCTGTAAAACTTTCTTTTCAATGAAATGGAGCTGGGGGTGTGACCCCTGTTGATCTAAAAAAAAAATTCCTTGTGCGACTGGTCTATCCCTTTGTTCCACAGGCAAAAGCCCACGATGTGCTCTTTTTTTTTTTTTGCTCATTCTTGAGAGCTTTGACGTTTCAGCAGATCGCTGATTTCGTATCATCTGCAAGTGTTGCTGTCTGCTGGATCTCGGATCCAACGTGCTTGGTGTTGCATTTTTGGATTATTGGTTGGGGATCTGGATTCTGGAGAGCCAACGAATTAGCGTGGTGAGTTGTTCACTGCTCAACGGCCCACTTCGTCATCTGTAAAATGTTCCAAATCATAAAGCACACGGGCAGTGAAAAGAACTCAACTACCAGGCCAGTGAAAAGTCAAGAGTTTTGAGACCATTTTCTCACACATTCGTAAATTCATACGTACAAAGCACACGGGCATTATAAACAGGTTGGGAGTGGGTCGAGCTAGTCTAGATACGGATAGCTGACCAAAACAGTAGCAGCCTTTGATGTTGATCCAAGTGACACATGTCAGTTTTGAACTTAATTAGTAGAGAAAACGTGTCAGTTTTGATCTAACTGTCACGTGTCACCATTATTAAGTATAAGCTGCAATGTTGCAACAAGTTGAAGAAACCAACCTAAAACGTGATCAATAAAGAACACGAGCAAACTCTAAAGTTACATCAAAGCCGAGAGTGGTGTTTTGGCACATGAGATCATATGCTCTCTTTATTTCGAAATGCATGTTACACACAATTTGAAATTTCAAAAAAACTGAAACGAAAAATTCGCACGTATATCTTCACGTGCTACGCACTCACAAAGTCGTTTCATGAAAAATCTACTTCTCATGTGACGTGTGTAAAAAAGATAAATTTCAACGCTAAAAATAAGTCTTTTTAGAAGATAATTTTTCTCTTTTTTACATACACCAAACAAAATATTAGTTTCTCGTGAAACTTGACGAATACATATGGAGATGGACATGTAGAACTTTTTGTCAAAATAATTCGAGATTTTAAAATATATTTGTTTGGTAGAGAGAGCATATGCACCTGGGAGCCGAATTCAATTTCCGCATCAAAGCCTCTGAAGTCATCATATTTAGTTCCGTCAATCCCATCTTAGAGTTCTTCCATTCTACTAGTAAATAATACTTGACTAAACTTGAAAGTTTTTTAATAAGCGCACGAACATTCCACCAGAAAAGGTGATAATCTTAGTGTGTTGATCGCACATTGACCATGGACCCGAGCGCCAGAAGGAATAATGTTAAACCGGTCCTTGTTTGCCAGAGCATCGAAGGAGAGAAGAATACGATGACCATAGGACGAAATGAGATAAATTGAAAACATCCCTAGCTCCCTGACATTGGCTTGGAAGGTCACACTGTGACGATGATGAAACCACAAGACCATCATTCCACCGTTACTACGGATTTAAAAAAATAACATAAAAGACCTAACATATATGTCATGATTCCCCACCTTCCAGCAACCGCACAGATACAAGGAAGCAGTGTAGACAGAGAGTAAGAAGAATGACGCTGATGGATAGGGTTTACTCGGGGCAAGAAGAATATAAGTAGTGATACCAACCTTCGAATGATAATGATGCCATGATACCAGCTCAAGAAAGTAGTACAAATGGTTCATGGAAATTTTAGAAAAGGTTATGTAGCTCCATGAAGATATGATGAACTACTCCGATAAATGTGAACCAAAATCGAGTGTTACATCAGGAGAAAACAAAAAACAAAAGTTAGGTAAATAATGTCTCTTCTTTGCCTCTCTTTCTTTTGGATATATTTTTCAACATATTTTATTTCCTTAATTCTCACTATGTGGGTTGAATTATTTCTCTCTTTTTTGCCTTTTTAAAAGGGCCTGCCTCGCGCGTACCCAAAGCCGGCCCACCACACCGGCCTTCTCCCTCGCCTCGGCAGGCGGTGTGGCAGTCTGGCACGTTCTCTCCTCCCCGGCCAGAGCCAGACCACCACGGACATCCTCGCACGACCTCGCTTCCAAATTTTTTAGACCACGCCGCGGATCAAATCCACCACCGCTCTGCCTCTGCCCTGCCACCACCGCCTCCCTCTCTCTCCGTGCTCCAATTTTATTTTCTCCCCTCGTGCGAGCCGACAAGCCGCGGAGAAACATCGATCGCGATCGCCCCGCATCCATGTCGACCTCGCGCAGGCGGACCCTCCTCAAGGTCATCGTCCTCGGCGACAGCGGGTCAGTCAGCGCACCGTTCCCTCCTCCCTCTCCCTCTCCCTGCCCCGCCGGATCCGCTCGCCGCCGGATGGGAGGCTCGATTTGGATGTGGCTGTAACCGTGCACCGGTGTCTGATTCTGATTTGGTTCTGTGCAGGGTCGGGAAGACGTCGCTGATGAACCAGTATCCTAGGCTTGTCCGCATTTAGCTTCCTATTTCGTTCAATCGATGTAGGGTTGATGCACATGCTTGGTGGGATTATCTCGTTTTGCCCCCTTCTAATCAATTCGCCCAACTAGCTCTTGATAGGTAGCGAATTCTCAGGCAATGGGGCGAAATCTGTGCCTATGTTTCGTAAGGGTTTGACCCATTTAGCTGCAGGATACGCATTTGGCAGCAACCCCAGTTTCTGATTAGGAGGAATTCTGGATGCTTCTCCTGTTGTGGGTCTCTATTTGGTGCGGGGCCTTTCGGATGCCGCCCATTCCATTCGGTCTGGTGTGCAGTAGCCAGGACTTCGTTGACCATTCTCTGCTACACGAGTATGTGACCAAAGGGTTCACTTGAAGATGGGACTGGCAGAAGTATGATGGTGGTGGGGCTGGCAGAAGTATGATGTTGTATATGCTCCCCAATTTAGACCCATGTTGGTACTTTGTGTGCCCTTTGATACCCTTGACTTTACCTAGATATGTTCACAACAAGTTCAGCCAGCAGTACAAAGCAACGATCGGGGCGGATTTCGTCACCAAGGAGGTCCTGATCGAGGACAGGCTCGTCACGTTGCAGGCGAGTGGAACGCTTGGTTGCAGCTCACTTACGGCCAGGACATAGATAGACTAGCGTTGTAATCATCTGTTCTGTGCTCCCTTTGTTTCTAGATCTGGGACACCGCGGGGCAGGAGAGGTTCCAGAGCCTTGGTGTCGCGTTCTACCGGGGGGCAGATTGCTGCGTGCTCGTCTATGACGTCAACGTTAACAAGTCGTTTGATACGCTCAACACATGGCATGACGAGTTCCTCAACCAAGTAAGACTAATTTTATCTTGTTTGTCATTTGACGCCTGGTCATGGATGTACGTATTTCAGTGTAGAGCAGTTCAGCATTTATTGTTCCTACATTGTTCTTGTTAGCTGACAGCTTGATCCGATGGCGCCATTATAGTTATAGAGCTTGAGCATGTCTACATATCTGTTTTTTTCTTCTTTGTGTTATTGAAGCGTGGTAAAGACCTAAAAGTCAATAACAACTCATATTAGGGCAATTCTGCTTCTCAATAATGATATATTAAGGTATGCCTTGTAACTTGCATGCTTCAGCAGTTACACTATGCATACTCATATTATGAAGGCGGCACAGAGACTATCTACGTCTATAGACATCGGATCTGAGCGGTTACCCTTTGCAAGGCAGCAAATTATAGTGTATCGATGTATAACCTTTTTTTGCCCCGAAGATGCAAATTTATGGCATTGATATAAATTCTGGCGATATGTGAGCGGTCACGTCAAGTTGATTAATGCTTGATACACCATATAAACTCATTTAGTTTGCTTTGTGCTGAGACTGCTGATAATTCTGCATATGTAGGCAGCTTACTCAGATTGTTAAAGTCTTATGTTACTTCTCTGAGTTCAGGTATATATGTGGCTGTGCAATGTGTATAATGCTGGAACAGAAACATGCTATTTTCAATTCTTAGCTATGATGTTGGTTGTTACGAGTTCTTTTCCAAATATTTTTCTTTAATGTGAAGCCCTTTAACCAAATTCGGTATTTTATTTGGTGGACTATCAGGTAAAACGGCTTTGTGCTTTTCAATGTTTCTGTCTGGGCATATGGTTAATTTTAAAATGTAACTTCATAGTAGTTTCATTTCTCTCTCTTGTACTAGCTTGTAGCATCTTGATAAATTTGATTGACCTGAATATTTCCCATTCCACTTTTAGGCTAGCCCATCGGATCCCAAAACTTTCCCATTCATCCTACTTGGGAACAAGATTGACGTCGATGGTGGCAAAAGCAGAGTGGTCAGTTTGTCACATATATGACTTACAGCTCTGGTATATAGATATGCCACTGACTACATTTCACACAGGTTTCTGAGAAGAAAGCAAGGGAGTGGTGTTCTTCAAAAGGCAATATTCCTTATTTTGAGACTTCTGCAAAAGAAGACTTCAATGTCGATGAAGCATTTTTGTCTGTTGCAAAGCTTGCTCTAGAGCATGAGCGTGATCAGGACATGTAAGTTAACTTCCATTAGATCATTCTTTGTTAGTATGCTTTTGTTTGCCCTGGATTAAGCCTCCATACATGATGCCGTCTCTTTCTTGAATATCTTGCCATGTTCAACTGGAATTTAATACCCAAACATGTTTTATGCACTAGCTGCATTCTTCATCTATTGTCTACAGCAACATTTATTTGGAGAATCATGTAGATGTCATTTGTAAGATAGTTAGTGACTATGGTTTTCGTATGGTCTTAAACATTTTAGTATGATCGTATAAGCGCCTGTTCGAAGTCCCCCATTGCTTCTAGCCTTTAAAAAAATGTTAAGACTCTTTGTGCATGGTAGTAATTAAAAAGTGTTTTGGTGATATTTTCCATGGCATTGTTGCTAATTGAATTTTCGTACAGAACAATGCTCTTATGATGAAACATGTGGACTAAAGAACGCGCCTCGTTGAAGATTTTATGATTAACTTCTGTTTACTGTATACTTTTGTTTGTTAACAATCTCTTTTTCTGCCATTCAGCTACTTCCAAACAGTTGCAGATCCTATCGCTGAGACTGAACAGAGAGGGGGATGTGCGTGCTAGTAGTTAGTCATCTTTGTCCCTTCCAGTTTTTTGCGTACTGTATGTGATATTCTTTTCAAGTGATGCTGGGCATTCCTTTTGATTTGATGATGTACACTAGGGTGCCTGTGCAGCCGCTCAATTCGCTTTTGTAGCCCCTGTAAGATAGTTAGTGACTATGGTTTTCGTACACTGAATGAATACTGATGAGGAGCCCTGTTTCTTCAGTCGGGCAATAAGAGTACGCAGTGGTACTACTGATACAATTTGGGATTATGACCTCTCAGTGGTCAATCTCCTAAGCCTCACCACATTCAGGCTGCTGTAACTTAACTTCTTGATGTCCTGTGTTAATTTATTGTTGTTGTGACAAGCATATTGGTCCTCCCATGTCCTAAATGATTGAAGAGCATTTTTAATCCGTTTCTAATCTACGTGAAATGTAAATGTGCGGGTGCATTTTGCTAGTGGTCAGCATATTCCAGGGCGACTAGGATGCGCCGTTGATTGAACTTCCTATATGAAATGTTTTTCGAGAGTACACTTTGGAAATGTGTATCAATCATAGAAGGGTGCCAAAAAGGTAGAGTTGGTGCTGCCAACAAAGGGTGGTAGCTCTGATCCGAAATGTTAGAGCATCTCCAGCCGCGTCCCCCAAACCGCGCCGGATTGAGCGTTTGGGGGAACGTGTTTTGTTCGTGCTGCGTTTGGGAGCGTTTGGGGACGTCGCTCCCCAGCCGCGTCCCCCAAACGCCGCCCCAAACATTTAAAATAATTTTTCTTGGCATTTTTATTTCAATTTCCACAAACTAATACATAATTGGGAACGTGGTTTACACGAAACATAGTTTGGAACATGGTTTTCCACAAACTAATACATAGTTTGAACCATGGTGGACACAAATATAAAATATTGCAAAAAAACTAAACCTAACTAGGCCGTGCATCGAAGGTTTCCTGTGTTCGCTGCTAAGAAATAACAATCCAGGGCACACCCAGTCACCTAAACTGGAAAATCCAGCGGGAGGATGGTGCCCTTGTTGGTTCTACCGATGAGGCGAACAGGCAGAAACCTCCGTGCACGTATTCGCTGCGAAGAAACAACACTCAGTCGTCCTCCGAGTCGGTGCTGTCGTCGTGGGAGTCCCTGTCGACGTGGTAGTCCCGGCGGCAGCGACTCTCGTCGAAGACCTTGATGCTCATGTCCCTGTTGCCGAAGTAGGAGAACACGAGGATGAAGCCGGCTTGGAGGCTGTGGTGGCGCGCGAACTTCTCCCAGCCGATGTTGAGGTACATCTTGCCGCGCGCGTCGTAGATCGCGTCGACGATCCACCGGCAGTAGCCGCACGAATGCTCCCGCAGATGCATCTTGCGCGGGCGTACGCCGCCGACGTACTCGGCGAAGGATCCGGCAGCCTCTGGATGCCGCGCGGGTCGCCCTTGAGGACGTGGACGAACTCGAACAGGACGTCCGGCTCCACGTCCATCTCCGACGATGAAGACGACGGCGCGGGAGGCGACGGCGATCGTTCAGCTATGCCGCGGCCACGACCACGACCACGGCCGCGAGGTCGGCCTCCGCCTCTACCAGACATAGCGGCGAGTCTTGTTGAGAGATGGTGGCGGCTAGGGTTTGGGAGAGAGGCGCTAGGGTTTGTGTGTGAGAGGGACGACGAGAGGCGCCCCTTTTTATAGGCCGGAGGGGGCGGATGAGCGGTGGCGCTCATTAACGCCGGCACGCAGAGCTAGGCGCGACGGGACGCGTCGCTGCGCCTCTGCCTGCACCGGCGAGTAGGTAGGCGACGGTTAGGTTAAATTAATGTGCCGCGACGGGTCGGCCCGCCACTCCCCGCCTCGCTTTTCGTTGTGTCCGGCGTCCCGGAGCGTCCCGTGGGACGGGACGGGCTCGGGCGCCGGACACCGTCTCGAGGCGCGGACAAAAGGGCTTTGGGGGACGCGGCTGGAACGCTTTTTTGGTCCGGCGCGCCCCAAATCCCTTTGGGAGACGGTTTGGGGGACGCGGCTGGAGATGCTCTTAGGCTATTTAGAACAAGGGATAACGCTCTTTAGAACAAGGGACAGCACTGTTTATTCTGACTATTTTTCTGTGTTCTCTTTTAAGGTAATACTACCTCGATCCCAAGGCTTAAGGGCTATATTTTTTTAGAAAATCAAACTATGTTAAATTTGCGTTTTTATCAAAAAATCATTAACATGAAAAGTACAAAATCAATATCATTAAATATCATATTTAAGCCTCACCTACAAAATATCATATTTGTTCATAAATTCTTCTAAAAGTTTGATCAAACTTTAGTTCGTTTGACTTCCTGAAAAAAATATAGGCCTTAAGCCTTAAGATGAAGGTAGTGTATATGTAAATTTTGTTCAATTTCAGCTTCCACTACTAACTACTACTACTAGCAGCTCTAACTACTACTACTAGCAGCTCAAGGTATGCATCACTTTGAGGGATGAGCTTCCGCATTTCGAAAAAAAGCAGATCAAGCGTGTCTTTCATGGCTTGTTTTGACAAGTGATCACTCAAAAGTCAAAACATTTTTTTCTTTTCAAAGTATTCTAGGTTTCTGAAAATACCATGGTACTGAATACTTTGAGGTGTTTGGTTTCAGAAAAACAAAAGTTTTCTATACTTCGTTTTTCAGAAAACTGCCCAAAATTGCACTAATTTTAAAGTGTCGAAAAAAGAGATCTTGACCTCTTTTTTCCAAAACTAAAGTATTTATTGGCTAGATAGAAAATATTATAGTTTTACAATATTTTGGTTTTAGAAAAACTTAAATACCAAAGTGAGCCTCAATTTGTTCTCACCAAGTTGGCACTGCAAAACACAAATCGGAACAAACTGAACTCGATACCTCCAAGCCATGAAACCCTCGTCGACAGCAAGCGCAAATTCCACTCCAATCCCTTGTGCCCTCTAGCCGGCTCCAGCCCCAAATCCAGCCGATGGAGGAGGGCGCCCGAATGGCCCCAAATCCACGCCGCCGCCGCCGCCGCCGTAGCCCGCCCCTGTATCCCCAGATCCAGGCGAGAGAGGAGGGCGGCCGAATGGCCCGCCGCAGCAGCCCGCGTCTTCATCCCCAAATCCACGCGAGCCGCCGCGCCACCTCGCCGGTGGAGTCTGCATCCCTGCCGGACGACGACGATTTGCTGCGGCAGATCCTCGTCCGTCTTCCCCCGCAGCCGTCCTCCCTACCCCGCGCCTCCGCGGTCTGCAAGCGTTGGCGGGGACTCGTCACCGACCCCAAGTTCCACCGCCAGTTCCGCGCTCACCACGGGAAGCCCCCACTTCTCGGCATATTCGAGTTCAGCAACGGGTGGAACGTGTTCAAACCCATACTGGACCCTCCTGACTGCATCCCTTCCCAGCGATTCCACCTTGGACGCTACAGCCAGCGCTGCCATTACATTTTGCTCGATTCCCGCCACGGTCTCGTCCTTGTCAAAAACTCCAGGCAGGATGAGGTTGTTGTGTGCAACCCCATTACCGGCCACCACCGCTGCTTGGCTGTTCCGTCCGAGTTAAGGATGGACAACCTCGGAGGGGCGGTGCTCTGTGCTGCTGGTGACCATGGCCACGTCCATGTCGGCTGCCACCCAAACCCCTTTAAGGTGGTCTTGGTGTCCACGGCTACAAGTGCTAATCAACCCCTCGCCGCGGCTACAAGTGCTAATCAACCCCTCGCCTGTGTTTACTCTTCGGAGACTCGCATATGGAGCAATCTCATGTCAGCAGAGGCTCCACGTCAGTTTATTGATACCGGTGTTCCTCCGACACTTATCGGTAGCGCACTCTACTGGTTGTCCGAGAGTGATCTCATGCTTAAATTTGATTTGGATAAGCACATCCTAGCTGCGATTAGTGTGCCTCCCGTTACAGATGGTACCTACTATCGAAACCGTCGGATCATCCAGGCTGAGGATGGCGCTATTGGCTACGCCATATTGTCTTATCCTAGCTTCCAAATGTGGCAGAGGAACGTCAATGGTCAGGGTGTTGCCACATGGCTGCATCCGAAGACCATTGACATGCATACATTTCTAGGACTCCCTTCTCAGACTGGGACAGTGTTGGGATGGCTGCTCGGGTATGATGAGGATACTGATGAAATATTTGTGTATGTGAGACCCAATGTCTATGGGGTTCAACTTAAGTTGATGCAGTCCAGGAAACTTCATGAAACCAGTTGTGTCAATCCCTACTATCCTTTCAAGAGTTTCTATACACCAGGTGATTGCTCATCTTTAGTCCTTATATTGTAGGCTTAACCTAGTGTGGTTATGTTTTGTACATGATTGCTCGGATACCTTCATTGTGCTTCTCAAGTCACTAACAACTTAAGCTTAATCAACAATTGTCGATTTGCTAGACAATCAAACGTATAGCTGTACTCTTATATGTTATTATTAGCTGTATTATTCATGGTAGATCTAAGTCAAATGCCAAATGAGTAAAGATATAAAATCAAATGTGAATTAATAACTTGGTTGGTATGTGGAATCTCATTGCTAGTTGTATTATTTTATCCATTACTTGTATCGGCTCTTGTCTTTCTACTTTCACTGAATCCATACCCTCTGAAATAATTGTTTTCCCAGTCACTTGATGAAGAACCTGAAAATTAATGGTTTTTCTTCTCTTAAATTAAGGTCCGTGTATTTTAAATCGAATTCCCAAGGTCTTTTATTGCTGGAGTTTATTAGCTTTGCCATGTTGTAATTCTTTCAGAGTCTTGTTTTTTTCTTATCAGCTAAATTCGTCATTATGAGGTAGCTAACTATAATACTTTCAGCAATATGACTTGCATTTTATAACAGATGTAGTTTTGTTTTCAATTTCTATTTTCAAAAGTGAAATATAAATCATCTATAAAGTATGATTTAAAAAGTGACTTGTTTGGCTCAAGTTTTATTTGGCGGCGCATCTATGTAACTGACTAAATGCTTCTTCTTGTATCCATTTGTCTTTTCCTCAAAACTGTGAATTGTCTGACTTGTTATGCTTCTTGGCACAGCGATTTACGAAGGTGATGAAGCTGACATGTTGCACCATCCATAGGATGACTATCTCTGGTTTGATGTGCTAATGTGCTGAAATGGTTCTGAGGTAAAGAAGATCTTCTAAATATAGCTTGTGAGATTTGTCACGTTTTTTTTTTAAAAAAAATATCTGGCCGACAATGTGGGTAGCATGCACCCACAAACTACTTTCATTTGGCAATAGGGATTCATGTATATGAATGACCGAGGCAAACAATTAGAATGAAGGTGATATCAAGTAAAAAGTAAAAAACTAAGAAGATACCCTTTAGATTGTAAATGATTTCATATTATCCAAATGTTGCAACAATTTATGTTGGAATGTCCTCAAGCCTAGGCCATGCCCAGAGTTCTCTGTTAGTTTAGCTGTTTCATAATCGTTAAGTTGAAACCAATATATCAGTGCCATATTTGTTACTACAGAAATCAGTCACATCATTCAACTTGCACAACAAATTTGTGTGAAATGACTTGCAAGTTTATTCTGTTGTCATCGTGTTCCTATGAGCTACAGCCAGTCATATGATATCTGCTACAGAGCTCCTTTTCATGTTGCTGAGCTGATGATGTGTGGTAGGCAGTGTTAACATGTTATCTGCATTCTTTTTTTTTACCCTGGACTAAGCCTATCCTGTGAATACGTGATGATGTCTCTTTCTTGAATAATTTTTCATGCTTTTGGTATCTGCATTCTTCATCTATTTGTTGTGGGCAGCTTTTATTTGGAAAATTGTATAGATGACATGACACGTGTAAGGCTTTTGATGGTCTTAGACTTTGTAGTATATTTTTTTGAAACGGTAGACTTTGTAGTATGATTTTATAAGCTTCCGTTTGTAGCTGCACATTGCGTCTAGCTGTTTTCTTAACCTTAAGACTCTATGAATGGTAGTACTTAGATGAAATCTTATTTTTGTGATATCTTTTATGTTATTGATGTTGCTCGAATTTTCGTACGGAACAATTCTCCTATGATGACACATCTGGACTAAAAGTTTTCACATCTTTGAATATTTTACCATTATCTTTTGTTTATTTTGTACCATTACCTTGGTTCAATGTAGATCTGCACTTCTTTGAAGATTTTACCACTAGCTTTTATTTATTTGTACCATTACCTTGGTACAACATAGATAGAACAGATACTACATTGCAGCAATTAATGTTATATTTTTATTTGTTAACAACCTTTTTTCCCTTCCAGAACAGATCATGTTGCTGAGACTGAACAGAGACGTGGATGTGCGTCTACTAGTTAGCTATCTTTGTCCCCTCCAGTTTTCGCCTACTGTATGTGATATTCTCTTCAAGTGATGCTGGGCATTCCTTTTGATTTGATGATGTACACTAGTGTGCCCGTGCAGCCAATCAATTCGCTTTAGTAGCCCCAGTAAGATAGATAGTGACTATTGTTTGGTACACTGAATGAATTCTGATGATGAGCCTTGTTTCTTCAGTCGGGCAATAAGAGTACGCAGTGGTACTAGTGATACAATCTGGGATTATGACCTCAATCGCCGAAGTCTCAGCATATTCGGGCAACTGTAACTTGACTTATTGATGTCCTGTGTTAATTTTGTTGTTGTGACAAGCATATTGGTCCTCCATGTCCTAAATGATTCATGAACATTGTTAATCCGTTTCTAATCTACGTTAAATGTAATGTGCGGGTGCATTTGGCTAGTGGGTCAGCATATTTTTTGGACCAACCAACCGCAGACCGAAAATCCAGTAAGTTCAGTCACTTTTTCTCTTTCACATACACAGGGCGGCTAGGTTGCACCGTTGATTGAACAGCTCAAAGATTACCTCCGATCCGAAATGTTCTTCCAGAATACAGCTTGGAAACCTGTATCAACCGTATAGAAGGATGTTAAAGAAGGTAAAGTTAATGCTGCCAACAATAAAATATTAGCCTTTTTAGAACAAGAGGCAACATTGTTTATTCTGACTATTTCTGTGCTCTCTTTTAGAGTAACATATAGAAATGTTAGCCTTTTTTATAACAGGGGCAGCACTGTTTATTTTGACTGTTTCTGTGTTCTCTTTCAAGGTAATATAAATGCAAATTTTGTTCGATTTCAGCTCTGACTACTAGCTAAGAACACAGTTGGGTCTCCAAACAACGCCCGTCAAAAGACTGGATGGGAGATGCCGCTTGGTGGTGCTGTCTTGGGGGGACGTTTGTTTCCAGCGCGTCCCCTAAATGCAGCGCCAAAACACTAAAATATGATGGAATTAAAGTTTTCAATTAAATTGTGGTTATATATTACAAGTTGAATGAAAACTAGGAGTAGCCTGTATCCTGCTCGCTATCCTTCGGTGTGCTCGATGGTCCCGCTCTGGTTCCCTCCTTCGGTTCTCTTGCGCCCGCCGCTCTTTCCGCATTGCCGACGCAAGAGACCGGTGTTCATGCTCCTCCTCATGGAGTCGTCGCCGCTCATCTTCCATGAGGCAGCACGCCCCCTCAATGGGTGCCTGTTCGATGGAGATGCCAACAATGTGATGCCACTGCTCCTCGAAGGCCTCGTTGCAGGCGTGGGCGTTGTCCTGCCCCTTCTTCAGAGTCTCGTAAGACTCAAGAATGACCCTCTGCTTCGCCGCCTTCTCGTCCGGGTCTAGTGCGTCGCTCCATCTCTCTAGACCGTTGTCGTCTGCCTTTGCCTCCTTCGTTGCCGCCGCCACTTTCGCGTCTACCGTCGCTTCCATCGTTCCCTCGGCGGGCGCCCCTCCTCCGTGTCAACCAAGAATTGCGCGTCCATCTGCTCGTACTCTTACGTGTCATTTCCATCATCGGCTTCATACTCTTCGAACCCGGGCTCGTCGAACTCGAGCTCGAGGGGCGGCACAAGTTCTTTGGCCAGGGGAGGTGGCGGCAGAGGTGGAGATGGCGGTCTTCCGCGACCGTTGAGGCCGAGCGTAGCATAGGTTCTGGCATGGAGGCGCGACATTTTGTGGAGGCTGGCGCGGAAGAACTACGGTGGGTTGTGATGCCGCTAGAGAGGAACATTGAGTTTTTATAGGCGGAGGCGGCACAGCAAGAGCTGGGGAAAGGGCGGAAAGCAGTAGGGAAAAGGGCGGGAACATGCGGGTTGCGGCGACGCGTGAAGAAGGGGCAGCGCGAGACGTCTTGCCTGCTTTCGCCTCGTAAATCGTCGCCAGCATTAAGGAAAAGCTGTGGCGCTTCGGTTAATTCTGTATCGATGACACAATGTTGCGTCCGGCGCCCCCCAATGACCCATATGTAGTGGGGTCAGGCTCGGGGCGCCGGACATTTTATTCAGCCGCACCGAACCATATCAGTATTTGAAGAGCGCGGCTGACGTCGGTCAAATATTCAGCATGACTCAAATCGTTTTGGGGAACAATTTGGTGGATGCCACTGGAGATACTCTAACCTATAGGAGATCAAGGGTGTCTTTATGGCTTTAGTTTGTTTTGACAAATGATATCTTAAAAGTCAAAACATTCAACTTGCTCTCCAAGTTGGCACTACAAACATAAATCGAAAGTCATGAGCTGACTTGGGTTACAAAGGCTAATCCACGTGTATTAAATAAAACACAGGTGACAGTAAGAGCATCTCCCTTATCTATAATATCTATAAAATTGATCTCCACTATATTTATTTAATGTTTGCAAGCTACACATGCAAGGTATCCACGTCAGCTAATTAGCCTTAACCATTAGATTGAGTCTTGGGCTGGTACCAGCCATCGATTCTTATACTACTAGCTAGGAACCAAACATGCACAGGGCCGGCCAACCAACCATAGAGGCATAGACGTTTCTTCTCCTCCCCCCATGAATTGGAAGAGCATTCTACTCCCTTCATGTATCCCACGATCTCATATTACTCCGGCTTCTATTTCCTGTAACGGATCCAACTCTTTGACAATTATTTCTCTTTTATCAGACGCCCCACACCCTTTTTAATCCTCTCTTTCACAACCTGGGAGTCGGATTCTAAGCCTGCTCTTGTGTCTTCTCTCCACATCGTCAAATTTGTTGGAATTGCTTCCATGAGTAGAAGGACAAACGATCGATGGAAAGAGCGGCGGTATGCATTGGATCTGGCCACTGTTTGGTCGGGGAAGAGATCCAGCTGGCAAAAGTGCAGCGCCAACTCGAAAATGAAGGACACGGTGTTATGCACATGCAGGAGCAGCTACCACCAGTCCAACGATCTCCCCCATGAACTCGTGGAGCGGTAGAACTTCCAGATAAAGACTTTTCTTTTTTGTTTCTCTACCTTCCCACCAGGGCTGACACCGGAAAATAATCAGAACAGGCTAAGGCCATGTCCAATGGCAGGCGCCTAAGTAGACACTTAGGTGGGGAAATAACAGGGATTAATCCTGGCGTCTATCGAGACAGTCCAAATCTCCAACGCAGGCCTACTAGTTTGAGGTGCTTATTTCTCCAACTGAACCATCCTGATTTTTTATACGGGAGGCAAAATCCTATCTAAGACTACTCATAGTGGGAGTAACTTATGGTAACATCACACATCCCAAGACATTTTGGTGACATGGCATGCCATTAAATGAAGAAAGAGAGTGAGGTGGTAACTAGCTATGTTATCATCGGGAAAATTGGTTATTTACCCAAAAGTTCATTAGCCTTGGATTATATATCCGAAGTTGATTGACCATTGGTAAAATACCCATTGAGAGGACTAAAACTCATTTTGATCTACCCAAGGGGGTTCCCTGGAAACTAGACAAACTTTAGTCAATAAAAACGACGACATGCCCTAGTTCCTTTTAATCGCGTGCGTGATGGTGGCCGGTCGCCTTAGCCTAGGCCAAACGTGTCATACTGCACCATGGCTGATTGGCTGTCATGTGCAAGCTGCCGGCCACGCCCGCGGCGCCGAGCACGCAGCTGCCATAGGCAGTGCCAAATTCAAGCCCCTGTGCAATCATCCGCGCTGCTCGTTGGATGTTCCCTCTGCAATCTGCACCTGCTAGCCATTGTGCGTGGCAGTAGACCAGTAGCACCCGTGTTGCCCAGGGGCGAGCCCTACTAGACACGGCGACTGAGCTCGTCGGCACTACCTCGTCCTCCCCTCCGCGTCCGGCACTGCCATAAGACAGTACAGGGTCATCCAGGTTGTCGTTCCTGAGGACCCGCTCCCACTCCTCTTATGCTCGTCGATGATCAAGGTGCAATTCAGTACTACCCGTAACCAACATGCATGAATTTTGGGTGGTACGACAAACACCAAAAAGAGAAGTAAAATAAGATCCGGGACACACAAGCAGGCAGGTGGTGCCGATGGAGTTGCAACGGTGTCGCTCACAAGCGGACGACATCGGGGGCAGCTGTGACAGCGTCGCTCAAACTAGGTAAGGCCTCAAGGGCTGCCGCTGTGTTCCTTGGCGACACGGCATGCGGCGAGGTATTCCAGTCTGATCGATCCAAGCTGCCCAAGCGCGTGTGTGACCAATTCCGTTTCATTAGTCCAGGGCAGTTTTATCCTTTCGTGTCTAGTTATCAATAGAAGGGCTGAGCGTATTTTTGTATTTACTTTTAAGTCCCTAATGGGCATTTTACTAATGGGCAATCAACTTTGGGTATATAACCCAAGGCCAATGAACTTTTAGGTAAATAACCAATTTTCCCGTTATCGTAACATCACATTTTTCAAGACAAGATGAGTCTACAACATAATAAATATAAGTTTGTATGACACTACACATATGTTACTCTCCACTATGAAGGCAGTAACATAGATTAGTAACATGCACGGAGTACATGTTACTACTCTATGTTACTCTCCACTATGACTAGTCTAAGCGGCCGGTGCATCGTTCTTCGTCCAGGCAAGAAATTAAACGCCCACAGCCTGGGATCGTACGATGTAACTGCTTGTTGGCCTGGAAATAGATCCTAGATCCTAGCGTCTGCCCTTGGCGCCCCCCGCTGTACATGCCCCAACAACAATGCATGGGTTCTGGAGTTGTGGCCTAGGTGGAAGGTAAAAAATTTTCCTTATAAGCAATCATGTTTCTGGGAGCTTTTTACATGCATGTGTCCCTACTTGTTTCCTTATAAGCAATCATCCGTGTACAGCGGACTACCTGACATAGGCATCCCCAATAGGCCTGCCAAAGATGATACCCGGGGTTTACTGAAGGCCCAAGACTCGAAGAATAAGAAGATTCGGAAGCCTATCTAGTGTTAAGGAAAGATAAATTGTATTAGGAAATATAGAGACTTGTAATCTTACGGGTTGGGTACGAAACCCTCCCGAACTCTGTAACTTGTGTATTACGAAACCCTCGGCTCCACCCTCTATATAAGGGGGAGTCGAGGGACAGCTGGATCGAATCTATTGTCAACAGAACCCTAGTTTTCATAATCAGCGAGTACTTTTCGGCTGAAACCCTCGAGATCTACTTGCCCTCTACTTCCAGCAAAACCCTAGTCTACAATCTGTAGACATTGACAAATTAATCCTTTGTCAATTGGTGCCGTCTGTGGGAATTAGAGGTTGCAAGGAGCTGATCTCGATGGCACGTCCAGAATCGTCGACTTCGTCGGTGGCTAGTAATGCGATGGATCGAGGTAAACGGGAAAAAACTGATCTAGTCGATTTTATTCCTCACCCGCCCTCCCGTTTGGATGCATGTGCTTATCTGGAGGAGCCCATCGTCATGACGTTCGGAGAATTCCGATTTGGCGTCAACAAGGAAGGATCCTATCGTCTCGAAGTTCCGATCTCGTCGGAATTTTCGGCGGCCGATTCTGACTTTTCGTCGAGTGGTGAAGAGTTTTCTTCGCCACGCTTCGTCGACACTAAGGCAAGCGGAAATCTCGCCAAGATCTTCAGCGACACATCCTTCGAGTCGTCTGCGGACTCCGTTATAAGCAGCGACTCCGACAGCGTCGACAGTTTCAACTTCATCGACAAATCTGCTGCCATTGGAAAGGTCTTCACCAATCTCTATGATGGTGTCACCAATCCTGATAAAAATCAATACTCAAAATATCATCAGATCTATGCGATTGAAGAGACAAATCAAGCACAACCAGAGACGTCAGAGGCTTTCGACAATTTGGGAAATCCATACGTTGATCCCTCTGATCTCAGAAGAGGCCTAGGCAATAAATATGTCGGGTCCTCACCTCGCGAAAGAGTTCAACTCCCGCAAGCAGCGTGGGATAGGGCCGCAAGGGCCATGGACGGGACAGAACCAATGAACACAACCGCTATTGTACAAGAATTACAAGCCTACCAATATAGACTTGCTCGTGTGAGTAGAGAGCTGGAAAAGGAGACAACATCCCTGAATAGAAGAAAAGAGGCAGCCTCCGCATCAAGCAGGCGTCGAGCAGAGCTCAGTCGACAATCAGGAACTTCGGCAGACAGTCACAGAGACGCTCGGAGGAGAGCAAGATCTCGGCTGCAAAACATACCCGAAGAAGAGAGAGGAAACATAATTCAAAATCTCGACATGTCCTTCATGTCGATTGATACAAGGGGAAATATCATCCCGAAAACGCCAGAAGCAGGATACATGGCAACGCAAGCTTACATCCTCGCGTCCAGACCACCCCCTGGGGACCCGAGAGAAGCATTGTTTAATATGGCAATGGCTGGAGTTGGAGTTATGGGAACAGCGTTCGCAGCCACGCCTCCCGAAGAAACACCTAGACAAAATAGTCCACGACCCACCGCAGCGGTGCAAGATCCACCAAGAACGAGTGGAGCAAGAGACACAACAGCTCAAGTAAGGGTGGATAGAGCGCGACAAGAAAGAAGAGAACGTCAGCATTCACCAGAAGTTGCCGACGAAGATATGTGTGGGCTCCCGTGCTTTACGAGACGAGTTCGAAAGACTCGCGTCCCAAAAGGGTTTAAATTACCCGAAAATTTCAAGAAATTCGACGGCCTGCAGGATCCTGAGGATTGGCTCGTTGATTATCTCGAGATGGTAAAACTAGTAGGAGGAACCAGAGCAACAGCTATGCAAAGTATCCAAGTTCACTTGAGTGGTGCCGCAAGATCTTGGATAAATAAACTTCCCCAGTTCCATCGGCTGGGATAATTTTGAGGATATCTTCGTGAGGAACTTCCGATCCACATGCAAGAAACCTGCGTCATTGGAAGAGTTAAGGGCGTGTCGACAGAAACACGACGAGTCGATGAGGAAATATATACAGAGGTGGAACATTATTAAAAACTCGGCGGAGGATATATCTGACGAGAGAGCAATAGACGCGTTTGTGGGAGGACTTCGACGAGGAGATTTCGTCGAGGACTTAGGGAGAACCAACCCTAAGACAATATCAGCACTGATGGAGATAGCAAACAAGTGGGCAGATGGAGAAGACGCGATATACAACAAGCGACATAGGTCGCCAGAAGAGGATCGCGGTCGAAATTTTCAAAATAGAAGGCGATTTTCTCGCCAGTTCTACAATAATGATGCTCCTGGCCACATATCGGCTGGTTTCCGAGGAAACTCTGGAGGGAATAGTCGAGATGACTACCAAAGGAGTAATGAGCAACAAGGCAACAATAGAGGTGATTTCGCGGTAACAGGCAAAATAGTGGACCAAGGTTCAAAGACCTTATGTGTCTCCCGAGGAGATGATGAACGGACCGTGCCGGATGCACTTCTATCTCGACGCAACGGAAAGAGGCGGTCAGGACATCTCCAAAAGACTGCCGAAATTTTCAGGCAATGTTGCGAGCGCAGGAATTGCAAATGCCCAAGCCATGAACAGAAACCCCAGGGGCCAAGGAGTGAGATCCACCTCCCACCTCCTCCCGCAATCACGGACGAAAATCGGCACCAGCTCAGAATAGCGGCAGCACCACACCCACCTCCATATGTTAACCCTAACTCCAACGGTACGGTCTCGATGATTCAGAAAGCTAGGCCATCCAACAGGGCGCAGAAGGTAATCTCACGGCAAGTGTTCATGGCAGAGAAGATGCCTCCACCAACAGTTGAGTACCTAAATTGGTCGGGGACATTGGCTTCACAATTGCGGATCATCCACAGCAAGTTCCTCGACCAGGACAATCGGCACTCATCCTACCCGCAGTAATTGCTGGCTTTGACGTGTCGAGTTTTTATAGATGGTGGCAGCAGTTTAAACCTTATGTATGCAGATACATTGAGGAAGATGAACATATCCCTGGCAAATCTGAAACCAACTGATACACGTTTCCATGGGATCACACCAGAGAAGCCAAGTTATCCATTGGGCAAGATCAATCTCGACGTTCAGTTTGGGACCCGAGAAAACTACAGGATAGAGAATCTGGAGTTTGAAGTTGTGGATTTCCGTCGCAATATCACGCTTTGTTGGGACGACCAGCATCCAGAGTTTATGGCGGTACCTCATTACACGTACTTGTTATGGAGGTTGCCTGGACCTAAGGGACCAATCACAATAAAGGGAAGTTTCGCGCTGTCTGATAAGTGCGACAAAGATTTTCATCGACTGTCGGAAACTTTCGGGATGCAAGCAGAATATATGGCGCCAAGGCTCACTGATTATGATGTGCTGCCAGATGCAGGGAGGTCTCTCGAGGAGCCAACCTTCAACACGACAAGGATTCAAAGAGGTGCAGATCCACCCGACGGACCCAAAAACGACATCCATTGCAGCAAACATGGATATCGCATAGGAAAGCGCGCTCGTCGAGTTCCTCCGTGAGCACTGGAAAATCTTCGCATGGTGTCCAGCTGACATGCCAGGAGTACCCAGGGAACTTGCCGAGCACCACCTCAACTTGGATCCTCTCGCGAGACCAATCAAACAACCTTTGCGGCGTTTTTCGGAACCAAACCGCAAAGCTATGTTATCAGAAATAGATCGACTCAAAGATGCTGGTTTTATCAAAGAGATATCTACAGAAGCCACGTGGGTAGTTAACCCAGTGATGGTGCCGAAGAAAAACACTAAAGTCCTTCGCATGTGTGTCGACTTTACGTGTCTCAATAAACATTGTCCTAAGGATCACTTTCCCCTCCCAAGGATCGATCAAATCATCGATTCCACGACAGGATGTGAACGTCTTTCCTTCTTGGACGCATACTATAACCAGATCAGATTAAAAGAAGATGATGAAGCCAAGACAGCGTTCATAACACCTTATGGCGTGTTTTGCTACAAAACAATGCCCTTTGGTTTGAAAAACGCGGGAGCAACATATCAGCGGATGATGCAGAAGTGCCTTGCAACACAGATTGGAAAAAATGTACAAGTCTACATTGACGATGTCGTGATAACATCAAAGAAGGGGTCAACACTGATCGAAGATTTGAAGGAAACCTTCGACAACCTCGACAAGTTCTGCCTTAAGCTGAACCCGACAAAGTGCTTTGTTGGCGTTCCTGCGGGAGAACTTCTCGGGTTCTTAGTATCAGCAAGAGGGATCGAAGCTAATCCCGAAAAAATACAGGCTATCGTAACTATGAGGAAGCCAACAAAGTTGAAAGAAATACAACAGTGACAGGCGAGTCGCAGCTTTAAGCAGATTCGTCGCCGGTGGGAAAAACGCTGCCGTTCTATGGATTGATCAAACAGGGGGAGAAATTCCAATGGAACGAGGATGCAGACATAGCTTTCGAGAATCTCAAGCGCACAATTTCGACACCACCAATCTGGTGGCGCCTAAAGAGAAGGAACCTCTCCTCCTATACATTGCAGCCACGCCTCAGGTGGTCAGCACGGCCCTAGTAGTCGAGAGAGAAGAAGGAAAGCTCCATGGAGTACAGAGGCCAGTATATTTCATCAGTGAAGTACTGTCGCCTTCAAAACAACGGTACCCCCAATACAGAAACTGGCGTACGGAGTATTTACGACAGCAAGAAAATTGCGACACTATTTTTCGGCGCACCCGATAATAGTGGTCAACGAAGCTCCTCTGTCAAATATATTGAATAACCCAGAAGCTACGGGTCGTGTCTCCCTTTGGGGAATAGAGCTCTCCCCTCGGGATATCACGTATGAAAAAAGAAAGGCAATAAAATCGCAGGTTTTACCAGATTTCATTGCGAGTGGATGGAGCTACAAAACACGGGGCCTCCAGATTTATCGAGAACCTGTACTATGAACTTTGACGGGTCCAAAAGGTTAGAAGGTGTTGGAGCAGGCGTAATACTAGTATCACCTGAAGGCGGCAAGTTGAAGTGTGTCCTACGGATGACGTTCCCAAACGCATCTAACAATGAAGCAGAATATGAAGCTCTCATACATGGGATGAAGATGGCGAAAGCTTGCGGTGCAACCCGACTGAAAATCTTCGGCGACTCACAGTTGGTGGCACAGCAAGTTATGAATCAATGTGACGCAGTCAACGAGAGTATGATAGCATACAAGGAGATGTATAATGAGCTGGAAAAACTGTTTGATGGATGTGAGGTAAACCACATCAGCAGGTTGAGCAATGATGAAGCCGATGTTCTTGCAAACATCGGGTCACAATGTCTCGCGATTCCTCCAGGCGTGTTTTGGGAAGAAATAAGCGAGAGATCAACAAAGCCAATGAAAACGAAGAAGAAGGAGAAGGAAGAGAAACCTTTGATGACCCACAAGTATAGGGGGTGTATCGTAGTATCTTCGATAAGTAAGAATGTCGATCCCAACGAGGAGCAGAAGGTGTTGACAAGCAGTTTCGATGAAGGATTCACTGTAAATGCTCACAAACAAGTATTCAAGGGGTTTTGATGTAACAGATGAATAAAGTACGAGTAAGTAAAGTGCGAGAGAAATAATTGCAGTGGCCCAATCCTTTTTAGCACAAAGGACAAGCCGGTTTGTTTACTTATAATGACCAAACGTTCTTGAGGACACACGGGAATTTAGTCTAGTGCTTTCGCTTCATACAGCTAATTAATCTTCATTGTTTTGATAAGTGTTGTGTGGGTGAACCTATGCTAATGCACCGCCCTTCCTAGGACTAATACATACTTGTGATTATACCCCTTGCAAGCATCCGCAACTACAAGAAAGTAATTAAGATAAATCTAACCACAGCCTTAAACTCTGAGATCCTGCGATCCCTCTTGCATCGATATACCAACGGGGGCTCAGGTTTCTGTCACTCCGGCAACCCCGCAATTAGCAACCGAATACAAGATGCACTCCCCTAGGCCCATAAATGGTGAAGTATCGTGTAGTCGACGTTCACACGACACCACTAGAAGAATGACACCACAACTTAAATATCATAACATTGAATATTACTCAACCATAATTCACTACTAACATTTAGACTTCACCCATGTCCTCAAGAACTAAACGAACTACTCACGAGACATCATATGGAATACAATCAGAGGTGATATGATGATGAATAACAATCTGAACATAAACCTTGGTTCAATGGTTTCACTCAATAGCATCAATAACAAGTAGAAATCAACACCGGGAGAGTTTCCCCTATCAAACAATCAAGATCCAACCCAAATCGTTACAGCGGTGACGAGGTGCAGCGGTGGTGATGGCGGTGAAGATGGTGGAGATGATGATGATGATGATGGAGATGATGTCCAGCTCGATGACGATGGCGATGGCGTCGATTTCCCCCTCCGGGAGGGAATTTCCCCGGCGGATTCCTGCCCGCCGGAGAGCTCTTTTCTCTCTGGTGTTCTCCGCCCCGCAGAGGCGGCTGTAACTCTTCGTGAGGTACCCTATGTGGCTTAGGTTTTCGGGACGAAGGATTTCGCGAAGAAAAGGAGGCGAAAGGGGCTGTGGGCCCCCCACACCACAAGGTGGCGCGGCCAGGCCATGGGCCGCGCCGCCCTATTGTCTGGGCCCACCTGGCTCCCCCTTCTGGCTTCCTTCGTCATCTGGAAAAATAGGATTTTTGGTATAATTTCCTTCCGCAGTTGATCTTCCGAAATATTGCGTTCTGACGGTGCTTTTTCCAGCAGAATCCTGGCTCCGGTGCTCGATCCTCCAATAATCATGAAATATGCAAAATAGATGAAATAACATAAGTATTGTGTCCCAATATGAAATATATCAATGAATAACAGCAAATTATGATATAAAATAGTGATGCAAATTGGACGTATCAACTCCCCCAAGCTTAGACCTCGCTTGTCCCCAAGCGAAACTGAGCTCGATAAACAAGACCACATGTTTATGGAGTGAAGAGTCGATAAATAAAATACGGACAAGAAGCATCATATTGATTCACACAAGATATTCTAATACACATTCTCTTCATATAACTCAACTTGAAATAAGTAAAGAGAAATCACAAGTAAAGGTGCATAGGAAATCATAAATGGTTATGGCAAACTTTGTTCTTGGTCAGAGAACTACTAACGGATTGTACTTATCTTCTAAACAAAGCTTTCATATTAGAATTTATATAGCAGGGCTTTCATTCTCAATCATAACAATCTCCTCATAATCATTGATAACTTTCAAAGTCATATTCATTCAGATAAAATTTGTACTAAACAAGAAAGTATAAAGGACATGATTAGCTCAATCATAGCATAAATGGTTGGTTCACAACAACTCAATTGCTTAAGACAGAGGGAAATAGGTTTACTGACTCAACATAAAAGTAAAAGATAGGCCCTTCGCAGAGGGAAGCAGGGATTAAATCATGTGCTAGAGCTTTCGAGTTTTGAAATCATATAAAGAGCATAAAAGTAAGATTTTGAGCGGTGTTTGTTGTTGTCAACGAATGGTAGCGGGCACTCTAACCCCCTTGCCAAACGAACCTTCAAAGAGCGGCTCCCATGAGGGACGGCATCTCTACCAACAAGGTAGATCATCCCCCTTCTCTTTTGTTTACACATGTATTTTAGTTTTATTATGGATGACACTCCCCCAACCTTGGCTTTCTCAATCCATGGCTAACCGAATCCTCGGGTGCCTTCCAATATTCACATACCATGGAGGAGTGTCTATTGCAAAATTAAGTTGCTTACTGATAAATCAGGGCAAAACATGTGAAGAGAATTATTAATGAAAGTTATTAATTGGGGCTGGGAACCCCGTTGCCAGCTCTTATTGCAAAATTATTGGATAAGCGGATGTGCCACTAGTCCATCGGTGAAAGTCCGCCCAACAAGATTGAAAGATAAAACACCACATACTTCCTCATGAGCTATAAAACATTGACACAAATAAGGAGTAGTATAGTTTGAATTATTTAAAGGTAGCACATGAAGTATTTACTTGGAGTGGCGCAAAATACCACATAGTAGGTAGTTATGGTGGACACAAATGGCATGGGTTTGGTCTAAGGTTATGGATGTATGAGAAGCATTCCCTCTCAATACAGGTTTTTGGCTAGCAAGGTTGCCATGGCCGACGAAGTTGAAGTCGCGCCGTGGTTGCTGGTGTACCATGGCCGACGATTTTGGTCCCTCCGTGGTGCATGTCAAAACTTTTTTTTCTCGTTTTTGAGGCCACCTAGCCCGACGAAAGCGGCCAAAACGTGGCGTATGGTGGCCCGGGACGTGGTGCATCTCGAAATCTCGGGTTCGCCGGCCGAGTCAACGCAAATCCGCACCGCCGAGGGATGTAGGGCCCAGATGGCAGCCTCTCTGGCATTGTTTTTTTTCTAGATCGCGCCATCTCGTTCAACGTTCTCCGATCGAGCCGTTTACGATGCAGGATCATGGGTCCCGCATGTCATCCTCTATGAACCAAAATTCTTTCTATTCTTGGATTTTTTTGACCCCCTGATTTCTGGCTACTTCCTTTTTCTTTTGATCCCTTGCCGCCTTGGAAACGTTGAGACCGCTGCTGCTAAATGGGACCCGCATGTCATCCTCTATGTGCAATCAACTTTCTTTTCTTGGAGTTTTTTGGCACCTCAAATTTGGTCACTTGCCTTTTTCTTTCGATCCCCTGCCGCCTCTCAAACGGTGATACCGCTGCTGCTAACTGGGACCCGCATGTCATCCTCTATGTACTATAAAACTTTCTTTTCCTGGATTATTTTTGGCACCTCAAATTTGGTCACTTGCCTTTTTCTTTCGATCCTGCCGCCTCTCAAACGGTGATACCGCTGCTGCTAAATGGGACCCGCATGTCATCCTCTATGTACTATAAAACTTTTCTTGGATTTTTTGGCACCTCATATTTGGTCACTTGACTTTTTCTTTCGATCCGCCTCTCAAACGGTGATACCGCTGCTGCTAAATGGGACCCGCATGTCATCCTCTATGTACTATAAAACTTTCTTTTCTTGAATTATTTTTGGCTCCTGATATTTTTTCACTTGCCTTTTTCTTTCGATCTCATGCCACGTTTGAAACGTTGAGGAACCTGCAGGCTCATGGGACCCGCATGTCATCCTCTATGTACTATAAAAGTTCTTTTTCTTGTTTTTTTTCACCATCTGATTTTTGGCAATTTCTTTTTTCTTTTGATCCCCTGCCACCTCTCAAACGCTGATACCGCTGCTGCTAAATGGGACCCGCATGTCATCCTCTATGTACTATAAAACTTTCTTTTCTTGAATTATTTTTGGCTCCTCATATTTGGTCACTTGCCTTTTTCTTTCGATCTCATGCCAAGTTTGAAACGTTGAGGAACCTGCTGGCTCATGGGACCCGCATGTCATCCTCTATGAGCAATCAACTTTCTTTTCTTGGAGTTTTTTTGGCACCTCATATTTGGGCACTTGCCTTTTTCTTTCGATCTCATGCCACGTTTGAAACGTTGAGGAACCTGCTGGCTCATGGGACCCGCATGTCATCCTCTATGTGCTATAAAAGTTTCCTTTGTTGGATTTTTTTTCACCCTCTGATTTTTGGCTTGCCTTTTTCTTTTGATCCCCTGCCCCCTTTGAAACGTTGAGTAAGCTGTTGGCTCAAGGGACCCGCATGTCATCCTCTATGTCCATCAACTTTCCTTTCTTGGATTTTTTTTCACCCCCTAATTACTAGCTACTTTCTTTTTCTTTTGATCTCAAGCCGCATTACAAACATTGAGACCGCTGCTGCAAAATGGGACCCACATGTCATCCTCTATGTACAATAAAGTTTCTTTTCTTGGATTATCTTTTGCTCCTGATATTTTGTCACTTGCCTTTTTCTTTCGATCTCATGCCGCCTTTGAAACGTTGAGTAAGCTGCTGGCTCATGGGTCCCGCATGTCATCCTCTACGAACAATAAAAGTTTCCTTTCTTGGAGTTATTTTTGACCCCTAATTTCTGGCTATTTGCCTTTTTCTTTGGATCTCCTGCCCCTTTGAAACGATGAGGACGCTGTTGGCAGGTCGGTCCCACAAGTCATCCTCTATGAACAATAAAAGTTTCCTTTGATGGATTTTTTTTGAACCCCTAATTAATTTCTGGATATTTCCTTTTTTTTCTTTGATCCCCTGCCGCCTTGGAATCGTTGAGGATGCTGCTGCCTCATGGGTCCCGCATGTCATCCTCTCAGAACGGTAAATGTTTCTTTTCTTGGATATTGTTTACCAAATGATTTTTGGCTTATTTTTTCTTTCGATATCCTGCCGCCTTTAAAACGTTGAGGACGCTGCTGGCTCACGGGTCCCACATGTCAGCCTCTATGAACAATAAGCGCTGAGGACGCTGCTGCCTCATGGGTCCCGCATGTCATCCTCTCAGAACGAAAATGTTTCTTTTCTTGGATTTTTTACCAACAGATTTTTGGTTTATTTTTTCTTTCCATCCCCTGCCGCCTTTAAAACGACGCTGCTGGCTCATGGGTCCACGATGTCAGCCTCCCCGTACAAGAAACATGTGATATCTTGATTATTTTGCAGACAATAAACAGTGTATTGCGCTCTGAGCTATTTCAACGGATAAATTAAATCTTTATTTTTACATAAACAAATTTATATGCTGAATCTCCTTGTTTTTTGTTTTTGCGAAGCATAGGACTTTCCTGTTTTTTTAGAAAAATCCGAACTATCCTGTTTTGGAGTGGGCTGAAATTGTACGAGTCAAAAGGGCCAGCAGGATAGTTCGAATGCCCAGATGTCCACATGCAGCCCAATTGAAATCGTTCTTTTTTTGGATTTTTTTCACCCCCTGATTTCTGGCTACTTCATTTTTCTTTTGGTCCTGTGCCGCCTTGGAAACGTTGAGACCGCTGCTGCAAAATGGGACCCGCATGTCATCCTCAATGTACAGTAAAATTTCTTTTCTTAGATTATTTTTGGCTCCTGATATTTGGTCACTTGGCTTTTTCTTTTGATCCCGTGCAGCCTCTCAAACGGTGATACCGCTGCTGCTAAATGGGACCCGCATGCCATCCTCTATGTACAATCAAGTTTCTTTTCTTGAATTATTTTTGGCTCCTGATATTTGGTCACTTGCCTTTTTCTTTCGATCTCATGCCACGTTTGAAACGTTGAAAAACCTGCTGGCTCATGGGACCCGCATGTCATCCTCTATGTACAATAAAACTTTCTTTTCTTCGATTTTTTTGGCACCTCATATTTGGTCACTTGCCTTTTTCTTTCGATCCCCTGCCGCCTACCGCTGCTGCTAAATGGGACCCGCATGTCATACTCTATGTACAATCAAGTTTCTTTTCTTGAATTATTTTTGGATCCTGATATTTGGTCATTTGCCTTTTTCTTTCGATCTCATGCCACGTTTGAAACGTTGAAAAACCTGCTGGCTCATGGGACCCGCATGTCATCCTCTATGTACTATAAAAGTTCATTTTCTTGGTTTTTTTTCACCCTCTGATTTTTGGCTATTTCCTTTTTCTTTTGATCCCCTGCCGCCTTTGAAACGTTGAGGACTCTGCTGGCTCATCGATAAAACTTTCCTTTATTGGAGATTTTTTACCCCCTAATTTCTGGCTACTTTCTTTTTCTTTTGATCTCAAGCCGCATTTGAAACGTTGAGACCGCTGCTGCTAAATGGGACCCGCATGTCATCCTCTATGTACAATAAAGTTTTCTTTTCTTGGATTATCTTTGTCTCCTGATATTTTGTCACTTGCCTTTTTCTTTCGATCTCATGCCGCCTTTGAAACGTTGAGTAAGCTGCTGGCTCATGGGTCCCCCATGTCATCCTCTACGAACAATAAAAGTTTCCTTTCTTGGAGTTATTTTTGAACCCTAATTTCTGGCTACTTCCTTTTTCTTTTGATCCCGTGCCGCCTTGGAAACGTTGAGACCGCTGCTGCTAAATGGGTCCCGCATGTCATCATCTATGTACAATAAAATTTCTTTCTTCGATTATTTTCGGGTCCTGATATTTGGTCACTTGCCTTTTTCTTTCGATCTCATGCCGCCTTTGAAACGTTGAGGAAGCTGCTGGAGCATGGGTCCCGCATGTCATCCTCTATGAACAATAAAAGTTTCCTTTCTTGGAGTTATTTTTTACCCCTAATTTCTGGCTACTTCCTTTTTCTTTTGATCCCCTGCCGCCTTTGAAACGTTGAAGACTTTGCTGGCTCATGGGTCCCACATGTCAGCCTCTATGAACAATAAACACTTCCTTTCTTGGAGTTATTTTGTACCCCTAATTTCTGGCTATTTGCCTTTTTTCTTTCGATCCCCAGTCGCCTTCTAAACGTAGAGGACGCGGCTGGCTCGCGGGTCCCAGATGTCAGCCTCCATGGACAATAAACCT
Source organism: Lolium multiflorum (assembly GCA_030979885.1). Classification (NCBI taxonomy): domain Eukaryota; kingdom Viridiplantae; phylum Streptophyta; class Magnoliopsida; order Poales; family Poaceae; genus Lolium; species Lolium multiflorum. The sequence goes on along the minus strand of CM061749.1, from coordinate 240,679,514 downwards.
CTCCTTTGTTGGATTTATTTTTCACCCTCTGATTTTGGCTATTTCCTTTTTCTTTTGATCCACTGCCGCCTTGGAAACATTGAGTAAGCTGCTGACACATGGGGCCCGCATGTCATCCTCTATGTACAATCAACTTGCAAGATCTTCGAGCGAAAGAGCTTGTATTAGTGGGACCCATATGTCAACCTCTATGTACAATAAAAGTTTCCTTTCTTGGATTATTTTTAGCTCCTGATATTCGGTCACTTTCCTTTTTCTTTCGATCTCAAGCCGCCTCTGAAACGTTGAGTAAGGTGCTGGCTCATGGGACCCACATGTCATCCTCTATGTACAATAAAGTTTCTTTTCTTGGATTTTTTTTACCCCTGATTTTTGGTCACTTGCCTTGACGCTGCTGGCTCATGGGTCCCACATGTCAGCATCTATGAACAATAAACCTTTCCTTTGTTGGATTTATTGTTTACCCCTAATTTCTGGCTATTTGCCTTTTTCTTTTGATCCCCACCGGCCTTTGAAAACGTTGAGGAACCTGCTGGCTCATGGGACCCGCATGTCATCCTCTATGTACTATAAAATTTCTTTTCTTGGTTTTTTTTTCACCTCTGATTTTTGGCTATTTCCTTTTTCTTTTGATCCCCTGCCGCCTTGGAAACGTTGAGTAAGCTGCTGACTCATGGGACCCGCATGTCATCCTCTATGTACAATCAACTTTCTTTTTTTGGAGTTTTTTACCCCCTAATTTCTGGCTACTTTCTTTTTCTTTTGATCTCAAACCGCATTTGAAACGCTTGCTGCAAAATGGGACCCGCATGTCATCCTCTATGTACAATAAGTTTCATTTCTTGGATTATTTTTGGCACCTGATATTTGGTCACTTGCATTTTTCTTCCGATCTCATGCCGCCTTTGAAACGTTGAGTAAGCTGCTGGCTCATGGGTCCCGCATGTCATCCTCTACGAACAATAAAAGTTTCATTTCTTGGAGTTATTTTTGACCCCTAATTTCTGGCTACTTCCTTTTTTCTTTTGATCCACTGCCGCCTTTGAAACGGTGCGGATTCTGCAGACTAATACAAGCTTTTTCTCTCCAAGATCTTGCAAGTTGATAGATTAAATCATGGAATTATTAGGATATGTTTTAAATTTCAAATCCACTTTATGAATTATTAAAAATACCGTTATCCATGTGGGTATGGAGCGAACAAGGATTTTCATATTGGGCATGAGCAGTTTCAAAAATTGGAACCCAATAATTCAAAATAACTAAAAACAACTTTTATGTAGAATCTCCGCGTTTTTTTCTTTTGCCATTCATAGGATCTGTGTTTCATTAGAAAAGGGCCGAAATTGCATGAGCAGAAAGGCCCATTTGTAGTTATTGGGCTTCGACGGCCGGAGCAAGTAGGCCGAGAGCAATTACCATGTAGATGGCCGTTGGCAACCCAAAGTGAAATATTGGGCCCAACAGGGGAATGCTGAACAGTACTATTTTCTAATTGGAAGGTGGTACATGGCGTAATCCTGCCAAAAAAAAAGATGGACACGGGTTGCTGAAATTTGCCCATCTGCGCCTAATATCGCCGCCGCGGCTCCGCTTCCGCCGCCGCCGCCATGCCTCGTCTCGCGTCGAGCTCGCGGTACTGCCGCGTCTCGGGCACGGGGTACCGCGGCGTCCGCGCGCGCCCCAAAGGTACGTATTACGCGGAGATACGTGACGGCGGCGAGCGCATCGGCCTCGGCACCTACGAGACCGCGCACGAGGCCGCGCGCGCGTACGACGCCGTGGCGTGGCGGCTCGGGCGCCCGCGATCGTCGATGAATTTCCATGACGTGTGGACGCGCCAGCAGGCCGAGGATCTCGCGCCGCCGCCGTACATCGTTAGACAGGAGGAACAGCACCGCCGCCGCGAGACGGAGCGCCGTTTGCGCATCGCCGAGCGGGACGAGCGCGCGGCGCGCGAGTGGGCGGCCCGCTTCCCCGAGGACGTTGCCGCCGAGAACGAGCACTTCCGCAGACGGAGGGCGGAGAAGGCGACGAGGCGGGCAGCGAAGAAGGAGGACCGCGCACGACGGAGGGCGGAGAAGGCGACGAAGCGGGCCTTCATCGAAGCGCAGCTCGCCGGGCCGACCACCATTGGCGAGGACGACCCCCGTTGGATTGACCTCTTCTCGTCGGATCCGGTGTCGGGCACGACACCGGACTCGTCAGATGTCGAGTTTTAGTTTAGTTTTATCGCACTACTTTGTACAAATATGAACTACGGAGTATCTATCAAGCTAATTTTATCCTATTTTATGTCTATTTCTAGTCTTTGTTTGATCTTCTGTTTTACTGCACTCTATTTTTCATTATATTCTGTTTTTGGCGCTGCATTTATAGCGCCTCTGAAAATACGCTGTTTCAGCCCTGCATTTGGCCGCCACAGTTTGCAGCTTCCGGTGAAGCTATTGCCGGCTCCATGCGCAGCATCAGCCATTCAGCCCACAGCGCCAAAATATAGAGCCACTGCTGGAGTTGCTGTAATATGTTTGTCAGCAGGAGCTTACCTAATTAGTTAAAAAAAAGATGTTCAGCGTGGGATTCGAAAAAAAGATCTTCATGTTTTTTTCCTAGCTATCCTAGTTCGGACTTTTCATTGTGTTGGCTAGTGCATGAAGCTTGACACCTGTATTATGTGATCCTGATATGAGGATAAGAACACCTTCAGGTTGCATTGCTAATGGTGTCTACTGCAGCAGTGGCGTACCTTCAATGGAGACTGATGCAAGAGAGTTGGTACTGGTGAACCTGCACCTGACATCATCGTGCCACCTGAAGTAGGTTGTGTATTGGGATTAGACTGATAAGCATAGCACCTTGCAAAGAACAAGATGCTGCTAGTGTTGGTTAACGTGATTTTACGACAAAAGTCATGTATGCTCAACAGGTGCCGTACCTAGTTTGGATATTGTGTTGTTACCCTTTTGTGGTTTGGTGTTTGTCCAACAGAGAAAGCTACTCTTTTCCCGTGTAAGTGTTATTATGTGAACAAAAGTTGTATGTACATATATATCGGTCAGAGAACCAAGATTGCATATTCTTGCCTGGTTATAACACATAAGTCATAATAACAATTAAAGAGAAAAGGAACATTTGCCTTTGCAATGTGATTGTGCCAAGTAGATTAGACAACCAACCACAAACATTACAGGTCAACAGCCAAACGCATGCGAAAGTCCTAAGGTAAGCTCCATAATACATGTTGAAACCAAAAGCCTAGAAACCATAAGAAAGGTAGCTCCACATCACAGTTCCACGACAGCAGCATACTGATCATAAAACATATATCAAGTCAGGACAGCTGCACCACTGGGTAAGCATCCATGGGGTCTGGCTCAAGAGCGAAGACTGTGTGAATGCTGCAAAATGTGGCTCTTGCCTCACCCCACCCATACATCTTATCATGGAACCTTACCAAATCAGCATGAATCATCTTGACATAAACATAGCTCCTCTCTCCATGCTGATGGGATTGAACAATGCGCCAGTTGCAGTGCTTCAGCTTGTCAAACAGTATGCAGGAGATAACGAAGCATGCTGGCTGGTCTTTTGTAGTGACAATGGCTTGGAGTAGCTGGTCCTGTGAACCACCCAACTGGATCTTTAGAGCTTGAAGGACAGTCCGTGCCATATAAGCTACCGTTGCTGACTTCAGCTCGGGTTCAGGTGAATGACAGCTGACATCTTGTCCTCGAGATGCAGATCCTTCTTGATCAGATTCAGCGGAATCATCACCACTACTTACAGGTGCATCAGGTTCTACAGAAGGCACATCAGGTACATGCTCAAGTTCATAGGAGTTGGGTGGGACAGCACTGTTTGCTGAAATCTCTACAATACCAGCTCCAGGTAGACCACCAGTATCTACAGAGGGTAAACCACCAATATCCACTTCAGAGGATTCTCGTGGCACGACACCTTTCGCTAGAGGCTCTACCATACCAGCTCCAGGTCCACCACCAGTCAGTACTGTGGGCATAGTCATGACGGGTTCTACCAATACAAAACCTCCTTCGGGTGGCGTGGCAACTTCGGGTGCAGGATCATCAGTAGCAACTCCAGCATCAGCACCAGTTACATCGGTCTTGACAATAGGTAAACCGTCTTGCTCTAGTTCAGAGAATTCCCGTGGCACGACACCGTTCACTAGAGGCTCTACACTAGCAGCTCCAGCTGCACCACCAGTTTCTTCAGCAGGGGGTAAACCCAATCCACAACCTTCTTCATGTGGCACGATGATGCCACGTATAGGCTCATCAGTACCAGGTCCAGCTGCATCAGTCTCCATAGACAGTAAACAAGGTGGCGTCGGAGGTTTAAAAGACTGGCATGCCATTTCACCTTTGTCATCAGACAATATAGAGTTTTCTTCAACTCTATGTTTCTGCAATAATAAGCACATGAACAGAAATTAGACCAGAGCATCTAGCCATCTAACGGGGGCAGCAGCAAAACAAGCGTCGGTCCATATGTTTACCTTGTCATCTGGGATATCAGAACACACAGATTTAGAAGTCATTTCACATAGCATCCGCTTTTTCGTTCCTTCCCCTACGTCCATCTGGAATAAGTAATACTATTGATCACATAAAACTAATTAATCAAATAAATGCATATGTTGAGAAGTTTGCACGGCAAATTGTGGATTCTGCTTTCATCACCTACGAATCATCGTTCTATATATTTACCTTGTCATCTAGGATATCAGAAGTCACAGAATGAGAAGTCATTTCACTAAGTATCGGTTTTTTCGCTCTTTCCCCTCCATCCATCTGCAATAAGAAGTAATATTGATCACATAAAGCCAATTCAACGAATATATGCATATGTTGAGAAGTTTGCACAACAAATTGTGGATTCTACTTCCAATCACCAAGTAATCTCGTGAGAAATGCATGATCAAGATATGTTTCTCCCTCTTGATCGACATCTGCATCTCCATTAAGACTAATCATCGTGCGATGGTGCTAGCGCATACACTTCCAATCACCAGACAAGCAAAAAATTGTTGATTCTAGTAATGCTTAATCAGCAGTGGCCATGGAACGACCACAGATCGACCAAGCAAAAAAATAAATCATCAGCCTACTGACCACCAGGCAAAACAAACTAGGCCCATACATGGCCTCACAAATCATCATCAAACGTCGATCAAACTAGCAAGTTTGAACATGGATTACTAATTTATTTTCTGATAAAGTGAGTATATTAATATCGAAAGATATTGATTACACTGAGCCTCTGCAACAACGCAATACCTTACTGGTAGTACGGATGCACATGGATTCCTAATACTCCCTCTGTTCGGTTTTAATTAGTCGACGAGAGGGAGAGAAGAAAATGAACTGTCGATGCTTTCAACTAGAGTCAATTAAATACGAACGGAAGAAGTACGTAGTAGTATTGACAAATATCCGGATCTAGTCTAAAAACAAATTGGCATGTAAATCCTAGTAGTCTACTAAACTAGGATCAATACCCTAGATTAGGGTTGCAAGCGGCGTCCGCGAATCGTCCCGCAAAGCAGAAAATTAGAGCAAATAGTGGTTGAGATTAGAGCAGATTTAAAGCACTCGCACTGAAACTAGCTAGCCCGCTACCCACCCCGCTTGACACCCTGCCCTAGATGTGAATCTACACCAAATATTCAAACAAGGATGAGCAACCGCCAATAAAATTTTATCCGCACATCATCATCTCTACCATACAAAAGGGTATGGTGATTTCACATACAGCCATTGTTGCCGCGGGACGAGGATGAGTGATGCGCCGCGGAGAAGGTGCCTCACGCCTCTGTCGCCGCCGCCGTCGAAGAGGAAGTCGAAGCCGCGCGATTGTGGTCCGTCGCCGATATGGAGGTGGAGCTACTAGGGAAGAGATGGAGGTGGAGGTGGAGAGGGAGTGATGGTTTGTACTAGTGGCGGCCGGTGAGATAGTTATAAATACAGCCTCTCTCTCTTTTTTGGCAAGGAATGCAGCTTCTCTTGGAAGGCAACGAGGCAACGCACTCCAGATTATAATAATATGGACGGAGAAATTTGGTCGCATCTGTGTTGTCTTGTCAAATGAATCACCAGGATTTGCTTTTAGTACTCCAGATTTGGGCGACCCAAGGAAGTAGAGATAGTAATGTACGCCATCTAGCTGCACGCTATCAAATCAAATAAATGGTCATGCCATTTACTTTTAAGATGGTGCAGCAGTTATTCTGACCAAAGAAACATGCACGTCTGCTGATTATTTCTGATGGGTATACATTTACCGTCCGCTAGCAAAGATTGTTTGGCACATTGTTCTTATGGCTTTCAACATCACACCCCTTAATAATATTATTAATCAATGTTTGGGCAATCAATTGAGTGTGTTAATAAAAAATTAAAACCCACAAATCCAACTGTACTATTTTTAGGACCATATGAAAGACAAGGAATGATTTTAAATGCCATATGGAGTACCTCCAACCATGTGAAATATGGTTCTGTCATGCAGGTGATACCCATGGCTTCGCATTGGATCTGTATGTTGTCCTACATACAGTCAACTATGAAGTACCACGATTTGGTTTTTGGGTGCAACCGGCTAGAGAATGATGCACGGGTTTGTACAGCCAGTACAATTCACATTAAGATTTTCTGATAGGATGTTGATGTGTATATGTAAGAATCATACACTAGAATGTCTTCTATGTTTAGATGGTTGATCTACGTTTATACTTTCTGTGAACCATGAGGTTAAGACCTTTGTACTGTAATAAAGATTGCTAAATAACAGTATATATGTATGCCTCTAGGGACACTGAAACAGCCAAACAACCATGCATGTGTATAGACCGTATTTGATCAAATTAAAAGAAGCACCTGGGTTCATGCAAATAGCATAAATTTATCACCTAAGTACATTAGCTATAAATAGTTAAATAGGAGTCAAGACCAACTGAGCTAGCTAGTAGTATGATCCTACTATTACATAAATATCCCTAACTCTGATTGTCTTTGTTCCAGTCCAGCGCGTTGGTGTAGCTTGGGATGAACCAAAACCCCGTATGCCAGTTGGCCCCTGGACCGCTGCTTGAGAAAGATATGCTTTGGTGGTCTTCGCCATTTAGACTGAAGCGGAAAATTTCTTGATGTGATGTGTCAAACTGAGAGCCAATGGTCTGAGGCGTGGTGTAGATGCAGTTTCTTCTTGTCAAATATCCTGGGGGAAATGTTGCACCACCCACTGGCATGAAAATCGGATAGTTCAACCCAAGGAACATAGAATAGTCTCCAAGATTAGTAACCCTTTCCCACGGGTTGGCTGGAAGTAACCGACTAGTGTCATTCGAGAATACAATGCAGGTATACCCCGAATAGCTGTGAACAGCGCGACCGCAATGGACAGAAGGGGTACTATCATAATAATACATTGGAGCACCGTCAGCGTCAAAATCCATTACGCCACGTGCATAGACCAGGAGAAGTCTAGAACGATCTTGAGATCTTGCCAGCCACCACGTACGACTATTAGAGTCAAAATCATCATCGCCATCAAATCCAGCCGTCCGCGGAATGAATGGAGCAGGGAGCACTATAGGACCTTGATAAAGGAAAGAGCACGTCACATGAAAATATATTTCATGATTTATCTACTAGTGATATTGATTTGATATTGGGATGCCAATACTAGTACTTTATAAAATCATGGTCGAACATAAGATGGTTTGAAATATATTTCGAACATCTTGGTAAAACTTCATGTGGATTTAAAACATGTTCCCGAAAATATTGGTCCAAATTTTAGATGGTTTGAATATAGTACTCCTTATTCTCTAGAACCGGGGGAATATAAACAAATGAAAGTCTTTATCAATATTGCATGGCACCTTTATTGATTCTATTTCTACTCTACCTTAAATTTTCTAGGGAGTAATAATAAAGAAACTTAATTACTAGGGGGCCTTTTTCCTAAGGAACAACATGCACATTAGACCATACTAAAATTCCTATAGATGTTAAATTCTATATATGTCCATACCACAAGAGGGTTATGGTGTGCGCCTATGGAATTCCTTTAAGCCAAAAGATGCCAAGACAGTTCAACAAATAAGAGGTGAAATACTATATAAGTTACGTATATAAAAAAGATAGGGAGGAAATGTTACCAAATTGATTAGGATCCCATGCATAAACATTTCCAAGCTCAGTAACGGCGAACACAAGTCCGTTATGTATAATTGCATCGCAGTATATGGCGCCGTACTGAAACTGGTTTTCAAGAAATATCCATGTACGAGGATATTCGCCATGGAGGTAGGCAATTGCAAAGTCGAAGATTGCGACAAGGGAGAAATCTTGATACCCCCTAGCAGCTGTAGGAACTTGGCAAATAGCTATCTTCTGCAGTTGAATAGCAGAACGCTGATACTCGAATATAAGTGGATTGCGTGTGGTTTCCAACTTCTTCCTCAAAGATGGAAGCTTAATCTTGCGATGAGTGTAGACATTGAGGAGGTTCCACTTGCCTTCGGGGCCAACCATGGCGATCCAATCTCCATTGGCGCCTGCCCGCTCCTCATCCTTACCGTGTGGCATTAGGCCATCATAGGAGAACCTGTCCAGCGGCAGTAGTTTGCACTTGCTGTGCACCGGCAAATCCTCCTTGAACACCGCCCATGGTTTATCCGCCGGGTCACAACAGAGAACACACGGAAGGCCAAACGGCTGAGAAGCAGGCAGAGTGGCACTGTATTTGGCTGACTGAAGAATACTTTTGGAGGAACCGACTAGGGACGCGGCGGTGATGGCGTCGCACTGGCTGATGAGCACTTCAAGGGGGCCTTCCGTAAACACCTTGTGAAACAGCCCAGATCCACAGACCCTGCTCGATTTCGCCATCGCAATGAGGCAGGTGGTACAATGGGGTTGGTATTTTCTTGGGCGATCTACTGATTCGAACTTTGGGAGAGAGATGGCGATCAATGGCGGCAGGTGGGGGTTTGAGTTGGAGAACAGAGGCTCTCAAACTGGGCACTGCTGGATAGGATGCGAAAGCGCCATGGCGGAGACGCAGGCGCGTGCTATGGAAGATGGGCGGAGTGGGGATAGACGACGGAGGTGAACCGAGACGCTCATATACTGCCTACTGCAGTTTCGAGGAGAGTGTGAATGTGTTCAAAAAAAGAGGAGAGTGTGAATGTGTTCAAAAAAAGAGGAGAGTGTGAATGTGTTCAAAAAAAGAGGAGAGTGTGAATGTGACCCGACACCCGAGTAGGAGCCGAGCAGACGGACTATAGGAGTAGCCCCATCATTACAGAACATTAATCGTGCTTCCTACAATAAATAAGTGAAACATCCCAGGCTTGTGTTGTCTAATCAAATCGATGGCCATGTCAGTATTATGGTGAACAAATAAAACAAATACACACCAACCTTGTTCTTTTTGCAACGTACACCAACCTAGCAAGGCATCAACCTTCTCGCCATCAACTACGACTCCGTGGCTCCGTCCCACCAAAGTTGTCTCAACTTTGTAAAAAAAATACATCTATCCATCTAAATTTTAACAAAGGTGAGACACTTTTGGTGGGACCGAGGGAGTACAAAAAAACTTCACTACTCCATGCTAGTATCGGCCACTAATTCAAATTTCAACTGAAGGCGTGCTATTTTATGGTCCTGAAAATTGCCAAAAAAAATACAACCCAAAAATGCAACAGATCCATGTTAAGGGGGTACACCCTACGCAATATACATTAAGAAACTTTGAAACTTCAGCGACCTTGTAAGAATGCCCATGACAGTGCAGTTTTGCCAAATTAGGAAGAGACGAAATATGAATTCAACCAAAGAAATCTAAACGAATCCTTAGACAATAGCATAGTTAACACGTTCAGAAAAAAATGATGACTCCAAAAGAACAACATTAGCAAGAAATAGTCCATTTTAGTTTGAATTTGCAGTCACATACATAACTAGTAGTACTGCCAAAATACTATAATACTCCGAGCTGCATTCTAGCACTCCAACTAGCTAGTAATAGTTCTGGAGTAGTAGTACTACTACTATACAAGTCCAAAATACATCCGAACGAACCCTACTTCGAACTAAACTACTCCCTCCGATCTTCGAGTAACTACATTGCAGTATGACTAAACGAAGATTATTGTATAACCTTCTTGTTGATGCAAACGCAGATAGGCAACACACGCTGCCCTCCATTCTGCTTCGCGTAACGGGGCGGCACCGCCAGGAAAGAAGTGAGCTGCTGCAACATGATCGAGCTAGGCGTCGGGGAGCTCGTCGGCTCGATTACCGCCATCAAGGTGTCCGTCGAGAGGTCACTGGTCCCAGCCGTCGCCGGCGCCGGCGGACCAATCACCAACAGCTGCGCCTTGTACATCGGAAACAAGCACGCGGCCGACCTGATGCACACACAGGACACAATGGTGGTCGGGCCGAGCGCTCCAACGGTGATGGCGAACACGCTACCGTCTTCTTCCCCACTGCCGATGAACAGGTGTCCCCGCGGTTGTACCGGAACACGAACTATGCACCAGGCGGGTATGCCATACTGGAACGTAAACACTGGGATGGAGTGGGATGCTTGGAGGTGTACCAGGAGCTCCCGCGGCGGGCCGGTGAAGCTGCAGCCGGTATTGATGGCCTCTGTGCAGCCGCACGGACCATGCGGGCACGCGATATAGTGCTTGTAGGACTCCGTGGAGGCGACCAAGCTCTGGCAGCCGACGCACTTGACCATTGCCCCAGATCGATTCGACGGCGGCAATCTTGGCCCAGATCGATTCGACGGCGGCAACCACGCCGGCTGCTCGCACTTCTTGCACGGGTTCGGCGCAAGCTCGCCGACGCAGCGCCGACAGCCCATATGACCGCCCTTGCACTGCACGGAACAACGTACGTGGCATCAGTTGTCATTGACATTTCTCACAGGTGAACCTAAGAATGAAATCGGAAGGGAGCGACCTTGGATATGGGGGGTTTGAAGGGCAGCAGGCAGAGGGGGCACAAGAAGAGGGCCTCCTCCATCTTCAGAGAAGAGTGATCGGGAAAACGAGAACGGGATGGGTTCTTTTTTTTATACATGCCTTGGAGTGGAGTATGGATACTACTACTTATAGGAAGAACTTCCTTGCTAAGAATCGGCGTCGGCCGTACGCAAGCATAGATGCACCAGCGGCTCTGCAGTTTGTCAAAATAAAAGGACAGAGCTGCAGTGACTTGAAGTCTCCAAATCTCATTGTGACTTGGTGCCACCATCTACCAACCATTTGAGATCCAACGTTCCAAACTAATCTCTTATTTCGAACCTAAAAACAAAAATTATGAAAAAAATCCAGTAAAATGTAGATGCCTTGTTCTAAAATCTGTGAATATTTCATCCCACTCGGACGATTAGCTTGTGATTAAAGAGCTTTTTACGTATACGAGCACTAGTTTAAACTAAATACTCCCTCTGATTCATATTAATTGACTTCAATATGGATGTATCTAGAACTAAAATGTGTCTAGTACATCCATATTAGAGTCAATTAATATGAACCGGAGGGAGTATATATTTGCTCACAAACCTTTGATTCAAATCGAATGAAACTTCACCAAAATATAAATCGAAATATGCACGATTAACTGGAAGTTCTTGAAATATTTCTGAGCAATTATAATAATTATTTAGTTTAAATTCTAAGTCGATCGCATACATTGGATCTGAGATGGATGGTGGATGGTGGCACCAAGTCACTGTGAAACTTGGAAGTATCAAGTCAGTGAAGCTCTATCCCAAAATAAAAGCTTCGTGAAGGGGGCAGTTTGGTTCAAAAAAGAAGACAGTGCCAAGCAGTTGTCAAACAATACCCATATAGTCAAATGTACTCCCTCTGATTCAAATGAATTGACTCAACTTTGTCTAGATATATGGATGTATCAAGTCACTGAAGCTAAAATAAAAGCTTCATGAAGGGGGAAGTTTGGTTCGAAAAAAATACAGTGCCAAGCAGCTGTCAAATAGTACCATAACGTCAAATGTACTCCCTCCGATTCAAACGAAATGACTCAACTTTGTATTTTGCATGTTAAAGGTTTTTCGTAAAACTTGGCCAATCTTAACATAGTTTGCCTTTCTAAAAAAAGATATAAGCCCTAAGGCTCCTTTGATTCATAGGATGGGAAAACCATAGAAATATGAAAAACATAGGATTGAGATTTAATGGCTAGTTGAATCATATAGGAAGATGAGTTGTGTTTGATTGTGCCAAAGGAAATTTTCCATGAGGTATGACCTAATGTTTTATTCTTATAGGATTTGCACTGCAAGATTCCTATAGGATATGTTCCTATGAATCAAACAACTAGTGTGGGGAAAATTCACATGTGATCTAAATCCTACATAATTCCTATACAAATCCTATATATGAATTTTAGTTGTTAGGTCACTTAAAATGACTTCACTTGAAGAGTTACATTTTTGTTTTTTTCTGAATTAGTAGTGATGCCTAACCATATATATACCTAAACCAAGAGAATCAGCATAAACTTATGTATATTAATAGTAAGCGCATATATGAATGTTTTTTATCTACAAACCCAGGGTCATATATATGTACATAGAAACATGCATATATACTAGTTTTTGTACCTTGGTGTGTTCCTCTTTTGGGCTATCTCTTTTTTGTTCACCGATTCACAACCAACGCCCTAGATTAATTTGGCACTTAAAAAATAACATTTTGTTTTTGGCGCACTAACACAAATAGTAGTAGCACGGTCAACACTGTAGAGAAGTACAAAATAAATGTGTGTGGGAAAAAATGACTTAAAGTGACCATTACATTGAGAAAAAGGGTAGAACCAAGCATTGCACAGGGAAAAAGCAGTGTAGTGCCCAGAAGAAAAAAACAAGTTGGGTTATACTCCCTCCATCCTGAAATAATGGGTGTAGAGTTAAAATTTGTCCATAAAAGAGTGTACTTCTCGTTTTGCAATGCACTTCAAAATTTGTCCACAAAAGAGTGGTAGTAAAAAATATTTCTTTCTCATCACGAGGGATATAGTTTCTTCACGACTAGTACGTACTACCTCCATCACAAAGCTTAAGTCTTTTTTTAAGAGTCAAAGCAAGTAAAGGTTGACGAAAATTTAGAACAATCTATCAACTAATATAATATTTTGTAGATACCATACCAAAAAAAATCGTTGTCTATGTATTGATATTAATTTTGTATTTTGCATGATAATGATTTTTGGTAAAATCTTAGTTTACCTTGACATAGTTTGAGCTTCTAAAAATAATATAAGCCTTACGCTTTGGGATGGAGGTAGTAGTATTTAGCATAATATGGTTTTCTTATTTACTACATGCATTTAGATCATTGGAGGTGGAAAAGTTGAAGAGGAAAGTGATGGTCGATGACAGTTTCCCAATGTAATAATAAAATCCTTAATATGCCTTGAAAACCCACACGTACGCTCTTTCTAGGACAGAGGCAGTATGAGGTAATGCACCCACGCGCTGTCATCTGCCGGTTCGTGCTATGTCTCCCAAATCTTGAAATATCGTCAGTTATCCATTTCACGTCCACACTTCTCCCTCTCTCCACGGACTAGGAAAAAACCCTCTCTTCACTTCCCCTTCCCATTCCACCGATGGAGAGCCCAACCGACGCCGTCAACGCAGCGAAAGCGAAAGCCGCGCGGCTGGCCTTAGCCGCAGAGGAGGCGTGCAGAGCCGCGACCGCAGCACGCATGGCCGCAACGGCGGCGATCATTGCCGCAGCGGATGCCAAAGACGAAGCGGAGGCCATTGCCGAAGGTCGGGCCATCGGTCGCTCATCGGCATCTGATGCTGTTGGTAGATGGGTCCACTCTCTTGGGAAGCATCCCCTAGATGACGAGGACGAGGTTGAACTCATCTTTGAACCGCCGCCGCCGACCTTCGACGAGAATATCGTCGACGAGGGGGAGGAAGTATGTTCCGATTCACCTCTCTCCCTTATTCAACATAGCCCTGTATCGATTTGCGCTATGGTCTCTCCCTCTTTTTTTTGCGCTATAGCGTTTTGAATTAGCGTCAGAATCTTTTTAGATTCATATTCAGTATTAGTTGCAACTGCTACATATTTGCTTCACATCCGATTCACCTCTCTCCCTTATTTAACATAGCCCTGTATCGATTTGCTCTATGGTCTCTCCCTCTTTTTTTTGCGCTATAGGGTTTTGAATTAGCGTCAGAATCTTTTTAGATTCATATTCATTATTAGTTGCAACTGCTACATATTTGCTTCACCTGTTTATTTGGCATGTATCAGGTTGCTACTGATGAGGTTGACAGCGATGTCGAGTCGCGTCATAGGAAGGCCAGGGCCACTCTCAACAAGCTTAAGGCGGGGAAGTTCGACAAGTATTGGAGTGAACCCTGGACTGGTGCCAGGAACAGCTGCCCCTTCTGCACAAAGAGCATAAAGGTTGACTTTCGAAGCGTCCTGCAGCATGCCGAAGCCGGTGGGTCCGGCTGTCTCAAAGTTGGGGAAACTGTTAACCGATCCGGCTTCATAGCCAACCACATGGCCTATGGGCTATTCCTAAGGAAGAAATTGAACCAAGCTATCGAGACCGGTCGTGTGCCTCCTCCCAAGCCCAAGCCACCAAAGATTAAAGGTATGGGCAGCAAGAAGCAGAAGAAGCGGGACCAGGAAGAAGATGGTAAATATACTCCGTAACTGTTGTGCATGTTTGTCTCTCCTACTGCTTCAAAAGCAGCATCTTTTGTTGAACTCTGTTTATGTTTGCTGCTCAGCAGCGTTTGTGGTGAACCTATTAGCTTAATTAGGGGTTGTTGAACTATGTCTGTGTTGAACCTTGCTTAATTAGGTTGTGTTGAACTCTGTTTGTGTTGGCGTGGGAAGGGGGGCATGATGCTACCCTGAATTTGCGGGACCCCCAAAAAACTTGCAAATACGAGTGATGCATCCAAAAGGAACAAACTTCTTACATGGTAGACCCCAGTCTGAAAGCAAGAAATGCGATCGGGTCCTTAACAGCCACCGCCCGGATTGATCGGGTATTTTGCCTGCCTACCGCATGTGACTTGTGCTCACTGAAGTTTGGGACCTCACGCATGGGCACCACACGTAAGTGACAGACCTGTTGGTGTAAAAACTCGAGTGATTATTATACTGCATTAGTACAAAGTTTCCTATGGATTCAAGGGTTGGAAAGCCAAGTTAACTCATTTTCATGACTAAGAAGGAGCCAGGCTTACTTTTTCATTTTCATGTTTTAACTTGTTTAAATCTTGGTCAAACAAAGGATCTGACCAGGATTCAAGTGGGCATAAAAATTCAAAAAAGAAATCAAAAAAAAAACCAAAGCACATAAGCTTCTTATGTCATATAGTAAGCATTACAGTTGATCAACGAAGTCTAGACATATTCAAACCAGAAAAATATTGTATATACCCCCTAACCCTAAACTCTGTCTTATGAAGTCAAGCATGAAGAAAAGTGGTTTTGGGTTTCAAACATTGGAAATTGAAAAAACTCCCAAAAGCTTCATTTTGGAGTGACTAAGAAGAATCCAGGCTTTCATTTTCATGTTTTAAATTGGTTTAAATCTTGGTCAAACCTAGGATTTGACCAAGATTCAAATGGACATAACAAATTCAAAAAAATCAAAACCAAACACATAGTCTTTTGATGTCATATAGTAAGCATTCAAGTTGATAAACAAAGTCTAGACATATTTAAACAAGAAAAATCATGTATATACTTGGCCCCTAACCCTAAACTCTGTCTTATGAAGTCAAGCATTAAGAGGAGTGGTTTTGGGTTTCAAACATGGAAATTTAAAAAACCTCCCAAAAGCTTCATTTTGGAGTGACTAAGAAGAATCCAGGCTTACTTTTCATTTTCATGTTTTAAACTGGTTTAAATCTTGGTCAAACCTAGGATTTGACCAAGATTCAAATGGGCATAACAAATTCAAAAAAAAACTAAACACATAGTCTTTTGATGTCACATAATAAGCATTCAAGTTGATAAACAAGGTCTAGACATATTCAAACCAGAAAAATCATGTATCTACCCCCTACCCCTAAACTTTGTCTTATGAAGTAAAGCACGGAGAGATATCATTTTGGGTTTCGAACATGGAAAATTTAAAAAAACCTCCCAAAAGCTTCATTTTGGAGTGAATAAGAAGGATCCACACTTACTTTTCATTTTCATGTTTTAAACTTGTTTAAATATTGGTCAAACCTGCAAGGATTTGACCAAGATTCAAATGGGCATAAAAATTCAAAAAAAAACGAAAACCACTTCTCTTCGTCCTTGACTTCATTAGACAGAGTTTAGGGTTGGGGTATATACATGATTTTTAATGTTTAAATATGTATAGACTCTCTTGATCAACATGAATGCTTACTATAACTTAAGAAGCTTAATTATGTGCTTTGGTTTTTCATTTTTTGAATTCTTTATTGAATTTTTATGCCTATTTGAATCTTGGTCAAATCCTAGGTTTGACCAAGAATTAAACAAGTCAGTAACATGAAAATGAAAAAGTAAGCCTGGATCCTTCTTATTCACTCAAAAAATGAAGCTTTTGGGAGGGTTTTTGAATTTTCCATGTTTGAAACCCAAAACCATTCCTCTTATATGCTTGACTTCATATATATCACAGAGTTTAGCCTTAGGGGGTATATACATGATTTTTCTAGTTTGAATATGTCTAAACCTTGTTTATCAACTTTGCTTATATCAACCATGAAGAGAAGTGGTTTTGGTTTCAAGCATGGAAATTTCAAAAACCTCCCCAAACTTCATTTTAGAGTGACTAAGAAGGATACAAGCTTGCCTTTTCATTTTCATGTTTTAAACTTGTTTAAATTATCTTGGTCAAATCTAGGATTTGACAAGATTCAAATGGGCAAACATATGATAAGTGATGCAAATATCATTTCTAAGTGCGGGCAAACCAGAGATATGTGGTTTTTGGTTTCAAACATATTCAAACGAGAGAAATCATGTATCTACCCCCTAACACTAAACTCTGTCTCATGAAGTCAAGCGCATGCATGAAGATATGTGGTTTTTGGTTTCAAACATGGAAATTTCAAAAACCCTCCCAAGAGCTAGCTTCATTTCGAAGTGATTAATTAAGAAGCATACATGCATGCTTACTTTTTCATATTCATGTTTTAAACTTATTCAAATCTTGGTGAAACCTAGGATTTGACCAAGATTCAAATGGGTATAAAAATTTAAAAAATACAAAAAAGGTCTTCTTATGTTATATAGTAGGCATTCAATTAAGTTGATAAACAAGTTCTAGACATATTCAAACAAGAAAAATCATGCATGTATCTACCCCTAACCCTAAACTTTGTTTCATGAAGTCAAGCATGAAGATATGTGGTTTTTGGTTTCGAACATGGAAATTCAAAAACCCTCCCAAGAGCTTCATTTTGAAGTGACTAAGAAGCATACATGCTTACTTTTTCATATTCATGTTTTTAACTTATTCAAATCTTGGTGGAACCAAGGATTTGACAAAGATTCAAATGGGTATAAAAATTCAAAAAAAACAAGGTCTTCTCTTATGTTATATAGTAAGCATTCAATTAATTTGATAAACAAGGTCTACACATATTCAAACCAGGAAAATCATGTATCTACCACCTAACCCTAAACTCTGTCTTATGAAGTCAAGCATGCATGAAGAGAAGTGGTTTTTGGTTTCAAGCATGGAAATTTCCATGTTTGAAACCCAAAACCACTTCTCTTCATATGCTTGACTTCATATGACAGAGTTTAGCGTTAGGGGGTAGATACATGATTTTTTGGTTTGAATATGTCCAAACCTTGTTTATCAACTTGAATGTGTAATATATATATGACATAAGAAGACTGCATGCTTTGGTTTTTCATTTTTTGATTTTTTTGAAATTTTAAGCCCATCTGATTCTTTGTCAAATAATAGGTTTGACCAAGATTTAAACATGTTTAAAACATGAAAATGTAAAAATATTTTTTGTTTAAAATGAAAATTGTTTTTTTCCATGTTTAAATAAATGACTTGAAGAAGACTTTTGCTTTGGTTTTTCATTTTTTGATTTTTTTGAAATTTTAAGCCCATCTGATTCTTTGTCAAATAATAGGTTTGACCAAGATTTAAACATGTTTAAAACATGAAAATGAAAAAGGTAAGCCTCCATCCTTCTTAGTCACTCCAAAATGAAGCTTTTTGGAGGGTTTTTGAAAATTCCATGTTTGAAACCCAAAACGACTTCTCTTCGTGCTTGACTTGATAAGACAGAGTTTTGGGTTAGGGGTAGATACATGATTTTTCCGGTTTGAATATGTCTAGACCTTGTTTATTTAAATTATCTTATCAATCAGAATGGAAAAAAAACCTCCAAAAACTTCATTTTAGAGTGACTGAGAAGTTAGCATTAAAGTTGATAAACAAGGTTTAGACATATTCAAACCAGACAAATCATGTATCTACCCCTAACCCTAAACTCGGTCTTATGAAGTCTAGCATGAAGAGAATCGTTTTGAGTTTCAAACGTTTAAGCCAAAAGCCCCATTTCAAATATTTCAAACTTATTCAAAGTTGGTTCAAATTTGAAAGACATACAAGTTATAGCACACATAGTGCATACATTTTCACACATACTGCACTAGATGCTAACCCTATAGTTTGAGGCCACTTGGATGAGGTCGAAAAAGTTCTTGGATTAGAATCGTGTTGTTCGAACCCCGTAGTTGGATTTTTTTGAACCTTGATCTGTAGTACTGGGCAAAACCCTAGTTTAACCTATTTAATTATAGATTCGTATATCGATTTTTCTACCTTTTTATTATTACTATGCTGCAGATGTGCGTTTGCCCGTCGAGTGAAACTCGGAGGAAGAGGGATCACTCGGAAGGAGAGAAAAAAGGCAGAGCATTATGGTGTCTTCCCTTTTTCGGGTGATGATGATGATGTTGACTGTTGTGCAGGGTTTGTCAGTGCGCAGGAGGTGCGAGCGAGCGCGAGCGAGTCGAGCGAGGCCGAGAATGAGAGAGATTTGTTTTTTTGTGAGAGGGACAACCGAAGGATCCAGAAGGACCCACAGACTTCCAATACGCATCCTGATGCGTCTTCTCTTGACAAAGAAGATGGCTGGGAGTTGGCGTACCTATTGCACGTGACTTGTGCTCACTCAAGTGTGGGACCTCACGCGTGGGCACCACACGTAAGTGACAGACCTGTTGGTGTAAAAACTCGGTTGATTATAATAGTGCATTAGAACAAAGTTTCCTATGGATTCAAGGGTAGGAAATCCAAGTTAACTCATTTACATGACATTATTTTTTCCATGAAGCAAAGTTAACACTATCAATTGGTACATTTTGGAGTGACTAAGAAGGATCAATGCTTACTTATTCGTTTAATTTCACGTGTTAAACTTGTCTAAATCTTGTTCAAACCTAGGATTTGACCAAGATTCAAATGGGCAGAAAAATAATTAAAAAACAGAAAAATGAAAAACCAAATCACATAGTCTTCTTATGTCATATAGTAAGCATTCAAGTTGATAAACAAGGTCTAGACATATTCAAACCAGACAAATCATGTATCTATACCCCTAACCCCTAAACTCTGTCTTATGAAGTCAAGCGTGTGAAGAGAAGTGGTTTTGGGTTTCAAACATCGAAATTTCAAAAACCTCCCAAAAGCTTCATTTTAGAGTGACTAAGAAGGATACATGCTTCCCTTTACATTTTCATGTTTTAAACTTGTTTAAATTATCTTGGTCAAACCTAGGATTTGACGAAGATACAAATGGGTGGGCACAAAATTCAAAAAAATCAGAAAAATGAAAAACCAAATCACATAGTCTTCTTATGTCATATCGTAAGCAATCAAGTTGATAAACAAGGTCTAGATATATCCAAACCAGACAAATCATGTATCTACCCCCTGTCGATCTTATGAAGTCTAGCATGAAGGGAAGTCGTTTTGGGTTTCAAACATTGAAATTTAAAGAACATCCCAAAAGCTTCATTTTAGAGTGACTAAGAAGGATACAGACTTCCCTTTTCATTTTCATGTTTTAAATTTGTTTAAATCTTGGTCAAACCAAGGATTTGACCAAGATTCAAATGGCCCTAAAAATTCAGAAAAAAATGAAAAGAATGAAAAACCAAAGCACATAACATTCTTATGTCATATGTATAGTAAGCATTCAAGTTGATATACAAGGTCTAGACATATATATTCAAACCTAGGATTTGACTAAGATTCAAATGGGCATAACAAATTCAAAAAACAAAAACCAAACACATAGTCTTCTGATGTCATATAGCAAGCATTCAAGTTGATAAACAAACTTGTTTAAATCATGGTCAAACCTAGGATTTGACCAAGATTCAAATGGGCATAATTTTAAAAAATGTAAAATCAAGGCACATAGTCTTCTTATGTCATATAGTAAGCATTCAATTAAGTTGATAAACAAGGTCTAGACATATCAAACCAGAAAATTCAGGTGTCTAGCTACCCCTAACCCTAAACTCTGCACGAAGAGAAGTGGTTTTGGGTTTCAAACATGGATATTTCAAAAACCCTCCCAAAAACCTTCATTTTGGAGTTAATAAGAAGGATCAAGGCTTACTTTTTCATTTTCATGTTTTAATCTTTTTTAAATCTTTGTCAAACCTAGGTTTTGACCAATATTCAAAAGGGCATAATTTAAAAAAAATGAAATATCAAGGCACATAGTCTTCTTATGTCATATAGTAAGCATTCAATTAAGTTGATAAACAAGCTCTAGACATATTCAAACCAGAAAAATCATGATGTATCTACCCCCTATATATCCCTAAACCCTAACTTATGAAGTCAAGCACGAAGAGAAGTGGTTTTTGGTTTAAATCATGGAAATTTCAAAAACCCTCCCAAGAGCTTCATTTTGGAGTGACTAATTAAGAAGCATACATGCTTACCTTTTCATATTCATGTTTTAAACTTGTTCAAATCTAGGTCAACAAACCTAGGATTTGACGAAGAATCAAATGGGTATAAAAAATTTAAAAACAAGCTCTAGATAAGCTCAAGTTGAAAAACAAGTTCTAGACATATTCCAACCAGAAAAATCATGTATGTACCCCCTATATATATATCCCTAAACCCTGACTTATGAAGTCAAGCATGAAGAGAAGTGGTTTTTGGTTTCAATCATGGAAATTTCAAAAACCCTCCCAAGAGCTTCATTTTGGAGTGACTAAGAAGGATATATGCTTAATTTTTCATATTCATGTTTTCAACTTGTTTAAATCATGGTCAAACTTAGGATTTGACCAAGATTCAAATGGGCATAAAATTAAAAAAACAATAAAATGAAAAACCAATGCACATAGTCTTCTTATGTCATATATATAGTAAGCATTCAATTAAGTTGATAACAAGGTCTAGACATATTCAAACGAGAAAAATCATGTATCAAGCTACCCCTAACCCCAAACTCTGTCTTATGAAGTCAAGCATGAAGAGAAGTACGTGGTTTTTTGGTTTCAAACATGGAAATTTCAAAAACCCTCTCAAGAGCTTCATTTTGGAGTGACTACGAAGGATACATGCTTAATTTTCATATTCATGTTTTAAACTTGTTTAAATCATGGTCAAACCTAGGATTTGACCAAGATTCAAATGGGCATAATTTAAAAAAATGTAAAATCAAGGCACATAGTCTTCTTATGTCATATAGTAAGCATTCAATTAAGTTGATAAACAAGGTCTAGACATATCAAACCAGAAAAATCATGTATCTACCCCTATATATCCCCAAACTCTGTCTTTATGAAGTCAAGCATGAAGAGAAGTGGTTTTTTGGTTTCAAGCATGGAAATTTCAAAAACCTCCCCAAACTTCATTTTAGAGTGACTAAGAAGGATACAAGCTTGCCTTTTCATTTTCATGTTTTAAACTTGTTTAAATTATCTTGGTCAAATCTAGGATTTGACAAGATTCAAATGGGCAAACATATGATAAGTGATGCAAATATCATTTCTAAGTGCGGGCAAACCAGAGATATGTGGTTTTTGGTTTCAAACATATTCAAACGAGAGAAATCATGTATCTACCCCCTAACACTAAACTCTGTCTCATGAAGTCAAGCGCATGCATGAAGATATGTGGTTTTTGGTTTCAAACATGGAAATTTCAAAAACCCTCCCAAGAGCTTCATTTTGAAGTGATTAATTAAGAAGCATACATGCATGCTTACTTTTTCATATTCATGTTTTAAACTTATTCAAATCTTGGTGAAACCTAGGATTTGACCAAGATTCAAATGGGTATAAAAATTTAAAAAATACAAAAAAGGTCTTCTTATGTTATATAGTAGGCATTCAATTAAGTTGATAAACAAGTTCTAGACATATTCAAACAAGAAAAATCATGCATGTATCTACCCATAACCCTAAACTTTGTTTCATGAAGTCAAGCATGAAGATATGTGGTTTTTGGTTTCGAACATGGAAATTCAAAAACCCTCCCAAGAGCTTCATTTTGAAGTGACTAAGAAGCATACATGCTTACTTTTTCATATTCATGTTTTTAACTTATTCAAATCTTGGTGGAACCAAGGATTTGACAAAGATTCGAATGGGTATAAAAATTCAAAAAAAACAAGGTCTTCTCTTATGTTATATAGTAAGCATTCAATTAATTTGATAAACAAGGTCTAAACATATTCAAACCAGGAAAATCATGTATCTACCACCTAACCCTAAACTCTGTCTTATGAAGTCAAGCATGCATGAAGAGAAGTGGTTTTTGGTTTCAAGCATGGAAATTTCCATGTTTGAAACCCAAAACCACTTCTCTTCATATGCTTGACTTCATATGACAGAGTTTAGCGTTAGGGGGTAGATACATGATTTTTTGGTTTGAATATGTCCAGACCTTGTTTATCAACTTAAATGCTAACTATATGACATCAGAATGGGCATAAAAATTTAAAAAAATTAAAAATGTAAAACCAAAATTTAATTGGGAGGAAAGGGTACATGAATTACAATTAAAAAACAAGGTAACTTAAATACTTGGATGCCCCAAGATGTGTGGAAGCCCAAAACAATGGCAAAACATATCATGTGCGCATGCTGCATCCAATTCAAGTAGAACACATAGTAGGCATCGATAGTTTGACCTAAATTTGAAATCAAAGAGAAGGTGGTTAGAAAAAATCAAAATTGGCAAAGCAAAGCATGAAATCAAAAAATTGTGATGCACTCTAGCTATGAAAATTATCAAACAATGCAAACCAAAATGATTTTTTAGAGGAATACTAGTTCAACTTATTTAATTTTTTATTTGTAGGCCAAAATCAAACCCCGTAGTTGGATTTTTTTTTCAACTTGATCTGTAGTACTGGGGAAAACCCTAGTTTATAACCTATTTAATAATAGATTCGTAGTCGATTCTTTTACTTTTTTATTATTACTATGCAGCACATGTGTGTTTGCCCGTCGAGTGAAACTCGGAGGAAGAGGGATCACTCGGAAGGAGAGAAGAAGGGAGAGAATTATGGTGTCTCCCCTTTTTCGGGTGATGATGTTGACTTTTGTGCAGGGTTTGTCAGTGAGCAGGAGGAGCGAGCGAGCGAGTCGAGCGAGGCCGAGAATGAGAGAGATTTGTTTTTTTGTGAGAGGGACAACCGAAGGATCCAGAAGGACCCACAGACTTCCAATACGCATCCTGATGCGTCTTCTCTTGACAAAGAAGATGGCTGGGAGTTGGCGTACCTATTGCACGTGACTTGTGCTCACTCAAGTGTGGGACCACACGCGTGGGCACCACACGTAAGTGACAGACCTGTTGGTGTAAAAACTTGGTTGATTATTATAGTGCATTAGAACAAAGTTTCCTATGGATTCAAGGGTAGGAAATCCAAGTTAACTCATTTACATGACATTATTTTTTCCATGAAGCAAAGTTAACACTATCAATTGGTACATTTTGGAGTGACTAAGAAGGATCAATGCTTACTTATTCGTTTAATTTCACGTGTTAAACTTGTCTAAATCTTGTTCAAACCTAGGATTTGACCAAGATTCAAATGGGCAGAAAAATAATTAAAAAACAGAAAAATGAAAAACCAAATCACATAGTCTTCTTATGTCATATAGTAAGCATTCAAGTTGATAAACAAGGTCTAGACATATTCAAACCAGACAAATCATGTATCTATACCCCTAACCCCTAAACTCTGTCTTATGAAGTCAAGCGTGTGAAGAGAAGTGGTTTTGGGTTTCAAACATCGAAATTTCAAAAACCTCCCAAAAGCTTCATTTTAGAGTGACTAAGAAGGATACATGCTTCCCTTTACATTTTCATGTTTTAAACTTGTTTAAATTATCTTGGTCAAACCTAGGATTTGACGAAGATACAAATGGGTGGGCACAAAATTCAAAAAAATCAGAAAAATGAAAAACCAAATCACATAGTCTTCTTATGTCATATCGTAAGCAATCAAGTTGATAAACAAGGTCTAGATATATCCAAACCAGACAAATCATGTATCTACCCCCTGTCGATCTTATGAAGTCTAGCATGAAGGGAAGTCGTTTTGGGTTTCAAACATTGAAATTTAAAGAACATCCCAAAAGCTTCATTTTAGAGTGACTAAGAAGGATACAGACTTCCCTTTTCATTTTCATGTTTTAAATTTGTTTAAATCTTGGTCAAACCAAGGATTTGACCAAGATTCAAATGGCCCTAAAAATTCAGAAAAAATGAAAAGAATGAAAAACCAAAGCACATAACATTCTTATGTCATATGTATAGTAAGCATTCAAGTTGATATACAAGGTCTAGACATATATATTCAAACCTAGGATTTGACTAAGATTCAAATGGGCATAACAAATTCAAAAAACAAAAACCAAACACATAGTCTTCTGATGTCATATAGCAAGCATTCAAGTTGATAAACAAACTTGTTTAAATCATGGTCAAACCTAGGATTTGACCAAGATTCAAATGGGCATAATTTAAAAAAAAATGTAAAATCAAGGCACATAGTCTTCTTATGTCATATAGTAAGCATTCAATTAAGTTGATAAACAAGGTCTAGACATATCAAACCAGAAAATTCAGGTGTCTAGCTACCCCTAACCCTAAACTCTGCACGAAGAGAAGTGGTTTTGGGTTTCAAACATGGATATTTCAAAAACCCTCCCAAAAACCTTCATTTTGGAGTTAATAAGAAGGATCAAGGCTTACTTTTTCATTTTCATGTTTTAATCTTTTTTAAATCTTTGTCAAACCTAGGTTTTGACCAATATTCAAAAGGGCATAATTTAAAAAAAATGAAATATCAAGGCACATAGTCTTCTTATGTCATATAGTAAGCATTCAATTAAGTTGATAAACAAGCTCTAGACATATTCAAACCAGAAAAATCATGATGTATCTACCCCCTATATATCCCTAAACCCTAACTTATGAAGTCAAGCACGAAGAGAAGTGGTTTTTGGTTTAAATCATGGAAATTTCAAAAACCCTCCCAAGAGCTTCATTTTGGAGTGACTAATTAAGAAGCATACATGCTTACCTTTTCATATTCATGTTTTAAACTTGTTCAAATCTAGGTCAACAAACCTAGGATTTGACGAAGAATCAAATGGGTATAAAAAATTTAAAAACAAGCTCTAGATAAGCTCAAGTTGAAAAACAAGTTCTAGACATATTCCAACCAGAAAAATCATGTATGTACCCCCTATATATATATCCCTAAACCCTGACTTATGAAGTCAAGCATGAAGAGAAGTGGTTTTTGGTTTCAATCATGGAAATTTCAAAAACCCTCCCAAGAGCTTCATTTTGGAGTGGCTAAGAAGGATAGATACTTAATTTTTCATATTTATGTTTTAAACTAGTTTAAATCATGGTCAAACCTAGGATTTGACCAAGATTCAAATGGGCATAAAAATTCAAAATAAATGAAAATAAATGAAAAACCAAGGCACGTAGTCTTCTTATGTCATATAGTAAGCATTCAATTAAGTTGATAAACAAGGTCTAGACATATTCAAACCAGAAACATCATGTATCTAGCTACCCTAGCCCTAAACTCTGTCTTATGAAGTCAAGCATGCATGAAGAGAAGTCGTGGTTTTTGGTTTCAAACATGGAAATTTTAAAAACCCTACCAAGATCTACATTTTGGAGTGACTAAGAAGGATATATGCTTAATTTTTCCTATTCATGTTTTATTAAACTTGTTTAAATCATGGTCAAACCTAGGATTTGACCAAGATTCAAATGGGCATAAAAATTCAAAAAAACAAAAAAATGGAAAATCAAGGCACATAGTCTTCTTATGTCACATTAGTAAGCATTCAATTAAGTTGATAAACAAGGTCTAGATATATTCAAACCAGAGAAATCATGTATCTACCCCTAACCCTAAACTCTATCTCATGAAGTCAAGCATGAAGATATGTGGTTTTTGGTTTAAAACATGGAAATTTCAAAAACCCTCCCAAGAGCTTCATTTTGGAGTGACTAAGAAGGATATATGCTTAATTTTTCATATTCATGTTTTCAACTTGTTTAAATCATGGTCAAACTTAGGATTTGACCAAGATTCAAATGGGCATAAAATTAAAAAAACAATAAAATGAAAAACCAATGCACATAGTCTTCTTATGTCATATATATAGTAAGCATTCAATTAAGTTGATAACAAGGTCTAGACATATTCAAACGAGAAAAATCATGTATCAAGCTACCCCTAGCTAACCCCAAACTCTGTCTTATGAAGTCAAGCATGAAGAGAAGTACGTGGTTTTTTGGTTTCAAACATGGAAATTTCAAAAACCCTCTCAAGAGCTTCATTTTGGAGTGACTACGAAGGATACATGCTTAATTTTCATATTCATGTTTTAAACTTGTTTAAATCATGGTCAAACCTAGGATTTGACCAAGATTCAAATGGGCATAATTTAAAAAAATGTAAAATCAAGGCACATAGTCTTCTTATGTCATATAGTAAGCATTCAATTAAGTTGATAAACAAGGTCTAGACATATCAAACCAGAAAAATCATGTATCTACCCCTATATATCCCCAAACTCTGTCTTTATGAAGTCAAGCATGAAGAGAAGTGGTTTTTGGTTTCAAGCATGGAAATTTCAAAAACCTCCCCAAACTTCATTTTAGAGTGACTAAGAAGGATACAAGCTTGCCTTTTCATTTTCATGTTTTAAACTTGTTTAAATTATCTTGGTCAAATCTAGGATTTGACAAGATTCAAATGGGCAAACATATGATAAGTGATGCAAATATCATTTCTAAGTGCGGGCAAACCAGAGATATGTGGTTTTTGGTTTCAAACATATTCAAACGAGAGAAATCATGTATCTACCCCCTAACACTAAACTCTGTCTCATGAAGTCAAGCGCATGCATGAAGATATGTGGTTTTTGGTTTCAAACATGGAAATTTCAAAAACCCTCCCAAGAGCTTCATTTCGAAGTGATTAATTAAGAAGCATACATGCATGCTTACTTTTTCATATTCATGTTTTAAACTTATTCAAATCTTGGTGAAACCTAGGATTTGACCAAGATTCAAATGGGTATAAAAATTTAAAAAATACAAAAAATATTCAAACAAGAAAAATCATGCATGTATCTACCCATAACCCTAAACTTTGTTTCATGAAGTCAAGCATGAAGATATGTGGTTTTTGGTTTCGAACATGGAAATTCAAAAACCCTCCCAAGAGCTTCATTTTGAAGTGACTAAGAAGCATACATGCTTACTTTTTCATATTCATGTTTTTAACTTATTCAAATCTTGGTGGAACCAAGGATTTGACAAAGATTCGAATGGGTATAAAAATTCAAAAAAAACAAGGTCTTCTCTTATGTTATATAGTAAGCATTCAATTAATTTGATAAACAAGGTCTAAACATATTCAAACCAGGAAAATCATGTATCTACCACCTAACCCTAAACTCTGTCTTATGAAGTCAAGCATGCATGAAGAGAAGTGGTTTTTGGTTTCAAGCATGGAAATTTCCATGTTTGAAACCCAAAACCACTTCTCTTCATATGCTTGACTTCATATGACAGAGTTTAGCGTTAGGGGGTAGATACATGATTTTTTGGTTTGAATATGTCCAGACCTTGTTTATCAACTTAAATGCTAACTATATGACATCAGAATGGGCATAAAAATTTAAAAAAATTAAAAATGTAAAACCAAAATTTAATTGGGAGGAAAGGGTACATGAATTACAATTAAAAAACAAGGTAACTTAAATACTTGGATGCCCCAAGATGTGTGGAAGCCCAAAACAATGGCAAAACATATCATGTGCGCATGCTGCATCCAATTCAAGTAGAACACATAGTAGGCACCGATAGTTTGACCTAAATTTGAAATCAAAGAGAAGGTGGTTAGAAAAAATCAAAATTGGCAAAGCAAAGCATGAAATCAAAAAATTGTGATGCACTCTAGCTATGAAAATTATCAAACAATGCAAACCAAAATGATTTTTTAGAGGAATACTAGTTCAACTTATTTAATTTTTTATTTGTAGGCCAAAATCAAACCCCGTAGTTGGATTTTTTTTTCAACTTGATCTGTAGTACTGGGGAAAACCCTAGTTTATAACCTATTTAATAATAGATTCGTAGTCGATTCTTTTACTTTTTTATTATTACTATGCAGCACATGTGTGTTTGCCCGTCGAGTGAAACTCGGAGGAAGAGGAATCACTCGGAAGGAGAAGAAGGGAGAGCAGTCACGGGGCCCCTCTTATTGATGGTGTATATTCTTTTTCTGGTGATGTTGACTGTTGTGCAGGGTTTGTCAGTGCGCAGGAGGTGCGAGCGAGCGAGTCGAGCGAGGCCGAGAATGAGAGAGATTTGTTTTTTTTTGTGAGAGGGACAACCGAAGGATCCAGAAGGACCCACAGACTTCCAATACGCATCCTGATGCGTCTTCTCTTGACAAAGAAGATGGCTGGGAGTTGGCGTACCTATTGCACGTGACTTGTGCTCACTCAAGTGTGGGACCACACGCGTGGGCACCACACGTAAGTGACAGACCTGTTGGTGTAAAAACTCGGTTGATTATTATAGTGCATTAGAACAAAGTTTCCTATGGATTCAAGGGTAGGAAATCCAAGTTAACTCATTTACATGACATTATTTTTTCCATGAAGCAAAGTTAACACTATCAATTGGTACATTTTGGAGTGACTAAGAAGGATCAATGCTTACTTATTCGTTTAATTTCACGTGTTAAACTTGTCTAAATCTTGTTCAAACCTAGGATTTGACCAAGATTCAAATGGGCAGAAAAATAATTAAAAAACAGAAAAATGAAAAACCAAATCACATAGTAAGCATTCAAGTTGATAAACAAGGTCTAGACATATTCAAACCAGACAAATCATGTATCTATACCCCTAACCCCTAAACTCTGTCTTATGAAGTCAAGCATGTGAAGAGAAGTGGTTTTGGGTTTGGGGGTATATATACATGATTTTTATTGTTTAAATATATATAGACTTTGTTGATCAACATGAATGCTTAATTACTATATGACATAAGAAGTTTATGTGCTTTGGTGTTTCATTTTTTTGATTTCTTTTTTGAATTTTTATGCCCATTTGAATCTTGGTCAAATCCTAGGTTTGACAAAGATTTAAACAAGTTTGAAACATGAAAATGAAAAAGTAAGCTTGGATCCTTCTTAGTCACTCCAAAATGAAGCTTTTGGGTGGGTTTTTGAAATTTCCATGTTTGAAACCCAAAACCACTTCTTCTCTTCATGCTTGACTTCATAAGACAACGTTTAGGGTTAGGGGGTAGATACATGATTTTTCTGGTTTGAATATGTCTAGACTTCGTTGATCAACTTGAATGCTTAGTATATTACATAAGAAGACTATGTGGTTTGGTTTTTGATTTTCTTGATTTTGTTTGATTTTTTATGACCATTTGAATCTTGGTCAAATCCTAGGTTTGACCAAGATTTAAACAAGTTTAAAACATGAAAATGAAAAAGTAAGCATGGATCCTTCTTAGTCATGACAATGAGTTAACTTGGCTTTACTACCCTTGATGAATCCATAGGAAACTTTTTGTACTAATGCAGTATAATATTCTGGTTTGAATATGTCTAGACCTTGTTTATCAACTTAATTTGAAAGACATACAAGTTATAGCACACATAGTGCATACATTTTCACACATACTGCACTAGATGCTAACCCTATAGTTTGAGGCCATTTGGATGAGGTCGAAAAAATTCTTGGATTAGAATCGTGTTGTTCGAACCCCGTAGTTGGATTTTTTTGAACCCTTGATCTTTAGAACTGGGCAAAACCCAAGTTTAACCATGCAAGATTCAAATGGCCCTAAAAATTCAGAAAAAAATCAAAAGAATGAAAAACCAAAGCACATATATAGCATTCTTATGTCATATGTATAGTAAGCATGCATTCAAGTTGATAAACAAGGTCTAGACATATATATTCAAACCAGAAAAATCATGTATATATCTACCCCTAAAACTCTAATTAAACTATGTCTTATGAAGTCAATCATGTAGAGAAGTGGTTTTGGGTTTCAAATATGGAAATTTCAAGAACCTCCCAAAAGCTTCATTTTAGAGTGACTAAGAAGGATCCAGGCTTATCTTTTCATTTCATGTTTTAAACTTGTTTAAATCCTGGTCAAACCTAGGATTTGACCAAGATTTATGGGCATAAAATTCAAAAAAATCAGAAAAATAAAAAACCAAAGCACATAAGCATATTCAAGTTGATAAACAAGGTTTGGACATATTCAACCCATACACAAATCATGTATCTACCCCTAACCCTAAACTCTGTCTTATGAAGTCAAGCATGAAGAGAAGTGGTTTCGGGTTTCAAACATGGAAATATCAAAAACCTCCCAAAAACTTCATTTTAGAGTGACTGAGAAGGTTACATGCTTCCCTTTTCATTTTCATGTTTTAAACTTGTTTAAATCTTGGTCAAACCTAGAATTTGACAAGATTCAAATGGGCATCAAAATTCAAAAAAATCAGAAAAAGAAAAACCAAAGCAATAGTTTTCTTATGTCATATAGTAAGCATTAAAGTTGATAAACAAGGTCTAGACATATTCAACCAGACAAATCATGTATCTATACCCCTAACCCCTAAACTCTGTCTTATGAAGTCAAGCATGTGAAGAGAAGTGGTTTTGGGTTTCAAACATCGAAATTTCAAAAACCTCCCAAAAGCTTCATTTTAGAGTGACTAAGAAGGATACATGCTTCCCTTTTCATTTTCATGTTTTAAACTTGTTTAAATTATCTTGGTCAAACCTAGGATTCGACATGATTCAAATGGGCATCAAAATAAAAAAAAACAGAAAAAGGAAAAACCAAAGCAATAGTTTTCTTATATATGTCATATAGTAAGCATTAAAGTTGATAAACAAGGTCTAGATATATCCAAACCAGACAAATCATGTATCTACCCCCGGCCTGTCGATCTTATGAAGCTAGTCTACTAGCATGTGAAGGGAACTCGTTTTCGGTTTCAAACATAGAAATTACAAGAACATCCCAAAAGCTTCTCCATTTTAGAGTGACTACGAAGGATACTGACTTCCCTTTTCATTTTCATGTTTTAAACTTGTTTAAATCTTGGTCAAACCAAGGATTTGACCAAGATTCAAATGGGCCTAAAAATTTAGAAAAAAATCAAAAAGAGAATGAAAAACCAAAGCACATAGCATTCTTATGTCATATGTATAGTAAGCATTCAAGTTGATAAACAAGGTCTAGACATATTCAAACCAAAAAATCATGTATATATCTACCCCTAACCCTAAACTGATCTGTCGATCTTATGGAAGTCAATCATGAAGAGAAGTGGTTTTGGGTTTCAAACATGGAAATTTCAAGAACATCCCAAAAGCTTCATTTTAGAGTGACTAAGAAGGATCCATGCTTACTTACTCGTTTTCACGTGTTAAACTTGTCTAAATCTTGGTGAAACCTAGGATTTGACCAAGATATGATTCAAATGCGCAGAAAATTAAAAAAGTCAGAAAAATTAAAAACCAAAGTACATAGTCTTCTTATGTCATATAGTAAGCATATTCAAGTTGATAAACAAGGTTTGGACATATTCAAACCATACAAATCATGTATCTATACCCCCTAACCCTAAACTTTTTCTTATGAAGTCAAGCATGAAGAGAAGTGGTTTTGGGTTTCAAAGATGGAAATTTCAAAAACCTCCAAAAACTTCATTTTAGAGTGACTGAGAAGTTAGCATTAAAGTTGATAAACAAGGTTTAGACATATTCAAACCAGACAAATCATGTATCTACCCCTAACCCTAAACTCGGTCTTATGAAGTCTAGCATGAAGAGAATCGTTTTGAGTTTCAAACGTTTAAGCCAAAAGCCCCATTTCAAATATTTCAAACTTATTCAAAGTTGGTTCAAATTTGAAAGACATACAAGTTATAGCACACATAGTGCATACATTTTCACACATACTGCACTAGATGCTAACCCTATAGTTTGAGGCCACTTGGATGAGGTCGAAAAAGTTCTTGGATTAGAATCGTGTTGTTCGAACCCCGTAGTTGGATTTTTTTGAACCTTGATCTGTAGTACAGGGCAAAACCCTAGTTTAACCTATTTAATTATAGATTCGTATATCGATTTTTCTACCTTTTTATTATTACTATGCTGCAGATGTGCGTTTGCCCGTCGAGTGAAACTCGGAGGAAGAGGGATCACTCGGAAGGAGAGAAAAAAGGCAGAGCATTATGGTGTCTTCCCTTTTTCGGGTGATGATGATGATGTTGACTGTTGTGCAGGGTTTGTCAGTGCGCAGGAGGTGCGAGCGAGCGAGCGAGCGAGCGAGTCGAGCGAGGCCGAGAATGAGAGAGATTTGTTTTTTTTGTGAGAGGGACAACCGAAGGATCCAGAAGGACCCACAGACTTCCAATACGCATCCTGATGCGTCTTCTCTTGACAAAGAAGATGGCTGGGAGTTGGCGTACCTATTGCACGTGACTTGTGCTCACTCAAGTGTGGGACCTCACGCGTGGGCACCACACGTAAGTGACAGACCTGTTGGTGTAAAAACTCGGTTGATTATAATAGTGCATTAGAACAAAGTTTCCTATGGATTCAAGGGTAGGAAATCCAAGTTAACTCATTTACATGACATTATTTTTTCCATGAAGCAAAGTTAACACTATCAATTGGTACATTTTGGAGTGACTAAGAAGGATCAATGCTTACTTATTCGTTTAATTTCACGTGTTAAACTTGTCTAAATCTTGTTCAAACCTAGGATTTGACCAAGATTCAAATGGGCAGAAAAATAATTAAAAAACAGAAAAATGAAAAACCAAATCACATAGTCTTCTTATGTCATATAGTAAGCATTCAAGTTGATAAACAAGGTCTAGACATATTCAAACCAGACAAATCATGTATCTATACCCCTAACCCCTAAACTCTGTCTTATGAAGTCAAGCATGTGAAGAGAAGTGGTTTTGGGTTTCAAACATCGAAATTTCAAAAACCTCCCAAAAGCTTCATTTTAGAGTGACTAAGAAGGATACATGCTTCCCTTTACATTTTCATGTTTTAAACTTGTTTAAATTATCTTGGTCAAACCTAGGATTTGACGAAGATACAAATGGGTGGGCACAAAATTCAAAAAAATCAGAAAAATGAAAAACCAAATCACATAGTCTTCTTATGTCATATCGTAAGCAATCAAGTTGATAAACAAGGTCTAGATATATCCAAACCAGACAAATCATGTATCTACCCCCTGTCGATCTTATGAAGTCTAGCATGAAGGGAAGTCGTTTTGGGTTTCAAACATTGAAATTTAAAGAACATCCCAAAAGCTTCATTTTAGAGTGACTAAGAAGGATACAGACTTCCCTTTTCATTTTCATGTTTTAAATTTGTTTAAATCTTGGTCAAACCAAGGATTTGACCAAGATTCAAATGGCCCTAAAAATTCAGAAAAAAATGAAAAGAATGAAAAACCAAAGCACATAACATTCTTATGTCATATGTATAGTAAGCATTCAAGTTGATATACAAGGTCTAGACATATATATTCAAACCTAGGATTTGACTAAGATTCAAATGGGCATAACAAATTCAAAAAACAAAAACCAAACACATAGTCTTCTGATGTCATATAGCAAGCATTCAAGTTGATAAACAAACTTGTTTAAATCATGGTCAAACCTAGGATTTGACCAAGATTCAAATGGGCATAATTTTAAAAAAATGTAAAATCAAGGCACATAGTCTTCTTATGTCATATAGTAAGCATTCAATTAAGTTGATAAACAAGGTCTAGACATATCAAACCAGAAAATTCAGGTGTCTAGCTACCCCTAACCCTAAACTCTGCACGAAGAGAAGTGGTTTTGGGTTTCAAACATGGATATTTCAAAAACCCTCCCAAAAACCTTCATTTTGGAGTTAATAAGAAGGATCAAGGCTTACTTTTTCATTTTCATGTTTTAATCTTTTTTAAATCTTTGTCAAACCTAGGTTTTGACCAATATTCAAAAGGGCATAATTTAAAAAAAATGAAATATCAAGGCACATAGTCTTCTTATGTCATATAGTAAGCATTCAATTAAGTTGATAAACAAGCTCTAGACATATTCAAACCAGAAAAATCATGATGTATCTACCCCCTATATATCCCTAAACCCTAACTTATGAAGTCAAGCACGAAGAGAAGTGGTTTTTGGTTTAAATCATGGAAATTTCAAAAACCCTCCCAAGAGCTTCATTTTGGAGTGACTAATTAAGAAGCATACATGCTTACCTTTTCATATTCATGTTTTAAACTTGTTCAAATCTAGGTCAACAAACCTAGGATTTGACGAAGAATCAAATGGGTATAAAAAATTTAAAAACAAGCTCTAGATAAGCTCAAGTTGAAAAACAAGTTCTAGACATATTCCAACCAGAAAAATCATGTATGTACCCCCTATATATATATCCCTAAACCCTGACTTATGAAGTCAAGCATGAAGAGAAGTGGTTTTTGGTTTCAATCATGGAAATTTCAAAAACCCTCCCAAGAGCTTCATTTTGGAGTGGCTAAGAAGGATAGATACTTAATTTTTCATATTTATGTTTTAAACTAGTTTAAATCATGGTCAAACCTAGGATTTGACCAAGATTCAAATGGGCATAAAAATTCAAAATAAATGAAAATAAATGAAAAACCAAGGCACGTAGTCTTCTTATGTCATATAGTAAGCATTCAATTAAGTTGATAAACAAGGTCTAGACATATTCAAACCAGAAACATCATGTATCTAGCTACCCTAGCCCTAAACTCTGTCTTATGAAGTCAAGCATGCATGAAGAGAAGTCGTGGTTTTTGGTTTCAAACATGGAAATTTTAAAAACCCTACCAAGATCTACATTTTGGAGTGACTAAGAAGGATATATGCTTAATTTTTCCTATTCATGTTTTATTAAACTTGTTTAAATCATGGTCAAACCTAGGATTTGACCAAGATTCAAATGGGCATAAAAATTCAAAAAAAACAAAAAAATGGAAAATCAAGGCACATAGTCTTCTTATGTCACATTAGTAAGCATTCAATTAAGTTGATAAACAAGGTCTAGATATATTCAAACCAGAGAAATCATGTATCTACCCCTAACCCTAAACTCTATCTCATGAAGTCAAGCATGAAGATATGTGGTTTTTGGTTTAAAACATGGAAATTTCAAAAACCCTCCCAAGAGCTTCATTTTGGAGTGACTAAGAAGGATATATGCTTAATTTTTCATATTCATGTTTTCAACTTGTTTAAATCATGGTCAAACTTAGGATTTGACCAAGATTCAAATGGGCATAAAATTAAAAAAACAATAAAATGAAAAACCAATGCACATAGTCTTCTTATGTCATATATATAGTAAGCATTCAATTAAGTTGATAACAAGGTCTAGACATATTCAAACGAGAAAAATCATGTATCAAGCTACCCCTAACCCCAAACTCTGTCTTATGAAGTCAAGCATGAAGAGAAGTACGTGGTTTTTTGGTTTCAAACATGGAAATTTCAAAAACCCTCTCAAGAGCTTCATTTTGGAGTGACTACGAAGGATACATGCTTAATTTTCATATTCATGTTTTAAACTTGTTTAAATCATGGTCAAACCTAGGATTTGACCAAGATTCAAATGGGCATATATGAATCTTTAGCAGGTGCGTTTTTTTACTAATCCATATGGAATATTTTGATAAAACCCTTTTAGAAGGCTTTGTTAAGGCCTCAAGGACAATGAGTTGGGAGGAGGCCAGGTAGACTGTAGCTAGGCATTGATTCGGAATTTATGATGCTTGCGACTTGCTTGCGTGGCTTGTTGATTTCCCAGGTGACGCAGCTTTTTTTGACTGCCCAGCCATGGATAGGTCATAGGAGTGCAGAGCTGTAGGCGGTGCGGATAAGTACGCGGGGCATTGATGATGTAGGTGTGTTCGGTTGCCCACGCGAGTGCAGAGCTGTAGGGTTATGCGAGTAGGCCTTTAAACTGGGAGGTGGCACAAGAAGATTTTAGTAAGGAATGGTTCCTTTCCAGAGGAATGGAATGGTTCCATCCCCGCGTTCGGTTTGGACAAAAAGGAGGTACAGAATGGTACTGTTTTTTGTTCGGTTGGAGGAATTGGAGAGCAGAACGGAATGTGGTTAAACTAAACTTTTGTCTAAGAATCGTAATTAACAATGGCAAATAGCCTTTTAAATCTTAAAATCGTAATTAACAACGCCTAATGGCCTTTTTAATCTTAAAATCGTAATTAATGTTATTTTTTGTATGGTCGGGGAATTTGGAGAGTAGAACGGAATGAAGTTAAAGTTTAATCTTTTGTCTAAATATCGTAATTAATAGTGGCCTTTTTAATCTCAAAATCATAATTAACAACAACTAATAATTTTTTTGGTTGGATTAGTGAAGTGCTTTGTAATTAATAGCGGCTAAGTAACAGCCGTTCCACCACATTCCACCGATTCGGTGGAATGGGTGCATTCTGCATATGGGGAGAATATTCCCTTTCGAGGAACCACTCGGTTCCGTTCCATTCCACAACCGAACACAAGAATGGGCTCTAGGTGCGGAACGGTTCCATTCCATTCCACTTGGTTCTGGAACCGAACACACCCTAAATGCGTTGCAATGGAAAATGACAGTGTGTGGTGGCCTGATGGTGAAGAAGAAAGGTCGGGCGAAGAGTTGTTGGCTAGAGTCGGTTTTATACGAATCGACGAGGTGCGGGATAGTTTGATTTTAAGGGCTCCTTTCATTCACAGGATAGGGAAATCATAGGAGTAGGAATGTAGGATTGGGATTTGGGATGACATGTGTAGTTAAATCCTATAATAAGATGAGTTGCGTTTGATTGCGCCAAATGAATTTTTCCATGAGGTAGGACCAAATATTTAATCCTATACTAGGATTTGCACTACTTGATGATTCCTATAGGATTATTTCCTATTGGATATGTTCATATGAATCAAACTACTAGTGTAGGAAATATTCCTATAAGATCTAAATCCTATTATCTTATACCAACCTAATATGAATCAAAGAAGCCCTAAAGGATTTTCGAAGGAATCATGTACGAAGTATGATTTTTCTAAGTCACCCAACATATATACTAGGAATAGAACTAAGTAGTACCATATACTTAGGCCCGCATGCACAAATATTAAGTGTGGATTGAGGAAGTCGATAACTTGGGAAAAAACTTTCGCAACTGCACACCTATGTTACCACCCTTGCGACGCTAATTGTCGTAGAGCTGACCTAGAACGAACTCTTGTCTCGGTTAACATGAGAGAGATAAGGGATAAATACAATTGTGATACACTTTCCTAATATTTTGTTGAATGAGATAATCTTGTGTTTTCCTAATAGGGTTAATTAAGTACACATTTGGCAGCTCGTGTGTTGCATACGTTGGTGAACTTTAGACCCCAACTATATATTATTATTTGAACTCACCTCTAACACTTAATTATGTATAATAAGGTCCCTAACTAACCTCAAACACAATTAGGTATAACAGCGGTCCATAACTAACCTCAAACACTTAATTAGGTCTTACATTGCCCCCTTAGACTACCCACAATGGGAGTATCATAGGTAGTACACTATCATGCATCTCATGCTTGCAAAAAAGCTGATGTGGCACTGCAATTAAAGATGAGAGAGAGGATTATAATATCATAGGTAGATACCGTATCATAGCACGTAGTACTAGAAAATTTAATGTTAAATAATCTTGTACATAGATCTGCATTGAGATTCTACAAATCAATTAATATAAGAAGATTATGATACTAGTACATGATACCATGCATCGTTGACATAGTAACATGTAGTATTAATTGTATCATACACACCATACTTTTATATATGATACTATGCATTGTGACTAGTATTACTGACCTCATATATACGCTTACTTAGGTCAAACAATGGTCTTTTAAGTAGTATCGGTTTAATGAAGGTTGACCTATTTTTAACTTCATTTGTGCACTAGTAGATATGATTTGGCCCATTTTTATCCATAGGCTCATCTGATGTGATGTCTGCTATATATATTGTCTTCGATGAGTATCACGCGCATTACATACTCATACCATAGAACGAAGATGAAACCCCTTACCCTCAGCGACGTACGCAACATGGTGTTTGGGTTGAATGGCCCACCCTATTTTAAAATGTTTTAGTTAATTAATTATGTAAAAAATTATCACATATAAAGTGGAAAAAAGAAAATTAGTAAGGTGTGCCCACCTGGCCTACGGTTGTTTTGTGCGTCCTCCACTGCGTACTCCTCTTGATCTGTGACGATGAACATAGTTCTTTAGAACACATGCAACACTTACAGTTGATAGGCCGTTGCAAAGCTAATCAATGATAAAACCTGCTTTTATAATCCATTGTACTTTGATTTAATTAGTCCCTCTAATGGACCCCAACTATGTGTGCTTGAGATTTAGCAAAATGCTTTGCCGCCGTGCCACATAACAAATAATAAACAGACCAATCAAGTTTTTATCATTGCTAGACCTAACTAAGTGTTCAAGTGCTCAATTTTGACCACATTAGAGTTGAGGGGCCAAACATAATTCTTAAATACGTGAGGGACCGAACATATACTTCTAAACACCCGAGGGACAAGACAAATTTGAGTACTATTGTTATTATTAGACTAGTCACAATGGGGAGTATCATATAATAGTATCATACATATGATACTAATGTACGATATTATTTTCACAGTCCATAGTATCATCATGTAGTAGTATAATATGTTACATGTATTTAGGGATTTGTAGAATCTCAATACAAAAGTGTGTACAAGATTTGTTTGGCAGTAATTTTTCTAGTTCTACATGATATGATACGATATCTACCTATGATACCACTATCGTCTCTTTCATCATTAACTGATATGACACATCAACATTTTGCATGCATGTAGTGCATGATACTACTTATGATATTGCCATTGCGAGTAGTCTCCCTTTGTCCTAGAGTACAATGCCAATTTGTTTTCAGAGGCAAACTTAGACTAATACTTGGGCCCGCCAATTATGAGTTGCATGTCATTCAAAACTATATCATCGGATGCTTGTTTCGATGAACTTTCCAATGGTATATTTTGCGGATGTCATAAAATTAGGCTGGTCATACTATTTCTATAGTGGGTAGTATCATGGAGTAGTATCATAGTAATGCTACATTTATTATTTTTTAGAATCTCAATGCAAATTTGTGTACAAGATTTGTTTAGCATTAAGTTTTCTCGTTGTTTGCGCTATGATACAGTATCTACCTATGTTACACTAATCTCCTCTCTCCTACTTAATTAGCTGCCACATCAACATTTTTGTGGGACCAATGTGTATGATACTAGCTATGATACTAGCACTATCATGTGGGTACCTAAATCTCGAGTCAAAGTTTGACACGAAACCGATGTGGACTTTATTCATGGTGGAAGGGAGTAACAATCATAAGCACATTATTATTATTGTTTGAACAACATTTTATTTGATGTGCCATAAGAAGTTTAGAAACTCCTAGCCTGCGGAGGTGGCGTTTTGGCACACGCGTGCATATGCACCAATTATAGAAAATGATTAAAAAAATTATATAAATGTTAATTTTTTTGGTATACATTGTGACATCATATGTTCGTTCACAAGTTTTCGTGGAAAAACGACATTTTGTGTGGCGTGTAAAAAAAGGCAAAAAATATACTGTACGTAGTCGTGTTACAACATCAAAATTTGTCTTTTTTATAGGAGCCACATAATTTTTTTGTGAGAAAACTTGTGTACCAACATAAAATGTCTAGATATACATGTAAAATTTTAGTTTAGAATTTTTTGACACTTTGAAATATGGATTCACATAATGGGAGCATATGCTCCTATGAGGCAAAGTGCATTTCCGCTAGCCCCCGCCATTTCTTATATCTCTATATTGTCTATATATCTATACCTCTACCTCTACCCCCTTGGATTCCTGAACAGACGTACAGTACTAGTAGGGCCTACTATTTATTATTATTACATACTCTAAAAAAAAACCTACTGCAGCCAAAATTTAATATCATCGAGCGGTAAAATTCCCCGCCAACGCCCAAATATCTCGCGCCGCAAAGTTTCAGATCTGCGAATATTTTTTTCCTCAAAAGAAGGACTGCGAAATTCCCTTCTACTCCTCTATCGCCCAGCTTCGCCCTAGTTTCGCCCGCAAGCCCTCAGAGAAACCGCCCCTCTTGCCTACCTCCAGATCTTCCCGGCCGCCGCACTTCGCCGTTCAAGCTGCCACGGCTTCAAACCCCGAGGCTGCCCTATCCGCTTGATCCGCACCTACTCCGGCGTCCACCGCACCGTATCTCGTTCGCCGACTCTATCGACCACCGCACCTGACCAGCTTCGCCGACACCGACGCCACCGTGCACTGCACATCATCTGCTTCACCGACCTTCTAGTTCGGCCGGCGCGCTGAACACTTCATCGACCGCCCAGCATGTCCTTCTCCGACCCCCCAAGATCTGCTTCCCCGGCACCCACCGCAACAGCAGTCCCCTCGCCGACCTCCACGTCACCCGTAAGAACGCGGAACACGTCTAAACGCCGCCCAGAAATAGGTAACCAGACATCCCTGCGCGTTTTGTTCTGTTAGGAGTATTGCAGCTGACTGTATTTCTGAATTCGTGCTATATTTCTAACTTACAAGTGCTTTCGTTGATAACCACCTCATCCTTTAGGTTTAAACACGACGCATAAGTATGTTTTTCCGTGACCAAACCCACCCATTCGCTGAAACTCTACATGGTATCAGAGCCTAGGTTTCCTTCCTGCTAGCCGCCACAAACAGTACCAAACAAGTTCTTCCTTTGATCACAAAACCCACCGTTGAGATGTAGAAATCCAGGCGGCGGGAGGCCGCATCAGGTGCTCTGCGTCGGTTGCGGCTATCACACACAGCGATGTGAGCTGTGTGAGATCGGCGGCTGCTCGCGCGGGGAGAAAGAAGAGGGTGAAGATCGTTTTGGTTTAGAAAGGAGAGAAGAGGAAGTGAATCCGTGGCAGAGAGATCTGGATCCGTGTGAGGGGCAGAAGTTGGAGGCGTGCGGAGTGGGGCGAGCCTTTGAGCGCAGGGCGGAGCCGGAGGTTGGTGCTGGACGTTGACCAGCGCGAGCCGGTCGATGTGGCCAGGTGCGGTACGCCAGGTTGGCCAGGGCGCGCAGACGAGGCGCCATCCGAGTGGAAGTGAGGAGAAAATGGAGATGTGAGGCTGTGAGGATATGTGGTGATGGAGTTGATGAGGCTGCGGTTGAGTCGTGATGGAGTTGATGAGGCTGCGGTTTAGTGGTGATGGTGATGGTTGTGGATATGTCCAGGGGAAAGGCATGCGTGCCTGAGGTGAGACTGGTTGAGGCCTGACCGGGGGATAGGCATGGGTGCTTGAGGAGTGGATGGTTGAGGCAGGAGTTGGCTGGGGGTTTGTGGGAGAGACGGAAGAGGTGGCCGGGCAGAGTGGAGAAGAGAGGCTGAGGACATTGAGGCGAGTGTGGATGGTTCTGCGGAACTTGTGTGGTGAGGCAGCCGGGGTTGTTGAGGACGTGTATGGTTAGGAGTTGTGCGTATCCCAGATGGTTGAAGCTGGATATCTTCGCTGCTGATGAAGAGATGAATCGAGATGACAAGATGATGGAAAGTGCAATGCTGTCATGTATCCTAGGAGTTATGCTGAATGTTCATTACTGGTAGTTGTCATATGTGTCATGTTGTTGTTGCAAGATGGCCATGGTTGTTTACCCATGATCATCTTGAGGGGGTGTGTTGGACCATGAGTGAGTTTAGTAGTAGCGCTGTAGTAATATTGTATCCAGTGTGAGGCCCATAGAGGCCCATGTCCAGTAGTATTGTAACCCTAACTCAGATGATATAAATACACAGTGTGGTGGTCTGAGTAACCTAACCCACCCATTCGCTGAAACTCTACAAAATATGAGCCACCAATCATGAGCCGTTGAATGCTCTACATGTCCACGATTGACAACAACAACAACAACAAAGCCTTTATTCCCAAACAAGTTGGGGTAGGCTATACAAGTCCACAATTGACACGATTACAATTTCTCACTATTTGGCCGTAGGCTACTGCTCTAGTTACATCATGTTTGATATCTTTCTGCGATCCTGTATTACATGTTTATGCACGTCATAATGCTTCTACTACTATTTGGTGTCAATTTAATTATAGCAAAGCCGTGACTCGTAACTGTTTGTTATTATTACACGTGCAGCAGGCACATCTTACACTCATAAACGTAGAGTAAAGCTCGCCTATAATCATGTAAGTACCTGCTGTTTTTTGTATATTGCTTAATGCAAACTTCTATATCTTGGACCTGTTTCTGTTTACAATTGGCCTCTCCTTCATGCAGAGGAGAAACAGTGAGGCACCAGGTTCTTCTGTCCAAGTACCCGATGAGGTCCGTGTGACTCAAAAAAAAGCTCACGTAAGTTCCCTGTTTTTTTTGGAATGTTAATTTACCTCCTGTGCATAGTTCAATTGCATCATTTTCTGTATGTTGCACTACCTAAGTTGCCTAATGGAATCTAATAAAATATAAACAATGACCATATGGAACATTGCACACTGCCTTTGACCCATCTGGCATCCGGCATGCCTGGGTATAAGTTACATGATTTGGCTATGTTAATACAAGTCCTAAAATTCTATTATGTTAATTTTTTGCCTGTTGCTTCATTGAGTTTGCCTGTTGTTCCATGGCTAGTGCATGAAGTTTGATAGAAATGATCCTAGCTGAAATGATGCACTTTGTGTTTTTTTATTGCTTTATTCCTAACCTAGCTTCCTATTCTACTTGAAACATGATTGCTTTATTCCTAACCTAGCTTCCTATTCTACTTGAAACATGGTGAAAAAATAGTTATATTACTTGTTTAAATGTCTAGCTTTGTTTTTCTGAGTCCCATTGACATGATGTGGTATATCCATATTCAAATGATCTGGCTGTTTATATAATACGCTCCATGTTCAATTGCTTCATTCAGTTTCTAGTAATCTATTATACATGATGCACATGGTGCTACTTGTTATATGCCCTTTTTTGTTTGAGTTTGATCATGAATTCAAGATTAAGCATTGCCTAAACGTTGACCAACGT
Organism: Lolium multiflorum; assembly: GCA_030979885.1. NCBI lineage: Eukaryota > Viridiplantae > Streptophyta > Magnoliopsida > Poales > Poaceae > Lolium > Lolium multiflorum. Next base: position 240,635,661 of record CM061749.1, on the reverse strand, counting down.
AGGAAGATTCCCTCCCTTGTCTATACGTTGTGAGATAGATGATGAGACCTCTCTAGCAGCGAATTTATACGCGCTAGATAACACCCCGTTTAATTCGGTCCTGTTGGGACTCGAACCCGGGTGGGCTGGCTGCGCACTCGCAAGCCTTGCCACTGAGCTAGCACTCAGTTCTCAGATTAAGCAATGCCTCGTTATGCTTAATTTAAATGTTATGGCACTTCATACAAGCCATACAATTAATTGTTGCATTGACCTTCTGCGATGTCGAAGGCACTATCTGAGTCATGCTTAAATCAATCATACATTATTTTCCTAATAGTATCAAATCCAACATGCACATCTTTTGACTGTATTTGGCTATTTGCTAGATTTCTTCTGTGCAGTGACCTGGCTTCGTTATTGGGCACATGATGTCTAGTTGCTTGGTTCATTGTATACATCATCGCCATGATCTAGTTTGGTTTGTTCTAAGAGGCATGTGGCTTAACTGGTTTCTTTGTTGTATCTGCCCATGGTTCTTTCAAAATTATGTCAACAATGCTGTTTGTTTGCCTTGTATTGTATTGCATTTTAACTTGTTTTGTCTTAGTTTCAGCCTGCAAACAAAGCTGTAATGTCAGTAGGGACAACCCATTTATCAAGTGTTGCGGTCATTTCACAGAGCAACAGTGACAGTGGCACGTGCTCTCATTGGTCCACTGAGTCCGGTACACCAACCATTCCAGAAGAAATAGATGTACGAGGCTCTATTTTTGATTGCTTGTTGTGTTATATCAGCTCAATGATGTTCTTGAAATTGGAGGTCTTTTATTGCATCATATGATGTTGTAACTTGTTTTATCTAAATTTCAGGCTTCAAATAAAGCTACAATGCCAGAAGCAAGGGCCAATGCCTCAAGTATTGATGTTTCACAAAGCAGCAGTGAGAGTGCATATTGCTCGCATAGGCCCATGGTATCTATTGGTCAACTTAATCCGGCACAAAGAGATTTCGGGGATGCACTCCAAGAGGCAGTTGATATATTTGGGCGGGAAAACAAAGATGCTGATGAATTAATTGCCAAGACACGCCAAGAGATACATGAATTGAAAAATAGGCAAACTTTGACAGAAAATGTTCTAAAGAATCTCCTATGCACTTGTCATGGTAAGCCAGTTGTGATGTGTCTGGGAATTGAAGGTGTCTAAATAAACTTTGATTCTGTTGTTCAGTCAAGTGGACTGCTGATGCCAATGCTGTAACTAATTACTGCTCAAAATTTCGTTCAAAATTTCGTGGTCTGTAATAATTGCAAATTTTGTTGTTGTACTAAAATTAGATATGTTCCATGTGGCTGCTGTATTTTGTGTGAAATAATATCCTGATGTGTACTTCAATTAAACCATAAATCGACTGCATGCTGAAAATTTGAATCTGAGCGCACGTGTGAACTGTTTTCTGCTCGTAATGCAATAACGGCTGTTTCTTGGAAGGACTACGTACATGGGTGAAAAGTTAGAGAAGCTACAGTACTCTAACTTGAAGGTGAAAAGTTAGAGAAGCTACAGTACTCTAACTTTCCTTCCCCCAAACCATATGTCTAAAATCCAAATAATTTAAATTAATTTGCACAATACAAACTTGTGTCTTGCATTTGAAGTAATTACATGCAGAGAAAATTATGGTGTAATAAAATTTAGTTTAGTTTTTAAACATCTACAGTAATCACCTTTATTAGTTAAAGACAGTGCATAACCTTGTACTTATGCTACAGAAGCCTGACTTTGCTTCTTTATTTTTCCTGACTTAGCTCCTTCACGTTAGAGGATACGGTTCCCGTACATGGTAGCCCATTAATAATTATGCCTGCTAGCAAGATAGATGGTCCTTATTATAGTCAGGCATGTCAACTTGTATGATTAAAAGTAGTTCGTACACATTAAATCTACCATCTGCATTTTTCTCTGTAATAACTTTTCTTTTTACACAACTCAAAACTTGTCTGGCTAATATGAAATTTGAGATGGCAAAACCCGGGAAAGATAAAGATATCACCAAAAACTCTTTCCTGCGAAATGCTGGGTTTTGAAGCCCAAGTCCAAGTCTTTCTCTGCTCAAGTTTTGGAGGAACAACTCCAAGTAGAACGAGTTGCAACAGCTATGCTAAGAACAAAAGTTGACATGTTGAGATCGAGATTAGAAGCATGTGATGCCCTACTGCACGAGGCCAATCAAGTTCGTTATAATCTCCCAAAGACTAAGAAAATGCCATAGATAATTGGAGATGAACACTAACATAGTGAGTACATTGGTCTTGTGAAATGTTTCCTTAGATTAAGGCACCGTTCAGACTTTTGTTGGTGGATGCATTTATCTGCGGTTGGGATCAACTTGGTAGTTGTTCCTGTGGATGTTATATAAATTAATTGCCTAGCCTTTTTTGAATCAGTTCGAACTTAAATGGTATCATAGCCAAGGTCTCAAGTTTGAATTGTCGAACGTGTGGTTTAATTTAATCTCTGTCGGGCGGCAAAATCTCCCACCAATCCTGAAATATTTCAAACGCATTTTTGAATGGGATTAAGAAGATAGATCATGATCATGGTAGTGACCTATATTCAACGTGATGATGATTTGATTTTGCACTCGGCCATGAACAGAGGTACTAGTACGGTGTCACAATTTTTTATCATTATACTTGTACCTTAGCGAAATTCAAAATCTCATAGCGGCAAAACTTCCCGCCCACAAAATACAAAAATTTCACACGCTTCCAAATTCCCATTCTACCCCTGTGGAGATGACAGCAAAGTCGGTTGGTGAGGGGTTTGCCCGTCATTTTTTCGATCACCACCTCCCTAGCCCGGAAACCCTCCCAAAAAAAATACATTTCCTTCAGTCTCTCATCTGAGACCACCCACCGGAACTTCTCAAGTCCCTCTCTCTACCACCTCCACGACCACCGCACCGGAACATCCCCGCCGGACTTCCCTGGCCTACCCGAGCCCTCGCGATCCTCGTCATCCGGCTGCCTGCCGGAGCCGCTTCATCGACGCCGTCATCAACCGGACCGGATCATCCCCGCCGAACCTCGAAACCATATGCTCATCCAGCAGTCTACCGCAGTCGCTTCAGCTGCGGTATCGTCCACCCCGCCGGAGCCGCTTCGCCGGATCCGTCGTCCACCGCATCGGATCTTGCTCACCGACACCGCTGTGCATGAACCGGATCTGCTTCACCGGCGCAGTGCATGATCTAAACTCTTCTACTGTCGCTTTTCTATTGCTTGCCTGCAAGTTCTTGTTTAATCTTGGGGGAACCTGTTTGTGCTAACGACGCGCCGTTACGTTTTTGCAGATGAGATGAGTAACCATGAAGTGTAATGGCCGTCTCTCCAACCCCAAGTAGCACATGTAGCGTACTTCATCACCGGATCTATCAACCCCAGGAAGATCTGCTGTGACTCCCACAGAGTGCTTCTCCTAATGTAAGTCCCTTGTTTTAGCGCCATGTTCTGGGTTCAGATGCTTGTTTGTCTGAAGCTCTTTTAGTTCATTCCTAGCTATGACCGTAACACGTTGCTATTTTCTACTTCATTGCTAACTTTAAGCGATTGAACATTTTGGTTTGCATTCCCTGCTCTGTAGATGTAGCCATCATAACTTCTATCTTGCTCAGTCGTTGTTACAAAAATTATACTGTAGGTATTATAGTAACATCCTGCTATTATTTAGTTCATGGCCAATTTTAAGTAATTGCACATGTTGGTTCGCATTCCCTGCTCTATAGCTTTTGGCATCGTAACTTCTATATTTGGTTTACATTCCCTGCTCTGTAGATCTAGCCATCATAACTTTATCTTGCTCAGTCGTTGTTACAAAAATTATGGCCTGCTACTATGTTGTTTGTGCCAATTTTTTACTCCATGAACATGTTGGCTTGCATTCCCTGTACTACAGGTGATGCCATTGTTTTGTATCTAGTTCATTGTAAGCTAACAAAGTAAGGACTTAGTTTGGCATGCTATCACTCTGCTATCTAGCCTGTAGTACAAATAAACTTGTCATACTACTAGATAATAATTTTGCGTGCCATCTTGTTCTTCAAAAGCTGCATTATTGACTTGTTTCTCTGACTTGGCATGACGCTCACATATGGAAAGCTGAACATATTGGTTTGCATTCCCTCTTATACAAGTTCACAGGTGATCCCACTATATTCTGTATCTGGTCCATCCTAAGCTCCAGCATTAACTATCCTCCATGTGTTGCTCATTACAAGTTTATATCCCGAAACATCTTGATTTGCATCCCCTTCACTATAAGTTCAGGAGTATTATTTAGTTCACGGCCAAAGTGAAGTAATTGCACTTGGCACATGTTGGTTCACATTCCCTCCTCTTTAGCTTTTGCCATCGTAACTTCTATTTTTGGTTTACATTCCCTGCTCTGTAGATGTAGCCATCATAACTTCATCTTGCTCAGTCGTTGTTACAAAATTTATAGCCTGCTACTATGTTGTTCATGCCAATTTTGTACTCCCTGAACATGTTGGTTTGCATGGGACTCGACAGTAGTAAGTCTGCTGTTTCATTCTAACATGCTCTGTTATATTGGCTGTTGGTATGCGGCATGCACTCTTTGTTTGCTTATTGTGCGCATTACAATGATCTTGTTATAACGACGAAATGATGAGTTCCAAATTCTTTGCCAAACAATATTGTAGTGTCTTTGCCTTTCCATTGTTGTTGTCTTAACTTGTAATGTCTTTGTTTCAGATATAGGTGCTGCATGGACAACTTAAAAGATTGCCGGATCGCTTCATTGTATTGCTAGGTTTAATTACCATTCAATTTCTCTGGGTTCTGTAATATTTTTTTCAATGCCTTGCAGCTGATGTAATATTTAGTTAGTTTTTATAGTTCTTTCGCGCATTTTTTCTTTGGTGCTTGTGGTAAGTGAGGCTATCCGACAGAAATCAATGCTGCGTAAATATTCTCAGTATCTAAATCACGAATTCCCATCCCTTAAACGGCCCAATTAAGCGAAATCACATATGTGCCTGCCCGCAAAATCCTAAAGCGCATATTATGCCGGCATATAAACAGCAACTAAACGGGCTGGCCCACTTACTTCTTGGGCCAGCCCATTTGATTTACGGTGGACCCCACACACTAATTGGGCTGGCCCACTTGCTTTAAGGTGGACCCCACCCACTACTAATTAGTTGGGCCAGCCCATTTGCTTTTTTGGAGGACCCCACATAATAAATGGGCCGGCCCTTTAAGAGGAAAGTGGGACCCACCTGTGTTTTTGGCCCGGCCCAATATCTTGTTGGGCCGGCCCTTGCTATATTGTGGACCCCACATACTAGATGGGCCGGCCCTTTAACAGAAAGTGGGGCCCACTGCTTATTGGGCGGCCCACTATCTTGTTGGGCCGGCCCTTGCTCTATGGTGGTCCCACATGGTAAATGGGCCGGCCCTTTAAGTGGAAGGTGGGACCCACCTGTGTTTTTGGCCCGCCCACTATCTTGTTGGGCCGGCCCACTTTCTATATGGTGGACCCCACATACCAAATGGGCCGGCCCATTAACAGGCATGTGGGACCCACTGTGTTTTTGGCCCGGCCACATCTTGGTGGGCCGGCCAGCTATATGGTGGGCCCCACACACTAAATGGGCCGGCCCTTTATCGGGAAAGTGGGACCCTTTGTGTTTTTGGCCGACCCACTATTTTGTTGGGCCGCCCTTGCTATATGGTGGACGTACTAAATGGCGACCCTTTAACAGATAGTGGGACCCACCATTTGTTTTTGGCCCGCCCAAGCTTTGGGCGGCCCACTTGCTATGGTGGTCCCCACACTAAATGGGCCGGCCTTTTAACGGAAAGTGGGACCCACTGTGTTTCCCACTTGCTTTTTGGGCCGGCCCATTGCGTAAGGTGGACCCCACATGTTAAATGGGCCGGCCCATTTAAGTTTTGACCAGTCAACCTTAGGCTGGCCCACGTAACTAATGGACCAGCCCAGCTATATAGTTGACCGGTCAAACTATGTCATCTGGCCCGGCCCGCTTAAGACGTGGCAGGCCTCGTGTGGGCCTACCATCTACCACGGGGTTTCAGCCGGTTAACGCCGTTAACTGGCAGTTAACGTCTGCCACGTGTCAGTTTGCATGACGTCAGCAGTCAACGGGCTCCCGAAAACACTTCCGCAACGGTCCGATTTTCCGTGGCGGAAGGGCGCCCAAGCGCGACGGACCGAAAAAATCGTCGTTGGACTTTGCCTGACGCAGTTTCCACAACAGAACCCATATCGTCGGGTTAGGCCCATAGGCGACGAAAAATACCCCTTAGCGGACGATTTTGAGACGTTGTCTATCAGAACTTTTCTTGTAGTGAAGGTTTGATAGCAAGCATAAAGGTTGAAGGAAACAAACAAATATACATGTGATAGAAACAATCATGCATCTTTCTCATAAGCACAAGCAATTTTAACTTCAGAATACTAAACTCATTAGCATAAAGATAATAGAGTAATATATCTACATGTATTTCCCTTTTCTATTTAAACATCAAGATGTTGTTGCTATTGACCAATGCTAAGTTTGCCAAAACCAAATAGATTTACTTGATGCTCCCAAAGTGATATCAATACTAATGTCAAGAGTAATCATATAATGGAGATTGCAAACTAAAATAAGGTGTGCAAAAAGTAAATGATAAGACTTCTCATTAATATTCCATAACGATAACTCACACCAACGGATACATAGATAACCAACTAAGAGAGATACTTCCACATTGCAAACTATTCCATATGATAACTTCCCTACTCATGATATGACACTACTTGATAGTAAAAGATAAAGGTAGTGATGATGTGATACCGCGGCACTCCCCCAAGCTTGGAACAAACCAAGGGGATGCCAATACCGATGATGAATTACTCCTTCGGTGGTGATGGTGATGGATTCTTCTCGCGCTTCATAAGGATCTCCTTCAGCTTCAGCTTCTCAGTTTTGCAATTCTGCACCAAAACTTGAAGAGACTCATTGTTATCCGAATGTGGCGGTGACGGCCTTGTGCTGGGAATTGAGTAATATTCCAGCATTCTGCGAAGTCGCTGGTTCTCCTCCTGAAGTATCTCCACTTCCCTTCTTAGAGCACGATATTGATCACAAAACTCATCGGCAACCCGTATTGCTTCCTCCACACAAGGGAAAGAGTCGAGGTCCAGAGCAGGCGGAAGAACTCCCTGCAAGTTATGAGAAAAAGAACGCCCAGTGTTAACCGATCCCACCAAGATTGGCTTACTCTCCATAGTTTCCCACTCTCCTTTTGCTGATGCTATCTTCTTCTTCTCCTTATTGATCCTTTCATCCATCTCTTCCTTCCAAGGCTCCTTGTCTTTGTTGTTGGAGACCATAGGGCTTCTAGATCAAAACAAATCTGGCAGAAAACAGCTCGAAACAAAACACGACGAGAAAACGATATACGGACCTCCAGGGGTCCGGGGGATTATATAGCAAATATTTTTACAACAAAAGGAAGGTTCCAGGTCGAACAAGAGTCGGAGGGGGACAACGAGGCGGTGTCCTCATAGGGCGGCGCGGCCAGGCTGGGGCCCGCGCCGGCCTATGGGGGCACGCCCTCGTGCGTCTCCTCCACTCCGTTTCGATCTCGTAATTTTTCATATTTTCCAAAAACAGCAAAAATATTGTTCGGAAAGCTAAACGCGGACTTTTTATTACTAAAACTGTTACCTATTCAAAGTCGGACTCTGCAGAACTGTCAATTTGATCTTTGATGAAAGCTTCCGGAGTTATCACTTGGATAATATCAATATCTTCATTATAAGAATCTCCAGAAATATAATGCTTGAGTCTTTGTCCATTCACTACTTGTGTGGCGTTACCTTCCAAAGAGCTAATTTTTATTGCTCCTGAACGGTATACTTCCTCAATAACATATGGTCCTTCCCATTTTGAGAGTAATTTCCCTGCAAAGAATCTAAGACGAGACCGATACAATAGGACTTTGTCCCCAACATTAAATTCTCTTTTGATAATTCTTCTATCATGCCATTTCTTAACTTTCTCCTTAAAGAGTTTAGCATTTTCATAAGCCTCACTTCTCCATTCATCTAAAGAACTCAATTGTAGCAACCTCTTCTTACCGGCAAGTTTGAAATCTTTATTAAGTTCCCTTACAGCCCAATAAGCTTTGTGCTCTAGTTCTAAAGGTAAATGACAAGCTTTTCCATAAACCATTTTATACGGTGACATACCCATGGGATTTTTATAAGCAGTTCTATAAGCCCATAGTGCTTCCTTCAATTTGCTAGCCCAATTCTTTCTAGATTTATTAACAGTCTTTCCCAAAATAGATTTAATCTCTCTATTTGATAGTTCTACTTGACCACTAGTTTGAGGGTGATAAGCGGAAGCAATTCTATGATTAATACCATACTTAGCAAGAGTTTTTCTAAAACCTCCATGAATAAAATGAGAACCTCCATCAGTCATAATATATCTAGGTACTCCAAATCTAGGAAAAATAATATCTAAAAGCATTTTTAAAGAGGTCTCACCATCAGCACTTTTTGTGGGTATAGCTTCTACCCATTTAGTAACATAATCAACAGCGACAAGTATATGAGTGTTACCTTCTGAAGAAGGGAAAGGACCCATGAAGTCGAATCCCCAACAATCGAATGGTTCAATAACAAGAGTATAATTCATAGGCATTTCATTGCGTCTGGAGATGTTACCAACCCTTTGACATTCATCACAAGATAAAATAAACTTCCTTGCATCTTTGAAGAGAGTTGGCCAATAAAAACCTGATTGTAGAACCTTTTGCGCGGTTCTATCTCCAGCGTGATGTCCTCCATAAGCACTACCATGACATTTACTCAATATCTCCTGTTGTTCATATTCAGGAACACATCTTCGCATAATACCATCTACTCCTTCTTTATATAAGTGTGGGTCATCCCAAAAATAATGCCTCAAATCATAAAAGAATTTCCTCCTTTGCTGAGCTGAAAAGGTTGGAGGCAAATACTTCGAAACAATAAAGTTAGCATAATCAGCATACCAAGGGCTCTCTCGCGAGCTCACCTTTATTACAGCCAATTGTTCATTTGGAAAACTATCATTAACAGGAACAGGATCATAAGCAATATTTTCCAATCTAGACAAATTATCAGCAACAGGATTATCAGCACCTTTCCTATCTATAATATGTAAATCAAATTCTTGCAAAAGAAGTACCCATCTAATAAGCCTTGGCTTAGCATCTTTCTTTGTCATAAGGTATCTAATTGCAGCATGATCAGTATGAATCGTGACTTTTGAATCAACAATATAGGATCTAAACTTGTCACAAGCAAAGACTACAGCTAACAATTCCTTTTCAGTTGTAGCATAATTTCTTTGAGCAGCATCAAGAGTCTTACTAGCATAATGAATAACATTTAATTTTTTATCTACCCGCTGTCCAAGAACAGCGCCTACAGCAAAATCACTAGCATCACACATAATTTCAAAAGGCAAATTCCAATCAGGAGGTTCAACTACAGGAGCAGTTGTTAAGGCTTTCTTTAGAGTTTCAAAAGCTTCCTTACAATCATCATCAAAAACAAAAGGTACATCTTTTTGAAGAAGATTAGTAAGAGGCTTTGAAATCTTGGAGAAATCTTTAATAAATCTCCTATAAAACCCAGCATGACCAAGAACACTACGAATACCTTTAACATCCCTCGGATAGGGCATCTTCTCAATTGCTTCAACTTTAGCTCTATCAACTTCAATACCTCTCTCGGAAATTTTATGTCCCAATACAATTCCTTCATTAACCATAAAGTGGCATTTCTCCCAATTAAGAACAAGGTTAGTTTCTTCACATCTCTGCAAAACTTTATCGAGGTTTCGCAAGCAATTATCAAAAGAATTCCCATAGACAGAAAAATCATCCATGAACACCTCTACAATACTCTCGCAAAAGCCATGAAAAATAGCAGACATGCATCTTTGAAAAGTAGCAGGAGCATTACATAAACCAAAAGGCATACGCCTATAAGCATAAGTTCCATAAGGACAAGTGAAAGTGGTTTTCTCTTGATCTTTAGTTTTAACAGCAATTTGTGAAAACCCAGAATAACCATCAAGAAAGCAAAAGTGAGTATTTTTAGACAACCTTTCTAGCATTTGATCAATAAAGGGTAAAGGGTAATGATCTTTCTTAGTAACTTTATTAACTTTTCTAAAATCAATGCACATTCTATACCCTACAACTACTCTTTGAGGGATGAGCTCATCATTATCATTAGGCACAACAGTCATTCCTCCTTTCTTAGGAACACAATGCACAGGACTAACCCATCTACTATCAGCAATAGGATATATAATACCAGCTTCAAGAAGTTTTAATACCTCATTCCTTACCACCTCCTTCATTTTCGGAATTAGACGACGTTGATGTTCAACAACAGGCTTTGCATCATCTTCCATATTGATAGCATGTTGGCAAATAGAGGGAGAAATCCCCTTCAAATCATCAAGAGTGTAGCCAATAGCTCCTCGGTGTTTCTTCAATATTTCCAATAACCTTTCTTCCTCAATCTCTGAAAGCTTAGAACTAATAATAACAGGATATATTTTCTTATCATCAATATGAGCATATTTAAGATTATCAGGCAATGGTTTTAAATCGAAAACAGGATCTTCCTTTGGTGGTGGTGTTGTACCTAAATCTTCAACTGGCAAGTCATGTTTAAGGATAGGTTGACGAAGGAAAATTTCATCAAGTTCATTTCTTTCTTCCCTAAAGACTTCACTCTCACTATTCTCCAAATGTTGCTGCAAAGGATTAGTAGGAGCAAGAGCAATAGACGCACACTGTTCAACTCTAAAATCATTATTAGGCAAATCAGCTTTATAAGGAGTTTTGGCAAATTTAGAGAAATTAAACTCATAAGATTCACCAGCAAATTTAGTAACAATCTTTTCCTTCTTGCAATCTATAACAGCTCCACAAGTATTTAGAAATGGTCTACCAAAAATAATAGGACAATACTTACTAGCAGCAGAACCAAGTACCAGAAAGTCAGCAGGATATTTAATCTTACCACATAAAACTTCCACATCTCGAACAATACCAATTGGAGAGATAGTTTCTCTATTAGCCAGCTGAATAACCACATCAATATCTTCAAGTTCACAAGAACCAATTTCATGCATGATCTCCGTATAAAGCTCATAAGGAATAGCGCTAATACTTGCACCAATATCACATAAACCATAATAACAATGATCCCCAATTCTGACAGATAGCATAGGAACACTAGTTTTTCTAGACTTATTAGGATGCGAAACAATATTAGAAGCATCTTCACAGAAAATAATATGACCATCTTCCACATTTTCAGTCACAAGATCTTTAACTATTGCAACAGCAGGTTCAACCTTAATTTGTTCTTCAGGTTCTATAGGTTTCTTTTCACTTTTATTAACCGCACTAGATATAACAGAGTACTCTTTCATTTTAGCAGGAAAAGGAGTTTTTTCAATATAAGCTTCAGGAATAACATGATCAACAGTTTCAATCACTACACATTTGTTTACAGATGAATCAATTTTATCTTTATACGGTTCATGATACTTATCAAAATTCTTCTTAGGCAATTCATAATGAGAGGCAAAAGCTTTGTAAAGATTTGCAACAACTTGGGAATCAAGACCATAAGTAGCACTCATATTACGAAATTTATCAGTATCCATAAAAGCTTCAATGCATTTATAATCAAAGATTATACCTGACTCTCTATCTTTGTCGTTCTCCCATCCTTCAGTATTCTCCTGGATCCGATCAAGAAGGTCCCTTTTAAACTCTTCTTTGTTGCGTGTAAATGATCCAGAACAAGAAGTATCCAGCAAGGTCTTGTCTTGAAAAGAAAGTCTTGCATAGAAATTATCAATAATAACATTACCAGGAAGCTCATGAATGGGGCATTTGAGCATTAAAGACTTCAATCTCCCCCAAGCTTGGGCAATACTTTCTCCATCATGAGGCCAGAAATTATATATGCGGTTCCGATCCTTGTGAATTTCACTTGGAGGATAAAATTTGGAATAGAATAAAGGCACAATGTCCTCCCAATCAAGAGAATCCCTATTCTTCAGCAATTTATACCAGTGCGCCGCTTTACCAGACAGCGATATAGAGAATAGTTTCTTTCTAACTTCATCCATAGCAATACCTGCACATTTGAATAACCCGCATAATTCATGCAAAAACAGTAAATGATCACCAGGATGAACAGTTCCATCCCCTTCATAGCGGTTATCCATAACACGTTCAATAATTTTCATAGGTATTTTATACGGTATTACTTCCTCACCTGGCGCTTCATCCACTACCGTTGCAGTAGTAGTAGATTTCCCAAATAGAAATTGAAGAGAAGATCTCTCCATAATGACTTATAGCAGCAGGCAGAAATAAAATCAGCACAAACAGTAAAGGTTTTCCTTACCAATTCCACTTACCAATAGCGCTTCACTCCCCGGCAACGGCGCCAGAAAATAGTCTTGATGACCCACAAGTATAGGGGGTGTATCGTAGTATCTTCGATAAGTAAGAATGTCGATCCCAACGAGGAGCAGAAGGTGTTGACAAGCAGTTTCGATGAAGGATTCACTGTAAATGCTCACAAACAAGTATTCAAGGGGTTTTGATGTAACAGATGAATAAAGTACGAGTAAGTAAAGTGCGAGAGAAATAATTGCAGCGAGTGGCCCAATCCTTTTTAGCACAAAGGACAAGCCGGTTTGTTTACTTATAATGACCAAACGTTCTTGAGGACACACGGGAATTTAGTCTAGTGCTTTCGCTTCATACAGCTAATTAATCTTCATTGTTTTGATAAGTGTTGTGTGGGTGAACCTATGCTAATGCACCGCCCTTCCTAGGACTAATACATACTTGTGATTATACCCCTTGCAAGCATCCGCAACTAAAAGAAAGTAATTAAGATAAATCTAACCACAGCCTTAAACTCTGAGATCCTGCGATCCCTCTGCATCGATATACCAACGGGGGCGGTTTCTGTCACTCCGGCAACCCCGCAATTAGCAACCGAATACAAGATGCACTCCCCTAGGCCCATAAATGGTGAAGTATCGTGTAGTCGACGTTCACACGACACCACTAGAAGAATGACACCACAACTTAAATATCATAACATTGAATATTACTCAACCATAATTCACTACTAACATTTAGACTTCACCCATGTCCTCAAGAACTAAACGAACTACTCACAAGACATCATATGGAATACAATCAGAGGTGATATGATGATGAATAACAATCTGAACATAAACCTTGGTTCAATGGTTTCACTCAATAGCATCAATAACAAGTAGAAATCAACACCGGGAGAGTTTCCCCTATCAAACAATCAAGATCCAACCCAAATCGTTACAGCGGTGACGAGGTGCAGCGGTGGTGATGGCGGTGAAGATGGTGGAGATGATGAGGATAATGATGGAGATGATGTCCAGCTCGATGACGATGGCGATGGCGTCGATTTCCCCCTCCGGGAGGGAATTTCCCCGGCGGATTCCTGCCCGCCGGAGAGCTCTTTTCTCTCTGGTGTTCTCCGCCCCGCAGAGGCGGCTGTAACTCTTCGTGAGGTACCCTCTGTGGCTTAGGTTTTCGGGACGAAGGATTTCGCGAAGAAAAGGAGGCGAAAGGGGCTGTGGGGCCCCCACACCACAAGGTGGCGCGGCTAGGCCATGGGCCGCGCCGCCCTATTGTCTGGGCCCACCTTGGGTCCAGCTGGCTCCCCCTTCCTTCGTCATCTGGAAAAATAGGATTTTTGGTATAATTTCCTTCCAGAGTTGATCTTCCGAAATATTGCGTTCGGTGCTTTTTCCAGCAGAATCCTGGCTCCGGTGCTCGATCCTCCAATAATCATGAAATATGCAAAATTAATGAAATAACATAAGTATTGTGTCCCAATATGAAATATATCAATGAATAACAGCAAATTATGATATAAAATAGTGATGCAAATTGGACGTATCAACCTTCGAGGGCCACCAAAGAATCATTGGATGAAGAAGAAGAGGAACAGGAGCTAGTCATGATGGTGCAAATTCCATGGATGCAGGCATACATATCATACATCCTAAGGAAAACAATACCCGACGATCCAGTTGAAGCAAGGCGAATAATTAGACGATCTAAAGCTTTTACTGTGGTAAAAGGGGAGTTGTACAAGCGAAGTATCTCGGGTGTGCTACAGAGATGTGTCACACCCGAAGAAGGAAGGATAATCCTGAAAGATGTACATGAAGGAATATGCGGGCATCATGCAAGCGGTCGAGCTATTGCGGCCAAAGTTTTCAGGGCAGGTTTCTATTGGTTAATACCAATTGAGGACGCGAAGGAAATAGTGCGCACTTGCGACGCGTGCCAAAGATTCGCCGCAAAACCTCACTCCCCAGCGGCGGAACTGATGCCAATCCCATTATCCTGGCCCTTTGCTCAATGGGGTCTCGATATGGTGGGAAAATTACACAAAGCTTCGCCAGGAGGATATGAGTATATGCTCGTTGCTGTCGACAAATTTACCAAGTGGATAGAAGCAAAGCCGATAAATTCACCGGATGGCGCGTCGGCAATCAAGTTTGTGAAAAGCATCGTCTTTCGATTTGGAGTTCCTCACAGCATTGTCACAGACAATGGTAGTAACTTTACATCCAAGGAGTTCAAAGCATATTGTGCAGAAGTGGGCATCAAATTGAGTTTCGCGTCTGTCGCACATCCACAGACCAATGGTCAAGTCGAGAAAGCCAATGGCATCATCTGCAATGGTATCAAGAAGCGCCTGTTGGGACCATTGGAAAAAGCTCGGCATACTTGGCCAGAGGAGCTGCCAAGCGTGTTGTGGAGTATCCGAACAACACCAAACACGGCGACGCAGGAGACGCCATTTTTCCTGGTCCATGGAGCCGAAGCAGTCCTGCCGATAGAGATAGAACATGATTCTCCAAGAGTTACAGAATATGATGAAGAAACTTCGAGAAGAGCTCTGGAGGATGATGTCGATGCACTTGATGAAGCCCGGACAAAGCCGTGGATCCGAGGAGCATCCCGAAATTTGTCCATCAAGGCAGGAAGAGTCTCTGGCATCTTATTGCGAGGAAACATGGTGCCGTAGACCAGAGACAATGTCCTTGTACAGAAGTCGAGATAATCGCGAACCTGAAGCGTGCAATCCTGAAACCTGACAATTTGGCGAGTTCGTTCAGGCGTGCCCCAAAAATTTGAACCATGATCATGCGCAAGCCGAAGAAGTACATTGGATCGAGCCTCGACACGTTCACCTTCAGTAGTAGCATCCAAGAAAGAACCTATTTTTGAAAGAATCAGTGGGCAACAAGGGGACAAACAAATAAAAATACGACAAAGATAATGAAACACACCTGCCATATCCAAGCTAGCATCTGTCAGCAGCTGAAGCATAAAATTCTCTCGAGACGTAGCTGTAGCAGCTTCAGCAACGGCGGCGTCCTTCTCAATTATGGCATCTTGAGCTTGTTGGAGCGCAACCTTTTCCCTCTCGGAGGATTTCCGAGATTGTTCCATGAGCATAAGTGATTGTTTCTTCGTGGATTGCAGCTGTTGCCGAAGTTCTTCCAAATCCTGTGCCGAGTCTTTACTCGAAAAATCTTCAATAAATTCGACAGCGACAGGTGTTTTCTTTGAACGAGATGGAGGAAAAACGTCGGAAGGACCAGGAGTTGAAGTATAGTTGTCAAAAATCAACTGAAAATAAAATTGTCGACATCAATCATTCAGCAAAGATAGATTTCCATTCATTCTCAGAATATATACACGTCTATTACAAAAGAAGGACCCCTAGACAACTATTGGAGTAACCATCGCCAAGAACACTACAACGATAGCGTTAAAAGAAAGAGAAATTTACAAGAAAAAGCAAAGTGGTCTACTTGACCTCCGGCTTTGAAGAACTTGGAGCAGCAGCTGGCTTATATCCAAGGGTGGCAAGGATTTTCTTCGAATTGGGCTTCGCCGCTTTAATCAGCGATTGCCATTTCTTCGTTTCGATCTCCCCGTAACCGACCAGTCGACTTGTTGTTGACTCTCTGCAATCAAGGCCATTGTACCTTCGACTCCAACCTTTAGTCCTTCTTGACGAAGTTGGAGTCCAAGGTCTTCCTTGCCAGTGAAGCATTTGGCGAGATCAATGAAAACTGCGGGTTCCTCCTTTTTCTTGAAAAAAATAGGGGAAGAGCCGCGACAGGCCAGCTCAGCTTCATAATCCGTTACGAGCTTCCGTCCCATGGATTTCAAGGAGAGAAAGCGCATCGAGAAGCTCGTCATCTTCAGGATTTTCCAGCTCGTACTCTTGGTGTGTTCTCCTGCTTAAGGCATAAAAAAGAAAGTTACCAAAAAGAAAAAAAGGGAGGCCAAAACACGACGCGAGAAAGCAGCAAGGGTGTGAGGACTTACTAACAAAACATCGACTCTGCGTTTCCAATCGACCAAGGATCTCTTCTTCTCGAGCAGAATGCTGAGCTACATTTTCTTCCAGAGCCCTTCTCGCGTCATCGAGTCTTTTTTGAAGATCCTCGACGGTATCAGCTTTAGCTTCAGCTTTCATGCGTGCCGTTTCGCTTTGCTTTAACTCAATAGCAAGAGCGTCAGCACATTTGTTGGCGTCCGCAAGTTTTTCTGCCAGCATAAGACAAATAAGTATTGCGACACAAAATAGTGACAAGATATATTCGACAAGGAAAGATGGACAACAAAAAGAGTTACCTTCAAGTTTGCCGGCATAATCACGGTACCCGATAAATTGGGTACCGAAACGAATGAGTTCCTTCATGAAAGGCTAAAGAAAGATCATAAAAAGAGGATCAATATAAGTGGAAGGACACCATGAAAAAACGGAGGGAAGTTCAGGAAAATGAAGCCAAAGCAGAACGAAGAAGATAACTTACTTCTTCCATCAAAGGAGTCGAGGAACAACTAGCTAATATAGTTGGTTCCTCGGTTGATTCTACCCTGGCTCTCTTCGGGGAAGGAGCCTGGGGGCTTACAGCTGGTGTTGGATGTCCAGGGTTTTGTTGAGGAGGCGAAGTTTCGTCGCCATCTGGACGAGCTTCTGAGACAACTAAAGTACGAGACGTGCTCGTTCGAGCAGTCTCGTCAATAGGTGTATCATCCTCTTCTTCGTCACTACAATAAATATAGCGACAGGATAAATAACAACTTCAAAAAGCATCGACAAAGGAAAAAATACAGTGCATTGAAAAACTTACGAGCTGATAAGAGCAGCATCATAAAGAGCCAAAGGTGTCTCCCCGGCAATGGGTGCAGCCTTTTCAACACGGGAAGTATCAGCTTTGGAGGCGCCAGAGTCGATAGTTTCATCCCTCTTCCTTTTGCCTTTTGGAGAAGCAGCGGGAGAGATGAGCGTGTCGACGAAGTAACCTCTGTTTCATTCTCTTTTTCAAGAGAAGCCGCGGATTTCTGGGAACCCCCGACTCCACTTTCAGGACGAGAAGCACCCTGGTTGTCGTCGGTGACAACAGCCCGTTCTTCGACTTCCCCACCTTCGGGAAGGGGAGGAAGAGAAGATAAAACAAGATGACCCTATGGAATATAAAAATATCGACAAAACAGTTATATGTCGTCATCAATAAAATGGTCGACAGGAAAAATCTTGCAAGACAAAATAGTAGTCGCACAAATCAATTACCTCAGGAAGAGGATTGGCGCTGCAAAATGGTCTAACTTTGCAAGAAGATGGAACGGTATCTTTCTTGCTAAGATTGGAGATTCTTTGGATCAGCTTCTCCAAGTCCTTTGCAGAAAGATCTGTGGAGAGCCTCTCGACATCTTCATCACCAGTATACATCCAAAGAAAATTTTTACGAGCCTGCAGAGGCTGCATTCTAATCCTAAGGAAGTAGGCTGTGATTTGGATACCCGATAGTTCCTTGCCACGGGTACTCTGCAGCTCACGGATACGAGTCATCACGCCTCTGTCGCCAACTTCTCTTCTTCGGTAGCTTCAGCATCCCAGCGGCGGCGAAGAATTCTGGTCTTTCCGTCAAAAGGGGTGATGTTGTACTCCATTGAATCGAGCTTTCCTCGTGCACATACAGCCACCTCTTGCGCCAGCCTTGGACAGAATCAGGGAATTTGACGTCGAAGTAATCGACGTCACACCGAACACAAATAACGACGCCGCCAATATTATAGGCGACGCCGTGGGAGCCATTACGGCGAAGGCAGAAGATGCGTTTCCACAGAGCCCAGTTAGGTTGGACTCCGAGAAAGCATTCGCACAATGTGATAAAGATCGACACATGCAAGATAGAATTGGGCTTCAGCTGATGAAGCTGAAGCCCATAAACAAAGAGGAGACCGCGAAGAAACTCATGAATAGGGGGGGAGAGACCGCGGATGAGATGGTCAACGAAACTAACCCGGTACTCCATTGGAGGAGATGGGTAGCTTTCCTCGTGGGGGAAGCGCAGTGCATCTTTCTTCTTGGTGAACCCCAACCTCTTCACTAGGTTCATATCCTGGTTGGAGATCTTGGATCTCTCCCACTCCAGATCTTCGGTGGCCATTGGGGATTGTTGGAGCGCTGGGCTGAGTGTGTCGCGAGGATGATGATTTCCACTCGAATGGAGCAGAACAGCACGAGCTTGGAGGAGCGCACAAAGCAATGAGCGCAATGGAGGATTTTTGGCAGAGGCGCAGATGGGCGGCGTGAGCGAAAGGGACAGAGGAAGAAGATGATGGAATTAAATAGATTAAAAAAGCGGTGGAATGGAACACGGAAAAAATGGATGGATTCACCGCAAAAAGACAGACGGCTGCGTGCGCCAGAAAAGGAGGACGTCGACCATCGTGGAATCTGGACGTTGAGAGTGAGCGGTGGTTTTCGTTTCCAATACAGGCTATCAGCAATGACGTCACTGAGGTAAAAGAAAAGCTCGACTAAGAAGCCTGGTGAAAATATCGACAATGAAAGACTATTTTGGGAGCCTTTGATCAAATACAAGTTTTTGCCCAAATGCTCGGGGGCTACTTTGGAAAAAGAGAAAACTTCGAGAATGACAAGATAGAAATGGCGAGAGCCTATGACCAAATGCAAGCATTTGTTCATAGCCTCGGGGGCTACTCCCATCGGGAGCGCTGGTCGCGCACCCGATAGATATAAAACTCTCGAGAAGAATCAACAATATAGTGGTAGAGGATATTAATCTGTGGAGCCTACACCCAAGCACAAGTTCTTGGCTGTAGCCTCGGGCTACTCCCATCGGGAACGCTGTTCGCGTGCCCGATGAATTTCGATCAAAAGAAAGAAACATAAGTGAGTATATTTCGAGTTATACACATAACTCTACATATACTCCCATCGGGAAGACAAAATAAATCATCAAATATGACTCGAAAAAATGTGCTATTCCAACAGCCGAAAAGCACTCGACAATATATTCTCAGAGCGCTAGAAGTCGCGAATAAATCTCGAATGCCGCAAAACTTTGCGAAGGTAAGACCCCAGATCCGTTCGGCGGCGTGGCACCGTCTCGACGGCGGATTGCTACTTTTTTCCGTATCAACATATACGAAGAAAAATCCTAACGGACGCGTTAGGTACCCAATAAAATATGACTGGGACTCGACAGAATGGTAAGACCTTAAGCGGCATCTGTCGAAGTTTACACCAGTGTCCCGAGATCATGTCCAGGGACATGATCTTGAAGTAGGTTTTTGCGGATTGCCACTAGAGCAGTTAACTAGTACCTGATCCGTCGGATGAACTAGCCCCAATTACCGTTATCCCTGTACAAAATAGTATTTGCATATCGAAAGATTATGTAATGAGTAAAGTTGGAGATTTTCCTGATTCTTCGATTCAAAAAAAATCTCGGGGGCTCTGACATAGGCATCCCCAATGGGCCTGCCAAAGATGGTACCCGGGGTTTACTGAAGGCCCAAGACTCGAAGAATAAGAAGATTCGGAAGCCTATCTAGTGTTAAGGAAAGATAGATTGTATTAGGAAATATAGAGACTTGTAATCTTACGGGTTGGGTACGAAACCCTCCCGAACTCTGTAACTTGTGTATTACGAAACCCTCGGCTCCACCCTCTATATAAGGGGGAGTCGAGGGACAAAGAAGGGATCGAATCTATTGTCAAATCAACGAGTACTTTTCGGCTGAAACCCTTGAGATCTACTTTCCCTCTACTTCCAGCAAAACCCTAGTCTACGATCTGTAGGCATTGACAAATTAATCCTTTGTCTCTACCCCTCCTCCCTTTTATTTCCTCATGCTCTATGTATTTTCTGCAGCTCCGTTTGTAGTAGTTTTAGGTGTATTTCTTTCTAGCAGTCGTTCCGTGAGAGAAAAGACATGTCTACATCAGTTAATTTGTTTGGTCCAACAAGTATGTTCCAAGTGTATGTCTTCTACACGCATTCTAACCGTCACTCTGTATTCTGCGTTACCAAATGATACACTTTACATGGGTTGTTTACCATGATTAAAGAATTGTCATGCTCTCCTAGAATTGTAGTGCCTACTATACCCTTCTTCCAGCAGCTCATAGCTTCATGCCAAATGATTGTTACATTCTTGCATGCTAACCAAAGGTCATTTCATATCTTCGAAATTTCAGAATGATAGTACCACATTTTATGTATATACAAAAACCATCTATTATTTCCGCAGCAACGCGAGGAGTGTCAACTAGTTCCTCAAACGACGCTCCGGCAGAAGCGCCATATTAGTTAGTTGGGGACCCTGCAACATGGTGCCGCGTTTTGGTGCTCCCGTTTCCAGCCGCGTCCACCAAAATGTGACTTCCAAGCAAAAAAGCAAGTGTAAAAAACGTATCCAGTGTTGTTGATAGAGTCTCTATACACAAGGATGGGCTGGGGACGCCCGACATATTTGGGGCACGTTCGGACTGAAGCGGCCTTTGGAACGCGCAACTGGGGAGGTTAAAATGTCCGGCATGCTCTAAATATCTTTGGGGGTCGCGAATGGAGATGCTCTAAGAGAGCAACTCTAACAGAGCCCTAAAACTGATTTTTTCTAGTGGATTTACGAGTTCGAGCCGAAAACGTCGTAGAACGGCGCCTGAATCGGAGGTCCGGCCCGTAAAACTTTCTCGGGGGCCCGAGAAGGTGAGCGCATGGCCCCTATTTATACCGGTCGCGGAGTGGAGTAGGGCTCGAAAACCCTACTCACCGCTGCCGCATCAGCTTCCTCCGCCGTCTGCGTGCTTCCACTTCCGGCGAGAAATCCCGTCGTTGCCGCCGCCGCATCGTCTCTTCTGCGACCTCCACCATGACCGTATGGCCGGCGCCGGCAGCGGAGGGAGGGGAGACGAGCGGATTGGCGGCAGCAACTCGCCGGCTCCCCCGCCCCCGCCCCCCGTCTTCCGCTCGAACAACGGAAATGGAATCGCTCAGAGGGCGCGCGGAAGCGAAGCGCGCGCCGGTGGACAAACTGGGGGCTGACGCCACCGGGGAAGCTCGCCCGCTAAGCCAATAGCGGCGATGGCTCTTCCTCCGGCGCGTCGGGCTGTGCCCTTGCACCGCCCGTCGATGACAACAACGAGGAGGAGGAGGAGGAGGAGGCGGCGCCGGCGCACACCGTCTTCAACTCGGCGGACTACATCCTCAACAACGAGGAGGAGGCAATGGTGATCCAATAGGTCGCCGTCATTTCGGAGGCCGAGGCGCGAACGCTTCCGCCGCGAGGAGGCGCAGAAGGAGGCCGCCATCCGCTGCTTGAAGCAGGAGGTCATCGACCTCGACTTCGAGTAGGTCGCCAACGACGGCGTCCTCCACCACGCGTAGAGGCCCCGGTAGGGCCGAAAATTAGGTCGCACGGCGGAGGCAATCTATATGTAAATGCATTCTGCGATCGCAACTATGCACCTATGCTGTTCGATTTCAGTTTGTTTGCGATGATCAATTCTACCGCCATATTTAAATTTTGTTTTTTTGGTTCTGAGTGTTGTTCTACGTCATCTTTGAATTCGCTCGAAAATTAATTTTCGGAAGACTGAACTTCCGTTTTTCAGATGATGGGCACTTACTGAACTCCATATAGATACTAGTAAATGTGCACGTGCAACGCACGTCTCTTAAAGTGTAATAACACATATCATTTATAGCACATTTATTTTTTCGTCAGTTCCTTTTTATCTTATCATGATTACATTAGGAACTCAAATAGGTCGTATAACCAAAAGACGTAAGGGTGTGCGCGAAACCTATGATCTACAAACACACGGTATCAGTTGAAATTCGAGGATGTTGCTTTCATCATTTTTGAAGTATTGTCTTCTCACGCCCTCATCGCCCATTCCCGGGTCGACAAAACCTGGCAAATTGTAACCATAGTTGGGGTTTTCAAGAACAATAGGACATAGAATAAGTATCGTTACAATGAAAAAATAAATATCTGATTATTGGACGAAATATCCCCTGATATGTATTTCATAAAGTTTAACCTCCACAAAGCACATGATGACTTGCCTCATTACTGAATTTGAATGATAATCTTTGACAAAATGGTGATTTTTAAACATAACTAATTAAAATCAATTATCTAAAAGATATAAAAGTATAATTAAAAACCAGAAAGGATGCTTAAAATCTTTACATAGTCCTAGTGCTAGCTGGACCAAAGCAAGCCAACCATTTAGGTCATCCATTAAAATATGAGTCACCACAGGCTTAAAATCTAATGATGCACTTTCCTTTCCAATGGAATCAAATAAAACAATTATAAAAATGTATTAGAAGATTTAAAAATTTAAAAGCAAACATGATGTTTAAAATATATTAATTATAATCTAAACGCTAGCTGATCCAAAGGAATATCTAACGTTAATTTCGTCCAAACTGAAACAGAAAAAATCTTTGCTTTTGGCCTATTTCTATAAGCTTGAAATTGACAATAATGCCTATCGGGAAGTGTAGTACTACTATATAGAGAAGAAAATGAAGCAGAGATAGGTGTTGTCGAAGTCCTCATCGGACACATCGCTATGCCCAATGCCCTACGGGAAAGAAAAAATAGCCTGAATCGGACACACCGCTCGAGTCCTCATCATCCGCGTCAAGCTATCAACTGTGCGCTCCAATGACACCCCACCGCTGGCGCCGAGGGCCGCCCCCTTCTCCGCTTCCCCGCCCCCCGCGCGAGGACCTCCCCTTCCCCCGCCCCTCCCCCACCGTCCCTTACTGCCGCGAGCCCGCGACGACCAGCCCTTCCCCTGCCTCCCCACTGCTGCTGTCTTTTCATCGCGCCGACGGCACACACACTTGCCATATTCGTAGATTCCGGTCACCGAAGATCCCGAGGAGGCACTGGAGAATGGATATCCTAATCCTTTCGAGAGCAAGAGGCGCCAAGCTCGGCATGCTCGCGGCAGGCCAGACGACCCCGAGCTAGAAGCGGACGGATGTCTCCACCAGATTCGCGGCCGCGGCCAGCGCACGTGCTTTACAGGGTTGCACGGCGCCGTCCTAATCCTCCCGTGGGACGGGGCGAGGATGCCCTGCTTTGGGTCTCTCCAACGCTCACGCGTCTCCACAAGGTTCGTCAGTCCCTCGTATCTCCACGCTCATGAAATCCCAAATGTTTGATTTCCCCGTGTTGATTTTATTCAGTTTGTATGCCTTTTTTCCAAATTATAAATAGGTTAGTTTCCTGCTGCACTGTAAACAACTGGTCCCAGCCGATGTCGTGATTTTTCAATTCTTGGAGGCAAGTTTTTGTTTATGAAAATTGACTACTGGGACTTCACTCATGACTCTATTATTGAGATTTGAGATGGATGAAAGTAATGCACTTGATTAACTAACAAATCTGAAAGTATATTTTGTGGAAAATCAAAGCTAAACTTATTTAGAAGGAGATTTCACTTAAGAAAAGAAAATTATGTAATGGTACTCTGCCTTGCACATATTGTCCTTGTCCAACACATAGTAATATAAGGAGGACAACAACATTCTGCCATGTTAAGTGGTAAAACAATGTTGTATTGGTTTAAAAATCATTAAGGAAATAAGAACACGACAAAATATTCCTAAATCATTATGGTTAGCAAGAAAATTTATAAGCTTCTGATTAGGCCCCTGACTGAATGGTCACCTTAAAACCATAGCATCCACACAAAATGCAAGAAGCTTCCCTTATAGATCTGAAAAGAATGCATAAGCAATTTCCACCCTGGAAATCATTCTTTCTCGGAGTACAGAAGAACTAAAGCGAACATAATGTTTCAGCAACGCCTCCTAGACCATGGCTGTAGACTTTGCCAAAAAAGAGCAGATGGTTCAAGGGCTAGGAATTAAATAAATGTCACACTGCACAGTAAAACACTGCTTGATTTGAAAGTATTAGTGATATAGCTTCAGATGCTACAAGATATGGTGCTGCATTATATGATCATGTAAACTGAACTTCATCGAGATAAGTTGATATATTGGTCTGTTGTTCCATCAGCCGCAGGTATAGATTTGTAGGCAACCTGAAAAGCGAGATTTGATCAACCGATTAGTATATCATCTTATATTGGTCTGTTGTTTGGTAATGTTTGAATGATTGTGCTTGCATGGCTGGTGTGGTTTTTTGGGTAAAAATTGTTCTGCTTCCGTGTCTGCATTTCTTGTACTCACGGTTTTGAAACGTTCCTGCTTCTGTTCATCCGACATTAGAGAGTATATTTCCCTATCATGTTGACGTTTCTTATCAGTACATGCATTTTTCTCTAGGAAGCTCCGTTGTCCATTAAATTTTGCGGATGTGGATACGTGTTTCATAGTTGACTCTCTGCATAGCGTTTGAAAATTCCTGTTCATGCTGATATATGTACTTCCAGTATCTGAAGCACCTAATCAAGTAGAAAGTGTGAGCCCGAAGTAACACAATGAAGCCATATTTGACATCTACAAGGAGTGATGTCGCATGAGGTTCATTTACCCTGTGTTAGTCTGTTGGGGACGTTGGTGAATGGGATACCTGGTGAACTCGGAAAAGAAGCAGCTGATCTTTGAGACATCTTTCCTTGTTGCATCTTTTTTTCCTGTTGTGCTATGCGCAGCCTCTGTAAGTGCTCCGCCTTTTTATCATCAGATAATCGAGCATACCACCCTTGACCATTCTGCTGCTTTTTGCCTTCACGACTCTGGTAGTTACGTTTGTTTGTAAGAATGTTAAACGGTGCGGACATACCAGATCGTGACCCAGATGCTCCCGGTTGATCGAGTGAAACATTACTGCAACCTAGAATATAATCAACACATGAACACCTCAAACATGAGTGCAGAGAATATGGAACCTATATGTTTGCGAAAACAAAAAGACATGACATCATGTATTAGCTTACCCGATAATTGGGTAGGTCATCCTGTTTTGTGGGCATTTCCTCTTGCAGTTACCTGCATGTGGTATGCATCATTTCTGTGCAGCCACTCGGACTCATCGTCAACACACACCAAAGAAAAGACCTCATGTTACTGTGAAGTGTGTGGCACAGATATTTGAGATGCATCGTGTTGATCTGGAGCCATATCTATCAATACGTTGCAACTATAAAATCAGTATTTCATACATGTACAACCTGTGTTCTATATGTTGCAAGTATAGGACACATGACCTTCAGTTTGTATATGGGTGACTCCAGATTGTGTAATGTCGTGCGTAGGACAGAACATGTTTTCGTCATTGACAGTGCTCGTTGACTGTTTTTTTAAGTTCCCGTAATTCCCGTCGGCGCTTTAAGATCTCGTCTTTATTTTGTGCATACCTTTCTCTGTCCCTTCGCCTCTGACCTCTTTAGGATCTGCATATAGAGCACACTTTAGTATACCACCATAATTTTCTGCTCACCGTTGCACTTTTTTTACCTACCCTGGCTTTGCTCGTTGGTTATATCGTGAAATGGAGTGTTGTTGGATGATGACATATGGATATCTGATTGCACTATCCTGCAATTGTAGTATGTACATATATTGCAAAACCATTTTTTTAAATACTGCTTAGATGAATGGCTTTGGGCGTGGTACACACTTCTGTACCATGCTGTCCAATTTTCATCTAAAAAGGCTTTGGATCTAATACAACGTTACGTTTTCATCTAAAAAGGCATCCCTCTTTTGTATTTCATATTTTTATTATGTATCATTTCATTTAAGAATTAAGATTGAGGCTACCTTTTTGTAACATGGAGGGCATGATATGCTCAGAAGTTTTTTTTCCTTTTACTTATCTTGGAACCTGACATAATGTGTCTTTCCCATACATTGCAGGGTAGAAAATAAGAAAGATTCCACGTGGCCTCTATGGTTTCAGCCGGTAACATTTGATCTGAGGTAATCAGTTCGTGGCTCCTGGTTTGCGTTAAAAAAATTACACAATGCTTTCATGATATTTGTATGAAATTGTAGCAGGGATAGGACACATCAATATGAATTATTCAATGTGAAAATGCATGCTAAAACTTGTGATATTTAAAGTTTGGTATTTCTCTCCATGTGAAATCTGCATTTTTCTGAACTCTGATGCCTTTTCATCACATAGGATGAACTAATTTGTTTGGCATATATTTCTTGATGGATGTCATGTTCTAAAATTTTGCCTACATGGATGAGTTGTGATTGGAAGGCATGTATGTTTTTGGCAGTCAGCATTTGTATCCTCATCCTAAGCTTATGGCCTATATGTGTTTGGAGTTTTTTTTGACATAGTAATCCATGTTCAGATAGTGTTAATGGTTCTTAAAAAGTTATAAGTCCACGTGGGTGCATGGTAGTTTGGTGAAAATGGTAATCTGATGTGGTACAATCTCGGCCAACTCAGTACTGATATGTTTAAGCCCGAATGAAGCTATTCTACTGAAGGTGATTCCCGAATCTGAGGTCTTAGTAAGACAATATTGACCGAGAGCACTTAGTTCTGAAAACCGATTATATATACCAGTTCTTTCAGTGCTGAGCACTCAGTTATGAAAACCGATTCTATTACACCAGAAGTTGCCTGCTCAGTTATATGTATAGAATTCCCTTTCATAGTTTCTAACTCATTCTGATTATTTTGATTATTTTGCCTGCAGTGTTAAGAGAGCATTCAGTTGTGAAAACCGATTCTCCTGGTTCTAGATGGCATTGATGCTTTAACAGGTACACAAAGCTAGGAAATTTATTGAAGAAGAATGAAGTTGTAGATACATACACTGAGGGAGATTTCAAGTTGTCTGACCTAAAGGAATTGCAGGTGCATGCGGCAGAATGTTGTCTCCACGGCGCCTGGAAGTGTTCCAACAGCGGTCGGCGTGGGGGAGTGTCTCCGGCGGCGATTGGCGAGCGGGTATGCTATCACGCTGGAGTGCTTCGGCAGCGATCGTGGAGGCTGGAGAGCGGGAGCGCTTCGGCGGCCATCGTGGTTGCTGGCGAGCGGGTGCGCTGCGGCGGCGAGCAGGAGTGCTGGCGAGCGGGAGTTCCGTGGCGGCGTGCACGAGCGGTGGCGCGCGGGTGTGCTTCGGCGGCGAGCGTGGTTCCGCGGCGAGCGGGAGCGCTGCATGCTGGCGACCGGGAGCGCTGCGTGGTAGCGATCGGGACGGTTGGCGAGTTGCTTTTTTTTGTTAGACATGGCGTGCGTGGGTTGGTTGTTAGTGGGTGGGGTGTACCGATTGGAAAACAGAGTATGTGCGTGGGAATGGGTGTTCCGCTCCATCAAACATGGAGATGATGTGGAGCGTTGGATAAACTGATCGCACGTCCCAGATTGGCCGGATCAGCCCCTCTGGGGCTTTTATTAGTAGTAGATAGCCTGACGAAACTGAAAATCCACATTCGCTGCAGCCCCTAGTCTAGCACCAAGCCACCAAACCCTTGTCGACAGCAAGCGCAAATCCCACTTCCCTGTGCTCGCTAGCCATCTCCAGCCCCAAATCCAGCCGATGGAGGAGGGCGCCGGAATGCCCCGCCGCCGTAGCCCGCCCCTGCATCCCCAGATCCAAGCGAGAGACGAGGGAGCTGGAGTGGACCGCCGCCGCAACCCCCGCCTCCATCCTCAAATCCAGGCGAGTGAGGAGGGCGGCGGAATAGCCCACCGCAGCAGCCCGCGTCTTCATCCCCAAATCCACGCGAGCGAGGATGGCGCCGGATTGATCCGCACCTCGCCGGTGGAGTCTGCATCCCTGCCGGACGACGACGATATGCTGCGGGAGATCCTCCTCCGTCTCCCCCCTCAGCCGTCCTCCCTACCCCGCGCCTCCGCGGTCTGCAAGCGTTGGCGGGGACTCGTCACCGACCCCAAGTTCCACCGCCAGTTCCGCGCTCACCACGGGAAGCCCCCACTTCTCGGCATATTCGAGTTGAGCAACAAGGGGATCGTGTTCAAACCCACCCTGGACGCTCCTGACTGCATCCCTTCCCAGCGATTGGACCTTGGACGCTACAGCCAGCGCTGGCATTACGGTTTGCTCGATTGCCGCCACGGTCTCGTCCTCGTCAAAAACTCGAACCAGAGTCAGGTTGTTGTGTGCGACCCCATCACCGGCCACCACCGCTGCTTGGCTGTTCCGTCCGTGTTATGGATGGGCAAGCTCGGAGGGGCGGTGCTCTGTGCTGCTGGTGACCATGACCACGTCCAGGGCGGCTGCCACCCAAACCCCTTCAAGGTGGTCTTGCTGTCTCTTACATGTGCTAATCAACCCCTCTTATGTGTTTACTATTCGGAGACTGCCATATGGGGCAATGTCATCTCAGCTCCATGTCGGTTTTTTTTATGACGGTGTTCCTCCGACACTTATCGGTAGCACGCTCTACTGGTTGTCTGCGAATGATCTCATGATTAAGTTTGATTTGGATGAGCACACCCTAGCTGTGATTAGTGTGCCTCCCGTTACAGGTGATATCCAATATCGAAACCGTCTGGTCATCCAGGCTGAGGATGGCGCTATTGGCCTCGTCAATCTGTCTTATCCTTGCTTCCAAATGTGGCAGAGGAACGTCAATGGTCATGGTGTTGCCACATGGCTGCCTTCAAAGACCATTGACATGAACACATTTCTAGGACTCCCTTCTCAGACTGGGATAGTGTTGGGATGGCTGCTCGGGTATGATGAGGATACTGATGAAATATTTGTGTATGTGAGACCCAATGTCTATGGGGTTCAACTTAAGTTGATGCAGTTCAGGAAACTTTATGAATCCAGTTGTGTCAATCCCTACTATCCTTTCAAGAGTTTCTATACACCAGGTGATTGCTCATCTTTAGTCCTTATATTGTAGGCTTAACCTAGTGTGGTTATGTTTTGTACATGATTGCTCGGATGCCTTCATTGTGCTTCTCAAGTCACTAACAACTTAAGCTTAATCAACAATTGTCGATTTGCTAGACAATCAAACGTATAACTGTACTCTTATATGTTATTAATTTATTATTAGCTGTATTATTCATGGTAGATCTAAGTCAAATGCCAAATGAGTAAAGATATAAAATCAAATGTCAATTAATAACTTGGTTGGTATGTTTGGAATCTCATTGCTAGTTGTATTATTTTATCCATTACTTGTATCGGCTCTAGTCTTTCTACTTTCACTGAATCCATACCCTCTGAAATAATTGTTTTCCCTGTCACTTGATGAAGAACCTGAAAATTAATGGTTTTTCTTCTCTTAAATTAAGGTCCGTGTATTTTAAATCGAATTCCCAAGGTCTTTTATTGCTGGAGTTTATTAGCTTCGCCATGTTATAATTCTTTCA
Source organism: Lolium multiflorum (assembly GCA_030979885.1). Taxonomy (NCBI): domain Eukaryota; kingdom Viridiplantae; phylum Streptophyta; class Magnoliopsida; order Poales; family Poaceae; genus Lolium; species Lolium multiflorum. The sequence goes on along the minus strand of CM061749.1, from coordinate 240,605,827 downwards.
GAGTCTTGTTTTTTTCTTATCAGCTAAATTCGTCATTATGAGGTAGCTAACTATAATACTTTCAGCAATATGACTTGCATTTTATAACAGATGTAGTTTTGTTTTCAATTGCTATTTTCAAAAGTGAAATATAAATCATCTATAAAGTATGATTTAAAAAGTGAGTTGTTTGGCTCAAGTTTTATTTGGCGGCGCATCTATGTAACTGACTAAATGCTTCTTCTTGCATCCATTTGTCTTTTCCTCAAAACTGTGAATTGTCTGACTTGTTATGCTTCTTGGCACAGCGATTTACGAAGGTGATGAAGCTGACATGTTGCACCATCCATAGGATGACTATCTCTGGTTTGATGTGCTAATGTGCTGAAATGGTTCTGAGGTAAAGAAGATCTTCTAAATATAGCTTGTGAGATTTGTCACGTTTTTTTTTTTAAAAAAAATCTGTCCAACAATATGGGTAGCATGCACCCTCAAACTACTTTCATTTGGCAATAGGGATTCATGTATATGAATGACCGAGGCAAACAATTAAAATGAAGGTGATATCAAGTAAAAAGTAAAAACTAAGAAGATACCCTTTAGATTGTAAATGATTTCATATTATCCAAGTGTTGCAACAATTTGTGTTGGAATGTCCTCAAGCCTAGGCCATGCCCAGAGTTCTCTGTTAGTTTAGCTGTTTCATAATCGTTAAGTTGAAACCAATATATCAGTGCCATATTTGTTACTACAGAAATCAGTCACATCATTCAACTTGCACAACAAATTTGTGTGAAATGACTTGCAAGTTTATTCTGTTGTCATCGTGTTCCTATGAGCTACAGCCAGTCATATGATATCTGCTACAGAGCTCCTTTTCATGTTGCTGAGCTGATGATGTGTGGTAGGCAGTGTTAACATGTTATCTGCACTCTTTTTTTTTACCCTGGACTAAGCCTATCCTGTGAATACGTGATGATGTCTCTTTCTTGAATAATTTTTCATGCTTTTGGTATCTGCATTCTTCATCTATTTGTTGTGGGCAGCTTTTATTTGGAAAATTGTATAGATGACATGCCACGTGTAAGGCTTCTGATGGTCTTAGACTTTGTAGTATACTAGATGATACCCCGCGCATTGTTGCGGAAATTATAGAAATAATTTTGTCGATAATACAATTATAACATATTGAAATTCACCTCAGGGTACAATATGTATCGTAGTTGGGTGTACAAAAGTTGTTCATGAGGTGAGCCTAACACAACTCTCAAAATCTTCTTACCATGACAGAAAAAAGTGTAATTCCAACTTGGCCGCCAAGTGCAATGTCCATTCCAAGTTCAAAGTTAATTTACTGCATGCACAATATGCTATAATAAGCGGAGCATCTAGTGAACAACAATAATCTAAAATAATCTTAATTAGAAATTAGCCAAAAAGAAATAAGAAAGAATTTTCCATATTTAGCAGAAAATATACAAATGAGACAAAGATTACAAAAACTTTATAAAGTAATACTAATAATGAGACCAATATGTTCCTTTTCTGATACATGGCAGAAGAGTGAAACAACAGCCTGAATTCTGCCAAGAAATAACCAATGTTCATGTACCAGCTTTAGAGCCAGGTTTAGAGCCAGCATATGATCATCTTCACATCGTCCAGAAGGTACATTTGAGCTCCGTAAGATTTGGTGGATCTTCAGAAGGAAATTTCAAAAGCATGCTCCTGAAAAGATCAGGATCTTCTTTTATTGTTTGAAACTCTACTGTAATAGTAGTGTACAATTATTTTAATCTTGACAGATACAATAATTAGGTTGGTAAAATAAATAAAAACATTAATTTGAATAGGAGTGGGTGTGACATACCAGGAAAAAACTAAGTTGCACCTCGATACATGTTTGTGTTAGAAATAATTTTAGTAGCATCAAAAGGAACAGACATATCGCGCTACCAATATTTACACAACGATTCATTCACAACCATTCTCTTAAACGGAGAATACTCCCCATGTTTGTTGCATCGGTCTGTCTGACATTCACCCTCTAACTTTCCTACCCATGCAGCATTGTGCCCTTTCTTTCTTAGCACAACGAAGTATCTATGAGATACTGGAAGAGAAAAATGCCACACTTAACTACAGAATGTGAACTTTCTTCATAGGAAGATTGTGAACTTTCTTCACAGGAATCTTAATATGGAAAGCTAAAAAAGGGAAGAAAATGAAAGCCAACTTCAGAAAATGTTAGTAGACAGAAGGTGGTTTTTTGCTGAAGAAAAAAACATTCCTGCCTTACACTGGATCGTTAAATAACTTCACATTAGTAGACAGAAACTTCAGCTGAAAGGCCCTCGTATAGAAAGTGTGACTTAAGACTAACTAACCAACACAATCTGAAGAACCGGTACTTTCTGGTTACTGAGTTCTTATGCTATCGAACCAGAAAACGAAACCCAAATAAGTCAAACGCACTGCAGAGCATGTAACCACCGAAGAAGCAAGTCTGACGACAGTCCCTAGAACGGGCCAAAACGCAAACCATGTGGTAGTAATCAAGATCAGAAAGTAAGTCGATTGTAGTTGTGGACTCCTCCAAACCTCAATACGTAAAGTAGAGAGCTCATCGACTCCGGCGTTGGTATTGCATTCGTTAGTCGATCATACCTTGACTCCTCGAAGCCTAAACAATTATCTGGAATACTGCATGCGGCTACTGGGTGATCTTCGCCATGACGCCACGGTGGATAGCAAGCAGATCAGAGAACCGAAGAGAGGTAGATCCGTGGATGGTGGAGGCCTGAGAGAATGACGGGGCTGTGGATGCGTGGTGCTCTGGTGGGCATATATTGGAAAACAATTAAGAGGCGACGGCCGCTCGGCTGCCCTAATGGTGCTCTACCGTTTCGTTTCTGTGGAACTCTATCGAGGAAAGGAAGCTCTCTGGCCCGCTAATCCCGATCGTTTCGTTTCCATGGAATTGTAGAGGAAAAAAAAAGCATGCACGCATGGATGCTCAAGTGGGGACAGATTAATTGTAACCAATAGGAAGAATTGAGGTGACATGGCATAGCTGCATGCTCAAAGAAATAGGTTAGTGGGGATGGATTACTTAGTTATATAGGATTTTTTTGAAACGGTAGACTTTGTAGTATGATTTTATAAGCTTCCGTTTGTAGCTGCACATTGCGTCTAGCTGTTTTCTTAACCTTAAGACTCTCTGAATGGTAGTACTTAGATGAAATCTTATTTTTGTGATATCTTTTATGTTATTGATGTTGCTTGAATTTTCGTACGGAACAATTCTCCTATGATGACACATCTGGACTAAAAGTTTTCACATCTTTGAATATTTTACCATTATCTTTTGTTTATTTTGTACCATTACCTTGGTTCAATGTAGATCTGCACTTCTTTGAAGATTTTACCACTAGCTTTTATTTATTTGTACCATTACCTTGGTACAACATAGATAGAACAGATACTACATTGCAGCAATTAATGTTATATTTTTATTTGTTAACAACCTTTTTTCCCTTCCAGAACAGATCATGTTGCTGAGACTGAACAGAGTACTGTATGTGATATTCTCTTCAAGTGATGCTGGGCATTCCTTTTGATTTGATGATGTACACTAGTGTGCCCGTGCAGCCAATCAATTCGCTTTAGTAGCCCCAGTAAGATAGATAGTGACTATTGTTTGGTAAACTGAATGAATTCTGATGATGAGCCTTGTTTCTTCAGTCGGGCAATAAGAGTACGCAGTGGTACTAGTGATACAATCTGGGATTATGACCTCAATCGCCTAAGTCTCAGCATATTCGGGCAGCTGTAACTTGACTTATTGATGTCCTGTGTTAATTTTGTTGTTGTGACAAGCATATTGGTCCTCCATGTCCTAAATGATTCATGAACATTGTTAATCCGTTTCTAATCTACGTGAAATGTAATGTGCGGGTGTATTTGGCTAGTGGGTTAGCATATTTTTTGGACCAACCAACCGCAGACCGAAAATCCAGTAAGTTCAGTCACTTTTTCTCTTTCACATACACAGGGCGGCTAGGTTGCACCGTTGATTGAACACCTCAAAGATTACCTCTGATCCGAAATGTTCTTCCAGAATACAGCTTGGAAACCTGTATCAACCGTATAGAAGGATGTTAAAGAAGGTAAAGTTAATGCTGCCAACAATAAAATATTAGCCTTTTTAGAACAAGAGGCAACATTGTTTATTCTGACTATTTCTGTGCTCTCTTTTAGAGTAACATATAGAAATGTTAGCCTCTTTAGAACAGGGGCAGCACTGTTTATTTGACTGTTTCTGTGTTCTCTTACAAGGTAATATAAATGCAAATTTTGCGGAAATTCAATTCGGCACATGGGAGCATATGCTCCTGCCACCGAAAAAACATTTTGAAATGTTCAAAAAAATTAAACAAAAAATTTCTCGCTTACGTATCAACATTTTACGTGCACCCATCATTTTTTGCGAAAAATCGATATTTTTTGTGACTTGTGTAAAAAAGACAAATAAAAAGTCTCGTACACAACCTTTTTTTACACAAAAATTCATCTTTTTTACGGATGGTATTCAAAATGTCGGTTTTCTGTGAAACCACTTTTTGAACGTGTAGAATTTCAAGATGTATCCACTAAATTTTGTGTTCAAATTTTATAACATTTTTAAAAGGAATTTAAAACGAAGTTTAAAAATCGGGAGCATACTCCTGGGTGCCAAAACGCCACTCCATTTTGCGGAAATTCTAGCTAAGAACACAGTTGGGTCTCCAAACAACGCCCGTCAAAAGACTGGATGGGAGATGCCGCTTGGTGGTGCTGTCTTGGGGGAACGTTTGTTTCCAGCGCGTCCCCTAAATGCAGCCCCAAAACACTAAAATATGATGGAATTAAAGTTTTCAATTAAATTGTGGTTATATATTACAAATTGAATGAAAACTAGGAGTAGCCTGTATCCTACTCGCTATCCTTCGGTGTGCTCGATGGTCCCGCTCTGGTTCCCTCCTTTGGTTCTCTTGCGCCCGCCGCTCTTTCCGCATTGCCGACGCAAGAGACCGGTGTTCACGCTCCTCCTCATGGAGTCGTCGCCGCTTATCTTCCATGAGGCAGCACGCCCCCTCAATGGGTGCCTGTTCGATGGAGATGCCAACGATGTGATGCCACTGCTCCTCGAAGGCCTCGTTGCAGGCGTGGGCGTCGTCCTGCCCCTTCTTCAGAGTCTCGTAAGACTCAAGAATGACCCTCTGCTTCGCCGCCTTCTCCTCCGGGTCTAGTGCGTCGCTCCATCTCTCCAGGCCGTCGTCGTCCGCCTTTGCCTCCTCCGTTGCCGCCGCCACTTTCGCGCCTACCGTTGACAAGGGATTAACTTGTCAATGCCTACAAGTTGTAGACTAGGGTTTTGTTGGAAGTAGGGGGCAAGTAGATCTCGAAGGTTTCAGCCGGAAAAGTACTCGACTGCTATGAAAACTAGGGTTGCGTGAACAATGATTCGATCATTTCTTTGTCCCTCGAATCCCCCTTATATAGGAGGTGGAGCCAAGGGTTTCGTGATGTACAAGTTACAAAGTCCGAGAGACTATCTGAGTCTGTCCCGTAATAGTTACAAGTCGATATTCCTAATACAACTCTATATTTCCAAACTATTTCCTGACTGGGCTTCCAGGCTTCATAAACTTCGGGTCGTGGGCCTTCATAAACCCGGGTATCTTCTTCGGCAGGCCCATTGGGGATGCCTATGTCGATAGCCCCCGAGATTTTGCTTGAATCGAAGAATCAGGGAAAATCTCCCTTTTTACAATTACCATATAATTTCTTTGACTTGGTACATGACCTTTATAAAGCAATTGTATATTGTACAGGGATAATGGTAATTGGGGCTGGTTCATCTGACGAATCAGGTACCAGTTAACTGATCTTGTGTCAATGCGCAAAAACCTACTTTAAGATCATGTCCCCGGACATGATCTCGGGATGGCGTAATTCGACATGTGCCGCTTAAGGTCTTACCAGATGCCGAATTCCAGTTACGTTTTATCGGTTACCTAACGCGTCCGTTAGGATTTTCTTCGTATCTGTTGATACGGAAAAAGTAGCAAAGCGCCGTCAGAGGCGGTGCCACGCCGCGCAGGACAGTTCCTGGGGTCTTACCTTCGCAAAGTTTTGCGGCATTCAGAGATTAATTCGCGACTGAGGCGCTCTGAGAATATATTGTCGAATGCCTTTTCTGGCTGTTGGAGTAACACATTTATTCGAGTCAATATGATGACTTGTATATTGTATAATTATCCTCCCGATGGGAGTATATGAAGATTTATTTGATAACTCGGAATATGCTCGCCAAGACTTCTTAAATTTCATCGGGTACGCGAACAACGTTCCCGATGGGAGTAGCCCCCGAGGCTACAGCCAAGTGCTTGTACTTGGTTGTAGGCTCACCTTTGTAGCACCTCTGTCGCTATATTGTTAGTTCCTCTGCTTGTCTCATTTTATCGGGTGCGCGACCAGCACTCCCGATGGGAGTAGCCCCCGAGGCTACAGTCGAGTATTTATACTTGGCTGTAGGCTCAACTTTATCATTGTCACAATTTTTGAAATACCCTTGTCCAGATCAACTCCTCTATCAAACTTCCTCAATCTTTTTTTTTTAAAAAATAGCCCCCGAGCATTTGAACAAAAACTTGTATTTGTTCAAAGGCTCTCGAAATTATCATTGATCTCTGTCGACAATCTTCAAACATTTACAGCCATAATTTTTCTCCATAGTAACGTCATTGCTGACGATAGCCACGACCATTGTATCGGGAAGACGCGAGTTTTGTACTGTCGCTGACATATGGACCCAAAAACCCGCATAACTTGACACGTTACGCAAGTGGGGGACACACGTCCTCCACTTTCCCTAGCACGCGCGCTGTAGCGCCTGTTCAGTTTCATCACAGTAAAAAGACCATTTTATCCCAAGAGACACGTGTAGGGCATCAAATCCATTCTCCTATCATCCGACGGCGTGCCGTTTCAGTTGCCCTGCTATAAAAGGTCATCTTCCTCCTCCAGTTATCCCCTTCGCCGCTGCAAACACACAATCTCTCTCTCCGCCGCTACTGCAACCAAGCTCTTGCGCCCTTGCTCTCTCCATCTCCACCATCAATCCAGTTAATGCCACCGCGGGCGAAACTCTCCAAGCACACCGCACCCATGGCGTCTGAAGATCTGAAGCTGTCGGAGTGGGAGAGATCCAAGATCTCGAATCAAGATACGAACCTGCTCAAGAAGCTCGGGTTCCTGAAGAAGGAGAAGACGTTGATCTTCCCCGGTGAGGAAAGCTTCCCCATACCGGGCATCGGATACCGGGTAACATTCATCGACCACCTCATCCGCGGCTTATCCACTCCCATCCATGAATTTCTTCGTGGATTGCTCTTTGTGTACGGGTTACAGCTGCACCAGCTCACCCCCAATTCCATCCTCCATATTTCTATCTTCATCACCCTCTGCGAGTGCTTTCTCGGGACCCATCCCAATTGGGCCCTGTGGAAACGCATTTTCCTCATTCGCCGCAACAGCTCCCACAACACCGCCTACAATGTGGGTGGCGTTGTTATCTACGTCCGCCCAGACGTCGATTACTTTGATGTCAAGTTCCCTGACTCTGTTCAAGGGTGGCGCAAGAAGTGGCTCTATATCCGCGAGGAGGACATCGACTCGCAGGAATACAATATCGCGCCCTTCAACGGTAACGAGAAGATCCTCCGACGTTGGTCGTGGGACGCTGAAGCTACCGTCAAAGAGAAATCGGCGACAGAGGCGCTGATGAAGCGCATCCATGAGCTCCAGAATACCCGCGGCAAAGAGTTGTCGGGTATTCAAATCACTGTTTACTTTCTTCGGTTCCGGGTGCAGCCTCTACAGGCTCGCAAAAACCCTCTCTGGATGTATGATGGCGACAAAGATGTGAACCGCGTGTCCAAGGATCTATCGGTCAAGGACTTGGAGAAACTTGTCCGAAAGATCTCATCGCTGAGCAAGAAAGACGCCATTCCAACCTCCTGTCGCGTGGAGCCGTATAGCGGCACCAACGCCCTCCCCCAGGTAATCTATCTTTGTCCTCGACGAATTTCATTTTTTCGACTACTAGTTTGCTGTTTATTGATATAATTTCTTGTCGATATATCTTTGTCTTATGCAGAAGCATCAAATTGTATCGTCTCTTCGTCCCCTTCCCGAAGGTGGGGAAGTCGAAGAACGAACCGTCGTTACCGACGACGCCCAGGTCACTTCTCGCCCTGAGAGCGAAGTTGCTGGATCACACAAATCCGCGGCTTCCTCTGAAAGAGAAGCTGAATCCGAGGCTTCGGAATCAACCCATTCTATCCCTTCCGCTGTTTCTCCAAGGAACAAAAGGAAAAGGGGTGATGCGGAAGGCTCCGGCACCTCCAAGCTTAGCAGTTCTCCTGTCGAAGAGACTGCTCCAGAAGAAACTGCTCCCGAAGAGGAGGAGCCCTTCAACGCCTATGATGCTGCCCTTGTCAGCTCGTAAGTTATCTTGACGCCTTTTTCTCTTTATGCATTGTGTTTCGAGTAATCTCACACTATCTTTTTCACAGTGGCGACGAAGAAGAGGAACCTGCCGCCAATGTGACCGCTCCTATGAGCACGTCGCAAACTTTGGCTTTAAAGGATACTCACCGTACGGCAGAGGAAACCTCGCCTCCTCAGCTAGATCTGCAAGGGTCAACTCCTGCCACCAGCCTCTGAGCTTCCTCACCAAAGAGGGCGAGGATTGAGCTAAGCAAAGAATTCAACATAGCCGGGAGTTCGGCGACTCCTTCTTTGGACTATGTAAGTCTGCTACTTTTTGGTTGCTATTTGTCGAGTTTTCTCCGCTCTGAACCTTTTCCGTCATCTTCCTTTTCCACAGCCTCTGATGCAACATTTCATCAGTCTCGGTACTCAATTTACTGGGTATCGCGACACTGTTAATGGACTGAGAGGTACACTAGCATATGAACTATCTTGTCTTTTTATCTTGTAAACTTGCATTGTCCTTATGTTAGTTTGACTCCTGCTATGTTTCCCTTCAACAGAGGCTCTCGTCACAGCTAACAAGCGGGCTGATGACCTCGCCATCAAGCTCGAAAAAAGTGAGGAAGCTCGCAAGAAGGCCGAGAAGGATGCTGCCTCTATTGAAGATCTTCGAAAGAGGCTCCATAAAGCGGAAACTGCTTTGAGTGACAAGATCACCCAGCAGATTGCTCGTGAAGAAAATGTTATCGCCCGCCTGGAGTCGCAGAATCGGCGCTTTGTTAGTAAGTTCGCTAGTCAATCTTGACTGTCTTTTCACCGATTTTCCTCTCCTTCTTTTTGCTGAGAACCCAAGTTTCGTTTCAGCAGGGAAGATGAGTCAAGATTTTGAACTGCAAAAGCCTGAAGATGACCGTCTTCTCGACACTCTTTCTCTTCTTGAGATTCATGGGGATCTAGTGCGCCGTAGTATCTTTGATGCTCAGGCTGCATTTTCGCGCTTGTTCCCCTACTTCTTCCCGAAGAAAGAGCAGCCCGGCACCTTCGCTGCCCTTACCAAATGCTTCGTCCCCGAAGAAGATCTTGGGCTAGCTCTTCGGCAAGAAAACTTAAAGATAGGCATTGAAGGCACCATAGCTTTGGTTGCCGAAAGCCAACAAAGCGTCGACTGGGCGAAAGCCGGCGAGACAACGAAACTGAAGACGGAGAAGTGGCAAGCCCTGATCAGGGCTGCCAAACCCCACTAAAAGAAGATCCTCGCCTTCCTCGGATACAAGCCAGCTCCTTCCTCCAGTTCCGCCAAACTGGAGGTCAAGTAGATTATCTTGTCTATTTTTTCATTTTCCTTTCTTTTGACACTGTCGTCGTAGTTATAGCTTGCGGCAGCGTACCATTGGTTCACTAGGATCCAATCTTTTGTAATGACTATGTAAATATCTTGAGAATCAATGGAAGTTTATTTTGCTTGATGATTGATGTCGAGATTTTCTTTCCAGTTGGTATTTGACAACTATACTGCAACCCCTCGTCCTTCCGATGCTTTACCTGCTTCCTCCTACTCGAAGAAAACACCAGTCGATGATTTTACTGAAGATTCTTCGAACGCGAGCCTGTCACAAGAACTAAGTGATCTTCGACAACAACTTCAGTCGATGAAGAAACAGGCTATTATGATCATGGACCGATTTCGCAAATCGTCGGAACGAGAAAAGGTAGCTCTCCAAGAGGACAAAGAAGCTTTAGCGTTAAGAGATACTGCAGTTGCCGAAGCTGCTCAGGCCGTTTCTCGAGAAGAGTATATGCTCAATTTACTGACTGATGCAAGTTTGGATATGGCAGGTATGCCTCTCGAGCTTTAATCCTGATGAACACATGTTCCCTTAATTTCTACTCCTCATTTTTCCTTTTCCCTTGATAGGTTCCTTTCTGGATTCTGCTGTTTAAGATCAACGAGTTGAGACGAGCTCGAATCTCCTTGTTAAACTTGCACTGGAAAATGATTCCAGTTTTTGGTCATCCCCAGATCGAACTCGATGAATTGCCAGATTCCAAGATCGTGCAGGCCAGGTTCGGCAGTATCTTGAATTTTGCACCAAGACACTGGCCATGGTTTATAATGCCATGTTCCCCCGAAATGTTCAGCCCAAAACACCTCCTGAGCTGATGAACGAATTCAAGAACTCTCAGCAAATCCATGGTTTTGTGAAGGCTCAATTGGTAGCTGGCGCTAGATTTGCCCTGATAATGCTGCAGATCTGTCACTCCAAGTTGGAGATGACCAAGGTGGTTGAAACTGTTCACGCCAAATTGAAGAAACGACGAAGGTTCGTCGACAAGATCAATGACAGGGTTACACCAGTAGCCGAAGAAATGATCGATGACCTCCTTCGGATGGACGATGACTTCTTCATGGAAGGCCATTACGCTGATTTCATGGGTGCCTCTGCCGACGAAGACAGAGTGAACATTGATGACCTAATAGGTCATAACTGAGAATCTGTTTCTTAGATAGCTATTTTTCTTGACGAAAGTGCCCTGTAAATTATAAACACTATATATTGTAAAATAATTGTATGTTCTTTCTTTTCCCTAGCCCCCGAGTATCTCGGTGGCTAGTGTCTTTATTTTCGTTATCTTGCGAGGTGTTTTCAACCAAGGCAAAAAACTAGTGAGTTTGTATATTGTATGAATGACAAACTTTGTCGGGTAATAAGCCCCCGAGCCTATCGAAGAAAGAAGATGTATATCATCAATATCTTTACTATATTGTAGCACCGCGAGCCTGCCTCATTAAAACCTTCCAGCCCCACTCGGTGCCCTGAAAGGAAAAGAGTGCGTCTGAAAACTCGCGGGCGTTTCAGTACATTGTATGTTTACATATATATCTTGGCTCAAGCGTAGAAACTCCTAAGTTGCGCCACGTTCCAGGGATTTGGCTCTGCAATCCATGTCTTCTTGTCCTTTATCATGTACGTTCCTCCTTCAATTACTTCGGTGACGATGTACGGGCCTAGCCATGGAGACTCGAGTTTTTCATGGCTATCTTGCGTGAGCCGAAGAACTAAGTCGCCAACTTGGAAAGATCTTGGTCGCAATCGTCGACTGTGATAATTTTTCATGTCCTGCTGGTATTTGGCGACTCTTGATAATACCTCGTCTCGAGCTTCGTCAAGTGCGTCCACATCATCTTCCAGTGCCTTTCTCGAGTTTTCTTCGTCAAATTCCGCCACTCTCCGGGAATTGTGTTATATCTCTATTGGTAGTACTGCTTCGGCTCCATGAACCAGAAAAAATGGAGTTTCTTGTGTCACTGTATTGGGCGTCGTTCGTATACTCCATAGCACGCTAGGAAACTCCTCTGGCCATGTGTGTCGAGCTTTTTCCAATGGTGCTAACAGGCGCTTCTTGATGCCGTTGCAGATGATACCGTTTGCTTTCTCGACTTGACCATTGGTTTGCGGGTGCGCAACTGACGCAAAATGTAGCTTGATGCCTACTTCTGCGCAATAATTCCTTTGAAGTAAAATTGCTGCCATTGTCTGTGACGATGCTATGAGGAACTCCAAACCGAAAAACGATGCTTTTGATGAACTTGACCGCTGATGCTGCGTCTGGTGAGTTTATTGGTTTTGCCTCAACCCACTTGGTGAACTTGTCGACAGCTACGAGCATATACTCGTATCCTCCTGGCCACACCTTATGCTGTTTGCCCACCATATCGAGACCCCATTGAGCAAAGGGCCACGACAATGGTATTGGCATCAGCTCTGCTGCCGGAGAAGGAGGTTTCGCGGCAAACCTTTGGCACGCATCACAAGTACGCACTATGTCCTTTGCATCTTCGATTGCTGTTAGCCAGTAGAACCCTGCTCTGAAAACCTTGGCCGCAATAGCTCGACTGCTTGCGTGGTGTCCGCACACTCCCTCGTGCACATCCTTTAAAAGCACTCGACCTTCTTCAGCTGTGATGCACCGCTGCAAGACTCATGATATACTTCGCTTATAAAGCTCGCCCTTAACCACAGTGAAGGCTTTGGACCATCGAATAACTCGCCTTGCTTCTACTGGATCTTCAGGTATTTCCTTCCTTGAAATATATGCAATATAGGCCTGCATCCAAGGGACTTGTACCACCATCACCTCATGTGACTCTTCTTCATCTCCCAATATACTTGCCTCTATTGCTGCTGGAGCCCCCGAGCCTTTCTCGACTTTTTCCTTTTTCTTTGGTTGTTTCCTCGCCTTAGTCGATCTTTCACTTATCTCCTCCCAAAATACTCCCGGTGGTATCGCTAAACATTGTGACCCGATATTTGCCAGAACGTTGGCTTCATCATTACTGAGTCTGCTAACATGATTCACCTCATACCCGTCGAAAAGCTTCTCTAGTTCATTGTATAACTATTTGTACGCTATCATACTATCATTGACTACGTCACATTGATTCATCACTTGTTGAGCCACTAATTGGGAGTCGCCGAATATTTTTAATCGGGTCGCACCACAAGCTTTCGCCATCTTCATCCCATGTATCAACGCTTCATATTCTGCCTCGTTGTTAGATGCGTTAGGAACGTCATCCGCAGTACATATTTCAACTTGTCTACTTGGGGTGAAACTAGTATTACGCCTGGTCCAGCTCCTTCGAACCTCTTGGACCCGTCGAAGTTCATAGTCCAGGTTCTCGATAAATCAGGAGGTCCCGTATTTTGCAGTTCCATCCATGCGACGAAGTCATTTCTGCGACTTTATTGCTTTTCTTTTGTCATACGTGATGTCCCGAGGGGAAAGCTCTATTCCCCAAAGGGAGACACGACCCGTAGCTTCCGGGTTGTTTAGTATGTTTGACAATGGTGCCTCATTGACCACTATTATCGGATGTGCCGAGAAATAGTGTCGCAACTTTCTTTGTTGTAAACACTCCGTACGCCACCGATAATACGGTATCGTGAAGGCGATAAAACTTCACTGATGAAATATACTGGCCTTTATACTCCATGGAGTTTCCCTTCTTCTTCGCGCTCAACCACAAGTACTGTGCTGACCACCTGAGGTGTGGCCGCGATATATAACAAGAGAGGTTATTTTTTGTTAGGTGCCACCAATATTGGTGGTGTCGAAATTCTGCACTTGAGATCCTCAAAAGCTCTGTCCGCTTCTTCGTTCCACTCGAACTTTTCTCCCTGTTTGATTAAGGCGTAAAACGGCAACGCCTTTTCTCCTAGCCTGGCGACGAATCTGCTTAAAGCTGTGACTCGCCCAATTAACTGTTGTATCTCCTTTAACTTTGTTGGCTTCCACATTGTCACGATGGCCTGAATTTTCTCCGGGTTAGCCTCGCTTCCTCTCTTGCTGACACCAGAAAACCGAGAAGTTCTCCGAGAGCCGAAAGAGCACTTCGTCGGGTTTAGCTTGAGGCAGAACTTGTCGAGGTTTTCAAAGGTTTCCTTGAGATCATCGATCAATGTTGACCCTTTCTTTGTTGTTATGACGACATCGTCAATGTATACTTGAACGTTCTTGCCAATCTGTGTGGCAAGGCACTTTTGCATCATCCGCTGATATGTTGCACCCGCATTTTTCAATCCAAAGGGCATTGTTCTATAGCAGAACACACCGTAGGGTGTTATGAAAGCTGTTTTGACCTCATCATCTTCTTTCAGTCGAATCTGGTTGTAACCAGAATATGCATCCAAGAAGGAAAGACGTTCGCAGCCTGCCGTGGAGTCGATGATTTGATCGACCCTTGGGAGGGGGAAGTGATCCTTTGGACAGTGTTTATTGAGACACGTGAAGTCGACGCACATGCGAAGGACCTCTGTGTTTTTCTTAGGGACCAGCACTGGGTTTGCTACCCACGTGGCCTCTGTGTGTATTTCTTTGATAAACCCAGCTTCTCTGAGTCGATAAATTTCTGATAGCATAGCTTTACGGTTTGGTTCCGAAAAACGCCGCAAAGGTTGTCTGATTGGCCTGGCCAATGGATCCAAGTTAAGGGTGCTCGGCAAGTTCCCTGGGTACTCCTGGCATGTCGGCTGGACACCATGCAAAGATTTCCCAGCGCTCACGGAGGAACTCGACGAGCGCGCTTTCCTATGCGAGGTCCATGTTTGTGGCGATAGCTGTCGTCTTCTTGGGATCTGGGTGTATCGCACTTCCTTCGAGTTCTTGGTGGTATCAAAGGTTGGTTCTTTGAGAGGCCTCCCTACATCTGGCAACGTCGTAGTATGTTGTCAGCTTTGACGCTATACATTCTGCATCCCGAAAGTTTCGACGATGAAAATCCTTGTCACACTTATCCGCTAGCGCAAAACTGCCTTTCACTGTAATTGGTCCCTTAGGTCCAGGGAACCTCCACAACAAGTATGTGTAGTGTGGTACCGCCATGAATCTGGCATATGCGGGTCGTCCCAATAGAGCATGGTACTGTGATGGGAAATCCACGACTTCGAACTCCAGCCTTTCTATCCTGTAATTCTCTCGGGTTCCAAACTGAACGTCGAGATTGATCTTCCCCAGTGGGTAGCTTGGCTTATCTGGTGTGATACCATGAAAATGTGTATCCGTTGGTTTTAAGTTCACCAAGGATATATTCATTTTCCTCAATGTATCTGCGTACATAAGGTTTAAACTGCTGCCCCCATCTATAAATACTCGTGATACGTCGCAATCACCGCTGGTAAGATTAAAGCTGATTGCCCTGGTCGAGGAACTTGCTGCGGGTGGTCCGCTATGGTGAAGCCAATATCTTGTCCCGACCAATTCAAATACTCTATTGTTGGTGGAGGCATCTTCTCTTCCATGAAAACTTGTCGCGAAATTACTTTCTGAGCTCAATTGGATGGCCTGGCTTTCTGGATCATCGAGACCGCACCATTAGTGTCGATATAAGAAGGCGGGTGTGGAGTTGCCGCTATTCGTAGCTGATGCCGATTTTCGTCCGTGATTGCGGGAGGTGGTGGTAAGTGAATCTCACTCCTTGGCCCCTGAGGGTGTCTATTTGCTGCCTGTGCGTTGGCATGCCATGCAAACCTGTTCAGCGCCTGAAAAGTTCGACAGTCCTTCTGCAAATGTCCTGACTGTTTCTTCCCATTGTTGTCGAGGTAGAAGTGCATTTGGCATGGTCCGTTCATCATATCTTCGGGAGATATATACGGCCTCTGGAACCTTGGACCATTATTTTGCCTATTTGGACGGGGACTATCTCTGTAGTCGCTACGATGTTCACCTCTTTTTTTGATAATCATCTCGATTGTTCCCTCCATTATTTCCTCGGAAGCCAGCCGATATTTGGCCGGGACCGTCATAATCTGAAAACTAGCGAGAAAAACGCCGTCTATTTTGAATGTTTCTGTTGCGATCCTCCTCAGGCGACCTATGTCGCTTATTGTTGACAGCGTCCTCTCCATCTGCCCAACGATTCACTATTTCCATGAGTGCTGCTATTGTTTTTGGGTTGGTCCTTCCCAAGTACTAGATGAAGTCCTTTCTTCGGATCCCACCGACAAAAGCATATATCGCTCTCTCGTCAGATATGTTTTCTGCCGAGTTTTTGATAATGTTCCACCTCTGGATGTACGCCCTCATCGACTCATCATACTTCTGTCGACAGGCTCTCAATTGCTCTATTGACGCAGGTTTCTTGCATGTGGACAATAATTTTTTTACGAACAAGTCCTCGAAGGTCTCCCAGCTGTCGATAGATCCATGTGGTAACTTTTTAATCCATGATCGAGCTGCGCCACTTAAGTATACTTGGATACTTTGCATGGTCGTTGCCTTAGTTCCACCCGTCAACTTCACTGTCTCCAGGTAATCAACCAACCAATCCTCGGGATCTTGCAGCCCGTCGAATTTCTTATAACTGTCAGGCAACTTAAAATCAGACGGGACTCACGTTTTACGGACTCGTCGGGTGAAATAGGGGAGCCCACACATATCTTCATCATCTACTTCTAGTGACGGCCGACGTTCTCTCCTTTCGTGTCGCGCCCTGTCGACCCGTGCTTGTGTTGCTGTGTCTCTTGTCGACGTTCTTGGGGGTTCTTGCACTGCCACTGTAGGTCGTGGACTATTTTGCCTTGCGGCACCTTCGGGAGGTGTGCTTGTACCCGAAAATGATGTCCCCATGGCTCCAACTCCTGCCAAAGCCATGTTATACAATGCCTCTCTTGGATCTCCTGGGGGTGGCCTGTTCGCCAGTATAAAGGCCTGTGTCGCCATATATCCTGCTTCGGAGTTTTTGGGATAATGTTTCCTCTTGTGTCAATCGACATAAAGGACATGTCGAGGTTCTGATCGATGCTCCCTCTCGGCTTCCGGTTTGTTCCAGTCGAGATCTTCCCCATTACGGACATCTCTGTGGTTGTCTCCCGAAGTTCCTGAATGTCGGCTCAACTCAGCCCTTCGCCCTTGACGAAGCGGCAGCTCTTCTCTTTTCGAGTTCAATTCTTTCTTTTTGGAGTTCCCTTCCTGCATGGGCTAATTTATACTGGTACGCCTGCTTCTGCGACTGTTGCAGTGGTATTCATCGGCTCTGTGCCATCCATGGCTCTTGCCGCTCTATCCCAGGCTTCTTGCGGGAGTTGTACCTTTTCTCTTGGTTCAGGACCGATGTATTTGGTGCCCAAACCTCGCATGAGATCAGCGGGATCGACGTATGGATTTCCCAAATCATCGAAAGCCTCTGACGTTTCCGGCTCTGCTCGGCTTGCCTCTCCAATGGCGTAAACTTGATGATATGTTGAAGTTTGATTGTCATCGGAATTGGTGACACCGTCGTATAGATCGGCGAAGACCTCCCGAACAGAAATAGATCGGTCGATGAAGTCGAAATTATCGACACTGTCCGAGTCGCTGCTTATACTTGAGTCCGCAGACGACCCGACGGATATGTTTCTGAGGATCTTGACGAGTTCTCCGCTTGAAGCAGGCTTGGTGGAGGTTGTCGACGAAATCTCTTCATCGCCAGACTCGAACGATGACACCGATCCCGAGGAATCGGAATCAGCCGCAACCGATCTCGACGAATCCGATATTGCGAGACGATGAGACCCCTCCTTCCCGCCGCGGAAGTGGAACCTTCCGAACGCCATGTCCATGGGCTCCTCCAGATATGCATATGCATCCATACGGGAGGGTGGGTGAGGAACAAAATCGACTAGAGCGGTTTCGATCTGTTTAC
This sequence comes from Lolium multiflorum, assembly GCA_030979885.1. NCBI lineage: Eukaryota > Viridiplantae > Streptophyta > Magnoliopsida > Poales > Poaceae > Lolium > Lolium multiflorum. The sequence continues at coordinate 240,588,126 of CM061749.1, read as the reverse complement.
CTCGATCCATCGCATTGCTTGCTACCGAAGATGTTGACGATGTTGAACGTGCCATCGAGATCAGATCCTTATCGCCTCTAATCCCCACAGACGCGCCAATTGACAAGGGATTAACTTGTCAATGTCTACAAGTTGTAGACTAGGATTTTGTTGGAAGTAGAGGGCAAGTAGATCTCGAAGGTTTCAGCCGGAAAAGTACTTGACTGCTATGAAAACTAGGGTTGCGTGAATAATGATTCGATCCTTTCTTTGTCCCTCGACTCCCCCTTATATAGGAGGTGGAGCCGAGGGTTTCGTGATGTACAAGTTACAAAGTCCGGGAGACTATCTGAGTCTGTCCCGTAATAGTTACAAGTCGATATTCCTAATACAACTCTATCTTTCCAAACTATTTCTGACTGGGCTTCCAGGCTTCATAAACTTCGGGTCGTGGGCCTTCAGTAAACCCCGGGTATCTTCTTCGGCAGGCCCATTGGGGATGCCTATGTCAACCGTCGCTTCCATCGTTCCCTCGGTGGGCGCCCCCCCCCCTCCGTGTCAATCAAGAATTGCGCGTCCATCTTCCCGTACTCTTACATGTCATTTCCATCATCAGCTTCATACTCTTCAAACCCGGGCTCGTCGAACTCGAGCTCGAGGGGCGGCATAAGTTCTTCGGCCAGGGGAGGTGGCGGCGGAGGTGGAGATGGTGGTCTGCCGTGACCGTTGAGGCTGAGCATAGCATAGGTTCTGGCATGGAGGCGCGACATTTTGTGGAGGCTGGCGCGGAAGAACTACGGCGGGTTGTGATGCCGCTAGAGAGGAATATTGAGTTTTTATAGGCGGAGGCGGCACAACAAGAGCCGGGAAAAGGGCGGAAAGCAGTAGGGAAAAGGGCGGGAACATGCGGGTTGCGGCGACGCGTGAAGAAGGGGCAGCGCCGACGAGACGTCTTGCCTGCTTCCGCCTCGTAAATCGTCGCCAGCATTAAGGAAAAGCTTTGGCGCTTCGGTTCTGTACCGATGACACAATGTTGCGTCCGACGCCCCCCAATGACCCATATGTAGTGGGGTTAGGCTCGGGGCGCCGGACATTTTATTCAGCCGCACCGTTTCAGTTTTTGAAGAGCGCGACTGACGTCAGTCAAATATTTCAGCATGGCTCAAATCGTTTTGGGGAACAATTTGGTGGATGCCACTGGAGATACTCTAACCTATAGGAGATCAAGCGTGTCTTTATGGCTTTAGTTTGTTTTGACAAATGATATCTTAAAAGTCAAAACATTCAACTTGCTCTCCAAGTTGGCACTACAAACATAAATCGAAAGTCATGAGCTGACTTGGGTTACAAAGGCTAATCCACGTGTATTAAATAAAACATAGGTGACAGTAAGAGCATCTCCAGTCTTATCTATAATATCTATAAAATCTATAAAATTGATCCCACTATATTTATTTAATGTTTGTAAGCTATACATGCAATGTTGGAATTTTGGCCCATATTGGACCAACGCAATAAATATTCCAGAAATTCCTAATAAATCCTAGAGGCCCACATGGCCCATTCATGCATGGCAGGGGTGGGACAAAAGTTTAGTCCCACATTGCTAGTTGAAGAAGAGTTGGAGCAGCTTATAAGGGGAGCTCTTCATAACATTTGCAAGAGAGAAATAATAGGATGAAATAGGAGCTGACCACACGCGCGCTCCTCCTCCGACGACGCCGCTCGCTCGCCTCGTCGCGTCGCGTCGCGCCGCGCCGCGGTTTGCGGGAATGCCTCGAGCCTCTCTCTCTTTCTTTTTGCCACTCATGAATGGGTATATGAACATACGCCTACCACTCGGTTCCAAAGCTTTGCGCCGCCGCTCAAGACTTCTCCATCCCGTCTACCGGCGTGCACCGCTGGACGGGACAGCAGGCCTCCGGAACCCCGTCTCTTGTGATCCTGTACGGGAGAGAGCCGATAAGGTTTTTGGGGAGCGCTCTAGCGCGACTGCTGGCTTCGACATCGACACGGAGGCCGACGACTACTTCCCCAACGAAGACTTCTTCCCCGACATCAGCAACCTCTTCAACGACATGGCTCTCAACGGCGACAACGTCAACGCTGGTTCCTCTTCTGCACCGTATGTCTTCTTCTCTTCATTTTGTGAGATCATGATGCTCTTCCTTATCTTACCAACATGTCCAGGCTCGTTATCAGGAAACACATTGCTCTTATCAATCAGTTTAGATTTGTTGATCCTTTACTCTATGGTGATTTGCATGACTAGTTTATTCTCAAACTTTTTAGTCATGTTTTATCCACTGTTTTCTTTGATTAAATTATGGGGAAAATTGCTAATATATCCAACAATCCAAAAACCTTATAGGCATTATTCCCCGGTTAGCTTTGCTTCATCTCTTAAGCCTCCTCCTTTCGAGGGCGTGAATTACAAGAGGTGGCGTGCGAGAGCTATTCTCTGGCTTACAACCATGAGATGCTTTGACGCCACTAAGGGCAAGCCTGAAGGAGAGCTTACTCCCCTCGAGGAGAAAGCTTTTGAGGATGCCGACACCCTTCTGAGGGGTGCTATCATCAGCGTTCTTGGCGAGAACATTGTTGACTCGTATTTGTCCATCCCTACGGGCAAGGATATGTGGGACGCAATCGAGGCCAAGTTTGGGGTCTCGGATGCGGGCAGTGAATTGTATGTCATGGAACAATTTTATGACTTCAAGATGACTAATGAGCGCTCCATCGTTGAGCAGGCTCATGAGATACAGTCCATTGCTAAGGAACTTGAGCAGTTCACTTGTGTGTTGCCGGACAAGTTTATTGCCGGAGGTATCATTGCCAAGCTTCCTCCTTCATGGAGGAACTTTGCTACTTCTCTGAAGCACAAGAGACAAGAGTTCTCCACTACGGATCTCATTGGGTCTCTTGACATGGAGGAAAAGGCAAGGGCAAAAGACACACGTGCTCGAGGTGTTGAGGGAGGTTCTAGTGCCAACTTGGTACAGAAGAAGAACTTCCAATCCTACAAGTCCAAGAACAAGAACAAGTATGATGGCAAAGGAAAATTTGATGGGAAGAACAAGGCCTCACAGTCTACCAATTTCAAAAGGAAGACCGATAAGAAGAAAGAAGTATGCCATGTTTGTGGTGATCCTGATCATTGGGCTCCCAATTGCCCAAACCGCTTTGACAAGCGTCAGCAAGAGAAAGGCGGCAAGACTGCCAATGTTGTCATTGGAGACACTGAGATGAAGGATGCTGGGTATGGTATATTTCCTACTGTCCTTTCAATATGTCATTCTCCTGAATGGTGGATTGACACAGGTGCCAATGTACACGTTTGTGCTGATATCTCCATGTTTTCTTCTTATCAGGTCGCAGGGACTTCCTCCGTGCTGATGGGCAACGGCTCGCATGCTACTGTTCGTGGTGTTGGTACGGTCGATCTGAAGTTCACTTCGGGGAAGATCGTGCGCCTGAAGAACGTGCATCATGTCCCTTCTATCAATAAAAATCTTGTTAGCGGATCGCTTCTATGCCGTGATGGCTACAAGATTGTGTTTGAGTCCAATAAATTTGTTGTGTCAAAATTTGGAACCTTTGTTGGTAAAGGCTATGAGTGCGGAGGCTTGTTCCGCTTATCCCTGTCAGACGTTTGTAATAAAGTTGTTAATCATATTTGCACCAACATTGAGACAAATGTTTGGCATTAATTCACGTCTTTGTCATGTTAATTTTGGTTGTATGACGCGGCTAGCTAAACTGAATTTAATCCCGAGTTTCAATACTGTAAAGGGTTCTAAGTGTCAAGTGTGTGTTCAAGCTAAGCAACCTCGCAAGTCTCACACGACTGCGGAGGTAAGAAATTTGGCACCTCTAGAACTCATACATTCAGATATTTGCGAGATGAATGGTGTGTTGACGAAAGGTGGAAAGAAATACTTCATGACATTGATTGATGACTCAACTAGATATTGTTATGTGTATCTTCTGAAATCGAAAGATGAGGCGTTAAGTTTCTTCAAAATCTATAAAGCTGAAACAGAAAATCAACTTGAACGAAAGATCAAGCGACTTAGGTCTGATCGTGGTGGAGAGTATTTCTCCAATGAGTTTGACTCATTTTGTGCGGAGCATGGTATAATCCATGAGAGGACGCCTCCCTACTCACCTCAGTCAAATGGGGTGGCCGAAAGAAAGAACCGTACTCTAACTGATTTGGTTAATGCCATGCTAGACACATCGGGTCTCTCCAAGGCATGATGGGGGAGGCGATATTGACTGCATGTCATGTCCTAAACCGAGTTCCCACAAAGAATAAAGAGATAACTCCATTCGAGGAATGGGAGAAGAAAAGATTGAAACTCTCTTACCTACGGACTTGGGGATGTTTGGCCAAAGTCAATGTGCCAATTCCCAAGAAACGCAAGCTTGGACCAAAAACTGTTGATTGTGTTTTTCTGGGCTATGCTTTTCATAGCATTGGCTATAGATTCTTGATAGTAAAGTCTGAGGTATCCGACATGCATGTTGGTACAATCATGGAGTCGAATGATGCGACTTTCTTTGAGGATATATTTCCCATGAAGGATATGCCTAGCTCATCGAATCAGGGGATGTCTAGTACATCTATCCAGGAATTCTCTACAATTCCTGAATCCACCATTCCGATAGAACACCTTGAGAATATGGATGAGGATAACAATGAAGCTCCTAAAAGGAGTAAGAGACAGAGGACTGCGAAGTCCTTTGGTAATGATTTCATTGTGTGTCTCGTGGATGACACTCCCACCTCTATTTCAGAAGCCTATGCATCTCCAGATGCTGACTACTGGAAGGAAGCTGTCCGAAGTGAGATGGACTCCATTTTGGCTAATGGAACTTGGGAGATTACTGATCGTCCTTATGGGTGCAAACCCGTAGGATGTAAATGGGTGTTTAAGAAGAAGCTTAGGCCTGATGGTACAATTGAAAAGTACAAGGCACGGCTTGTGGCCAAAGGTTATACACAAAAGGAAGGTGAAGACTTCTTTGATACTTACTCACCTGTAGCCAGATTGACTACCATTAGAGTACTACTATCACTGGCTCCCTCATACGGTCTTCTCATTCATCAAATGGATGTTAAGACAGCTTTCCTAAATGGAGAGTTGGATGAGGAAATTTACATGGACCAGCCAGATGGATTTGTAGTAAATGGTCAAGAAGGAAAGGTGTGCAAATTGTTGAAGTCTCTATATGGTCTCAAGCAAGCACCTAAGCAGTGGCATGAGAAGTTCGAAAGAACTTTAACTGCTGAAGGCTTTGTTGTAAATGAAGCTGATAAATGTGTGTACTATCGCCATGGTGGGGGCAAAGGAGTCATTCTTTGCTTGTACGTCGATGACATACTGATTTTCGGAACCAATCTGAATATCATCAAGAAGACCAAGGATTTCCTATCTCGCTGCTTTGAGATGAAGGATCTTGGGGTAGCTGATGTAATCTTAAACATCAAACTGTTGAAGGATGAAAATGGTGGGATTACACTGCTTCAATCTCACTATGTGGAAAAGATCTTGAGTCGTTTTGGGTATAGCGATTGCAAGTCTTGTCCAACGCCTTATGATCCTAGTGTGCTGCTTAGAAAGAATAAAGCGACTGCTAGAGATCAACTGAGATATTCTCAGATTATTGGCTCGCTTATGTATTTGGCTAGCGCTACGAGGCCTGACATCGCCTTTGCTGTGAGCAAACTTAGTCGATTTGTCTCAAATCCTGGCGATGATCACTGGCATGCTCTTGAAAGAGTGATGCACTATCTAAAAGGCACTGCGAGTTATGGCATTCACTATACTGGGTATCCGAGGGTACTAGAGGGCTATAGTGACTCAAACTGGATTTCTGATGCTGATGAGATTAAGGACACTAGTGGATATGTATTTACACTTGGTGGTGGCGCTGTTTCTTGGAAGTCTTGCAAGCAGACCATCTTAACGAGGTCAACAATGGAAGCAGAACTCACAGCATTAGACACAGCCACTGTTGCAGAGTGGCTCCGTGAACTCTTGATGAACTTACCCGTGGTTGAGAAACCAATACCCGCTATCCCAATGAACTGTGATAATCAAACTGTGATCATCAAGGTTAACAGTTCTAAGGATAATATGAAGTCATCAAGGCATGTGAAGAGGAGATTAAAATCTGTCAGAAAAATGAGGAACTCCGGAGTTATTGCATTGGATTATATCCATACGTCTAGAAATCTGGCAGACCCCTTCACAAAGGGTCTATCACGTAACGTGATAGATAATGCATCAAAGGAGATGGGTATGAGACCCACCGTTTAAGTTGTCCACAGTGGTAACCCATTCTATGTGATCGGAGATCCCGTGAATTAGAACTGGGAGACAAGCTGTATGTCAACTGAGAGGAAAGTATCCTTACACCTTGTATGATACCACTCCGTAAAAGATGCAATACTTTCCTAATCTGCACGGTAGGCTGATTTATCTTAATGTGTTCTAAGTTGCTTATTTAAGCACAGATGTTGTCCTGCAGAACATCCGTTGAAGAACACACCTATATGAGTTTGGTTGTTAAAACGTCGCAACCTATGGGAGTTGGGTGCTTTCTAATAAACTCATGAAAGGCCATGGAGTATGACGCATAAGCTCCACCCGCGGGGAAGCCCTGCGACGGCCTAGTACCGGTCAAGGCTCTTTGTGAAGCTAGATTAGCAGAAAACTTGCAGTTCAAGGCTTAGTCCACTGTTCAAGTAGCAGTCTAGTGTAGCATAGAGTTCTGTGAAAGTTCAACTTAACAGTCTTCGCTATAGTACCGGTATATAAAACAATGTTTTGGAACCAAAGGCAAATTCTATGTGCCTCTAGGATCTGGTGGGGGATTGTTGGAATTTTGGCCCATATTGGACCAACGCAATAAATATTCCAGAAATTCCTAATAAATCCTAGAGGCCCACATGGCCCATTCATGCATGGCAGGGGTGGGACAAAAGTTTAGTCCCACATTGCTAGTTGAAGAAGAGTTGGAGCAGCTTATAAGGGGAGCTCTTCATACCATTTGCAAGAGAGAAATAATAGGAGGAAATAGGAGCTGACCACACGCGCTCCTCCTCCGACGACGCCGCCGCTCGCTCGCCTCGTCCGACACGACACGCGCGCGGTTTGCGGGAATGCCTCGAGCCGAGAGCCTCTCTCTCTTTCTTTTTGCCACTCATGAATGGGTATATGAACATACGCTAGAAACTGAAACGTTTTTCAGTGGGTTTTGAATACGTAGGCTGTTCAGCTTCGACGTTTCATCTCCTCGCGTGACTTGTTCGGCTCCTCTCTCTGTGCCTAGAGGTCGCTCCTCTCCAGAGATAAATTACGAGACACAACACCATATGCGCCTACCACTCGGTTCCAAAGCTTTGCGCCGCCGCTCAAGACTTCTCCATCCCGTCTACCGGCGTGCACCGCTGGACGGGACAGCATGCCTCCGGAACCCCGTCTCTTGTGATCCTGTACGGGAGAGAGGCGATAAGGTTTTGGGGAGCGCTCTAGCGCGACTGCTGGCTTCGACATCGACACGGAGGCCGACGACTACTTCCCCAACGAAGACTTCTTCCCCGACATCAGCAACCTCTTCAACGACATGGCTCTCAACGGCGACAACGTCAACGCTGGTTCCTCTTCTGCACCGTATGTCTTCTTCTCTTCATTTTGTGAGATCATGATGCTCTTCCTTATCTTACCAACATGTTCAGGCTCGTTATCAGGAAACACATTGCTCTTATCAATCAGTTTAGATTTGTTGATCCTTTACTCTATGGTGATTTGCATGACTAGTTTATTCTCAAACTTTTTAGTCATGTTTTATCCACTGTTTTCTTTGATTAAATTATGGGGAAAATTGCTAATATATCCAACATGCAAGGTATCCACGTCAGCTAATTAGCCTTAACCATTAGATTGAGTCTTGGGCACCCACCAGCCATCGATTCTTATACTACTAGCTAGGAACCAAACATGCACACACTGGTAGAAAAAAGGCCATCGGTCGCGGTGCGCAACTGCCATTGGTCGCGGTTGCGCAACCGCGACCAATTAAGCGCGACTAAAGCCCCCAGTCGCGGTTCCTTACGAACCGCGACTAAAGGCGCCTCCACGTGGCCGCCGGTCCGTCGGCTGAGGACATTTAGTCGCGGTTGGCTCCCGACTAAAGCCCCTCCGTCCACCAGCTGGCCACCGAGCGCGCTGGGCCCAGGCCTTTGGTCGCGGTTCGCCTCACGAACCGCGACTAAAGAGCCATTGGTCGCGGTTCTTACATTTTCGCGACTAATGGGGCTGGACGGAAGGCCTTTTTTCTACCAGTGACAGGGCCGGCCAACCAACCATAGAGGCATAGACGTTTCTTCTCCTCCCCCCATGAATTGGAAGAGCATTCTACTCCCTTCATGTATCCCACGATCTCATATTACTCCGGCCTTCTATTTCCTGTAACGGACCCAACTCTTTGGCAGTTATTTCTCTTTTATCGGAAGCCCCACACTCTTTTTAATCCTCTCTTTCACAACCTAGGAGTCGGACTCTAAGCCTGCTCTTGTGTCTTCTCTCCACATCGTCAAATTTGTTGGAATTGCTTCCATGAGTAGAAGGACAGACGATCGATGGAAAGAGCGGCGTATGCATTGGATCTGGCCACTGTTTGGTCGGGGAAGAGATCCAGCTGGCAAAAATGCAGCGCCAACTCGAACATGAAGGACACGGTGTTATGCACATGCAGGAGCAGCTACCACCGGTCAAACGATCTCCCCCATGAACTCCTGGAGCGGTAGAACTTCCAGATAAAGACTTTTCTTTTTTGTTTCTCTACTTTCCCACCAGGGCTCACACCGGAAAATAATCAGAACAGGCTAAGGCCATGTCCAATGGCAGGCGCCTAAGTAGACGCTTAGGTGGGGAAATAACAGGGATTAATCCTGGCGTCTATCGAGACAGTCCAAATCTCCAACGCAGGCCTACTAGTTTGAGGTGCTTATTTCTCCAACTGAACCATCCTGATTTTTATACGGGAGGCAAAATCCTATCTAAGCGGCCAGTGCATCGTTTTGCGTCCAGGGCTCCAGGCAAGAAATTAAGCGCCCACAGCCTGGGATCGTACGATGTAACTGCTTGTTGGCCTGGAAATAGATCCTAGACCCTAGCGTCTGCCCTTGGCGTCCCCGTTGTACATGCCCTAACAACAATGCATGGGTTCTGGAGTTGTGGCCTAGGTGGAAGGTAAGAAAATTTCCTTATAAGCAATCATGTTTCTGGGAGCTTTTTACATGCATGTGTCCCTACTTTTTTTTTTCCTTATAAGCAATCATCTGTGTACAGCGGACTACCCCTCCTCTCTTTTATTTCCTCATGCTCTATGTATTTTCTGCAGCTCTATTTGTAGTAGTTTTAAGTGTATTTCTTTCTAGCAGTCGTTCCGTGAGAGAAAAGACATGTCTACATCAGTTAATTTGTTTGGTCCAACAAGTATGTTCCAAGTGTATGTCTTCTACACACATTTTCTAACCGTCACTCTATATTCTGCGTTGCCAAATGATACACTTTACATGGGTTGTTTACCATGATTAAAGAATTGTCATGCTCTCCTAGAATTGTAGTGCCTACTATACCCTTCTTCCAGCAGCTCATATCTTCATGCCAAATGATTGTTACATTCTTGCATGCTAACCAAAGGTCATTTCATATCTTCGAAATTTCAGAATGATAGTACCACATTTTGTGTATATACAAAAATCATCTATATTTCCGCAGCAACGCGCGGAGTGTCAACTAGTTCCTCAAACGACGCTCCGGCAGAAGCGCCATATTAGTTAGTTGGGGGACACTGCAACATGGTGTCGCGTTTTGGTGCTCCCGTTTCCAGCCGCGTCCACCAAAACGTGACTTCCAAGCAAAAAAAGCAAGTGTAAAAAACGTATCCAGTGTCCCTGATAGAGCCTCTATACACAAGGATGGGCTGGGGACGCCCGTCATATTTGGGGCACATTCGGACTGAAGCGGCCTTTGGAACGCGCAACTGGGGAGGTTAAAATGTCCAGCATGCTCTAAATACCTTTGGGGGTCGCGAATGGAGATGCTCTAAGAGCAACTCTAACAGAGCCCTAAAACTGATTTTTTCCAGCGGATTTACGAGTTCGACCCGAAAACATCGTAGAACAGCGCCTGAATCGGAGGTCCGACCCGTAAAACTTTCTCGGGGGCCCGAGAAGGTGAGCGCACGGCCCCTATTTATACCGGTCGCGGAGTGGAGTAGGGCTCGAAAACCCTACTCACCGCTGCCGCATCAGCTTCCTCCGCCGTCTGCGTGCTTCCACTTCCGGCGAGAAATCCCGTCGTTGCCGCCGCCGCATCGTCTCTTCTGCGACCTCCACCATGACCGTATGGCCGGTGCCGGCAGCGGCGGGAGGGGAGACGAGCGGATTGGCGGCAGCAACTCGTCGGCGCCCCCACCCCCATCTTCCGCTCGAACAACGGAAATGGAATCACTCGGAGGGAGCGCGGAAGCGAAGCGCGCGCAAGGTGGACAAACTGGGGGCTGACGCCACCGGGGAAGCTCGCCCGCTACGCCAATAGCGGCGAGGGCTCTTCCTCCGGCGCGTCGGGCTGTGCCCTTGCGCCGCCCGTCAATGACAACAACGAGGAGGAGGAGGAGGAGGAGGAGGAGGCGGCGCCGGCGCACACCGTCTTCAACTCGGCGGACTACATCCTCAACAACGAGGAGGAGGCAATGGTGATCCAATAGGTCGCCGTCATTTCGGAGGCCGAGGCGCGAACGCTTCCGCCGCGAGGAGGCGCAGAAGGAGGCCGCCATCCGCTGCTTGAAGCAGGAGGTCATCGACCTCGACTCCGAGTAGGTCGCCAACAGCGGCGTCCTCCACCACGCGTAGAGGCCCCGGTTGGCCCGAAAATTAGGTCGCACCGCGGAGGCAATCTATATGTAAATGCATTCTGCGATCGCAACTATGCACCTATGCAGTTCAATTTCAGTTTGTTTGCGATGATCAATTCTACCGCCATATTTAAATTTTGTTTTTTTGGTTCTGAGTGTTGTTCTACGTCATCTTTGAATTCGCTCGAAAATTAATTTTCGGAAGACTGAACTTCCGTTTTTCAGATGATGGGCACTTACTGAACTCCATATAGATATAGCCTGACGAAACTGAAAATCCACATTCGCTGCAGCCCCTAGTCTAGCACCAAGCCACCAAACCCTTGTCGACAGCAAGCGCAAATCCCACTTCCCTGTGCTCGCTAGCCATCTCCAGCCCCAAATCCAGCCGATGGAGGAGGGCGCCGGAATGCCCCGCCGCCGTAGCCCGCCCCTGCATCCCCAGATCCAAGCGAGAGACGAGGGAGCTGGAGTGGACCGCCGCCGCAACCCCCGCCTCCATCCTCAAATCCAGGCGAGTGAGGAGGGCGGCGGAATAGCCCACCGCAGCAGCCCGCGTCTTCATCCCCAAATCCACGCGAGCGAGGATGGCGCCGGATTGATCCGCACCTCGCCGGTGGAGTCTGCATCCCTGCCGGACGACGACGATATGCTGCGGGAGATCCTCCTCCGTCTCCCCCCTCAGCCGTCCTCCCTACCCCGCGCCTCCGCGGTCTGCAAGCGTTGGCGGGGACTCGTCACCGACCCCAAGTTCCACCGCCAGTTCCGCGCTCACCACGGGAAGCCCCCACTTCTCGGCATATTCGAGTTGAGCAACAAGGGGATCGTGTTCAAACCCACCCTGGACGCTCCTGACTGCATCCCTTCCCAGCGATTCCACCTTGGACGCTACAGCCAGCGCTGGCATTACGATTTGCTCGATTCCCGCCACGGTCTCGTCCTTGTCAAAGACAGGAACCAGAGTCAGGTTGTTGTGTGCGACCCCATCACCGGCCACCACCGCTGCTTGGCTGTTCCGTCCGAGTTAAGGATGGACAACCTCGGAGGGGCGGTGCTCTGTGCTGCTGGTGACCATGGCCACGTCCACGTCGGCTGCCACCCAAACCCCTTCAAAGTGGTCTTGCTGTCCACGGCTACAACTGCCTGAGTGATCTCATGCTGGTTCTACTGGTTCTCCCTGAGTGATCTCATGCTTAAATTTGATTTGGATGAGCACATCCTAGCTGTGATTAGTGTGCCTCCCGTTACAGATGATAACCACTATCGAAACCGTCGGATTATCCTTGCTTCCAAATGTGGCAGAGGAACGTCAATGGTCATGGTGTTGTCACATGGCTGCCTTCGAAGACCATTGACATATATACATTTCTAGGACTCCCTTCTCAGATTGGGCTAGTGTCAGCACGGCTGCTGGGTTATGATGAGGATACTGATGAAATATTTGTATATGTGAGGCCCAATGTCTATGGGGTTCAACTTAAGTTGATGCAGTCTAGGAAACTTAATGAAACCACTACTGTCAGTCCCTACTATCTTTTCAAGAGTTTCTATACACCAGGTGATTGCTCATCTTTAGCCCTTATATTGTAGGCTTAACCTAGTGTGGTTATGTTTTGTACATGATTGCTAGGATACCTTCATTGTGCTTCTCAAGTCACTAACAACTTAAGCTTAATCAGGAATTATCGATTTGCTAGACAATCAAACTTATAACTGTATTCTTATATGTTAGTATTAGTTGTATTATTCATGGTAGATCTAAATCTAATGCCAAATGAGTAAAGATATAAAATCAAATGTCAATTAATAACTTGGTTGGTATGTTTGGAATCTCATTGCTAGTTGTATTATTTTATCCATTACTTGTATCGGCTCTAGTCTTTCTACTTTACCCTGTGAAATAATTGTTTTCCTTGTCACTTGATGAAGATCCTGAAAAATTAATGGTTTTTCTTCTCTTGAATTAAGGTCCATGTATTTTAAATCGAATGCCCAAGGTCTTCTATTGCTCGAGTTTATTAGCTTTGCCATGTTTTAATTTTGTCTGCCTGACATGAAGGGGGATAGTTTATACTAGAGTCCTTTTTTTCTTATCAGCTAAATTCGTCATTATGAGGTAGCTAACTATAATACTTTCAGGAATATGGCTTGCATTTTACAATAGATGTAGTTTTGTTTTCTATTGCTAGTATCAAGAGCGAAATATAGATTGTCTATAAAGTATGAGTTAAAAAGTGAGTTGTTTGGCTCAAGTTTTATTTGTCAGCTCATCTAAATGACTGACTCAATGATACATTGATACTTCTCCTATCCATTTGTCTTTTCCTCAAAACTGTGAATTGTCTAACTTGTTATGCTTCTAGGCACAGCGATTCACGAAGGTGGCGAAGCTGACATGTTGCACGATCCATAGGACAACTATGTCTGGTTTGGTGTGCTAATGTGCTGAAATGGTCTGAAGGTAAAGAACATCTTCTAAATATAGCTTGTGAGATTTGTCATGTGTGATCCTTTTTTTTTTTTGGAAAATACTTGGCCGCCAATATGGGTAGCATGCACCCTCAAACTACTTTCATTCGGCAATATGGATTCACGTATATGAATGACCGAGGCAAACAATTAAAATGAAGGTGATACCAAGTAAAAACTAAGAAGATACTCTTTAGATTAGATTGTAAATGATTCCATATCATCCAAATGTTGTAGGTGTTGGTGTTGGAATGTCCTCACGCCTAGGCCATGCCCAAAGTTCACTATTGGTTTAGCTGTTTCATAATTGTTAAGTTGAAAGCAATATATAAGTGTCCTATTTGTTACTACAGACATCAGTCACATCATTCAATTTGCACAACAAATTTGTGTGAAATGACTGACAGGTTTATTCGGTTGTCATCGTGTTCCTATGAGCTACAGACCATCATATGATATCTGCTACAGAGCTCCTTTCCATGTTTTTGAGCTGATGATGAGTTTGCTTCTCCAGATGAAGGGATGGCTGCTGCGGTTCTCGACGAGTCTATTGCGGTCGGCAGTGTTAACATGTTATCTGCATTTTTTTTTAAAACTCTAGACTAAGCCTATCCCGTGAATACGTGATGATGTCTTTCTTGAATAATTTTTCGTACCTTTGGTATCTGCACTCTTCATCTATTCTTTGTGGGCAACTTTTATTTGGAAAATTGTATAGATGGCATGTGTAAGGCTTCTGGTGGTCTTAGACTTTGTGGTACGATTTTATAAGCTTGTGTTCGTAGCTGCACGTTGGTTCTAAGTTTGTTTTCTTAACCTTAAGACTCTGTGCATGGTAGTACTTTGATGAAATCTTATTTTGGTGATATCTTTTATGTTATTGATGTGTTGCTTGAATTTTCGTACGGAGCAATTCTCGTATGATGATGACACGCCTGGACTAAAAGAATGCATTTCTTTGAAGATTTTACCATTAGCTTTTGTTTCTTTTGTACCATTACCTTGGTGTAATGTAGATCTGCACTTCTTTGAAGATTTTACCATTAGCTTTTGTTTTATTTTGTACCATTACCTTGGTGCAACATAGATGGAACAGATGCTACACTGCACCTATTAATGTTGTATTTTTATTTGTTAACAACCTCTTTTTCTGACATTCAGCTACTTCCAAACAGTTTTAGATCCTATCGCTGAGACTGAACAGAGAGGCGGATGTGTATGCTAGTAGTTACTCCCAGCGGTAGGGATTATAAGGGCAGAGAGCTTTTTATAATTGTTAGGAATTATAAGGCATTTCTCACTTACTGTCCTCTCTTCCCCAATGCATGTTAATTTTTTTCTCTCTCTTCGTGCATGTGAAACAATTGGTGCATTCCGTAATTAATGAGGGAAAGTTATTGATTCTCTTGGTCTTAGTGAATTGGCTCTCTCGCCTTATAATCTCAAACGGAGGGAGTAGTTATCTTTGCCCCTTCCAGTTTTTTGCCTACTGTATGTGATATTTTTTCAAGTGATGCTGGGCATTCCTTTTGGTTTGATGATGTGCACTAGGGTACCTGTGCAGCCAGTTAATTCGCTTTTGTATCCCCTGTAAGGGCATGCCCAATGCACTGTCCTAAAGTTGCTGCCTCACAACTTTAACTAGATTCGGGTGGTCCAAAGTAGGTTTGGATGGGGAGGCAACCTCCTCTTCAAGAAGTGGGATCTTAAGCCTAAAAAGCAGGCTTTTTGGAGAGAGAAAGAGATACATAGTGTCATATTTGTGGGGTTCTTTCTCACTTTTTTCTGATTAAAGTTGTAGCTTCCATTGGAGAGATAAAATTGACCATGTTGCTTCTGACAATTTTTTTACATGGAGCAGCTAGTTGTGTATGCCACCATTGCTCATGCCCTAAGATAGTTGGTGACTATGGTTTGGGTACACTGAGGGCATGCCCAATGCACTGTCCTAGAGCTGCTGCCTCACAACTTTAACTAGGTTCGGGTGGTCCAAAGTAGGTTCGGATGGGGAGGCAACCTCCTCTTCAAGAAGTGGGATCTTAAGCCTAAAAAGCATGCTTTTTGGAGAGAGAAAGAGATACATAGTGTCATATTTGTGGGGTCTTTTCTCACTTTTTTCTAACTAAAGTTGTAGCTTTCATTGGAGAGATAAAATTAACCATGTTGCTTCTGACAACTTTTTTACATGGAGCAGCTAGTTGTGTATGCCACCATTGCTCATGCCCTGAATGAATACTGACGAGGAGCCCTGTTTCTTCAGTTGGGCAAGAAGAGTCGCAGTGGTCCTACTGATACAATTCAGGATTATGACCTCTCAACAGTCAATCGTCCAAGCCTCAGCATATTCGGTCAGCTGTAACAACTTAACTAATTGATGTCGCAAGCATATTGGTTCTTCATGTCCAAGATGATTCATGAACATTTGTGGTCCGTTTCTCGTCTGCGCAAAGTGTAAATGTGTGCATATATTTGGCTAGTGAGCCAGCATATTGGAGGGCGGTTAGGTTGCACCGTTGATAACTCCTCAAACAGTTTGGATAGGAGTAGTACTTTTTTTCGTGAACAAGGGGTGTTCATTCTCACCATAGGTGTGCTCTCTTCTAAGAGCATCTCTAACAGAGCCCGTAAATCCGTCGGAACTAAATTTTTCCGGCGGATTTAAGGGTTCGGGCCGAATCGCGCGTAGAACAGAGCCCGAAAACATGGGCTGGCCAGCAAACGAAGTTTAGGGCCCAGGAAATCGAGCGGACGCCTCGTATTAAAAGGGGCCGTGCAGGGGAGTTCGGTTCGTAAATCCTACTCCCCTCCGCCGCTCCTCTCCTGCCGCTGCCTGCCTCCGCTCCGGCGAGAGATTCCGGCCCCTTCGTCGTCGCTCCGCCGCTTCGGCCACCACGCCTCCGTCCGACATGGGGCGTGCAAGACGTGTGCGTAGGGGAGGTGGCCGAATCGGTGGCGGAAGATCAAATCCGCGTCCGTCGGGTGTACAGGCGGAGCCGGAGCGCGCCAGGCGGTCGCGCTCCGACGGCGCATGGAAGCGGGCCGGCCGAAAGTGGCCGGAGCTAATGGCGTGCCTTCAAGCGCGCGAGGAGGCGGCTGCGGAAGGAGAAGCGGAGGCGCCCCCCCGGCGGGCGTGCCGCCGCTGGCCCCGCGCGGCGACGACAACGACGACGCTGACGGGCCGCCTCTAGCCTGCGAGAGCACCTCCGAGGCGGCGGCCATCGAGGTGTCGGCGCACATCGTCGCTTAGGAAGAGCCGGCGACCCAAAACCCTCCGCCGGCGACATCAAGTGCCCCGGTGACAGTATAGTCCGAGGACTAAAAATCTAGTCTAATTAGGTCCCTAGTATGGAATGTAGGTCGAATATGCATGTATTTTGCCACTATTATTGTAAATTATGAACGAATTCAGCTTGATCGGATGAAATCGAGTGCAATCGTGAGTTTCGATTTTCCGCGACTTTTGATTTCAGCGTTTTCGGTTCACGTTTTCGGTTTCTGTTCTACGCTGTGCCTAAATCCGCTCGCAATTTGTTTTTCTGAAGACTGAACTCACTTTTTTCGGTTCCGAGAAATAGGGGCTCTGCTAGAGATGCTCTAAGGTAACATGTTTAACTTTTGTTGTGATTTCAGCTCTGACCACTAACAAACACCTAGCAGATCAAGCTTGTCTTGGACTTAACCTTTGGTTTGACAAGTGATACCCGAAATATTCAACTTGCTCTGACCAAGTTGGCACAACACAACACATCACAACCGGAAGTTGTCAGCTGACTTGTGGTAATCTTGGTGTCATATTCGTATCCTCATATTCGCTGTAGCTCACCAAACCAGCAATATTTGCACTTGTTGCATTGCTTAGTTCAGAATTCGATGGCGAAGCGAAAGACTTTAGTAAGATACGCTGACGCTGATGGTGGTTAGAGATAGAGATATACATACCCTTCTTCCCGGATCTTGCTGAGGCGGTGGCTAGAAGGTTCGGAAACGGTGGTGGGAGGAAGGCTTTCCATTCGAGGCAGCTTTCGTAAGGTCCACTAGATTAGTATACCGGCATGCTTCTCTGCCATGTACTGTAGTTACATATAGTACTGAGACGGCGACCACCGGCAGTCAGCCAGCCAGTTACACGCACATGCAAGCAGACGAAATCTACGAATTGGGAAACAAGATCTTGGCCGAAAGTTACAGATAGTAGTATAGTACAGTACTAAAACGGTAGGTTGCAGCGGACTGAACCCTCATCCTGATCGATCGGTGCGCACATGCTTGGGCAGACCCCTGAGAAGACTATTCCCCGCCACCCGCGAGCGAGGAGGAGCCCGGCAGAACCCACGTCGCCGTCAGGCGAAAAGGCGTCGGAGCACTGATACGAGCCATGGAGATTGAAATGTTTTCCAGCTTCTTCGGACAATTGATTCTACTTGCAGTAGCTTTCTTTTTAACGGACTTGCGGTAGCTTCAGTGATCGTCTTTGTGGGAGACCAGCCCAGCCACTTTTTGTATTTCACTCCAGACAGACTGAAGTGGATCTCTCGATCACTTTGATGGTTACTAGGCAAGCGTATCTTCTCGTTCCTTGATCATAGTCGCCCGTGTCAATCAATGGCAGCTCTACGAAATTCCAACTTGGTATTTATTTTGCCAAAATCGTCACTGTTTTTGCTAACATCGTCAAAATCATTGGTACCTACGAATACCGCTAGCGATGTCCCTGGTGTCAATGCTATCCAGAAGCATAGAACTTGAGACCTTTTCGATTCTGATCACATATACAATTGCTGTAGGAGAATTAGTATTAGTCATACAATTGATGTACTATTAAAGTTCAAACTGATCAAAATGGCTAGACAATAATATATCAATATTCAACATCTTGTTTCTCTCGTCATCTCGTTCTCGGAACCATTCCATTGTCAGAGAGCCAACAATGCTGCTGTTGCATGATATATTCTTGCCTCGTGCATCTTACCCAGCTACTAGAGTCATCTCTACTATTAAAAGCAAACTGGTGAATGCCTGGTGTCACATTTTCAGGATGGACAATAATACCCCCACGTCAATATACCAAAATATACCACCGCGCACCCTTTTCGCCTCCCGTTTCACGCACGCAAACAACCATGGAATTTTCTCCTCATATTGTGGATCGGCCCTTTTGCTTCGGTCAGAAAGTTAAGGTACGTGATTACTCTAATCCCTATCTCTATGGCCTCCTCTCCGCACCTAGCACATTTGTTGAACTAATCAAATCTCAATGCTCAAATGATCATCCATTCCGATGCCAGAACAGGACCTTCCAACCCGGTGGCACTCACGCTGCAACCTCCTGTCCCGAGTAGGTGCGGCACGACGCCTTGCGCTCGATCTTGAGCCTCTCCATCGCGTCGGTGAACGCTCCGCACCTGCTGGCCACGGGACTGGCGCCGTCACCGGGGACACGTCCGGGCTGAACTGGGCCCTCGCGACACTTAGCAACATCGTGGCCGCCTGTCCCGAGGGCCGGCGCGCGAGGAGTCGCGTCCCGGACGCGGTGCCCGTCCACCAGAGCGTGCTCAAATGGTCCGACAAGGCTGGGTGCCAGGAGAAGGCCACGTACGTGCTGATGGTCCCGGCGCACCGGAGCTACGGCGACCGCGTAGCGATGGCTGAGACTGGCGCCACGTCCACGCTCGTGGGCACAGTGCTGGCGCAGAACCGTTCATCGATGATCCGCGTCGACAAGGGCAAGCAGGACACCGCTCATACATTTTCTCCCATAACGAGCATCATAGCAAATTACTAGGCTGAAGCATAACTGCTGCGGAAAAAAGAAGATCCATCACGTGTGAAAGCCTACAGGGTTTCTTCTGTACGCTATCAATTTACCTATCTATGAATGATGGCACTTAATGTTTGTAGAAGTTTCTTTCCCTCATTTGGTTCTCATTGATTTGTTACTGTGAGTTAGGCAATTAGTGGTCTAATGCAACATTTTGGTAATGTTAGGCACTTAGGCTCTTAGACTGAATAAACTAGATTCCCTCTATGAATTGTTTCTCATGACTCCCGAGTACCTTTACCAAAATATAGTGATACTCATCCTATATTGGTAAAAAAAATAGTTATAATTGGTGGTGTCAGCTGGTAAAAATACTAGGTTAAAAACTTTGTACGTCAAAAAGTTCGTTTAGTACGTTAAAAAACAGGGTCAAAGCTACGTGGTGACCGAGCAAAGTTTCGTTGTCTGACCGTGCTGGCAAAGAACTCCTATCATCTGGAAGTGAGCATGGGGAGAAGGAAAAAAGAAAGCGCATATCACAGGAAACGAACAAACCAGAGAGAGAAGGAAAAAATAAATCAACTCAGAGCACGCTACCTTACTCCCATCGCCGTATAAAAGAGATCACGGCAACATAGGATCGAGCCATTGAGCGGCGGCGGGGATGGATCCAAGGGCAGCATGGTAAGAGTGAAGCAGGACACGCCAGGAACCTGGCGGAGGCGTGACGCTATGGTGGGGCGAGGGTGCGAGATGCATCATTCATGGGGTTCGACCGAGGGGTGAGCAGCGCTACGAGACGTGCGGCTCGAGCCTGCTGCATGGAGCTACGGGTGGTGGCCAGTCTGTAGGATTCGAGGGCCGCTGGGACATGGAAACAAGGAGCTCATGGCGTTGTTGTTTTGTGAGAGCCTCCATTCTGAGGAACCAGGCAACGGGGTGAGGGATCGATAGGAGAGCAATGGAGAGCGCTTGGGAAAGCTTCGCTAGGATGGGACCGGGTGTGTGCGCTCACGCGCTCACCGTGAGCGTATTGCGCACGGTGTGTTGTGTGTGGCGGCGGGGTTAGTGGGGAGAGAAGCACTTCAAAGGGTGGATCCCCTAACGCTAAACCCTAAACCCTAAATCAGTTAACGCTAGCGACACAATAGTTGCAGGCTTGCAGCATCAGGGAGGTCGATGTGCTCGTGGAGACGACGACCGGATTTCTTTCGTTCCGGGCATGTGAATGGCGGGTCCACCCACGTGATGGAGGTGGGAGAAAATGTCTTGGATGCGTGTTGTTGATCGGACGAAGGCGCGCATTGGGTTGCCCCGATCGGACGGCTGGTGACCCCGGGGATCGGGGGATTTGATCCCCCGGGAGACGCTCAGCACTTCCCCCGTTAGATATGGTTTGTTGAGATTAATCGGTGAATCCATCCTTTGGTAAAAAACAAAAATTGATCGATGGGGCGTAAGCACGTGCAATGCAGCTGATTTTCTCTTCTCCCTTGCGCTAGATTTTCTCCTTCTTTTTGTGGTACGGGGATGGTTGTTAAAGCTTGCGCCCTGATTTTTAGTTCAGGGAGTTTGCGGGAGAGAGGAAAACATGGGTGGTGTGTTGTTTGTAATCTCTTAGAGGTGTGACACCGTCGGGCATTCATAATGTTGTGCGAGAATACCTTAGGCGTGTTGAGGGAGAATGTCTCTTAAAATGAGGGATAATATGTATGTACTTGCATTTTATACACACTGGATTAAATTATGTGAAGTAAATTTTAAATATTTTTAAATACTATATGATTTTTATCTACTTAAATATATATGTGCATTGTTTGCACGTGTAACATGTGTGTGGCACTAGAGATAAACGAGGAAGCCGTGGCGAAGCACGGGCATTCCACTAGTATCTATAGAAGACGTTTTACTCAGTATACATGGGGCGTGTAAGCGGAAAGAATGTTCCATACTAACTGACGCTTTTTTATCTGCAGGGACTAATACTCCATTCTCAATAAACGAAAATAAAAGATTGTAGCTAGCTCTTTGAATAAGTATGCCTTTTTTTTTAAAGGAAGACAAAAGATTTGCCTTAATTCATTAAATAAGGAGAAGTCATAGAATCAAGTTCTAGAGTTACAACCACAACGAGGAAAAATCCTACTCTCCCGCAGTCAAAAGACCTAAATGTTTCGCACCGGCTATAACCCAAGTTCTAGCTTCAGACTTGATTCTATCGAAGATGATCGTTGGCATAGTGCTCACGTTTTTGAAGGTTCTCACATTTCTCTCATTCCAAAATCCCAAGCGACTAGCATGAGGAGAGAGTCCATAGCCTTTCTTCTTCCGCCATGAGCAAGAACCTTGGAAGTCCACCAACGTTCCACACTATCAAGCTCACTCCAAGAGGCGGGGTCAAAGTCGTGGATGTGAAGCCAATCCCTAATCATAGTCCAAATACGAATGTAGATGCGGCATTTGAATAGAAGATGGGCCGCCGACTCGTCATGGCAACGACAAAGGGGAAAATCCCCCCATTAGGCCACCTGCGTCTCTCAAGGCGGTCCGCCGTCCAAACCCGGTTTTATATGATAAGCCAAAACCTTCCAAACCTTCCAAAAGAACATCTCCATGGAAGAGCGGATAGTTCCGGTGAATTGCGCCTTGTAGGCAGATGCGCAAGAGTATGCCCCGTTCGCGGTGAGCTTCCAAACAATAGAGTCCGACACATCATCTTGAAGAGCGATTTGCATGGTATGTTGCCAAAGCAAGGTAAATTCATGGAGGTTTTGGACCAAAAGGCCCGTAGATACGTCAAGATGGAGGATCCAAGCATTGTTGTTGATTGACTTCCGGACGTTCCAAGTTTTCCTCTTAGAGCTGAGATATCATAGATGAAAGGCGCGATACACTTGGGGCATAGGCCATCGGCCCAAGGATCATCCCAAAAGCTAGCCTTATTTCCATCACCAATGGTGACTTTGGTCAACAAACAAAAAAGATCCAAGTCCTCCTTGTTGCAAGGGTTCTCCATTCCAACCCAAGGCTTATCCGGTGCAACTTGTAGGGGCTCCATGGGGGCCTCAAGGGCTATGATAGGGTAGATGGCTTGCGAGGAAAGAACCGATTTGACAAGCGCCTTCCTCCCGGCGATGTTGAAATATCTTCCATGAAGAGGAGCAATGTGCGCCGTTGCTTTATCTTTGATGTATTGGAAATATGATCTTTTGAGGCACTTCACCGCAAGAGGGAGATCAAGGTATTTCATAAGAAAGGTCATGGTGGTAGCCGGCCGGAACATCTTGTAAAACATGCACAAGGTCCACCTCATTGCATCGGATAGGTGCCACAAGGCTCTTCTCAAAGTTAGTGAAGAGGCCGGTAACATTGCCAAAGTTGTTCAAAATCTGCGCAAGGTTGGACACCTCCGCATGGTTGGGCCCATAAAAATGGCCGCATCGTCGGCGTATAGAGATGTGCGAAACCTTGCCCCACTTCCGGGGAGGCCGCTAAGAAGGCCATGGTCGGTGACCACTTGAAGGATGCGTTGGAGAGGGTCAATCACGATATCAAAAAGTAAGGGGGAGAGCAGGTCCCCTTGTCGTAGTCTGTGTCCATTCTTGATAGGATCCCGAGGGATGCCATTGAGGAGAACTCTCGACAAAGCGGTGCAAAGAAGGGCCGTGAGCCAATCACGGAAGCGAGGAGGAAAACAAAGGCGTTGATGAAGATCAAGGAAGTAGTCCCAACGAACATGATTGAAAGCCTTCTTGATGTCAAGATTGAAGAGAAGTGTCGCCTTCTTTCTTCAGTGAAGCCATCTCGCGTAGTTGCGAACAAACATGAAGTTGTCGTGTATGCTCCTCGACTTGATGAAAGCACTTTAGGAGTGGAACACAATGTCGTTCATGTGAGGGGCCAAGCGGCGGGATAGGATTTTAGCCACTATCTTTGCAAAACCATGGATGAGGCTAATGGGTCTAAAGTCGGTGATGTCCTCCGCCCCTTCTTTCTTCGAAATAAGGACAATATTGGCTGTGTTAAGCCAGTGTAGATTCTTGGTGTGGAGGTTGGAGAAGCGTTGTATAACCCCATGATGTCAAGTTTAATAATTTCCAACAAGCGTTGAAGAATTTGCCATTGAAACCATCCAACCCGGGTGCCGCCATGATGTCAAGTATGCCTTTTTCGATGGTATGATACGACCAGTTCTTGTATGTACGGAGTTTACCATGGTTCTTGTTTGTTAAAGGCTCAAAGCTAAACTCTTCGACACTCCAGGCACGCCAAGAATACAAATTTAGAGTCACCGGCTACAATTCTGCTTGTGTCTGGTCTATATGTTCCTCGAATTTTCCAAGCTATAGCCTATGTTTGATTGTTGCTAATCCATTACCACAACAGTGTATATATTGGAACATAAGGGCATCTCCAACGGGCCGACGTATTTCAGACGCTCAAATTGTCCGCGGGCGTCCGTTTGCGTCGTCTGGCGGGCGCGAAAATGACCGCAAGGCGCGAAATATCTATTTGCGTCGGGAGCCACCCACAGCGGTCCGACGTATTTTGGACATACAACTGTTTTGTTTTTCTGCTTCTTCTTTTCATTTTTGACTCTCCAATTTGCATGAATGAGCAAATTTAAACGCGAAAATAAGTAGTACTGAATGATGGCATGTTGTTGCCATAAACAGTTCACCGGATAGATTACTCGAATCGAAAAAGTTCAAACATATTTAACATACAAACAAGAACAAATTTAAAAACAAATAAATTATAAACTAATTCTTGGCCTTCTTGTTAGAAGGCCCTGCCTCATCGTCCTCACTCCTGCGCCTCTAGCTTGTCACCTCGTTGAAAGGGAAACTGGCGGACGACGCGTCCGTGGAGGAGTTGGAGTCGGACGAAGTGTCGTCTTTGTCGTCGGTGGACGGACGACGACGCGCCGCCCGCGCCTGCGCCCTTGCCCGGGAACTGGCCTCCTTCCTTGCCGTCGCCTTGTCGTCCGCCGCCTCCTGCGCCTCCAGCCGGGCGAACCTGGCGTCAGAGTCCTCCTCCTCCTGCTCCTGCTCCTCCTCCTCGTCCCCGCCATCGCTGCCAGCGGCGCCTCCGTCTTCCTCCTGGCCGTCGCTGGCATCGGCGCCTCCTTCCTCCTCCTCACTCGGCGTGAGGCAGGGTCGCTGGGCGTGGAGCCCGGATCGCTTGGCGTCGTAGGGATTTCCCACCAATGCAGCCATCCCGGCGGCTTGCCCTCGCTCTCCGAGTCCAACGACAGGGTGTAGTCGCTCATGGCGTCTGGCTAGCCGGTGTTGGAGAAGAAGAAGAAGAAGCAAATGGTTCGACGTGAATTACAGTAGACGCAGGGGTTATATTTTGCGGTGATTAATGGCGGCGCGTATAACGAAGAGGCCTGCGGTTGCTCTTCCGCGGTGGTTTGGCGCTGCATTCCGGCGGTTGGCGGGTTCATCCGCGCGGTTGCCACTCCGGCGGTTGACATTGGCGCGCTTGCTGTGCTTTAATTCTAGGCCGATCGAACCAGGATCGCTACCAGGCGGGCCCGCGGGGGAAGCAAGCGGACGCTAGGCGCGACCGCGCAACATCCACGGAGATGCAGACGTGCCGCATATTTGCGTCGCGTTTGCGTCACGGCGGACGCCCCGAACATGATGCATCGCCCACTGAAACAGGGTGCAGACACATTTTCGATCCGCACGGACACAAACTGTCCAAACTACCCGTAGATGGTCATTTGGATCACTTGGGTCACGTGGGTGGGGGGGGAGGTGGAGCCCCGAGTCAGCGATATAGACAACAACGTCAACGAATAGAACGACTCCGAGCCACCACCCATCCCTGAGCCCCGAGTAAGCGTATACTCCCTCCATTCCAGCGAATAATGACTATTTTTGAAAAAGTAAAACTAATTAAAGTTTAACAAAACTTGTAGAAAAATATCAATAACCATAATATTATAAAGATATCATATGAAAATATATTTTATGATATATCTAGCGGTGTTGATTTTGGATTGTACATATTAATATTTTTTCCTAAAAACTTAGTCAAACTTTACGTAGTTTGATTGTTTTTAAAGTCTTATGACCAAACCACCTTAATCATGTTGGATTAGATTCTCGTCGACCGGTGTCACCCATAGCTTATCCTATACACTAGTAGGAAAACCATTATAGGTAGAAACAACAACTGTGGCGCACGAAACTGTCCATGCGCCACAAAATTATTTCTGTGGCGCACCACATTCATGCGCCACAAAAATTTGACCGTTTCTGTGGCGCACCGTCAGCTCCATGCGCCACAGAATGTCGACTTTCTGTGCGGTCATGGTGCGCCACAGAATCCATGGGGCCCACGCGGGGCCAGCACTGCACATGGCGAAGTTCAATTCTGTGGCGCATGGTGGCATGTGCGCCACGAAGTTCAAATTTTGTGGCGCACCAAAAATATGCGCCACAAAAGCCAATTTTTTCTCCCCACGCAACTCCACCCCCCCGTGGATCGCCTTTTTTACCTTTATAAAAAATAAAAGAAATAGATAGAAATTTCAAAAAATAAAATCCTTCGAGATTCTCATATATTATGTCATGTAGCACCACTGAAATTTAACAAACATGGATTTTGACTTTTTTTGCAAAATTGCGTGGGAAAATCATCAAACTGGATTTCTGGTTGCATACGAACTCGAAAAAAAACGCACAATATATCGAAAAAAAACGCCCGGTTGGACAATTTTTAGAATCACCAAATTCGAAAAGAGTAAAAAGTTACGGCCAGTTAAAGTTTTTTTCCTGCAAAATAGAAAAATTGAAAAAAATTCGTGGCGCATCTCGCCCCATGCGCCACAGAAGTTTGGCCCGAAATTTGAAAACCGGAGGCGCCAATCTCTTCCTCCACTTCACCTCCACCACCTCTCCTCCACCACTTCTCCTCCACCACTTCTCCTCTCACTTCTCCATCTCCTCACTTCTCCTCCCACCACCACCACCACCACCTCCTCCCTTCTCCGGCGACCACCACCACCTTCTCCTCCTCCTCCGGCGACCACCACCACTCCTCCGGCGACCACCACAAGTCCTTGATACGTCCAATTTGCATCACTATTTTGTATCATAATTTGCTGTTATTCATTGATATATTTCATATTGGGACACAATACTTATGTTATTTCATCTATTTTGCATGTTTCATCATCATTGGAGGATCAAGCACCGGAGCCAGGATTCTGCTGGAAAAGCACCGTCAGAACGCAATATTTCGGAAGATCAACGTGGAAGGGAATTTCACGTAAATTCCTATTTTTCCAGATGACGGAGGGAGCCAGAAGGGGAAGAAGAGAGGGAGCTGTGGCCAGACCATAGGCGGCGCGGCCCATGGCCCGGCCGCGCCACCCTATGCTCTGGGGGCCCCACAGCCTCTTTCGCCTCCTTTTCTTCGCGTACTCCTTCGTCCCGAAAACCTAAGCCACAGAGAGGACCTCACGACGGGTTACAGCCGCCTCTGCGGGGCGGAGAACACCAGAGAGAAAAGAGCTCTCCGCGGGCAGGAATCCGCCGGGGAAATTCCCTGGAGGGGGAAATCGACGCCATCGCCATCGTCATCGAGCGGGACATCATCTCCATCATCATCATCATCATCTCCACCATCTACACCGCCATCACCACCGCTGCACCTCGTCACCGCTGTAACAATTCGGGTTAAATCTTGATTGTTTGATAGGGGAAACTCTCCGGTGTTATTCTATACTTGTTGTAGATGCTATTGAGTGAAACCATTGAACCAAGGTTTATGTTCAGATTGTTATTCATCATCATATCACCTCTGATTGTATTCCATATGATGTCTCGTGAGTAGTTCGTTTAGTTCTTGAGGACATGGGTGAAGTCTAAATGCTAGTAGTGAATTATGGTTGAGTAATATTCAATGTTATGATATTTAAGTTGTGGTGTCATTCTTCTAGTGGTGTCGTGTGAACGTCGACTACACGACACTTCACCATTTATGGGCCTAGGGGAGTGCATCTTGTATTCGGTTGCTAATTGCGGGGTTGCCGGAGTGACAGAAACCTGAGCCCCCGTTAGTATATCGATGCAAGAGGGATCGCAGGATCTCAGAGTTTAAGGCTGTGGTTAGATTTATCTTAATTACTTTCTTGTAGTTGCGGATGCTTGCAAGGGGTATAATCACAAGTATGTATTAGTCCTAGGAAGGGCGGTGCATTGGCATAGGTTCACCCACACAACACTTATCAAAACAATGAAGATTATTAAACCACATGAAGCGAAAGTACTAGACTAAAATCCCCGTGTGTCCTCAAGAACGTTTGGTCATTATAAGTAAACAAACCGGCTTGTCCTTTGTGCTAAAAAGGATTGGGCCACTCGCTGCAATTATTTCTCTCGCATTTTATTTACTTGTACTTTATTTATCTGCAATATCAAAACCCCCTGAATACTTGTCTGTGAGCATTTACAGTGAATCCTCCATCGAAACTGCTGCCAACACCTTCTCCTCCTCGTTGGGATCGACATTCTTACTTATCGAAGATACTACGATACACCCCTATACTTGTGGGTCATCAAGACTATTTTCTGGCGCCGTTGCCGGGGAGTGAAGCGCTATTGGTAAGCGGAATTGGTAAGGAAATTTACTGTTTGTGCTGATTTTATTTCTGCCTGCTGCTATAAATCATTATGGAGAGATCTTCTCTTCAATTCCTATTTGGGAAATCTACTACTACTGCAACGGTAGTGGATGAAGCGCCAGGTGAGGAAGTAGTACCATATAAAATACCTATGAAAATTATTGAACGTGTTATGGATAACCGCTATGAAGGGGATGGAACTGTCCATCCTGGTGATCATTTATTGTTTTTGCATGAATTATGCGGGTTATTCAAATGTGCAGGTATTTCTATGAATGAAGTTAGAAAGAAACTATTCACTATATCGCTGTCTGGTAAAGCGGCGCACTGGTATAAATTGCTGAAGAATGGTGATTCTATTGATTGGGAGGACATTGTGCCTTTATTTTATTCCAAATTTTATCCTCCAAGTGAAATTCACAAAGATCGGAACCGCATATATAATTTCCGGCCTCATGATGGAGAGAGTATTGCCCAAGCTTGGGGGAGATTGAAGTCTTTAATGCTCAAATGCCCCATTCATGAGCTTCCTGGTAATGTTATTATTGATAATTTCTATGCAAGACTTTCTTTTCAAGACAAGACCTTGCTGGATATTTCTTGTTCTGGATCATTTACACGCAAGAATGAAGAGTTTAAAAGGGACCTTCTTGATCGGATCCAAGAAAATACTGAAGGATGGGAGAATGACAAAGATAGAGAATCAGGTATAATTTATGATTATAAATGCATTGAAGTTTTTATGGATACTGATAAATTTCGTAATATGAGTGCTACATATGGTCTTGATTCTCAAGTTGTTGCAAATCTTTATAAAGCTTTTGCCTCTCATTATGAACTGCCTAAGAAGAATTTTGATAAGTATCATGAACCGTATAAAGATAAAATTGATTCATCTGTAAACAAATGTGTAGTGGTTGAAACTGTTGATAATGTTATTCCTGAAGCTTATATTGAAAAAACTCCTTTCCCTGCTAAAATGAAGGAGTACTCTGTCATATCTAGTGCGGTTAATAAAAGTGAAAAGAAACCTAAAGAACCTGAAGAACAAATTAAAATTGAACCTGCTGTTGCAATAGTTAAGGATCTTGTGACTGAAAATGTGGAGGATGGTCATATTATTTTCTGTGAAGATGCTTCTAATATTGTTTCACATCCTAATAAATCCAAACAAGTTAGTGTTCCTATGCTATCTGTTAGAATTGGTGATCATTGCTATTATGGTTTATGTGATATTGGTGCAAGTGTTAGTGCTATACCTTATGAGCTTTACACGGAGATTATGCACGAAATTGGTTCTTGTGAACTTGAAGATATTGATGTGGTTATTCATCTGGCTAATATAGAAACTATTTCTCCAATTGGTATTGTTCGAGATGTGGAAGTTCTATGTGGTAAGATTAAATATCCTGCTGACTTTTTGGTACTTGGTTCTGCTGCTAGTGATCATTGTCCTATCATTTTTGGTAGACCTTTTCTAAATACTTGTGGAGCTATTATAGATTGTAAGAAAGAGAAAATTTTGACTAGATTTGCTGGTGAACCTTATGAATTTAACTTTTCTAAATTTACCAAAACTCCTTATAAAGCTGACTTGCCTAGTAATGATTTTAAAATGGAGCAGTGTGCATCTATTGTTCTTGTTCCTAATAATCCCTTGCAACAACATTTGGAGAATAGTGAAAGTGAAGCTTTTAGGAAAGAAAGAGATGAGCTTGAGGAAATTTTTCTTCGCCAACCTATTCTCAAGCATGATTTACCGGTGGAAGATTTGGGTACAACACCGCCACCAAAGGAAGATCCTGTTTTTGATTTAAAGCCTTTACCTGATAATCTTAAATATGCTCATATTGATGATAAGAAAATATATCCTGTTATTATTAGTTCTAAGCTTTCAGAGATCGAGGAAGAAAGGTTATTGGAAATATTGAAGAAACACCGAGGAGCTATTGGCTATACTCTTGATGATTTGAAAGGGATTTCTCCTTCTATTTGCCAACATGCTATTAATATGGAAGAAGATGCAAAGCCTGTTGTTGAACATCAACGTCGTCTAATTCCGAAGATGAAAGAAGTGGTAAGGAACGAGGTATTAAAACTCCTTGAAGCTGGGATTCGTAGCATAGAAAACAAAAAAATTCCTACCGCAAGAACGAAAACACAAGCCAAGATCTAATCTAGTAGATGGTAGCAACGAGAAGATCATGAGACTAACCCTCGACGATTTCCAAAGCCTAACGAGATTAGATCTCGTGGTGGATGTAGTCGATCACTTGCCGCTTGCAAAAGCGCGTAGAAGATCTTGACCGCTTGCAAAAGCGCGTAGAAGAACTTGACGGTGCCACAATCGGGCAGCACCTCCGTACTCGGTCACACGTACGGTGTTGATGAAGACGACGTCCTCCTCCCCGTTCCAGCGGGCAGCGGATGTAGTAGATCCTCCTCGGAATCCCGCCAGCACGACGGCGTGGTGACGGTGGTGGTGGAGATCTCCGGCAGGGCTTCGCCGCAAGCGGCTGGAGAGAAGGAGGAGGGAATAGCTAGGGTTTGGGCGCAGGGTGGTGCTGCGACTTGGGGAGCTAGGGCTGCGACTTGTGGTGCCCTTGGGGTGCCCCTTGGCCTCTTTAAATAGGTGGCCAAGCCCCTTGGGTCGTCCAAAAACCTGCCCCCAAGTTTGACTGAGTTCCGATAGGTTTCCGGTTCCGAAAACCTAGTCCTACTCGGACTCTTTTGCCAATTCCGAAATTGCATTAAGGAAAGACTCCTTTTCCCTTAAGGCAACGTGGTTGCACCTATTATGGAACCCTCCGGACTTCCTTAGACATCCCGGGTCGTCCCGGACACTTCCGGAACCTTCCATAATATTCCGGACTATTCCGGTCCTTCTAGAACCTTCTAGAAGCTCCGGTCAAAACACCGGACTTTTTCCGAACCCCGGAAAATGACTTCCCATATATGAATCTTATTCTCCGGACCATTCCGAACCTCCTCGTGATGTCTCGGATCCCATCCGAGACTCCGAAAAACATTCGAGCTCCATTCCATATTCCATATCTACTTAAAACGACATCAAACCTTAAGTGTGTCACCCTACGGTTCGTGAACTATGCAGACATGGTTGAGACTTCTCTCCGACCAATAACCAATAGCGGGACCTGGAGATCCATAATGGCTCCCACATATTCAACAATGACTTTAGTGATCGATTGAACCATTTACATACGATACCGATTCCCTTTGTCTCGCGATATATTATTTGTCCGAGGTTTGATCATCGGTATCTCGATACCTTGTTCAACCTCGTCTCTGACAAGTACTCTTTACTCGTACCGTGGTATGTGGTCTCTTATGAACCATTCATATGCTTGCAAGCCATTTAGACGACATTCCACCGAGAGGGCCCAGAGTATATCTATCCGTCATCGGGATGGACAAATCCCACTGTTGATCCATATGCCTCAAGCTCATACTTTCCGGATACCTAATCCCACCTTTATAACCACCCATTTACACAGTGGCGTTTGATGTTGTTGACGTCAGAAACCCACCGGCGGGCAGTGACTGGTCAACACCGTAGAGCCGGGAACAACTAGGGCTGCGGCTGGCCCCAGTCCCTCGGAGCGACGGCCCGCAAAGCCTCCTGGTCGCGCGCCGATGCAAATTGCAGGGCGTGCCACCTGACCTATACCTGGTCGGAAGGTGTGGATGATGCCTCGCTTAGTTTCTGCAGGGCACACACGTACACGTTAAATACGAGCCTCGATCGGCTCTCAGGTTGTCCTGTGAATCGGCTCATGGAGCCGATCCACCCATGATTCGTCCGAGGTGGCCGAATATATGGTGGTCCTGCTTGATCATGATAAAGCATATGAGATCCACGACGATCTGGGGTTTTCACCGCATAATCGGATCATCCTACTCACGATTGGGCCTCGCGCTCACGCACGGTAAACGTAAGCCAGCCCTAGACAAGGCCTAAAAACCAACACTAGGTTGATCCTCGGAACGTCCTGTCTAGGGGCAGCAAACTACACCCTGCATGCCGCTGGATCCTCCAACCCTTTGTAAGGCCTAACTATTGCAGATATTAAACTAATCCTTGATGAATCAAGGAGCGACCGTAAACGGATCAGATCTACTAAATAACGATCAAGCGGGGTGCCGCCCCTGCACCCATGATGAGGTACAGGGACGGCTAGATGCGCAAGGGTTGCACTACGACAGCATATGATACTAGGAACAATGCTAACCTAACACATCTATGATAACTACGTTGCTCGCCATCAAAAAGGCTTCAGTACGAGCAACGCATGAACAACTAGGCAGGCTCGTGCTGCCTAGATCGCGAGATGCGATCTAGGCAGCATGGTGCTTACCGGAGGAACCCTCGAGACGAAGGAGTTGGCGATGCGCCGAGATTGGTTTGTGTTGAACGTTGGTTGTTGTTTATTCCAAAAACCCTAGGTACATATTTATAGTCCAGGGGACTTTCTAATGTGGGCGTGCACTAAACCGTGCACGAGGCAAACTCTAATCTCTACGTAACCTACTATAAAGATACACGGGCTAACTAGCCCAAACTTGGTAAACAAGGCCGATTCACGTATTTCTTCCCGTACAACCTTTCACGTCCATCTCGATCGTGGCCCACCTCTAGCTTGGTCAAATTCTGGTGATAACACATGCCCCCCTGGTTTTGGAAATGACATTTCCAAAATCATTATGCTTCCTTCCGTCGGGTCATGTAGAGCAGAAATCACCGCAGAATCCCCCATCATGATGTCTTGCCCCTTCCACTTCTCCATGCATCCGAAAAATCTTCCTGCTGGGCATCCCCTCCTCGGAAACTGCTGTGGCATTAACTCTCCCTCACATCCCTTCTATTTAGCCGTTCTAAACAGCCTGTTCCTCCTTCAACTTCCTCGCATCAGCATCCACAAAAATCCTCCTGCACCACCATGTCTTCTTCCTCCTCCGAGCTTTCCTATGGGTCCTCCTCCTCCCGCGAGACGCCGCCGGATGTCCATGCCCCGGAAGAATGGGACCTGGAGGACCACGCCTCCTCCGTCTGGTCGAAGATGACCAACCCCCGACCAGCGGGGATGAAGATCTTCGGTTCCTTGTTGACGAGGAACTGGAGCCGGAAAGCGGGGACGACCTGCGGAAAGCTGCCCCACCTCCGAAGAGGAGGAAGAGGTGGATGACGATGATGACGACTCCCTTGAGGGCTATCCGCCGGCGAAGCGCCTCCGCATGTGGTGGGACGACGACAGCAGCGACGATGAAGACGGGGATGAAGCTCCCGTAGAGGGCTATGGGAGTAGCGACGAGGAGCCCATCGGCAGCAGTGCCGATGAGGGTTCTGAGGACGACGATGAGGGCAGTGATGGCCCGTAGATTAGGATCTACTAGCATAGGCCTAGCAGTAGTAGATGGGTCAATAGACCCTTCTTTTGTTCTTCTTTCTTTGAGTAATCGGTTCCTCCTTTGTAAGAAATCATGTCTATCAATGAAGGAGCTTCCCCAATTTGATCTTGCCGATTTCCTCAAACCGTTTTTTCAATGAGCCAATAGCAATGCATCGATCCTTGACCCTTCAGTATCCCTCAACTGATGATCTTCTAACTGGTAGATAACGTGGAATCCTCAGGAGAGCCTTTAAATTTCTTCCGCTAGTTTCAACGACCCTCTTTAGTGATCGCTCATCATTTTATGAAGAAGGTAGCAACGGAAGATCAGCCGATGACATCCCAATTGGCTCTTACCAGGTCTGCTGCCCCCGAGCCTTAATCAGGGCGAGGATAAAAGTGGATCAGCCGAACGAGCTATCGTCAGATTCCTTCTTGGAAAGGTTTTGGAAGGATCAGCAACTCCAGCTCTATTGATCCCCTGACAGTTATTCCTCTTGAGTCGATGTCGATGCATCGGCTTTTATATCCTTAAGTCGATGCCTGCTGCATCGGCTGCGCTCAAAATTTTAAAATTTTTAGGCCGATTTGCGTGTCGGCCCCCATACTTGATAGTAATACCTTATATCTTCATGTTTTATCCATCTAGGTGCCCCCCGAGCCGATTCTGTCAAGAGAATTGATGGTATCGGCTCTTGAGTAGTCCCTGTTGGGTCAAACGTTGATCCCAGGCAAGATAGATGGTGAGGATAATTTTGGCCGATCGCTGGAATCGGCCTCCACGTTGCTTGCTCGGTGAAGGTTTTGTAATATCCCTTCAACAGTTTCGGAGGGCCGATCGCAAGGATCAGCCTCGCCACGTTGCTTATTGACGTAGTCTTGCTACTCGTCCATGTCAGTGGACAAAACCAGCCCAATCTCCGATTTTATCACGTTGGTGCGCTTGCTGTTGTCCACCTTAGGTGCATCGTGTGATCGTGGAGCTCTACACTTCGCCGGACGAACGAGCACCATGTTTGTGCCAGCCGATGTTTCATCATCGGCTTTCCTTTGCTTGGGGCGCCACTCTTTTCTTTGCGGCAGTCCCTCCTCATCCAGGGTCCTCTGGACTTTCGCAGCCAAATCAGGTCGTGCCTTCCTCAGCGTATGCAAGTATAACCTTTCGGCTTCCTCCAGACCGCGCAATCGCTGAACCCTGCGCTTTTGTGAATGGCTGAGACCATCAGGGCACCACCTTGGACGGTGGTACCTGTCTTCTTCGTCTTCCCCCTCGTCTTCCGAATCCTCGAGATCTTCCAACGGGGGGGTCTCAGCACGTCTGTTTTGTGGTGGGAGAGGCCCTAGGCGCTCGAATACAGACACGTTGGCTGCCTCCTTCTTTTTCTGGTTGCATTCTGGGCAGTTGCCGATTGTTGGTAATCGGCTCATTCCTGAATCCCAGCAGTGTCTGAAGAAAGGGCAGTCCCAATGCCTGTCCGTATCGTCCTGCTCCCTGGCGTGGCGCTCCTGCCGCTCCTCATCGTGATTATGCCGACGATGTCTTCTGTCGTTTCTAGCCATACGGCCTCTTTCATCATCGTCGCCGTGTTGCCGGCGTTGATCATACCGACTCACGTACTTATTGAGGAGGTGATCAGAGAGGGGTCGTTGATATCTTATGTTCTTAACTTCCCCCTCTGTGACGTAGCGCTTGCCATCTTGACGGAGCCGATCGCATGGAGCGGCCCCCTCTGTGTCCTTGCTCTGAGAGCAGCTGTCCTCATCCCCGTCCTTCTCAGAGCGGTGTCCAAGCTCTACCATGCTGATGTTGGCTGAGAAATCAGGCTGGCACCCTCCGAGGTGGGCGAACTCCACCATGTTGACGGCGGGGAAGGGGTGTGTGTCGACCTTCATGGCGTACTGGTTAAAAATTAATCGCCCATTTTCTATTGCCATCTGGATCTGCTGACGCCACACCCTGCAGTCGTTAGTGGTGTGGGTGAACGTGTTATGCCACTTGCAGTATGGCTTTCCGTTCAGCTCTTGCACCGTGGGAACTTTGTGGCCTTCGGGAATCTTTATATGCTTCTCCGCGAGTAAGAGATCGAAAATCTGCTCGGTTTTCGTCACGTCGAAGTCGAATCCTCTTGGAGGTCCTGGTGGCTTCACCCATTTGCAGGTTACTGGTCCTGCAGCTCGAGTCCACTCAGCCACCGCGACCTCTTGTTCTCCCGTAGCGACCTCATCTTCGCCTGCGTCGACCATGGTAACCACCCGCTTGAACTTGTCCTGGTAGACATCTGGGTGACGCTGTTCATATGCTGACAGCTTCTGTACCATGTGCGCTAGTGACGGGTAGTCCGCTTGGGAGGCCACGTCCTTGATCGATGATGACAGACCCACCACCGCCAACTCGACTGCTTCTTTTTCGCTTACGTGAACCGAATAGCATCGGTTCCTAACGGTCCTGAAGCGCTGGATGTATTCGACACTGTTTCCCCGCGCTTCTGTCGTACTTGTGCTAGATCGGCAATGCCAGCCTCGGAAGCCTCTGAGTGATATTGCTCATGGAACCGTTCTTCCAGCTGCTTCCAAGTCTGGACTGAGTTCGGTGGCAGCGACGTGTACCACCGAAAGCCGATCCTGTGAGGGACTGTGAGAAGTACCTCACGCGCAGCTCGTCTGACGCTGAGATCATGCCCAGCTGTGCCAAATATCGGCTCACATGCTCAATGGAGCTGGAACCATCTGATCCGCTGAACTTTGTGAAGTCCGGGAGCCGATATTTGGGTGGTAGCGGGATCAATTCGTACTCGTTGGGGTACGGCTTGGTATAGCCGATCGCCTTTCTTTTCGGCATCATGCCGAACTGATCTTTCAGGATCGTACAAATTTGATCCGCGGTGATGGCTGCAGGTGCCGAACCCTGAAGATTCGTCGGAGTGGCGTACTTAACCAGCCATGCTTGTTTCTCTGGTTCTGAGCCAACTGCAGGAGCTGGGCTCGGGAGTTTTGTCGGGGTGGCGTATTTAGCTAGCCACGTTTGCTTCTCAGGGTCTGCCTCCGACGTTCCTCCTGTTGCCCCAGAAGTCCCTGCTATAGCAACCTGGTTCGAGGGTGCCCAGGTGCTGCAGTCTGGCACGTATGCGCATGCGTACCCGTGCGGGATCTCCTTGGGCGCGTCCTGTAGGAATTGGTAGTCACTGGGGTCACCACCAATCTTGTAGACGACATAGGCCGATGAGTTCGGCGCTTCGGGCGCTGCCAACGCGAACGGCAGCGGTGGACGGGACTGGAGTAGCAACTCCCCTTGGTGAGTCCCTAGGGCTGGTCCTGACGGAGAGTACTGATGGCTCATGATCTCCTGGATCACGCGCAGCGCGACGCGCTCCAACGTATTCACCAGGCTCTCAGAATGGCGGTGCAGCGAATGAGCCACCATGAAGTTTATCTCCTGACGCAGCGACCTGGTGCGTTCCTCGGGGTGGACAGGTCCACTCCATCAAGCGCGCCTTCAGGTGTGAACCCCTTCCATCTGATGCCATGGGAGCGGGTCCTGTGGAAAGAGCCGATTAGGTCGGCTTCGAGGGCAGGCTTTGACCTCGTCATACTTCTTCTTGAGCTCGCCAGAGAGCTCCTCGTACGTGACCGGAGTTTCTTCTGCCACCTCTGATGTAGATGGCATTGTGTTTGATGTTGAAGATGTGTCCCACCGGGCGTGCCAGAATGTGTTGACGTCAGAAACCCACCGGCGGGCAGTGACTGGTCAACACCGTAGAGCCGGGAACAACTAGGGCTGCGGCTGGCCCCAGTCCCTCAGAGCGACGGCCCGCAAAGCCTCCTGGTCGCGCGCCGATGCAAATTGCAAGGGCGTGCCACCTGACCTATACCTGGTCGGAAGGTGTGGATGATGCCTCGCTTAGTTTCCTGCAGGGCACACACGTACACGTTAAATACGAGCCTCGATCGGCTCTCAGGTTGTCCTGTGAATCGGCTCATGGAGCCGATCCACCCATGATTCGTCCGAGGTGGCCGAATATATGGTGGTCCTGCTTGATCATGATAAAGCATATGAGATCCACGACGATCTGGGGTTTTCACCGCATAATCGGATCATCCTACTCACGATTGGGCCTCGCGCTCACGCACGGTAAACGTAAGCCAGCCCTAGACAAGGCCTAAAAACCAACACTAGGTTGATCCTCGGAACGTCCTGTCTAGGGGCAGCAAACTACACCCTGCATGCCGCTGGATCCTCCAACCCTTTGTAAGGCCTAACTATTGCAGATATTAAACTAATCCTTGATGAATCAAGGAGCGATCGTAACGGATCAGATCTACTAAATAACGATCAAGCGGGGTGCCGCCCCTGCACCCATGATGAGGTACAGGGACGGCTAGATGCGCAAGGGTTGCACTACGACAGCATATGATACTAGGAACAATGCTAACCCTAACACATCTATGATAACTACGTTGCTCGCCATCAAAAAGGCTTCAGTACGAGCAACGCATGAACAACTAGGCAGGCTCGTGCTGCCTAGATCGCGAGATGCGATCTAGGCAGCATGGTGCTTACCGGAGGAACCCTCGAGACGAAGGAGTTGGCGATGCGCCGAGATTGGTTTGTGTTGAACGTTGGTTGTTGTTTATTCCATAAACCCTAGGTACATATTTATAGTCCAGGGGACTTTCTAATGTGGGCGTGCACTAAACCGTGCACGAGGCAAACTCTAATACGTAACCTACTATAAAGATACACGGGCTAACTAGCCCAAACTTGGTAAACAAGGCCGATTCACGTATTTCTTCCCCGTACAACCGTCACGTCTTCACGTCCTCGATCGGCCGCCCACTTGGTCTTCGTAACGGTGTTTGATGTAATCAAGGTACCCTTCCGGCATAAGTGATTTACATGATCTCATGGTCGAAAGGACTTGGTAACTATGTATCGAAAGCTTATAGCAAATGAACTTAATGACGTGATCTTATGCTACGCTTAATTGGGTGTGTCCATTACATCATTCATCAATGACATAACCTTGTTATTAATAACATCCAATGTTCATGATCATGAAACCCTGATCATCTATTAATCAACAAGCTAGTTATACAAGAGGCTTACTAGGGACTCCTTGTTGTTTACATAACACACATGTATCAATGTTTCGGTTAATACAATTATAGCATGGTATGTAAACATTATCATAAACACAAAGATATATTATAATAACCATTTTATTATTGCCTCTTGGGCATATCTCCAACAGTATCCCATTGCTGATAGTAGATGGGTTAGTCCTGTGCATTGTGTTCCTAAGAAAGGAGGAATGACTGTTGTGCCTAATGATAATGATGAGCTTATTCCTCAAAGAATAGTTGTAGGTTATAGAATGTGCATTGATTTTCGAAAAGTTAATAAAGTTACTAAGAAAGATCATTACCCTTTACCCTTTATTGATCAAATGCTAGAAAGGTTATCTAAAAATACTCATTTTTGCTTTCTTGATGGTTATTCTGGGTTTTCACAAATTGTTGTTAAAGCTAAAGATCAAGAGAAAACCACGTTTACTTGTCCTTATGGAACTTATGCTTATAGGCGTATGCCTTTTGGTTTATGTAATGCTCCTGCTACTTTTCAAAGATGCATGTCTGCTATTTTTCATGGTTTTTGCGAAAGTATTGTAGAGGTGTTCATGGATGATTTTTCTGTCTATGGGAATTCTTTTGATAATTGCTTGCGAAACCTCGATAAAGTTTTGCAGAGATGTGAAGAAACTAACCTTGTTCTTAATTGGGAGAAATGCCACTTTATGGTTAATGAAGGAATTGTATTGGGACATAAAATTTCCGAGAGAGGTATTGAAGTTGATAGAGCTAAAGTTGAAGCAATTGAGAAGATGCCCTATCCGAGGGATGTTAAAGGTATTCGTAGTGTTCTTGGTCATGCTGGGTTTTATAGGAGATTTATTAAAGATTTCTCTAAAATTTCAAAGCCTCTTACTAATCTTCTTCAAAAAGATGTACCTTTTGTTTTTGATGATGATTGTAAGGAAGCTTTTGAAACTCTAAAGAAAGCCTTAACAACTGCTCCTGTAGTTGAACCTCCTGATTGGAATTTGCCTTTTGAAATTATGTGTGATGCTAGTGATTTTGCTGTAGGCGCTGTTCTTGGACAGCGGGTAGATAAAAAATTAAATGTTATTCATTATGCTAGTAAGACTCTTGATGCTGCTCAAAGAAATTATGCTACAACTGAAAAGGAATTGTTAGCTGTAGTCTTTGCTTGTGATAAGTTTAGACCCTATATTGTTGATTCGAAGGTTACAATTCATACTGATCATGCTGCAATTAGATACCTTATGACAAAGAAAGATGCTAAGCCAAGGCTTATTAGATGGGTACTTCTGTTGCAAGAATTTGATTTACATATTATAGATAGGAAAGGTGCTGATAATCCTGTTGCTGATAATTTGTCTAGATTGGAAAATATTGCTTATGATCCTGTTCCTGTTAATGATAGTTTTCCAAATGAACAATTGGCTGTAATAAAGGTGAGCTCGCGAGAGAGCCCTTGGTATGCAGATTATGCTAACTTTATTGTTTCGAAGTATTTGCCTCCAACCTTTTCAGCTCAGCAAGGAGGAAATTCTTTTATGACTTGAGGCATTATTTTTGGGATGACCCACACTTATATAAAGAAGGAGTGGATGGTATTATGCGAAGATGTGTTCCTGAATATGAACAACAGGAGATATTGAATAAATGTCATGGTAGTGTTTATGGAGGACATCACGCTGGAGATAGAACCGCGCAAAAGGTTCTACAATCAGGTTTTTATTGGCCAACACTTTTCAAAGATGCAAGGAAATTTATTTTATCTTGTGATGAATGTCAAAGAGTTGGTAATATCTCCAGACGCAATGAAATGCCTATGAATTATACTCTTGTTATTGAACCATTCGATTGTTGGGGATTCGACTTCATGGGTCCTTTCCCTTCTTCAGACGGTAACACTCATATACTTGTTGCTGTTGATTATGTTACTAAATGGGTAGAAGCTATACCTACAAAAAGTGCTGATGGTGAGACCTCTATAAAAATGCTTGTAGATGTTATATTTCCTAGATTTGGAGTACCTAGATATATTATGACTGATGGAGGTTCTCATTTTATTCATGGAGGTTTTAGAAAAACTCTTGCTAAGTATGGTATTAATCATAGAATTGCTTCCGCTTATCACCCTCAAACTAGTGGTCAAGTAGAATTATCAAATAGAGAGATTAAAGCTATCTTGGGTAAGACTGTTAATAAATCTAGAAAGAATTGGGCTAGCAAATTGAAAGAAGCACTATGGGCTTATAGAACTGCTTATAAAAATCCTATGGGAATGTCACCTTATAAAATGGTTTATGGAAAAGCTTGTCATTTACCTTTAGAACTAGAGCACAAAGCTTATTGGGCTGTTAGAGAACTAAATAAAGATCCTAAACTAGCCGGTAATAAGAGGTTGTTGCAATTAAGTTCTCTAGATGAATGGAGAAGTGAAGCTTATGAACAAAGTAAATCGTAGTACTTTCGATAAATAAGAGTGTCGAACCCAAAGGAGCATGATAGAAGGATTTCGAAAGGAATTTAAATGCTCACAGACAAGTATTCTTTTGATATTGCAGATAAATAAAGTACAAGTAAATAAAATGCGAGAGAAATAATTGCAGCGAGTGGCCCAATCCTTTTTAGCACAAAGGACAAGCCGGTTTGTTTACTTATAATGACCAAACGTTCCGAGGACACACGGGATTTTAGTCTAGTACTTTCGCTTCATGTGGTTTAATAATCTTCATTGTTTTGATAAGTGTTGTGTGGGTGAACCTATGCTAATGCACCGCCCTTCCTAGGACTAATACATACTTGTGATTATACCCCTTGCAAGCATCCGCAACTACAAGAAAGTAATTAAGATAAATCTAACCACAGCCTTAAACTCTGAGATCCTGCGATCCCTCCTGCATCGATATACTAACGGGGGCTTAGGTTTCTGTCGCTCCGGCAACCCCGCAATTAGCAACCGAATACAAGATGCACTCCCCTAGGCCCATAAATGGTGAAGTGTCGTGTAGTCGACGTTCACACGACACCACTAGAAGAATGACACCACAACTTAAATATCATAACATTGAATATTACTCAACCATAATTCACTACTAGCATTTAGACTTCACCCATGTCCTCAAGAACTAAACGAACTACTCACGAGACATCATATGGAATACAATCAGAGGTGATATGATGATGAATAACAATCTGAACATAAACCTTGGTTCAATGGTTTCACTCAATAGCATCTACAACAAGTATAGAATAACACCGGGAGAGTTTCCCCTATCAAACAATCAAGATTTAACCCGAATTGCTACAGCGATGACGAGGTGCAGCGGTGGTGATGGCGGTGTAGATGGTGGAGATGATGATGATGATGATGGAGATGATGTCCCGCTCGATGACGATGGCGATGGCGTCGATTTCCCCCTCCGGGAGGGAATTTCCCCGGCGGATTCCTGCCCGCCGGAGAGCTCTTTTCTCTCTGGTGTTCTCCGCCCCGCAGAGGCGGCTGTAACCCTTCGTGAGGTCCTCTCTGTGGCTTAGGTTTTCGGGACGAAGGAGTACGCGAAGAAAAGGAGGCGAAAGGGGCCCCTAGAGCACAGGGTGGCGCGGCCAGGCCTTGGGCCGCGCCGCCCGTGGTCTGGGCCCACAGTGGCTCCTCTCTGCTCCCCTTTTGGCTCCCTCCGTCATCTGGAAAAATAGGAATTTACGTGAAATTTCCTTCCACAGTTGATCTTCCGAAATATTGCGTTCTGACGGTGCTTTTTCCAGCAGAATCCTGGCTCCGGTGCTTGATCCTCCAATGATGATGAAACATGCAAAATAGATGAAATAACATAAGTATTGTGTCCCAATATGAAATATATCAATGAATAACAACAAATTATGATATAAAATAGTGATGCAAATTGGACGTATCAACTCCCCCAAGCTTAGACCTCGCTTGTCCCCAAGCGAAACTGAGCTCGATAAACAAGACCACATGTTTATGGAGTGAAGAGTCGATAAATAAAATACGGACAAGAAGCATCATATTCATTCACACAAGACATTCTAGTAAACAACTTCCTCATATAACTCATCTCGAAATAAGTAAAGAGAAATCACAAGTAAAGGTGCATAAGAAATCATAATTGGTGATGGCAAACTTTGTTCTTGGTCAGAGAACTACTAACGGATTGTACTTCTAAGCAAAGCTTTCATATTAGATTTTATAGCTGAGCCTTCATATTTAAGCATGACAATCTCTTCATAATCATTGATAACTTCAAAGTCATATTCATTCAGATAAAATTGGTACTAAACAAGAAAGTATAAAAGACATGATTAACTGAATCATAGCATAAATGATTGGTTCACAACAACTCAATTGCTTGCTTGAGATAGAGGGAAATAGGTTTACTGACTCAACATAAAAGTAAAAGACAGGCCCTTCGCAGAGGGAAGCAGGGATTAAATCATGTGCTAGAGCTTTTCAAGTTTTGAAATCATATAAAGAGCATAAAAGTAAGATTTTGAGCGGTGTTTGTTGTTGTCAACGAATGGTAGCGGGCACTCTAACCCCTTGCCAAACGAACCTTCAAAGAGCGGCTCCCATGAGGGACGGCATCTCTACCAGCAAGGTAGATCATCCCCCTTCTCTTTTGTTTACACATGTATTTTAGTTTTATTAAGGATGACACTCCCCCAACCTTGGCTTTCTCAATCCATGGCTAACCGAATCCTCGGGTGCCTTCCAACATTCACATACCATGGAGGAGTGTCTATTGCAAAATTAAGTTGCTTACTGATAACTCAGAGCAAAACATGTGAAGAGAATTATTAATGAAAGTTATTAATTGGGGTTGGGAACCCCGTTGCCAGCTCTTATTGCAAAATTATTGGATAAGCGGATGTGCCGCTAGTCCATTGGTGAAAGTCCGCCCAACAAGATTGAAAGATGAAACACCACATACTTCCTCATGAGCTATAAAACATTGACACAAATAAGGAGTAATAATTTGAATTATTTAAAGGTAGCACATGAAGTATTTACTTGGAATGGCAGAAAATACCATGTAGTAGGTAGGTATGGTGGACACAAATGGCATAGGTTTGGTCTAAGGTTATGGATGTATGAGAAGCATTCCCTCTCGATACAGGTCTTTGGCTAGCAAGGTTTGATAGCAAGCATAAAGGTTGAGGGAAACAAACAAATATACATATGATAGAAACAATCATGCATCTTTCTCATAAGCACAAGCAATTTTAACTTTAGAATACTAAGCATAGAGATAATAGTAATATATCTAAGTGTATTTCTCTCTTCTATTAAACATCAAGATGTTGTTGCTATTGACCAATGCTAAGTTTGCCAAAACCAAATAGATTTACTTGATGCTCCCAAAGTGATATCAATACTCATGTCAAGAGTAATCATATAATAGAGATTGCAAACTAAAATAAAGTGTGCAAAAAGTAAATGATAAGACTTCTCATTAATATTTCATAACGATAACTCACACCAACGGATACATAGATAACTAACTAAGAGAGATACTTCCACATTGCATACTATTCCATATGATAACTTCCCTACTCATGATATGACACTACTTGATAGTAAAAGATAAAGGTGGTGATGTGATACCGCGGCACTCCCCCAAGCTTGGAACAAACCAAGGGGATGCCAATACCGATGATGAATTACTCCTTTGGTGATGATGGCGATGGATTCCTCTCGCGCTTCATAAGGATCTCCTTCAGCTTCAGCTTCTCAATTTTGCAATTCTGCACCAAAACCTGAAGAGACTCATTGTTACCCGAGTGTGGCGGTGACGGCCTTGTGCTGGGATTTGAGTAATATTCCAGCATTCTGCGAAGTCGCTGGTTCTCCTCCTGAAGTATCTCCACTTCCCTTCTTAGAGCACGATATTGATCACAAAACTCATCAGCAACCCGTATTGCTTCCTCCACACAAGGGAAAGAGTCGAGGTCCAGAGCAGGCGGAAGAGCTCCCTGCAAGTTATGAGAAAAAGAACGCCCAGTATTAACCGATCCCACCAAAATTGGCTTACTCCTCGTAGTTTCCCACTCTCCTTTTGCTGATGCTATCTTCTCCTTC
The DNA here is from genome assembly GCA_030979885.1 of Lolium multiflorum. Taxonomy (NCBI): domain Eukaryota; kingdom Viridiplantae; phylum Streptophyta; class Magnoliopsida; order Poales; family Poaceae; genus Lolium; species Lolium multiflorum. The sequence goes on along the minus strand of CM061749.1, from coordinate 240,543,754 downwards.
TCCTTATTGATCCTTTCATCCATCTCTTCCCTCCAAGGCCCCTTGTCTTTGTTGCTGGAGACCATGGTGCTTCTAGATCAAAACAAATCTGGCAGAAAACAGCTCGAAACAAAACACGACGAGAAAACGATATTACGGACCTCCAGGGGTCCGGGGGATTATATAGCAAATATTTTTACGACAAAAGGAAGGTTCCAGGCCGAAAACGAGTGGAAACGGGACGCCGAGGTGCCGTCACCATAGGTCGGCGCGGCCAGGGTGGGGCCCGCGCCGGCCTGTGGTGACGGGCCCTCGCGCGTCTTTTCCACTCCGTTTCGATTCCGTAATTTTTCATATTTTCCAAAAACAGCAGAAATAATGTTCGGAAAGGTAAACGCGGACTTTTTATTACCTATACTGTTACCTATTCAAAGTCGAGTTCTGGCGGACTGTCAATTTGTCCTTTGATGAAAGCCTCCGGTGTTTCCACTTGAATAATATCAACATCAACATTATAAGAATCACCCGAGATATAATGCTTGAGTCTTTGTCCATTCACCACTTGTGTGGCATTGCCTTGGAGAGAGCTAATTTTAATTGCTCCTGAACGATACACCTCCTCAACAACATATGGTCCTTCCCACTTTGAGAGTAATTTCCCTGCAAAGAATCTGAGACGAGACCGATATAATAGAACTTGATCTCCAACATTAAATTCTCTTTTAATGATCCTTCTATCATGCCACTTCTTAACTTTTTCTTTAAAGAGTTTAGCATTTTCATAAGCTTCACTTCTCCATTCATCTAGAGAACTTAATTGCAACAACCTCTTATTACCGGCTAATTTAGGATCTTTATTTAGTTCTCTAACAGCCCAATAAGCTTTGTGCTCTAGTTCTAAAGGTAAATGACAAGCTTTTCCATAAACCATTTTATAAGGTGACATTCCCATAGGATTTTTATAAGCAGTTCTATAAGCCCATAGTGCTTCTTTCAATTTGCTAGCCCAATTCTTTCTAGATTTATTAACAGTCTTACCCAAGATAGCTTTAATCTCTCTATTTGATAATTCTACTTGACCACTAGTTTGAGGGTGATAAGCAGAAGCAATTCTATGATTAATACCATACTTAGCAAGAGTTTTTCTAAAACCTCCATGAATAAAATGAGAACCTCCATCAGTCATAATATATCTAGGTACTCCAAATCTAGGAAATATAACATCCACAAGCATTTTTATAGAGGTCTCACCATCAGCACTTTTTGTAGGTATAGCTTCTACCCATTTAGTAACATAATCAACAGCGACAAGTATATGAGTGTTACCTTCTGAAGAAGGGAAAGGACCCATGAAGTCGAATCCCCAACAATCAAATGGTTCAATAACAAGAGTATAATTCATAGGCATTTCATTGCGTCTGGAGATATTACCAACTCTTTGACATTCATCACAAGATAAAATAAATTTCCTTGCATCTTTGAAGAGTGTTGGCCAATAAAAACCTGATTGTAGAACCTTTTGCGCGGTTCTATCTCCAGCGTGATGTCCTCCATAAACACTTCCATGACATTTATTCAATATCTCCTGTTGTTCATATTCAGGAACACATCTTCGCATAATACCATCCACTCCTTCTTTATATAAGTGTGGGTCATCCCAAAAATAATGCCTCAAGTCATAAAAGAATTTCCTCCTTTGCTGAGCTGAAAAGGTTGGAGGCAAATACTTCGAAACAATAAAGTTAGCATAATCTGCATACCAAGGGCTCTCTCGCGAGCTCACCTTTATTACAGCCAATTGTTCATTTGGAAAACTATCATTAACAGGAACAGGATCATAAGCAATATTTTCCAATCTAGACAAATTATCAGCAACAGGATTATCAGCACCTTTCCTATCTATAATATGTAAATCAAATTCTTGCAACAGAAGTACCCATCTAATAAGCCTTGGCTTAGCATCTTTCTTTGTCATAAGGTATCTAATTGCAGCATGATCAGTATGAATTGTAACTTTTGAATCAACAATATAGGGTCTAAACTTATCACAAGCAAAGACTACAGCTAACAATTCCTTTTCAGTTGTAGCATAATTTCTTTGAGCAGCATCAAGAGTCTTACTAGCATAATGAATAACATTTAATTTTTTATCTACCCGCTGTCCAAGAACAGCGCCTACAACAAAATCACTAGCATCACACATAATTTCAAAAGGCAAATTCCAATCAGGAGGTTCGACTACAGGAGCAGTTGTTAAGGCTTTCTTTAGAGTTTCAAAAGCTTCCTTACAATCATCATCAAAAACAAAAGGTACATCTTTTTGAAGAAGATTAGTAAGAGGCTTTGAAATTTTAGAGAAATCTTTAATAAATCTCCTATAAAACCCAGCATGACCAAGAACACTACGAATACCTTTAACATCCCTCGGATAGGGCATCTTCTCAATTGCTTCAACTTTAGCTCTATCAACTTCAATACCTCTCTCGGAAATTTTATGTCCCAATACAATTCCTTCATTAACCATAAAGTGGCATTTCTCCCAATTAAGAACAAGGTTAGTTTCTTCACATCTCTGCAAAACTTTATCGAGGTTTCGCAAGCAATTATCAAAAGAATTCCCATAGACAGAAAAATCATCCATGAACACCTCTACAATACTTTCGCAAAAACCATGAAAAATAGCAGACATGCATCTTTGAAAAGTAGCAGGAGCATTACATAAACCAAAAGGCATACGCCTATAAGCATAAGTTCCATAAGGACAAGTAAACGTGGTTTTCTCTTGATCTTTAGCTTTAACAGCAATTTGTGAAAACCCAGAATAACCATCAAGAAAGCAAAAATGAGTATTTTTAGATAACCTTTCTAGCATTTGATCAATAAAGGGTAAAGGGTAATGATCTTTCTTAGTAACTTTATTAACTTTTCGAAAATCAATGCACATTCTATAACCTACAACTATTCTTTGAGGAATAAGCTCATCATTATCATTAGGCACAACAGTCATTCCTCCTTTCTTAGGAACACAATGCACAGGACTAACCCATCTACTATCAGCAATAGGATATATAATACCAGCTTCAAGGAGTTTTAATACCTCGTTCCTTACCACTTCCTTCATCTTCGGAATTAGACGACGTTGATGTTCAACAACAGGCTTTGCATCATCTTCCATATTAATAGCATGTTGGCAAATAGAAGGAGAAATCCCTTTCAAATCATCAAGAGTATAGCCAATAGCTCCTCGGTGTTTCTTCAATATTTCCAATAACCTTTCTTCCTCAATCTCTGAAAGCTTAGAACTAATAATAACAGGATATATTTTCTTATCATCAATATGAGCATATTTAAGATTATCAGGTAAAGGCTTTAAATCAAAAACAGGATCTTCCTTTGGTGGCGGTGTTGTACCCAAATCTTCCACCGGTAAATCATGCTTGAGAATAGGTTGGCGAAGAAAAATTTCCTCAAGCTCATCTCTTTCTTTCCTAAAAGCTTCACTTTCACTATTCTCCAAATGTTGCTGCAAAGGATTATTAGGAACAAGAACAATAGATGCACACTGCTCCATTTTAAAATCATTACTAGGCAAATCAACTTTATAAGGAGTTTTGGTAAATTTAGAAAAGTTAAATTCATAAGGTTCACCAGCAAATCTAGTCAAAATTTTCTCTTTCTTACAATCTATAATAGCTCCACAAGTATTTAGAAAAGGTCTACCAAAAATGATAGGACAATGATCACTAGCAGCAGAACCAAGTACCAAAAAGTCAGCAGGATATTTAATCTTACCACATAGAACTTCCACATCTCGAACAATACCAATTGGAGAAATAGTTTCTCTATTAGCCAGATGAATAACCACATCAATATCTTCAAGTTCACAAGAACCAATTTCGTGCATAATCTCCGTGTAAAGCTCATAAGGTATAGCACTAACACTTGCACCAATATCGCATAAACCATAATAGCAATGATCACCAATTCTAACAGATAGCATAGGAACACTAACTTGTTTGGATTTATTAGGATGTGAAACAATATTAGAAGCATCTTCACAGAAAATAATATGACCATCCTCCACATTTTCAGTCACAAGATCTTTAACTATTGCAACAGCAGGTTCAATTTTAATTTGTTCTTCAGGTTCTTTAGGTTTCTTTTCACTTTTATTAACCGCACTAGATATGACAGAGTACTCCTTCATTTTAGCAGGGAAAGGAGTTTTTTCAATATAAGCTTCAGGAATAACATTATCAACAGTTTCAATCACTACACATTTGTTTACAGATGAATCAACTTTATCTTTATACGGTTCATGATACTTGTCAAAATTCTTCTTAGGCAGTTCATAATGAGAGGCAAAAGCTTTATAAAGATTTGCAACAACTTGGGAATCAAGACCATATGTAGCACTCATATTACGAAATTTATCAGTATCCATAAAAACTTCAATGCATTTATAATCATAAATTATACCTGATTCTCTATCTTTGTCGTTCTCCCATCCTTCAGTATTTTCTTGGATCCGATCAAGAAGGTCCCTTTTAAACTCTTCATTCTTGCGTGTAAATGATCCAGAACAAGAAGTATCCAGCAAGGTCTTGTCTTGAAAAGAAAGTCTTGCATAGAAATTATCAATAATAACATTACCAGGAAGCTCATGAATGGGGCATTTGAGCATTAAAGACTTCAATCTCCCCCAAGCTTGGGCAATACTTTCTCCATCATGAGGCCAGAAATTATATATGCGGTTCCGATCTTTGTGAATTTCACTTGGAGGATAAAATTTGGAATAAAATAAAGGCACAATGTCCTCCCAATCAATAGAATCACCATTCTTCAGCAATTTATACCAGTGCGCCGCTTTACCAGACAGCGATATAGTGAATAGTTTCTTTCTAACTTCATTCATAGAAATACCTGCACATTTGAATAACCCGCATAATTCATGCAAAAACAATAAATGATCACCAGGATGGACAGTTCCATCCCCTTCATAGCGGTTATCCATAACACGTTCAATAATTTTCATAGGTATTTTATATGGTACTACTTCCTCACCTGGCGCTTCATCCACTACCGTTGCAGTAGTAGTAGATTTCCCAAATAGAAATTGAAGAGAAGATCTCTCCATAATGATTTATAGCAGCAGGCAGAAATAAAATCAGCACAAACAGTAAAGGTTTTCCTTACCAATTCCGCTTACCAATAGCGCTTCACTCCCCGGCGCGCAGAAAATAGTCTTGATGACCCACAAGTATAGGGGTGTATCGTAGTACTTTCAATAAATAAGAGTGTCGAACCCAACGAGGAGCAGAAGGTGTTGACAAGCAGTTTCGATGAAGGATTCACTGTAAATGCTCACAGACAAGTATTCAGGGGGTTTTGATATTATTGATAAATAAAGTACAAGTAAATAAAATGAGAGAAATAATTGCAGCGAGTGGCCCAATCCTTTTTAGCACAAAGGACAAGCCGGTTTGTTTACTTATAATGACCAAACGTTCTGAGGACACACGGGATTTTAGTCTAGTACTTTCGCTTCATGTGGTTTAATAATCTTCATTGTTTTGATAAGTGTTGTGTGGGTGAACCTATGCTAATGCACCGCCCTTCCTAGGACTAATACATACTTGTGATTATACCCCTTGCAAGCATCCGCAACTACAAGAAAGTAATTAAGATAAATCTAACCACAACCTTAAACTCTGAGATCCTGCGATCCCTCCTGCATCGATATACTAACGGGGGCTTAGGTTTCTGTCACTCCGGCAACCCCGCAATTAGCAACCGAATACAAGATGCACTCCCCTAGGCCCATAAATGGTGAAGTGTCGTGTAGTCGACGTTCACACGACACCACTAGAAGAATGACACCACAACTTAAATATCATAACATTGAATATTACTCAACCATAATTCACTACTAGCATTTAGACTTCACCCATGTCCTCAAGAACTAAACGAACTACTCACGAGACATCATATGGAATACAATCAGAGGTGATATGATGATGAATAACAATCTGAACATAAACCTTGGTTCAATGGTTTCACTCAATAGCATCTACAACAAGTATAGAATAACACCGGGAGAGTTTCCCCTATCAAACAATCAAGATTTAACCCGAATTGCTACAGCGATGACGAGGTGCAGCGGTGGTGATGGCGGTGTAGATGGTGGAGATGATGATGATGATGGAGATGATGTCCCGCTCGATGACGATGGCGATGGCGTCGATTTCCCCCTCCGGGAGGGAATTTCCCCGGCGGATTCCTGCCCGCCGGAGAGCTCTTTTCTCTCTGGTGTTCTCCGCCCCGCAGAGGCGGCTGTAACCCTTCGTGAGGTCCTCTCTGTGGCTTAGGTTTTCGGGACGAAGGAGTACGCGAAGAAAAGGAGGCGAAAGGGGCTGTGGGGCCCCCAGAGCACAGGGTGGCGCGGCCAGGCCTTGGGCCGCGCCGCCCGTGGTCTGGGCCCACAGTGGCTCCTCTCTGCTCCCCCTTTTGGCTCCCTCCGTCATCTAGAAAAATAGGAATTTACGTGAAATTTCCTTCCACAGTTGATCTTCCGAAATATTGCGTTCTGACGGTGCTTTTTCCAGCAGAATCCTGGCTCCGGTGCTTGATCCTCCAATGATGATGAAACATGCAAAATAGATGAAATAACATAAGTATTGTGTCCCAATATGAAATATATCAATGAATAACAGCAAATTATGATACAAAATAGTGATGCAAATTGGACGTATCACTTATGAAAATGCTAAACTCTTTAAAGAAAAAGTTAAGAAGTGGCATGATAGAAGGATCATTAAAAGAGAATTTAATGTTGGAGATCAAGTTCTATTGTATCGGTCTCGTCTCAGATTCTTTGCAGGGAAATTACTCTCGAAGTGGGAAGGACCATATGTTGTTGAGGAGGTGTATCGTTCAGGAGCAATTAAAATTAGCTCTCTCCAAGGCAATGCCACACAAGTGGTGAATGGACAAAGACTCAAGCATTATATCTCGGGTGATTCTTATAATGTTGATGTTGATATTATTCAAGTGGAAACACCGGAGGCTTTCATCAAAGGACAAATTGACAGTCCGCCAGAACTGGACTTTGAATAGGTAACAGTATAGGTAATAAAAAGTCCGCGTTTACCTTTCCGAACATTATTTCTGCTGTTTTTAGAAAATATGAAAAATTACGAGTTCGAAACGGAGTGGAAAGGACGCACGAGGGCGTGCCACCATAGGCCGGCGCGGCCCCACCCTGGCCGCGCCGACCTATGGTCTGGCCGCCTCGTTGCCCCTTTCCGACTCTGGTTCGATCTGGAACCTTCCTTTTGTCGTAAAAATATTTGCTATATAATCCCCCGGACCCCTGGAGGTCCGTAATATCGTTTTCTCGTCGTGTTTTGTTTCGAGCTGTTTTCTGCCAGATTTGTTTTGATCTAGAAGCACCATGGTCTCCAACAACAAAGACAAGGGGCCTTGGAGGGAAGAGATGGATGAAAGGATCAATAAGGAGAAGGAGAAGATAGCATCAGCAAAAGGAGAGTGGGAAACTACGAGGAGTAAGCCAATTTTGGTGGGATCGGTTAATACTGGGCGTTCTTTTTCTCATAACTTGCAGGGAGCTCTTCCGCCTGCTCTGGACCTCGATTCTTTCCCTTGTGTGGAGGAAGCAATACGGGTTGCTGATGAGTTTTGTGATCAATATCGTGCTCTAAGGAGGGAAGTGGAGATACTTCAGGAGGAGAACCAGCGACTTCGCAGAATGCTGGAATATTACTCAAATCCCAGCACAAGGCCGTCACCGCCACACTCGGGTAACAATGAGTCTCTTCAGGTTTTGGTGCAGAATTGCAAAATTGAGAAGCTGAAGCTGAAGGAGATCCTTATGAAGCGCGAGAGGAATCCATCACCATCATCACCGAAGGAGTAATTCATCATCGGTATTGGCATCCCCTTGGTTTGTTCCAAGCTTGGGGGAGTGCCGCGGTATCACATCACCACCACCTTTATCTTTTACTATCAAGTAGTGTCATATCATGAGTAGGGAAGTTATCATATGGAATAGTATGCAACGTGGAAGTATCTCTCTTAGTTAGTTATCTATGTATCCGTTGGTGTGAGTTATCGTTATGGAATATTAATGAGAAGTCTTATCATTTACTTTTTGCACACCTTATTTTAGTTTGCAATCTCCATTATATGATTACTCTTGACATGAGTATTGATATCACTTTGGGAGCATCAAGTAAATCTATTTGGTTTTGGCAAACTTAGCATTGGTCAATAGCAACAACATCTTGATGTTTAATAGAAGAGAGAAATACACTTAGATATATTACTCTATTATCTCTATGCTTAGTATTCTGAAGTTAAAATTGCTTGTGCTTATGAGAAAGATGCATGATTGTTCTATCATATGTATATTTGTTTGTTTCCCTCAACTTTATGCTTGCTATCAAACCTTGCTAGCCAAAGACCTGTATCGAGAGGGAATGCTTCTCATACATCCATAACCTTAGACCAAACCTATGCCATTTGTGTCCACCATACCTACCTACTACATGGTATTTTCTGCCATTCCAAGTAAATACTTCATGTGCTACCTTTAAATAATTCAAACTATACTACTCCTTATTTGTGTCAATGTTCTATAGCTCATGAGGAAGTATGTGGTGTTTCATCTTTCAATCTTGTTGGGCGGACTTTCACCAATGGACTAGCGGCACATCCGCTTATCCAATAACTTTGCAATAAGAGCTGGCAACGGGGTTCCCAGCCCCAATTAATAACTTTCATTAATAATTCTCTTCACATGTTTTGCTCTGATTTATCAGTAAGCAACTTAATTTTGCAATAGACACTCCTCCATGGTATGTGAATGTTGGAAGGCACCCGAGGATTCGGTTAGCCATGGATTGAGAAAGCCAAGGTTGGGGGGAGTGTCATCCTTAATAAAACTAAAATACATGTGTAAACAAAAGAGAAGGGGGATGATCTACCTTGCTGGTAGAGATGCCGTCCCTCATGGGAGCCGCTCTTTGAAGGTTCGTTTGGCAAGGGGGTTAGAGTGCCCGCTACCATTCGTTGACAACAACAAACACCGCTCAAAATCTTACTTTTATGCTCTTTATATGATTTCAAAACTTGAAAAGCTCTAGCACATGATTTAATCCCTGCTTCCCTCTGCGAAGGGCCTATCTTTTACTTTTATGTTGAGTCAGTAAACCTATTTCTCTCTATCTTAAGCAAGCAATTGAGTTGTTGTGAACCAATCATTTATGCTATGATTCAGTTAATCATGTCTTTTATACTTTCTTGTTTAGTACCAATTTTATCTGAATGAATATGACTTTGAAGTTATCAATGATTATGAGGAGATTGTTATGCTTAAATATGAAGGCTCAGCTATAAATTCTAATATGAAAGCTTTGCTTAGAAGTACAATCCGTTAGTAGTTCTCTGACCAAGAACAAAGTTTGCCATCACCAACTATGATTTCTTATGCACCTTTACTTGTGATTTCTCTTTACCTATTTCAAGATGAGTTATATGAGGAAGTTGTTTACTAGAATGTCTTGTGTGAATGAATATGATGCTTCTTGTCCGTATTTTATTTATCGACTCTTCACTCCATAAACATGTGGTCTTGTTTATCGAGCTCAGTTTCGCTTGGGGACAAGCGAGGTCTAAGCTTGGGGGAGTTGATACGTCCAATTTGCATCACTATTTTGTATCATAATTTGCTGTTATTCATTGATATATTTCATATTGGGACACAATACTTATGTTATTTCATCTATTTTGCATGTTTCATCATCATTGGAGGATCAAGCACCGGAGCCAGGATTCTGCTGGAAAAAGCACCGTCAGAACGCAATATTTCGGAAGATCAACTGTGGAAGGGAATTTCACGTAAATTCCTATTTTTCCAGATGACGGAGGGAGCCAGAAGGGGAAGAAGAGAGGAGCCACTGTGGGCCCAGACCATAGGGCGGCGCGGCCCATGGCCTGGCCGCGCCACCCTATGCTCTGGGGGCCCCACAGCCTCTTTCGCCTCCTTTTCTGCGTACTTCGTCCCGAAAACCTAAGCCACAGAGAGGACCTCACGAAGGGTTACAGCCGCCTCTGCGGGGCGGAGAACACCAGAGAGAAAAGAGCTCTCCGGCGGGCAGGAATCCGCCGGGGAAATTCCCTCCCGGAGGGGGAAATCGACGCCATCGCCATCGTCATCGAGCGGGACATCATCTCCATCATCATCATCATCATCTCCACCATCTACACCGCCATCACCACCGCTGCACCTCGTCACCGCTGTAACAATTCGGGTTAAATCTTGATTGTTTGATAGGGGAAACTCTCCCGGTGTTATTCTATACTTGTTGTAGATGCTATTGAGTGAAACCATTGAACCAAGGTTTATGTTCAGATTGTTATTCATCATCATATCACCTCTGATTGTATTCCATATGATGTCTCGTGAGTAGTTCGTTTAGTTCTTGAGGACATGGGTGAAGTCTAAATGCTAGTAGTGAATTATGGTTGAGTAATATTCAATGTTATGATATTTAAGTTGTGGTGTCATTCTTCTAGTGGTGTCGTGTGAACGTCGACTACACGACACTTCACCATTTATGGGCCTAGGGGAGTGCATCTTGTATTCGGTTGCTAATTGCGGGGTTGCCGGAGTGACAGAAACCTGAGCCCCCGTTAGTATATCGATGCAAGAGGGATCGCAGGATCTCAGAGTTTAAGGCTGTGGTTAGATTTATCTTAATTACTTTCTTGTAGTTGCGGATGCTTGCAAGGGGTATAATCACAAGTATGTATTAGTTCTAGGAAGGGCGGTGCATTAGCATAGGTTCACCCACACAACACTTATCAAAACAATGAAGATTATTAAACCACATGAAGCGAAAGTACTAGACTAAAATCCCCGTGTGTCCTCAGGAACGTTTGGTCATTATAAGTAAACAAACCGGCTTGTCCTTTGTGCTAAAAAGGATTGGGCCACTCGCTGCAATTATTTCTCTCGCATTTTATTTACTTGTACTTTATTTATCTGCAATATCAAAACCCCCGAATACTTGTCTGTGAGCATTTACAGTGAATCCTCCATAAACAACACCTTCTGCTCCTCGTTGGGATCGACATTCTTACTTATCGAAGATACTACGATACACCCCCTATACTTGTGGGTCATCAGCGAACAACTCCGGCGACCAACACCACCACCACCTCCGGCCACCACCACCACCACCTCCTCCTCCAGCCACCACCACCTCCGGCCACCACCACCACCACCTCCTCCTCCTCCGGCCACCACCACCACCACCACCATCACCACCACCACCACCACCACCACCACCACCACCACCACCACCACCACCACCACCACCACCACCACCACCACCACCATCACCACCACCACCCCACCATCACCACCCACCACCACCACCATCAACACCACCACCACCACCACCACCACCACCACCAACACCAACACCAACACCAACACCAACACCACCACCACCACCACCACCACAAAAAAAATGGCGAAATTCCGGCGGCCCCAGATCTAGATCTAGATCTAGATCTGGCCGCCACTTTTTTTTAAAATTCGAAAAAAATTCTGTGGCGCATATTGGCATGGTGCGCCACGAAGTTTGACAGACAATTCTGTGGCGCATATTGGCATGGTGCGCCACAGAAGTTTCAAAATTCTGTGGCGCACGTACATATGCGCCACAGAAGTTTCAATACTAGTCGCGTGGTAACTGTGGCGACCTGGATATGCGCCACAGAATTCGATTTTAGTGCGCCACAGTTAGCCTTTTTTCCACTAGTGATAATACCTCATTAATAATCCAGTCAATTTTTGTATAGCCACACATCCACCGTAGCATGCACATCTCGGTTACAATCATTTGTTGGATGCGTTGTTTTTTAATGGGCCAACATTCTGCTATGTATAGCATCACCGGTTTGATTGCCATCCTATAAAACTTACCTTTTAGTGTTTAGGATCTTCTTGTCACATAGGATGCCAAATGCTTGTCGTCACTTCATCCATCCCGCTTTGATCCTGTGGCAAACATTCTCATCGATATCACCATTGTTTTGCAGATTGATCCCAAGTATCAGAAGATGTCCCTCTTATGTACTATTTATCCTTCTAAACTAACATAGGCATAGCCTAGTGGTTGGGGTCGCAGTGGCGCACCCTAACGACCGGAGTTCGATTCCTGTCAGGGACGAATTTCGGAATTGTCACGCCAAGTCCCGCTTCTACTATATCAAAAAGTGTCTAGTTCCTCCTAGACACGGTTTCGTTTTTTTTAAACTAACATATCCGTCTTCGCACCAATAATACCGCTGAAGTTGCATTGCAAGTACTCGGTCTTCATCCTACCAATTGTAAACCCCTTATATTTCAAAGTCTGCATCCATAGCTCTAACTCCCTATTTATGCCAACCATGTTTTTTTTTTGACTGTGACTACGGCGGGCTTGCGCCAGCCTGAACCTTTATATCAACAACCAACAGGTGTTACAGAGTAGCTCATTACAAAGATTTTAGAGGAAGACGGGAGAGAGGGGGAGGGGGAGGATTCAGGGTGGGTCGTAATTATTACACCAAGAGAGGAGGGTGGAGCGAGAGTCAACATTTGAGCACCTATGTGCCCAAAGTCTAATGTCTGAAATACATTTCTGAATGACAAGGGGTAGTGGCTCTGCGATATTGTTGAAGACCTTGGAGTTTCGTCGCTTCCAGGCAATGGCCGTGGAGATAGTTGCGTCTTTGGCGGAGCAGAACCAGGATCTGAGCATAGCTTGCAGTGAGTGCGGTGCAGGTTTTCGACTTGTCTGGAAATGAGTCCAGACTTCTGAAGCTTTGGGGCATCTTGTGAGCAGGTGATCAACGTCTTCGTCTTCCATGCAGGAGGGGCAAGTGGCCCGGGTGGTGAGGTTGTGGCGGAACCTTCTTGTGTTGGTGGGGAGGCGCCGTCGGTGCGCCAACCAGAGGAAGATCTTGCATTTCAAGGGGGCAAGGCTCCTCCACCCTTTCTTAGCCTGTTCGTCATTAAGCAAGTGCTTGAAAGAATTGGCATAATGGTCCCTATTCGAAAGCTTTTTGTTAGTGGCGCGACTGAGCCTAATGTCTGGAACCCCAGAAAGGAGAGGGATGGTGGCAATCTCGGTAGAAAGAGAGAGGAGCTCCTGACGGCAACAGTGGTGAGGCGAGGAGCGAGGCGGCGGAGATCCCAAGGAGATAGACCGAGGCAACAGAGATGTTAGTCCTAGTGGCATGAGAGTAGAGGGCGGGAAGCGAAGGGAGAGAGAGGTTCCCCACCAAGAGTCATGCCGGAAGGCGGTGGTTTCGCTGCCCTGGATACGGACAAAGGTGACGAGACGGAAGGTAGCAAGACCGAGGCGATGTCTTTCCAGACGGGAGTGGCCCGAGAGCAAGGGTCTCCCAGTCACGATTTGCTGTCCACCCATACCAGCGGCGAAACCAGCTAGCCCAGGCAGAGGAGTTGGAGTGCAGTTTGGTAAGGAACTTAGAAAGAAGAGCTTCATTTTGCGCCTGGATGGATAAAACTCCCAGACCTCCCAAAGCCTTAGGGGCGCAGACATCCGCCCAGGCAACTTTGCATTGACCACCGGAGCAGGAGTCTTCCCCGTCCAAAGGAAGGCACGCCTCCGCTTATCAATGGCCTCAACAACACCCTTAGGAAGCAAGCCAGAACTCATGGCATGGGAGAGCATGGCCGTGAGCACTGAGTTTACCAGGAGCAGGCGACCGCCAATAGGAAGAGAGCGGCCTCTCCAGCCAGCCAGCCTCATGTCACTCTTGGAGATAACGGGGGCAAAATCGAGAACCGAAGTTTGTGGGTGGATAGAGGGAGACCAAGGTAGGTTTGCGGAAAGGAGGAGACTTCACACCCAAAGGCGGTAGCAATGGAAATGGCAGTGGCGGGCTCGGTATGAATGGGAACAAAGGTGCTTTTGTGAAAGTTGATATCAAGGCCGGTGGCAGCGGCGAAGTCATCAAGAAGGCGTTTGAGATTTGCCGCGTGTTCCGGGATGGCTTTGATAATGATGAGGGTATCATCAGCATACTGAAGGATAGGGCAAGGGAGGTCGTCGACAAGAGGGTGGAGAAGAAGCCCCTCGCGGGAGGCTTGGAGGAGAAGCTGTTGTAAGACATCCGCAACAATGTTGAACAGGAAAGGCGAAAGAGGGTCTCCCTGTCGAAGCCCACGGCGGCGTTGGATCCATCTACCTGGGATGCCATTTAGGAGCACAGCAGTTTGACTGGAGAGATTAAGAAGATTGACCCATTGGCGCCATAGGTCAGGGAACCCCTTGGCAAGAAGGATCCGGTCGAGAGCTTCCCAGCTAACAGAGTCAAAGGCTTTCCGGAAGTCCAGCTTGAACACCGCGGCCGGAGCCAATCGTTTGTGACAAGACTGAACAATGTCGGCGGCATAGACAAAGTTTTCAGCGATAGAACGGCCAGAAATGAACCCCGTTTGATCGGGGTGGACAAGAAAAGGCAGGAGAGGACGAAGTCGAAGGGTGAGGCATTTGGAGTGGAATTTCATACAGCAATTTTGAAGAGAGATAGGTCGAAAGTTTTCAGATTTATTGGCCCCAGATTTCTTTGGGAGGAGAACCATGAAAGCTTTATTGATTGGACGAAGGTCAGTTTGGAGGGAATGGAACTCATGGAGAGAGTCCAGAAGGTTTTGTTTGACAAGGTCCCAATTCTTTTTGAAGAAGGCCGGCCCAAAACCATCCGGCCCAGGACTAGAATTTTCATCCATGGAGAAAACAGCAGCACGAAGTTCAAACATGGTGAAAGGTCGAACGAGGGAGGATGCCAACCATGTTCTCGTCCGATTTTTTACAATATCAAATTATGGCAATTAGAATGATCGAAAGGTATACTTTCATATTGCATGTATTCAATATTGTATATGTTGGTATTTTTTCTTATATATACTTGGTGAAATTTCATGAAGTTCACTTTGACTAAAGCTAAAATGCAGTGTATATAGTTCGAGATAGAATGATTAACTACTATCATTAGTCATTAATAAGCATATTTCGATCGGCAAAGTAAGTGATGACACTACAGTACACAACCTCCAAACTCCCATTTCTTCTCATCAGTTCCATTCAGTAGCTTTGCAAATCCAAGCATGCCTTTTGGCCAAAAAAAAAATCAACAAACCCTTTGGCCAATAACCGAGGGATCAGACAGTAAGACCAAACCGGGGGTTTCCCTGCAACAAGGCTGCTAGAGAGAAAACAAAACGTGCGTGAAAAACAGTTTGTTGACGTTTCAAAGACTCTGGTTGATCTCGGCTTGACGCAGTCCGCATCCGTACGGTGTTCGCTGTCGGTTTGGGCCCAGCTGAGCCGAGCCTCCCACTGCTCATGCATGCGCGGGCGCCGCCACAGTGGCCGGCCACGTCCCACTCCCTACTTTTCTACCCCACGCGCGCAGCACCAGCTAGCTAGCCATCGGGCATGTCAGCATCCACCTCTGCTGTCGCTGCTGCGGCAGGTCCCGTCTCTGTGGCAGCACAATTCGAAACGGGGCAGCTGCGTGCGTGCGTTTTTTGGCCCGCGCGCACCGAAGCTTCTTCCCTTCGCTCGGCCCTGCAACAGGAGGAAGCTCGCTGCGAAGCCCAGCAACGAACGGCGCACGATATCTATAAATATATATGACACATGCCTCGATCAATCGGGTCACTTGATACGACTCGATCGCCAGTTCGCCACCCATGTACTGACCGATCCGAGGCACGTACATGGCGGTAGCAGGAGCCGGAGCACCTTATCACTACCGCCCGCACGGTCACGTCGCCGGCGTCTGCCGCTCGATGGCCTTTCCGGCGCCGCGGGGTGGCGCAGGCAGCTCACTACCAGCAGAAAACAACCGCCCGTACAGCTCTGGCTCCACAGCTAGCTCTTTCTCTCCGGCCTTCGCGGCGGCGGCAAGCGGGGTGCTGCGGCAGGAGCTTGACGTCTTGGACTACTTGTCGGACGACGGCAGAGGCGGGCCGGCGCTGGCGCCGACCGTGCCCGAAACGTTCCGGGCGCCGCCGCTTCCTCCGCGGATGCCGGCTGAGGCGGCGCCGGTCGTGCCGGATGCTGGCTACGGTGCTCATCCGAGGTAATTTATCAAGACACACATTAATTTCTATGTGAATTGAGTGGAATCCGTTTGACAACCGTACGTCCTCGACCGACATTGATTATTTCAGACGGGAAGCTACCTCCGCGGCGGCGGCCGGGAACAAGATCGCGTTCCGGACGAGGTCGGAGGAGGAGGTACTCGACGACGGCTACAAGTGGAGGAAGTACGGCAAGAAGTCGGTCAAGAACAGCCCTAGCCCAAGGTAAGTACGTACGAACGCACGCTGTGAACGCGCGCATGCACTCATCAACTTGCATGCATAATTAACTCGATCGACCACACATGTGTATGGTGCATATATGTGAACGCATGGTCAGTTTTAGACAGGACGAAAGCTGGGCACAGGGGGTGGTGATAGAATTATGAAACGGAGCGACTAGTACTAGTATATATGTGCTCTTCTAGTTAGTGCTAATCTTTTGTTTTACCATGACATTTGGTCGCTCGATCATCTAATGCGCTAGCTACTGCATTTACTTAATCAAAATCGTCAAATAGCTAGGTTAAAAAAACAACATCATCAAGACCACTTCTCTATGGGCCCGGTTGTAAGATTTCTATGATTTTTATTAATACCGTACCATCTAACATATTCTTAGATTCGTACCATCAGATTAGAAATGTTGGATTCTTAGCTCAAAAGTACCAAGTCTAACCAAACACTTTCAATTAAATTTTTTTATTATATACTCCATTATAATAGAGCAAGGTGGCACGGCGCATCTCACCCAGTACTAGCTATCAATTCAGTGCAGTTAGTGTTGAATTCATATGACGATATATGGCGAGAGAAAATATAAAACTGAAATTAAACAAGCAACAACCCAACTAAATTCACACGTCGTTGGATTCGACTAGAGTCTGATGTTTTATGATCGTTTTAATTTTATGAAACCCGTAACTGTAGCTCTTCTTGGACCCCTCATATGACCTGCATGACGAAGTGGGACTTTCATTAACTCAAAGTTTCATTTCTTTTCACTATAGGAACTACTACCGATGTTCGACAGAGGGATGCAGCGTGAAGAAGAGGGTAGAGAGAGACAAGGACGACGTGAACTATGTCGTGACGATGTACGAGGGGGTTCACAACCACGCTAGCCCGGGCACGGTTTACTATGCTTCTCGAGATCCCACTACAGGTCGCTTCTTCGTCGCTGGCATGCATAGCCAAGGTCCTGGATAAAACACGGAACGGCCGTACGTAGTGATGTTAGTGTGCTATTAGGCCTTCTAGAATGAAATGTATATCCATGTTTTACAGTCGCTTGCCCCTGTGTTCACCACTTGTTCCTTACATAGTGACAAAATTTTAAGGGTATGTTTGTGAACATTTGCTAAGAAACGGCGTGTTTACAAACTTGTGTACCAACTCTTTTATATAGTGTGTCCGCAACTTTTTTTTTTGGACAATACTAAACACATGCTTGAACAAGAATATGATAACCGGAGTATTATCATAAGTTTTTTTTAAAAAGAAAACATCATAAGTTGAAGTATGCAAGACATATTATGAGGAGACGACATTGTATATAAGATAACATATTACATTCTACTAAAGTGGGGTAAACTTAGCTGGACTCATTTTGCTCACCGAAGTATGCATGAATAGGGAAAACCCTATTCATCGCTTATTGTCGTGGGTTAATAAGCATCGCTTGGGAGCGAACGTTATTGGGCCGCGGCCCGCTATAAACAGAGGTGGTGGTTTTTTCGGTTTTGTGAAATTTTAGAAGGTTCTAGTCTGAATTTGTTCGATTTTTGGACGTCTGTTTGGTTTTCGGTCGCTTTCAAAAATTGCTCATTTTTTAAAATTTGTTCAAATTTAAATTTTGCTTAGATTCGAAATTTTTTAAAAATTGTTTTTTGCTCAGATTAAAATTTTGTTTAGAATTAATTTTTGCTCAGATTCGAAATTTGTTCAAAATCAAAATTTCCACAGATTTGAAATTTGTTCAAAATAATTTTTTGCTCGGATTAGGAATTTGAAATTTCGCTCAGATTCATAATTTGTTCAAAATAATTTTTTGCTCAGATTCAAATTTGCTCACATTCGAAAAATACGAAAAATGATTGCAAATCGTGCATGAGCTGGAGTTCGGGCTCGGGTATCCACGGACTGAAACGGGGTTGGAAACGGTGGAGCTATAGCTCAGAACATGTACATCTATAAGCACGTGACAGAGCCCACCAACAAAATAGGTTATGCCATTATGGGCTTACTTGGCCCACGGTTTGTACGTTTCGCAAGCTTGGACCCGACAATATTCAAATTCAAACTGGCTTCTCCTCAATTATTAAGTACGTACTGCTCAAAAAAGAATTTATTAAGTACGTACTCGGTAGAATCCAAACCGGAATTCCCAGGAAGAAAATCAATACATCTCTGGGAATTCCCAGGAATTTGTCCCAAGGTCTTGTATCTACATCTACACTACTTAAAAAGGAGGAACATGTGGGAAATGCACTTTGGCTCATAGGAGCATTTGCTCCCATTGTGTGAATCCACATTTTGAAGTGTCAAAAAATTCAAAACCAAATTTTTACATGTACATCTAGACATTTTATGTTGGTACACAAAAAAAAAAAAAAAAAAATTATGTGGCTCCTGTAAAAAAGACAAATTTTGATGTTGTAACACGACTACGTACAGTACATTTTTTGCCTTTTTTGTACACACCACACAAAATGTTGTTTTTCCACGAAAACTTGTGTACGAACATAGAATGTCACGATGTACACCAAAAAATTTATGTCAAATTTTTTTGACATTTTTAAAATTAATTTTTAATTATTTTATATAATGGGAGCATTTGCTCCTATGAGCCAAAACGCCACCTCCGGAACATGTTCCCTATTCTGCCCACCTTCCACTACGCCGGTTTTTTTTCGTCGTCCTCTCTCCACCGGTTTTCTATTGGTCGTCGCCCGCACTCCTGTTCCCCTCGATAGGCGCTTTTTTTGTCCAACGCCCCTTCCCGGTCAAAACCCTAGCGCAATCCCATCGTGCACCCCAACCGCCGCTCTAGGGTTTATGGCCGCTGCCCGTCCAGTCGTCTGATCAGAGGTCCACGGGTGAGAAGGGAGCGGAGGAGGAGGAAGGTGCGCCGGAGGGCTTGAGCGCCTACATGGACGCTGCCCTTGACGTCGAATGGCTTGAGATCCCGGCTTCGGCCGCCGTCCACGGCCGCCTGCCTCTCTGCTAGCAGCTCCAGGCCTTCGGGAGGACTCGCCGCCCTTGGCGCCTCCACTGCGAACGGAGGGGACATAGGGCCGCCACGACGATGCAGGCGGCGGCCGTGAAGATGGAACCGTGGCCACCGTGCTCCAGGGCCTCCTCCGCGTGTTCGACTTCAGCCTTGACAGCTTCTTTCCTAGGTCTCCCGCTGCTGCCGTCGCAACCTCCATCCGGAGCAGTGGGGAGAGGGGACACGCGGGATTAGAGACCCCCTTCCAGTTTCCCCCCTCCGATCGATTTCATGGGAAGGATTTGCCGCATTTGATTTGGCGACGATTTTGATATGGGGTTGTTGTCCCTGATTCGTATGTTCGATTGTCTGCAATTGCTCCTTTTTCTCATTTTTATTGGTCCAGTTCTTCCACGTGTGTTTGCTTTGTTTGTGCGTTCAGTTAGCAGCGATGGATGTTCTTCGAGTTCAGGTACATTCCAAAACGGCATTTCTAGGTTATGCTCTGATCTGGTAAGCGGAGGCCTTTTTTTTATTTGCAGGTCATCAGTGGTCTGCTTCATGGTGAGGTGCATTGGTTCAAGCCCAAAGGTGTGGTACAACAACAAAGCTGATAGGGAAGCATGCATTTTGCTGGCGGGGGTCTCATCATGTTGCTACCGTCAGTAGAGATTGCAAAATGCACGCAACTTCGCCGGATGTTGGTGCAACCGTCACCTGCTTCCCGTTTTTCCATAAACTGTTCTCAGCACTCCATGTCTGACATTCGTGCTATTCCGAGACAGGAAAAAGCACAAGAAGATCAACATTAGAGAGAGATGAAGCCTGAAGGCCAGTTGAACCTGCCATGGAGCACGTGTGGACAAAGTTGGGTAGCGGCGGCTAGGGTTGTGGATGTGTGGTGCAAGGGTTGTGTGGGAGGGGCGATAAGCAAGCACCCCATTTTATACGTCGGATGCAGGCGAGGGGGGCGGTGGCGTGCATTAACGCCAGCACACAGGACAAGGCGCGACGAGACATCTCGCCGCACGCCTGGAGAAACTGTAACATTGATGTGTAGAATTAAATTGTGTTGGCCAGAGGTAGGCGACGGTGCGCGGCAGCCCTGTGAGGCTGACGATGTTGGCCCGCCACTCACGACGCGGGTTTTCGTTCTATCTGGCATCCCCACAGTGTCTCATGTGTAGCGGGGACGGGCTTGGGACACCGGACACCATATTGGGCCGCACAGACCGAAAAGGACTCTGGGGCGCGTGGATGGAGGAGGTCAAACGTTCGACGCCCCAAATCCCTTTGTGATACGGTTTGGGGTACGCGACTGGAGATGCTTTTATAGATCTGGTCGAAAAAACGGCCGAGACATGATGCCGTAAACTTGATTGATCCTTAAATGTTTTACAATGCACCTAGAATCCGTCTGTGAGAACTGTACATATGCAGTTTCGTAGGCCGTTTTACAAGGTCACGTAAACCGGTCAAACCTCGTCGGAGCGGACGCCCCGCCACACTTCCACCACGGAACTCGCCGGAATTTGCGAGGAATGACTTTGCTGTCATGACGGTTTTCTCCCCGCCATAGGCATCTAGGTCTTGTGCCGACAACCCTGACAAATGGTCGTCTACATAGCTTCTGGCCATCGGCGTCTAACCACTTTCCTGTAGTGGAAGCTCATGGAAAAAATTAGCTATACGATAACTACTATGCAGAGGGCAGGTGGGGAGGGGGTTAAGGAGAGGGATGACGGATGACAAAGGATTAATTTGTCAATGCCTACAGATTGTAGACTAGGGTTTTGCTGGAAGTAGAGGGCAAGTAGATCTCGAAGGTTTCAGCCGAAAAGTACTCGCTGATTGTAAAAACTAGGGTTCTTGACAATAGATTCGATCCTTTCTTTGTCCCTCGACTCCCCCTTATATAGGCGGTGGAGCCGAGGGTTTTCGTAATACACAAGTTACAGAGTTCGGGAGGGTTTCGTACCCGTCCCGTAAGATTACAAGTCTCTATATTTCCTAATACAATCTATCTTTCCTTAACACTAAATGGGCTTCCGAATCTTCTTATTCTTCGAGTCCTGGGCCTTCATAAACCCCGGGTACCATCTTTGGCAGGCCCATTGGGGATGCCTATGTCAGTAGCCCCCGAGATTTTTCTTGAATCGAAGAATCAGGGAAAATCTCCAACTTTAATCATTCAATAATCTTGTCGAATTTAATGCATAACTTTTCGATATGCAAATATTATTTTGTACAGGGATAACGGTAGTTGGGGCTAGTTCATCTGACGGATCAGGTACTAGTTAACTGCTCTAGTGGCAATCCGCAAAAACCTACTTCAAGATCACGTCCCTGGACATGATCTCGGGATACTGGTGTAAACTTCGACAGGTGCCGCTTAAGGTCTTACCATTCTGTCGAGTCCCAGTCATATTTTATCGGGTACCTAACGCGTCCGTTAGGATTTTTCTTCGTATCTGTTGATACGGAAAAAAGTAGCAATCCGCCGTCAGAGACGGTGCCACGCCGCTCAGAACGGATCTGGGGTCTTACCTTCGCAAAGTTTTGCGGCATTCAGAGATTTATTCGCGACTTTTAGCGCTCTGAGAATATATTGTCGAGTGCTTTTCGGCTGTTGGAATAGCACATTTTATTGAGTCATATTTGATGACTTATTTTGTCTTCCCGATGGGAGTATATGTAGAGTTATCTGTATAACTCGAAATATACTCACTTCTTTTTCTTTATTTTGTCTAAATTCATCGGGCACGCGAACAGCGTTCCCGATGGGAGTAGCCCCCGAGGCTACAGCCAAGGACTTGTGCTTGGTTGTAGGCTCCACAGATTAATATCTTCTGCCGCTATATTGCTAATCCTTCTCGAGCTTTTCATATCTATCGGGTGCGCGACCAGCGCTCCCGATGGGAGTAGCCCCCGAGGCTATGAACAAATGCTTGCATTTGGTCATAGGCTCTCGCCATTTCTATTTTGTCATACTCGAAGTTTTCTTTTTTTCCAAAGTAGCCCCCGAGCATTTGGGCAAAAGCTTGTATTTGATCAAAGGCTCCGTAAGGGTATATTGCCCCTATGTGTGGTTTTGGTAATTAATGACAACCCCTATGGACTAATGTTTTCATTGAGTTTATATGAAGGAATATTCCATAGGTACTACTTGTACTCCATGTGTTGGATTCAAGTATGGATGCCATGAAGATAAAGGTATACCTTGTGTATTGGCATCAAGATCATCGGTATGAAGATATATATGTGATATGATCAAGAAGATGAAATGAAGATGGAGTTCTTATGTGGAACTCAATAGTAGCCATGCTCTATCTTATGAGAGTATGAGAAGATACAAGGTTGAGTTGGGCAAGTTCAAGATGAGCATCTCAAGTGGATCACATGCTTGAAGCTTGCCGTCCATTTGGTGATAATGGACATGTGAAGATGTGCATCAATGGAGCTTTCCCATCATAGTGTATGGGGGAGCATTTGTGAGTCTTCACGAAGCAACAATGATCAAGTGAGGCATTCCGGCTTGTGTAGAGCTTGAAGAGTTATCATCAAGATCAAGCGGGATGCGCAAGGCAAAGGTATGACCTTGATAGGTTTTCCTTTTACCGGTCTCAAGGTGGTTGATGGGAGACCGGATTATAGGATAGATAGCCGCACTATTAAGAGGGGCTTTCGGTTGGGTAACTTGATCACATCGTCTTAGGGAGCTCAACCCTTTGCATACTTTGCATATCCTTATTGCTTCTTGGTGTTTCTCTGTGTGAGGTTCTTGAGCTTGTTGCTAGCTTTACAACAAGCCCAAGTTCATCGAAAACGGAATCCGCATGCATCTTCTATTGCGTTTTCGAGTTTGGACGTCTTCACCGTTTCTTGACGGTGGGAGACTCCCTCTCTAAAATCATCTAAAATGTTCTGTGAGGAGTCTCCATATTTCCAGTTTTTGTTGGGGTTCTATTCGTCGTTATCTTTCCAACAAAATTGGTTTCATGTCAATCGGGGTCCGGACACAAAAGTTATCACAGTTTTAGTAAAACATGTTTTTCCTGCTGGCCCGGTTTGACCGGCCTCCCAACCGGCCAGTCCGGCGCGCAGTCCGGTCAACCGGTCGCCAACCGGGCGCCAAACGTGCGCCTAACTGATCCGGTCTACCGCCCGGTCAGCCGGCTGATACGTCTCCAACGTATCTATAATTTCTTATGTTCCATGCTACTTCATTGATGATATCTACATGTTTTATACACATTATATGTCGTATTTACGCATTTTCTGGAACTAACATATTAACAAGATGCCGAAGTTCCTGTTTTCTGCTGTTTTTGGTTTCAGAAATCCTAGTAACGAAATATTCTCGGAATTTGACGAAATCAACGCCCAGGTTCCTATTTTGCCCGGAAGCATCCAGAACACCCGAGAGCCGCCAGAGGGGGGCCCTGGTGGGCCCAGATGACATGGTGGCGCGGCCCAGGCCCTGGCCGCGCCACCCTATGGTCTCGTCGCCTCGTTGACCCTCCTGCGCCGCCTCTTCGCCTATATAAAGCCCCTGCATCGAAAACCCTTACGGAGGAAGCCACGATACGAGAAAAGTTCCGAGCCGCCGTCATCGCGAAGCCAAGATCCGGGGGACAGGAGTCTCTGTTCCGGCACCGCCGGGCGGGGAAGTGCCCCCGAAGGCTTCTCCATCGACACCGCTGCCATCTCCACCGCCATCTTCATCACCGCCGCTGCTCCCATGAGGAGGGAGTAGTTCTCCATCGAGGCTCGGGGCTGTACCGGTAGCTATGTGGTTAATCTCTCTCCTATGTACCTCAATACAATGATCTCATGAGCTGCTTTACATGATTGAGATTCATATGAGTTTTGTATCACTACTATCTATGTGCTACTCTAGTGATGTGTTATTAAAGTAGTTTTATTCCTCCTGCATGTGTGCAAAGGTGACAGTGCGTGCACCGTGTTAGTACTTGGTTTATGCTATGATCATGATCTCTTGTAGATTGCGAAGTTAACTATTGCTATGATAATATTGATGTGATCTATTCCTCCTACATATGCATGAAGGTGACAGTGTGCATGCTATGCTAGTACTTGGTTTAGTCGTTTTGATCTATCTTACACTTAAGGTTACTTAAACATGAGCATTATTGTGGAGCTTGTTAACTCCGGCATTGAGGGTTCGTGTAATCCTACGCAATGTGTTCATCATCCAACAAAAGTGTAGAGTATGCATTTATCTATTCTGTTATGTGATCAATGTTGAGAGTGTCCACTAGTGAAAGTCTATTCCCTAGGCCTTGTTCCTAAATACTGCTGAGTTACTACTGCTTGTTTACTGTTTTACTGTGTTACTACTGCTGCAATACTACCACCATCAACTACACGCCAGCAAGCTATTTTCTGGCACCGTTGCTACTGCTCATATATATTCATACCACATGTATTTCACTATCTCTTCGCCGAACTAGTGCACCTATTAGGTGTGTTGGGGACACAAGAGACTTCTTGCTTTGTGGTTGCAGGGTTGCATGAGAGGGATATCTTTGACCTCTTCCTCCCTGAGTTCGATAAACCTTGGGTGATCCACTTAAGGGAAACTTGCTGCTGTTCTACAAACCTCTGCACTTGGAGGCCCAACACTGTCTACAAGAATAGAAGCACCCGTAGACATCAAGCACTTTTCTGGCGCGTTGCCGGGGAGGAAAGGTAAAAGGTACTCACACTCCGGATCTCGGCTACTAAGCTATTCTCCGGCGCCATTGTAAGTACTCGAAGCTATTTCCTTTAGACTCTGCAATTGCGACATTTGGTTTCTTGTTTACACTAGTTAGGCATAATGGAAAACAACAAAAATATGAGAGATCTTTATGAACTTTATCTTGAATTAGGACATGATGTGTTTGAAGAAAGAATTAAGAAACCCATGGAACTTTATATGCATGCTAATGGGAATGTTATTACTATGAATGCTTTGAACACCATTGTTGCTAATGCTATGGAAAATTCTAAGCTTGGGGAAGCTGGTTTTGATGAGCATGATATTTTTAGTCCCCCAAGCATTGAGGAGAAAATTTACTTTGATGATACTTTGCCTCCTATTTATGATGATTATAATGATAGTAGTCTTTTGTTACCACCTGTTATGGAGGATAAATTTGATTATGATTACAATATACCTCCTATATTTGATAGCTACTTTGTTGAATTTGCTCCCACTACAACTAATAAAATTGACTATGCTTATGTTGGGAGTAGTAATAATTTTATGCATGAGACTCATGATAAGAATGCTTTATGTGATAGTTATATTGTTGAGTTTGCTCATGATGCTACTGAAAGTTATTATGAGAGAGGAAAATATGGTTGTAGAAATTTTCATGTTACTAAAATGCCTCTCTATGTGCTGAAATTTTTGAAGCTACACTTGTTTTATCTTCCTATGCTTGTTACTTTGCTCTTCATGAACTTGTTTATTTACAAGATTCCTATGCATAGGAAGCATGTTAGACTTAAATGTGTTTTGAATTTGCCTCTTGATGCTCTCTTTTGCTTCAACTTCTATTTCTTGCAAGTGCATCATTAAAACTGCTGAGCCCATCTTAATGGCTATAAAGAAAGAACTTCTTGGGAGATAACCCATGTGTTATTTTGCTACAGTACTTTGTTTTATATTTGTGTCTTGGAAGTTGTTTACTACTGTAGCAACCTCTCCTTATCTTAGTTTTGTGTTTTGTTGTGCCAAGTAAAGTTTCTATGTCAAAGTTGATGTTATATTTGGGATTGCTGCGCAGAAACAGCATTGCTGTCTGTCACGAATCTGGGCACAGTTCTCTGTAGAAAATTCGAAAAAATCTGCCAATTTACGAGCGTGATCCTCAGATATGTACGCAACTTTCATTAGTTTTGAGTTTTTCCATTTGAGCAAGTCTGGTGCCAGATTTAAATTCGTCTTTACGGACTGTTCTGTTTTTGACAGATTCTGCCTTTTATTTCGCATTGCCGCTTTTGTTAAGTTGAATGAGTTTCTTTGTTCCATTAACTTTCAGAAGTTTTGTGCAATGTCCAGAAGTGTTAAGAATGATTGTGTCACCTCTGAACATGTGAATTTTTGATTATGCACTAACCCTCTAATGAGTTTGCTTGAAGTTTGGTGTGAAGGAAGTTTTCAAGGGTCAATAGAAGAGGGTGATATAATGTGATCGAGAAGAGTGAAAGGTCTAAGCTTGGGGATGCCCCGGTGGTTCATCCCTGCATATTTTAAGAAGACTCAAGCATCTAAGCTTGGGGATGCCTTGGGCATCCCCTTCTTCATCGACAACTTATCAGGTTTCTTCTAGTGAAACTATATTTTTATTCAGTCACATCCTATGTATTTTACTTGGAGCGTCTGTGTGCTTTTATTTTTGTTTTTGGTTTGTTATCTTAGTTCTCTGAACAAGTTCATCCTTGTGTGGGAGAGAGACACGCTCCGCTGGTTCGTATGAACACATGTGTTCTTAGCTCATAATATTCATGGCGAAGTTTCTTCTTCGTTAAATTGTTATATGGTTGGAATTGGAAAATGCTACATGTAGTAATTCTAAAATGTCTTGGATAATGTGATACTTGGCAATTGTTGTGCTCATGTTTAAGCTCTTGCATCATATGCTTTGCACCCATTAATGAAGAAATACATAGAGCTTGCTAAAATTTGGTTTGCATAATTGGTCTCTCTAAGGTCTAGATAATTTCTAGTATTGAGTTTGAACAACAAGGAAGACGGTGTAGAGTCTTATAATGTTTACAATATGTCTTTTATGTGAGTTTTGCTGCACCGGTTCATCCTTGAGTTTGCTTCAAATAACCTTGCTAGCCTAAGCCTTGTATCGAGAGGGAATACTTCTCATGCATCCAAATCCTTGAGCCAACCACTATGCCATTTGTGTCCACCATACCTACCTACTACATGGTATTTCTCCGCCATTCCAAAGTAAATTGCTTGAGTGCTACCTTTAAACCATTCAAAATTTATCACCTCTGATTTGTGTCAATGTTTTATAGCTCATGAGGAAGTATGTGGTGTTTATCTTTCAATCTTGTTGGGCAACTTTCACCAATGGACTAGTGGCTTCATCCGCTTATCCAATAATTTTGCAAAAAGAGCTGGCAATGGGTTCCCAGCCTCAATTAATTAACTTGCATTAATAATTCTCTTCACATGTTTTGCTCTGATTCATCAGTAAGCAACTTAATTTTGCAAATAGACACTCCTCCATGGTATGTGAATGTTGGAAGGCACCCGAGGATTCGGTTAGCCATGGCTTGTGTAAGCAAAAGGTTGGGAGGAGTGTCATCCATAAATAAAGAAAAACTAAACTAAAGTACATGTGTAAACAAAAGAGAAGAGGGATGATCTACCTTGCTGGTAGAGATAACGTCCTTCATGGGAGCCGCTCTTGAAAGTCTGGTTGATGAGGTAGTTAGAGTGCCCACTACCATTCGTTGACAACAACAAACACTTCTCAAAATTTTACTTTTATGCTCTCTTTATGTTTTCAAAACCAAAGCTCTAGCACAAATATAGCAATCAATGCTTTCCTCTTTGAAGGACCATTCTTTTACTTTTATTGTTGAGTCGGTTTACCTATTTCTCTCCATCTCAAGAAGCAAACACTTGTGTGAACTGTGCATTGATTCCTACATACTTGCATATTGCATTTGTTATATTACTCTATGTTGACAATTATCCATGAGATATATATGTTACAAGTTGAAAGCAACTGCTGAAACTTAATCTTCCATTGTGTTGTTTCAATGTCTATACTTTAAATTATTGCTTTATGAGTTAACTCTTATGCAAGACTTATTGATGCCTGTCTTGAAAGTGCTATTCATGAAAAGTCATTGCTTTATGATTCAGTTGTTTACTCATGTCATTACCATTGTTTTGATCGCTGCATTCATTACATATGTTTACAAATAGTATGATCAAGGTTATGATGGCATGTCACTTAAGAAATTATCTTTGTTATCGTTTTACCTGCTCGGGACGAGCAGAACTAAGCTTGGGGATGCTGATACGTCTCCAACGTATCGATAATTTCTTATGTTCCATGCTACTTTATTGATGATACCTACATGTTTTATACACATTATATGTCGTATTTACGCATTTTCTGGAACTAACATATTAACAAGATGCCGAAGTGCCAGTTCCTGTTTTCTGCTGTTTTTGGTTTCAGAAATCCTAGTAACGAAATATTCTCGGAATTGGACGAAATCAACGCCTGGTTCCTATTTTGCCCGGAAGCATCCAGAACACCCGAGAGCCGCCAGAGGGGGCCCTGGTGGGCCCAGATGACATGGTGGCGCGGCCCAGGCCCTGGCCGCGCCACCCTATGGTCTCGTCGCCTCGTTGACCCTCCTGCGCCGCCTCTTCGCCTATATAAAGCCCCCGCATCGAAAACCCTTACGGAGGAAGCCACGATACGAGAAAAGTTCCAGAGCCGCCGTCATCGCGAAGCCAAGATCTGGGGGACAGGAGTCTCTGTTCCGGCACCCGCCGGAGCGGGGAAGTGCCCCCGGAAGGCTTCTCCATCGACACCGCTGCCATCTCCACCGCCATCTTCATCACCGCTGCTGCTCCCATGAGGAGGGAGTAGTTCTCCATCGAGGCTCGGGGCTGTACCGGTAGCTATGTGGTTAATCTCTCTCCTATGTACCTCAATACAATGATCTCATGAGCTGCTTTACATGATTGAGATTCATATGAGTTTTGTATCACTACTATCTATGTGCTACTCTAGTGATGTGTTATTAAAGTAGTTTTATTCCTCCTGCATGTGTGCAAAGGTGACAGTGCGTGCACCGTGTTAGTACTTGGTTTATGCTATGATCATGATCTCTTGTAGATTGCGAAGTTAACTATTGCTATGATAATATTGATGTGATCTATTCCTCCTACATATGCATGAAGGTGACAGTGTGCATGCTATGCTAGTACTTGGTTTAGTCGTTTTGATCTATCTTACACTTAAGGTTACTTAAACATGAGCATTATTGTGGAGCTTGTTAACTCCGACATTGAGGGTTCGTGTAATCCTACGCAATGTGTTCATCATCCAACAAAAGTGTAGAGTATGCATTTATCTATTCTGTTATGTGATCAATGTTGAGAGTGTCCACTAGTGAAAGTCTATTCCCTAGGCCTTGTTCCTAAATACTGCTGAGTTACTACTGCTTGTTTACTGTTTTACGTGTTACTACTGCTGCAATACTACCATCAACTACACGCCAGCAAGCTATTTTCTGGCACCGTTGCTACTGCTCATATATATTCATACCACATGTATTTCACTATCTCTTCGCCGAACTAGTGCACCTATTAGGTGTGTTGGGGACACAAGAGACTTCTTGCTTTGTGGTTGCAGGGTTGCATGAGAGGGATATCTTTGACCTCTTCCTCCCTGAGTTCGATAAACCTTGGGTGATCCACTTAAGGGAAACTTGCTGCTGTTCTACAAACCTCTGC
Source organism: Lolium multiflorum (assembly GCA_030979885.1). Classification (NCBI taxonomy): domain Eukaryota; kingdom Viridiplantae; phylum Streptophyta; class Magnoliopsida; order Poales; family Poaceae; genus Lolium; species Lolium multiflorum. The sequence goes on along the minus strand of CM061749.1, from coordinate 240,513,856 downwards.
ACTTGGAGGCCCAACACTGTCTACAAGAATAGAAGCACCCGTAGACATCACCGGCCTACAGACCGGCGGGCCGGCGTGCTGTCCGGTCGACCGGTCGCCAACCGGGCGCCAATCGGAGGAGCTCCTGGACGACGCAAAGTGACTCCGGTCTGGTCCGGTCCGACCGGCCTGCACCGGGCGGCCCGGTCTGTGGTCCGGTTGACCGGGCTCCTCGACGGTTGACTCAGCCCAACGTTTCCCCAACGGTTATATTTGCTCTTGGGCTATAAATAGCCCTTCTTCCACCTTGGGCTGAGTTAGTTCTTCCATTCTCTCTCCTCCATTGTTGCCTTTGAAGAACTTGCTCTCTCTCTTGATTCCCCCCATGATTCTTGCTCATTCTTGAGGGATCTAAGAGAGGAGATCTAGATCTACAACCTCCACCAATCCATTTCTCCTCTAAGTGAGGGGAACTCTTGGGATCTAGATCTTGGAGTCTTTTGTTGACTTTCCCCATTGTTCTTCCTCTCCAATCTCATCCTAGCATTTGTTGTTTGGGTGGGATTTGAGTGTGAAGGACTTGAACACCTCTAGTGTTCTTGCTTTGCATCATTGCATAGTGTTGAGCTCTCCACCACGATTAGTTCGAGTGAGAGACCGTGAGCTTGTTACTCTTGGAGGGAGACCTCCTAGTTGGCTTGGCGGTTGGTGCTCCGGTGATCTCTTCAAGAAGATTGTGAAGAGGCCCGGGCTTCTCCTTCGTGGAGCTTGTGAAGTGGTTGTGGAGCTTGCCATCTCCGGAGCGGAGGAAAAGCTAACCATAAGGAAAGGGCCATTATCCTTCGTGGGTGTGGTTCGGAGAATAGGGTGAGCCTTCGTGGCGCGGGGAATCCTTCGTGGGACCTCCACTCCTCCAAACGTGACGTACCTTCTTGCAAAGGAAGGGAACACGGGAATACATCCTCGTCTCCGCGTGCCTCGGTTATTTCTATACCCGAGCTCTCTTTCCTTGTGATAGCCATCGTGCTTGAAGTACATATATCTTGCTATCACTTGTGCTACATATATCTTGTGCCTATCTTGCTTAGCTCTAGTTGTTATTGTTACACTTAGTTGAGCTTAGCATATCTAGGGTTTGTGCTTGTAAACTAAACGATAGTTTAATTCCGCATTCATACAAGACAAATCCGTAAGAGTTTTTAATTGCCTATTCACCCCCCTCTAGGCGACATCTCGATCTTTCACTCAACCTAATCTTATGTTGTCGATATTCTCACTAGGCTTCATAGTCGATTTTTTCTTTGGCCAAGGTGACATCATTGCTGATGATAGCCACGATTACTATATTGGGAACATGCGAAAACTTCTCTCGCTGCCTCGTGGGTCCAGATTCCCTATCGATGGACACGTCGTGCAAGTGGGGGACACACGTCCTCCACTGTTTCCGGCGCACGCACTGTGCCGCCTGTCTTTTCTTTTCTCAGTGAAAATCCAGTTTTACCCTTTGTCCACGTGTACTCCATCTGCTCCATAAATTTCCATCCAACGGTTGCGTCGTTTCACCGCACCTCTATTTAAGTCCATCGTCTTCTTCCTCTGTCACTTTCGCTCGCGCCGCCCATCTGCTCTTCCTCTGCAAAAGCTCTCCAAGCGCCTAAAATTTCTTGTGCTCCCCGCTCGTGCGCTCTTGCCTCCACTCTTGTTGATGCCACCGCGCAAACTCACCAAGCACAGCGCGCCTGAAGCAAAGATGGCAACCGAAGATCTGGGAACTTGGAGTGGGAGAGATCCAAGATCTCCCAGCAGGATGTCAACTGCTGAAGAAGCTTGGCATCAGCGGGAAGCAAGATGCATTCGCTTCCCCAAGGAAGAAAGCTACCCAGCTCCGCGATGCAATATCGGGTTAGTTTCGTTGACCACCTCATTCATGGTCTTTCCACTCCCATCCATGATTTCCTTCGTGGGATGCTGTTCATGTATGGACTGCAACTTCACCATCTTACCCTGATACGTCGCAAACGTATCTATAATATCTTATGTTCCATGCTACTTTTATTACAATACTTGACTGTTTTACACATACTTTACAACATTATTATACATTTTCCGTCACTAACCTATTAACAAGATGCCGAAGTGCCGTTCTGTTTTTCTTTTTGGTTTCAGAAATCCTAGTAAGGAAATATTCTCGGAATTGGACGAAATCAACGCCCGGGGGCCTATTTTTACACGAAGCTTCCGAAGAGAGGGGAAAGGAAGTGGGGCCACGAGGCGCCGCCACACCAGGCGCGCGGCCAGGCTAGGGCCACGCCGCCTGTTGTGTGGGGCCCGTGCCTCCACTTGACCTACCCTTCCGCCTACTTAAAGCCTCCGTCGCGAAACCCCCGTACCGAGAGCCACGATACGGAAAACATTACTGAGAGGCCGCCGCCGCCAATCCCATCTCGGGGGATTCAGAGATCGCCTCCGGCACCCCGGAGGGGAATCATCACCGGAGGGGCTCTACATCATCATGCCCGCCTCCGGATTGATGCGTGAGTAGTTCATCCTTGGACTATGGGTCCATAGCAGTAGCTAGATGGTTGTCTTCTCCGCTTGTGCTTTCATTGTATTAGATCTTGTGAGATGCCTAACATGATCAAGATCATCTATTTGTAATGCTACATGTTGTGTTTGGCGAGATCCGATGAATAGAGAATACTATGTTAAGTTGATTATCAATCTATCATATATGTGTTGTTTATGTTCTTGCATGCTCTCCGTTGCTAGTAGAGGCTCTGGCCAAGTTGATACTTGTAACTCCAAGAGGGGGTAATTATGCTCGATAGTGGGTTCATGCCTCCATTAAATCTGGGACAGTGACAGAAAGTTCTAAGGTTGTGGATGTGTTGTTGCTACTAGGGATAAAACATTGATGCTTTGTCTAAGGATATTTGTGTTGATTACATTACGCACCATACTTAATGCAATTATCTGTTGTTTACAACTTAATACCGGAAGGGGTTCGGATGATAACCTGAAGGTGGATTATTTAGGCATAGATGCATGCTGGATAGCGGTCTATGTACTTTGTCGTAATGCCCTGATTAAATCACATAGTAATCATCGTTGATATGTATTGAATCTTTATTTGTAAATTGCCCGCCTATAATTTGTTCACCCAGCATGTTAGTTATCTTATTGGAGAGACACCACTAGTGAACTGTGGATCCCGGTCCATTCTTTTACATCTGAATACATTCTACTGTTTTTATTGTTCTTTGCAAACAAACACCATCTTCCACTCGATACGCTTAATCCTTTGTTTTCAGCAAGCCGGTGAGATTGACAACCTCACTGTTACGTTGGGGCAAAGTACTTTGATTGTGTTGTGCAGGTTCCACGTTGGCGCCGGTTTCACTGGTGTTGCGCCGCACTACATTCCTCCACCAACAACCTTCACGTGCTTCTTGGCTCCTACTGGTTCGATAACCTTGGTTTCTTTCTGAGGGAAAACTTGCTGCTGTGCGCATCACACCTTCCTCTTGGGGTTCCCAACGGACGTGTACATCTACGCGCATCAAGCATTTTTCTGGCGCCGTTGCCGGGGAGATCAAGACACGCTGCAAGGGGAGTCTCCACTTCCAATCTCTTTACTTTGTTTTTGTCTTGCTTTAATTTATTTACTACTTTGTTTGCTGCACTTAAATAAAACACAAAAAAATTATTTGCTAGCTTTACTTTATTTACTATCTTGTTCTCTATACCAAAACACAAAAAAAATTAGTTACTTGTCTTTACTTTATTTGCATAGTTTACTTTATTACTGTTATCATGAGTAATCCTGAAGTTGAAGTTCGTTCTTTTAAGCAACAAGGTGGAGAAAGTTTTAAAGATGCTTGGTACAGAATTAGTAATGCTCATCATAGGTGCATTAAGAAACACTCCACCACTATCCTTCTTAGGAACTTTTATGTTGGTTTATCTAGTTGGAATAGGTATGTTCTTGATACTCTTTCGGGAGGTAATTTCCTAGGTACTCCTGCTTTAGAAGCTAGTTGCATCATTGAGAGTCTAGTTGGAATACCACCTGTTAATGAAGTTAAAATTGAAATCTCTCTTGAGGATGTTATGAAAAAATTGGAAACCATAGAGAAAAATTTTCCAAGTGTTGAAACTAAATTGGGAATGCTACTTGATAAAACTAATGAACTTGATAAATCCTTAGGAGGAATTGATGAAAGAATTAGTGTCCTAGGAACTTGTGTTGTCCAGGATAATCAAACCAATAGGATTGATGAACTTGAAAAAGCTATGGGAACCTTGGGTTCAACCTTTTCTTCTCTCAAGTATAAGGAGAAAGCTTATGTGGGTAAAGAGCAAAAATTCATGTATGCCTCTAAAGTGCCTAAACAAAAGAATTATTATAGGCCTAAAATTGCTAAAACCCCTAGCACCACCATAGAAAATTTAGATAATGGAGCACCTAAAGTACCCTCTGCAACAAGTTGTGTTTGCAAGAAAAATAATAATGTTGATGCTCCATCTCTTGAAAATACTTGATTTGCACTTTCTGCGCCTAGCTGAAAGGCGTTAAAGAAAAACACTTCTTGGGAGATAACCCATGTTTTATTTTATTTACTGTATTGTTGAGTCTTGGAAGTTGTTTACTACTGTAGCAACCTCTCCTTATCATGTTTTTGTGCCAAGTAAAGTTTCTATGCTAAAGTTGATGTTATATTTGGGATCGCTGCGCAGAAACAGCATTGCTGTCTGTCACGAATTCTGGCACAAGTCTCTGTAAAAAATCGAAAAAATCTGCAAAATTACGAGCGTGATCCTCAGATATGTATGCAACTTTCATTAGTTTTGAGTTTTTCCATTTGAGCAAGTTAAGTGCCCCGTCCAGATGCATCTTTACGGACTGTTCTGTTTTTGATAGATTCTGTCTTTTATTTCGCATTGCCGCTTTTGCTATGTTGAATGAATTTCTTTGTTCCATTAACTTTTAGAAGCTTTGTGCAATGTCCAGAAGTGTTAAGAATGATTCTGTCACCTCTGAATATGTGAATTTGTGGTTATGCACTAACCCTCTAATGAGTTTGCTTAAAGTTTGTGTGAAGGAAGTTTTCAAGGGTCAAGAGAAGAGGATGGTATACTATGATCAAGAAGAGTGAAAGGTCTAAGCTTGGGGATACCCCGGTGGTTCATCCCTGCATATTTTAAGAAGACTCAAGCATCTAAGCTTGGGGATGCCCAAGGCATCCCCTTCTTCATCGACAACATTATCAGGTCACTTCTAGTGAAACTATATTTTTATTCCGTCACATTCTTATGTTCTTTACTTGGAGCGTCGGTTTGCTTTTATTTTTGTTTTGTTTTGAATAAAGTTGGATCCCGCCATTCTTATATTGGAGATATTACGCTCCGCTTTTTCATATGGAACACTTGTGTTCTTAATTGTGCTTTAATGTTCATGGCGAAAGCTAATTGCTTCGTTAAATTGCTATTTGGTTGGAATTGGAAAGTGCTGCATATGGTTTGGCAATTTGGCAATTGTTTGAGCTCTCATAGATCATGTTTAAGCTCTTGCATCATGTAGTTTAATCTATTAATGAAGAACTACTATAGAGCTTGTTTAATTTGGTTTGCATGATTGATCTCTCTAAGTCTAGATATTTTCGGGTAAAGTGTTTGAACAACAAGGAAGACAGTGTAGAGCCTTATAATGCTTGCAATATGTTCTTGTGTGAGTTTTGCTGTACCTGTTCATACTTGTGTTTGCTTCAAACAACCTTGCTAGCCCAAACCTTGTACTGAGAGGAAATGCTTCTCGTGCATCCAAACACCTTGAGCCAAACTCCATGCCATTTGTGTCCACCATATCTACCTATTATGTGGTATTTTTCTGCCATTCCAAAGTAAATTACTTGAGTGCTACCTTTAAAATTTCATTCCTCTACCTTTACAATATATATCTCATGGGACAAATAGCTTAAAAACTATTGTGGTGATGAATATGTAGTTATGTGTCTTAATTCTTATAAGTTGCTTGTTGAGCGGTAACCATGTTTCTGGGGACGCCATCAACTTTACCTTTGTTGGATATCATGTGAGATGCTATGCATGTTCGTCTTGTCTGAAGTAGTGGACTTCACGATCAAATGGTTTGAGTATGCATATGTTAGAGAAGAACATTGGGCCGCTAACTAAAGCCATGTATCATGGTGGAAGTTTCAGTTTGGACATACAACCTCAATCTCTTATGAGAATATTAACTATTGTTGAATGCTTAAGCATTAAAAGAGGAGTCCATTATCTGTTGTCTATGTTGTCCCGGTATGGATGTCTAAGTTGAGAATAATCAAAAGCGAGAAATCCAATGCGTTCTTTCTCCTTAGACACTTGTACAGGCGGCATAGAGGTACCCCTTTGTGACACTTGGTTGAAGCATATGTTATGCGATGAGAATCCGTGTTTCCGAGTTAGTAGGACAAGGTGCGAGCACTATTAGTACTCTATGCATGAGACATGCAACTTGTAGGAAGTATTATGCATAGCACATATGAATTATTACTACCGTTGACAAAATTGTTTCTATGCTTTCAAAACAAAAGCTCTAGCACAAAAATAGTAATCCATGCTTCCCTCTGCGAAGGGCCAATCTTTTACTTTATGTTGAGTCAGTTTACCCATTCCCTTCTATCTTAGAAGCAAACACTTGTGTTAACTGTGTGCATTGATTCTTACATGTTTACTTATTGCACCTGTTATATTACTCTATGTTGACAAATATCCATGAGATATACATGTTACAAGTTGAAAGCAATTGTTGAAACTTAATCATCCTTTGTGTTGCTTCAATTCATTCTACTTTGAATTTATTGCTTATGAGTTAGCTCTTATGCAAGTCTTATTGATACTTGTTTGAAAGTACTATTCATGAAAAGTTTTGCTATATGATTCATTTGTTTAGTCATTATCTTTGTTAGCAATCTTTTGTTCAGATCACTCCATTCATCTCATATGCTTTACAATAATGTTGATCAAGATTATGTTGGTAGCATGTCACTTCAGAAATTATTTGTGTTATCGTTTACCTACTCGAGGACGAGTAGGAACTAAGCTTGGGGATGCTTGATACGTCGCAAACGTATCTATAATTTCTTATGTTCCATGCTACTTTTATTACAATACTTGAGTGTTTTACACATACTTTACAACATTATTATACATTTTCCGGCACTAGCCTATTAACAAGATGCCGAAGTGCCAGTTCTTTTTCTGTTTTTGGTTTCAGAAATCCTAGTAAGGAAATATTCTCGGAATTGGACGAAATCAACGCCCAGGGGCCTATTTTTACACGAAGCTTCCAGAAGACCGAGGGGGAAAGGAAGTGGGGCCACGAGGCGCCGCCACACCAGGGCCGCGCGGCCAGGCTAGGGCCCGCGCCGCCCTGTTGTGTGGGGCCTCGTGCCTCCACTTGACCTACCCTTCCGCCTACTTAAAGCCTCCGTCGCGAAACCCCCATGAGAGCCACGATACGGAAAGCATTCGAGAGGCCGCCGCCTAATCCCATCTCGGGGGATTCAGGAGATCGCCTCCGGCACCCTGCCGGAGAGGGGAATCATCACCGGAGGGGCTCTACATCATCATGCCCGCCTCCGGATTGATGCGTGAGTAGTTCATCCTTGGACTATGGGTCCATAGTGATACGTCGCAAACGTATCTATAATTTCTTATGTTCCATGCTACTTTTATTACAATACTTGAATGTTTTACACATACTTTACATTACATTTTCCGGCACTAACCTATTAACAAGATGCCGAAGTGCCGTTGCTGTTTTTTCTGCTGTTTTGGTTTCAGAAATCCTAGTAAGGAAATATTCTCGGAATTGGACGAAATCAACGCCTGGGTGCCTATTTTTGCACGAAGCTTCCGAAGTCCGAAGAGAACGAAGTGGGGCCACGAGGTGACGACACGCTAGGGCGGCGCGGCCGGGGCATGGGCCGCCGGCTTGTTGTGTCGCCACCTCGTGTGGCCCCCGACCTACCCTTCCGCCTACTTAAAGCCTCCGTCGCGAAACCCCATGCGAGAGCCACGATACGGAAAACATGACTGAGAGGCCAATCCCATCTCGGGGGATTCAGGAGATCGCCTTCGGCACCCTGCCGGAGAGGGGAATCATCACCGGAGGGGCTCTACATCATCATGCCCGCCTCCGGATTGATGCGTGAGTAGTTCATCCTTGGACTATGGGTCCATAGCAGTAGCTAGATGGTTGTCTTCTCCGCTTGTGCTTTCATTGTATTAGATCTTGTGAGCTGCCTAACATGATCAAGATCATCTATTTGTAATGCTACATGTTGTGTTTGGCGAGATCCGATGAATAGAGAATACTATGTTAAGTTGATTATCAATCTATCATATATGTGTTGTTTATGTTCTTGCATGCTCTCCGTTGCTAGTAGAGGCTCTGGCCAAGTTGATACTTGTAACTCCAAGAGGGGTAATTATGCTCGATAGTGGGTTCATGCCTCCATTAAATCTGGGATCGTGACAGTAGGTTCTAAGGTTGTGGATGTGCTGTTGCTACTAGGGATAAAACATTGATGCTTTGTCTAAGGATATTTGTGTTGATTACATTACGCGCCATACTTAATGCAATTATCTGTTGTTTACAACTTAATACTGGAAGGGGTTCGGATGATAACCTGAAGGTGGATTATTTAGGCATAGATGCATGCTGGATAGCGGTCTATGTACTTTGTCGTAATGCCCTGATTAAATCACATAGTAATCATCGTTGATATGTATTGAATCTTTATTTGTCAATTGCTCACCTGTAATTTGTTCACCCAGCATGTTAGTTATCTTATTGGAGAGACACCACTAGTGAACTGTGGACCCCGGTCCATTCTTTTACATCTGAATACATTCTACTGCTTTTACTGTTCTTTGCAAACAACCACCATCTTCCACTCGATACGCTTAATCCTTTGTTTTCAGCAAGCCGGTGAGATTGACAACCTCACTGTTACGTTGGGGAAAAGTACTTTGATTGTGTTGTGCAGGTTCCACGTTGGCGCCGTTTCACTGGTGTTGCGCCGCACTACATTCCTCCACCAACAACCTTCACGTGCTTCTTGGCTCCTACTGGTTCGATAACCTTGGTTTCTTTCTGAGGGAAAACTTGTGCTGTGCGCATCATACCTTCCTCTTGGGGTTCCCAACGGACGTGTACATCTACGCGCATCAAGCAACTTTTTCTGGCGCCGTTGCCGGGGAGATCAAGACACGCTGCAAGGGGAGTCTCCACTTCCAATCTCTTTACTTTGTTTTTTGTCTTGCTTTATTTTATTTACTACTTTTTTTGCTGCACTTAAACAAAACACAAAAAGTTAGTTGCTAGCTTTACTTTATTTACTATCTTGTTCTCTATATCAAAAACACAAAAAAATTAGTTACTTGTCTTTACTTTATTTGCTTAGTTTACTTTACTACTGTTATAATGGGTACTCCTGAAAATACTAAGTTGTGTGACTTCACTAGCACAAATAATAATGATTTTATATGTACTCCTATTGCTCCACCTGCTACTACAGCAGAATTCTATGAAATTAAACCTGCTTTACTGAATCTTGTTATGAGAGAGCAATTTTCTGGTGTTAGTACTAATGATGCCACTACAAGAAAAGTTGCCATGGCCGACGAAGTTGAAGTCACGCCGTGGTTGCTGGTGTACCATGGCCGACGATTTTGGTCCCTCCGTGGTGCATGTCAAAACTTTTTTTTCTCGTTTTTGAGGCCACCTAGCCCGACGAAAGCGGCCAAAACGTCGCGTATGGTGGCCCGGGACGTGGTGCATCTCGAAATCTCGGGTTCGCCGGCCGAGTCAACGCAAATCCGCACCGCCGAGGGATGTAGGGCCCAGATGGCAGCCTCTCTGGCATTGTTTTTTTCTAGATCGCGCCATCTCGTTCAACGTTCTCCGATCGAGCCGTTTACGATGCAGGATCATGGGTCCCGCATGTCATCCTCTATGAACCAAAATTCTTTCTATTCTTGGATTTTTTTGACCCCCTGATTTCTGGCTACTTCCTTTTTCTTTTGATCCCTTGCCGCCTTGGAAACGTTGAGACCGCTGCTGCTAAATGGGACCCGCATGTCATCCTCTATGTGCAATCAACTTTCTTTTCTTGGAGTTTTTTTGGCACCTCAAATTTGGTCACTTGCCTTTTTCTTTCGATCCTGCCTCTCAAACGGTGATACCGCTGCTGCTAAATGGGACCCGCATGTCATCCTCTATGTACTATAAAACTTTCTTTTCTTGAATTATTTTTGGCACCTCATATTTGGTCACTTACCTTTTTCTTTCGATCCCCTGCCGCCTCTCAAACGGTGATACCGCTGCTGCTAAATGGGACCCGCATGTCATCCTCTATGTACTATAAAACTTTCTTTTCTTGGATTTTTTTGGCACCTCATATTTGGTCACTTGACTTTTTCTTTCGATCACCTGCTGCCTCTCAAACAGTGATACCGCTGCTGCTAAATGGGACCCGCATGTCATCCTCTATGTACTATAAAACTTTCTTTTCTTGGATTTTTTTGGCACCTCATATTTGGTCACTTGACTTTTTCTTTCGATCCCCTGCTGCCTCTCAAATAGTGATACCGCTGCTGCTAAATGGGACCCGCATGTCATCCACTATGTACTATAAAACTTTCTTTTCTTGGATTTTTTTGGCACCTCATATTTGGTAACTTGACTTTTTCTTTCGATCCCCTGCTGCCTCTCAAACAGTGATACCGCTGCTGCTAAATGGGACCCGCATGTCATCCTCTATGTACTATAAAACTTTCATTTTTTGGATTATTTTTGGCACCTCATATTTGGTCACTTGACTTTTTCTTTCGATCCCCTGCCGCCTCTCAAACGGTGAGACCGCTGCAGCTAAATGGGACCCGCATGTCATCCTCTATGAGCAATCAACTTTCTTTTCTTGGAGTTTTTTTGGCACCTCATATTTGGTAACTTGACTTTTTCTTTCGATCTCATGCCACGTTTGAAACGTTGAGGTACCTGCTGGCTCATGGGACCCGCATGTCATCCTCTGTGTGCTATAAAAGTTTCCTTTGTTGGTTTTTTTTTCACCCTCTTTTTTGGCTTGCCTTTTTCTTTTGATCCCCTGCCCCCTTTGAAACGTTGAGTAAGCTGTTGGTTCAAGGGACCCGCATGTCATCCTCTATGTCCATCAACTTTCTTTTCTTGGATTTTTTTTCACCCCCTAATTACTAGCTACTTTATTTTTCTTTTGATCTCAAGCCGCATTACAAACATTGAGACCGCTGCTGCAAAATGGGACCCACATGTCATCCTCTATGTACAATAAATCTTGGATTATTTTTGGCTCCTGATATTTGGTCACTTGCCTTTTTCTTTCGATCTCATGCCGCCTTTGAAACGTTGAGTAAGCTGCTGGCTCATGGGTCCCGCATGTCATCCTCTACGAACAATAAAAGTTTCCTTTCTTGGAGTTATTTTTTACCCCTAATTTCTTTGCCTTTTTCTTTTGATCCCCTGCCCCCGTTGAAACGATGAGGACGCTGTTGGCAGGTCGGTCCCACATGTCATCCTCTATGAACAATAAAAGTTTCCTTTGGTGGATTTATTTTTGACCCCTAATTAATTTCTGGCTATTTCCTTTATTTTTCTTTTGATCCCCTGCCGCCTTGGAATTGTTGAGAATGCTGCTGCCTCATTTTTCTTTTGGTCCTGTGCCGCCTTGGAAACGTTGAGACCGCTGCTACAAAATGGGACCCGCATGTCATCCTCTATGTACAATAAAGTTTCTTTTCTTGGATTATTTTTGGCTCCTGATATTATGTCACTTGCCTTTTTCTTTCGATCTCATGCCGACTTTGAAACGTTGAGGATGCTGCTGCCTCATGGGTCCCGCATGTCATCCTCTCAGAACGATAAATGTTTTCTTTTCTTGTATTTTTTTACCAACTGATTTTTGGCTTTTTTTATTTTCGATCCCCTGCCGCCTTTGAAACGTTGACTCCGCTGCTGGCTCATGGGTCCCCGATGTCAGCCTCCCCGTACAAGAAACATGTGATATTTTATTTTGCAGACAATAAACGTTGTATTTCGCTCTGAGCTATTGCAAACGGATAAATTAAATCTTTATATCTACATAAACAAACTTATATGTTGAATCTCCTTGTTTTTTGTTTTTGCGAAGCATAGGACTTTCCTGTTTTTTTTTGAGAAAAATCCGACCTTTCCTGTTTTGGAGTGGGCTGAAATTGTACGAGTCAAAAGGCCCAGCAGTATAGTTCGAAGGCCCAGATGTCCAGATACAGCCCAATTGAAATCTTTCTTTTCTTGGATTTTTTTCACACCCTGATTTCTGGCTACTTCATTTTTCTTTCGGTCCTGTGCCGCCTTGGAAGCGTTGAGACCGCTGCTACAAAATGGGACCCGCATGTCATCCTCTATGTACAATAAAGTTTCTTTTCTTGGATTATTTTTGGCTCCTGATATTATGTCACTTGACTTTTTCTTTCAATCTCATGCCGACTTTGAAACGTTGAGGAAGCTGCTGGCTCATGGGTCCCGCATGTCATCCTCTATGAACAATAAAAGTTTTCTTTGTTGGATTTATTTTTTTCCCCTAATTTCTGGCTATTTGTCTTTTTCTTTTGATCCCCTGCCCCCTTTGAAACGATGACGACGCAGCTGGCAAGTCGGTCCCACATGTCATCCTCTATGAACAATAAAAGTTTCCTTTGATGGATTTATTTTTGACCCTAATTAATTTCTGGCTATTTCCTTTTTTATTTTGATCCCCTGCCGCCTTGAAATAGTTGAGGATGCTGCTGCCTCATGGGTCCCGCATGTCATCCTCTCAGAAAGGTAAATGTTTCTTTTCTTGAATTTGTTTACCAACTGATTTTTGGCTTATTTTTTCTTTCGATCTCCTGCCACCTTTAAAACGTTGACGACGCTGCTGGCTCATGGGTCCCCAATGTCAGCCTCCCCATACTGCAAATCCTCTTTCTGCAAAGGTTGTATTTCTAGATAGATAAGGTGGATTCGAATCTGCCATGGTTCAGGCAGCTCAGGTAAGCCTTCTTGCACTAATTAATGGAAGTAGTGTATCGCAAGGTCAAGACATGTGGCTCGGTGTAATGAATCTATATGAATCATGTTGTGGGTTCAATCTGATAGTTCTCTAACAGGTCAGCCAAAATAGAAATTAAGTTTTTTTCTAAAAGGGAAATGCAAATTAAGATGAACACAAACATTAGTTATCATAATAGCTGATCATACATACATACTTGCTAAGAGCAAAAGCTTGCCAGAGTTTTACCACCCATACAATTAATTAGCAGTTCAGATAAGATAACCTTATATAAGTATAACTACAAATGCATTTGCTAAGGGCTCATGGGACAACAGAACTAGACAACCGCGAACTTTATGACCAGCATGTCACAGCGGCATCGAAAGATCTTGACCTTCAACTTTGATCCAATGCGAAGTTTGGCACCGTCAATGAACTTTTTCCACCTGGAAGTAACAGCCAAGCGGCCATCTGTGGGACTGACAGAGTACCGTCCCTCCACGGTGAGACCTTCACTCTCCATGACGAGGGATATCTTGCCCCTTCGGCCAGCATTGAGATCCTTGGAGATACTTTTAGGCAATTTCTGATTCAAAGCAAGAGATACCACCAAAAATTAGTCAATGGCACCAATGCACTGAACCATGTGAGACTTTGAGCAGAGAAGACATCAAGATAAGAGCAGTTATGCTGTCATATACTCACGAACATAGCCTTCAGATGCGTCCTGGTCACCACACGGGTGGCCACAGCAATGAGCTGAGACCTCGGTGATCTGGCTGGGGCAGGTGCATGAGCCTGGGCTGGTACACGAGCTGGTGCTGATGCAGGAGACTGCTGGGCAGGTGCAGTAAACGGTGCCTCTAGAGGAACCGGTGCTGATGCAGGAGACTGTTGGGCAGGTGCAGTAAACGGTGCAGCTAGAGGAACCAGTGCTGATGCAGGAGCCTGCTGGGCATGTGTAGTATATGGGGCCTCTACAGGAACCAATGCTGATGTAGGGGACTGCTGGGTAGATGCAGTAAACGGAGCTGGTACAGGAACCGGTGCTGATGCAGGAGAGTGGGAAGCCGGTGCCGGTGCTGGTGTGGTTGCCCTTTGTGACATCCGCTCCTGTTCCGTCAGGGGATCTGCAGCTTTGATCATGTTAAACCCAGCAAGCTAGAACAGAGGGAATGGTTTAGAACAACTGCTCAGAATGCAGTTATCAAAAGATATGAGTAGAAAAAAGTTACATATTATATATTTGGAAGTGTCTCCAACTCTGTAAGCAGTTACGTATATCTGCCCGTTTGAGTTTCTGATCCTCAGCTCGTCGCCCTTCTTCAGACCGTAGTCAAAAGCAAACTTTCTCCAATCATGTCCATACAAATATGTGATGGCCTGCGTCTTGTAGACATACACCTCATAGACCGTGTAGGTGTTCATCAATTTGCCATTGCCATGCATAGTGAAAGATCCTTCATGCGGACACATCTGGTTAATCATTGGACGAAGTTCACAAGGTACAGTCTGCATGTGAAAATTGATACAAATGTAAGAAGCAGGAAGACTAAAAACAAGACTTTACTATATGCCAATTCATGCTAAACCACTGAGAATACATACCTGTAACTCTGTGAAGGAGCTACTAGAAAGGTAGATAGAGCCATAGGAGGTGTTATATGCGGGGTATGTACATGGGCCCGCCATATTCCCGCAAGCTCGGCATCGGGATGGTGAAGGAAACATGGGAGGTACTACTGGTGCGTAGCGCTGAACGTAAGTGGAAGAATTAGGTTGTGTAAAGTGCATAGTTCAGAGCAATGCAAATGTTGACAAGCAAGTGCATAACACTATGTTACAAACTGAACAGTGAAAAATTAGTGTATGATGAATATAAGCATGCTAATTTGGTGTTTCCGAATTCCAAAAAGCATTAGACAGAGCCAGTGATAATATCAGACATAAATCATGGCATGTATATGTGGCTTAAGAAAATATACCCGAACCCTTGGATGGTTACGGCCCGGCTGATCCTTGGACTTGAGCTTATATAAGCATCCAGAAGGTGGGGCTGACAGTAACTTGGTGGCAGCCTCTGCAGATGCCTCATCAGCAGCAGTTGCAATCCTTTTGACCAATGAAGGCTTAGCAGTTTCAGTCTGCATATAAAAATTGAAGAGCAACAGACATCAGCAGTGATATATAAAATGAATCTATGAGACACTGATGCATATAGTGCTGGATGTAAGTGGAAGAATAGGTGTGTGTGTTTCTGAACTATTGGTAAGCATTAGACAAAGCCGGCAATAAACAGACAAAAATCAAATCATGTATGAGGATTAAGAAAATATACCTGCTTACTGAAAAGGGTACCACCCAGCTGGCCCGTGGCCTTGTGCTTGAGGAGGTTTTCAGAAGATGGTGGCAGCACCATCGTCTTCACAGCAGCCTCATCAGGATCATTTTTTATCCATTTGAGTAGAGGAACAGAAGTTTCATCCTGCATATGAATAGCAACAGAACTCATCATTGATATTTAATAAATCTATGAGATAGACTGATGCAAATAGTGCGGGGTGTAAGTGGAAGAATAGGGTTGTGCATAGAGAACAGTTGACAACAATGCAAATGATTACAAAAGAAGCCAATGGAAATCAACAGTTTATATACTGGATGAGACAGACTGAAAAGTGAAAAATTAGTGTATGATGATTGTAAGCAAACGCAGTGTTTCTGAACTTTTGGTAAGCATTAGACAAAGCCAACAGTAATTAAACAGATAATAATGAAATCATGTATGTGGATTAAGAAAATATACCAGATTCATTAAAAGGTCACCACCCAGCTGGCCCATGGCCTCGTGCTTGTACTGCATGTTGTAGTATGCCAGTCGTTGATATAACATTCGCGAAGTACCAATCCGCAAATATTACATCCCTCAGAGTAGTACAACAGAACATAGCAGGTCCAAACTCATTCATACATTATTACAAACCATATGTACATATCATCTTGGAGCTCCTCCTGGGTCCAAAGAGGTTTACTCCTGGGTTCGAGGTGAACCCATCTTAGCTTACAATATAGGAGTTTCACTAGACTTAACATTTATTCTCTCGAGCAGCTAAGTATTAAGAGTTCGCGCTGCTCGGCTACTACTACTACTATATACTTCTAGGCTTGGTCTCCTCCGGAAGCCTCCCCGGTTCCGTAGACTATGAGGTAGTCTACGCCTTCAATACCTCCAGAGAGGTCTGGTTCTTCATAGCCGATGAGGTCGGCTCCTTCAGGGTTGTTGTTGTCCTCCTCCAGATGATTCAGACAGTCTAAGCAGGGGATTTAAGAGTGGTATGAGTACGAGCGTACTCAACAAGTTCATATTAGGAAAGAGGTGTTTAATGCACTAACTACGGTACCAGACCAGAAAGTCTGATACCATGCAGGTTTTGATAACCATTTCTTCAAAAGGTTGTTTTTATTCAGAAGAACTATGTCCGTCAGCCTTCACCGGTTTACTAGAACTTCATGGAGTTCCTTTCCGGCAGCGTTCGCAGTTCCAAATCCCGGAACAAGGAGTGACTGGTCACGATTCGTTACACTCTGCAGAGGTGTGTTTCTTTACCCATAAGAGATCTTAACCTTGGTGCCAACCGGGCAGCTTTCCCGTCCACACTTCCTTTGGTGTGAGGCCCGGTATAAGGTCCTAGTCAATCATGTTCCTCCGCTACCTCGAACACCCACCCTTTGTTGCATGCCCCGACCCTGGGTCCTCGCCGGTCCCATTATTCCCGTAATTTCAGGGTGGACCCCGACCACGACAACAGTTTGGGACTCGTTAACCAAACTCCTTCGCCGGTAGCTGCAACCCATCATAGACCACATTACCGTGGGGAATTAGAAGGGGATCCCCACCCACCAATTGTTCCGCAAGCAGCAACCGTCTACGGTAAGCAACAGCTATACCGTGGGGAATTAGAAGGGGCTCCCCACCCACCAATTGCTCCGCAAGATACAACCGTCTACGGTAAGCGCATCCGTTGATGAACGAGAGGTGGAAACACTTTTGACTACTCCGTCCCACTCCGGATCTTATGGTTAACACGGGTATTACGGCACAAGAATCACTGGACGACATTTGTTGTTTAATCCTAGATGGATATAAACCCTTGCAATGGAACCTCCACCATATCAACACAATCCATGGTTCCATTGCCCACCACATAGTCATATTCATAGTTATGAAAATAGTGGTTTTGTTTTTTATGCAATAGTGATAAACATAGTACTTTGCAAGTAATTTGGTAAAAATACTCAAATGACATGAGCAAGCGATGAACTTGCCTGAATACTGCAAAGTGTTGCAGTTGGATGGTGTGGACTGACCCTTGTCCTCTTGTTCTGAAAAATAGCATCATTGTCCGATAAGGGCAATGGTTAAAGAAGCAATTATGCATGATTCCATTTTTAGGGTTTGTTCCCCCCTTCCGATGTCGTTATTATTTCATGTAAGAGGTTAATACTAAGAATAATTTGGGGATACATGATTTAAAGTAAAATACAACCTTGAAATGTTGTCAAGGTGTTTTTAAAGTCCAAAAGAATTTATGGACTTATTTTCATTATTAAAATAATATGTGATTTAAATGATTATTTTAATCATCAAATTTGAATTTATTCTTGTTTATCTTCAAAAATTCTATTTCATATTTTATTATGATAGAGTTTTTATACTGAGTGGTTTTCATATTTTAATTTTTTTTTAGAGCTAGGAAACATTTATTGGGTATTTTCAAAGTTTCTGCATTTATAAAAGATTGTGAAATGGCAAAAATGCCCCTGGGCCCACCTGTCGGTGTAACCCAGTGGGGTTAGGTCGACCGACCCACCTGGTCCGGCTCGACCAGCCTCACTCCTCTCTCTCTCTCTCTCTCGCGCGCGTGTTCGAACCCTAACCCTAATCTCTCTTTGGCGATTCGCGTCGCCACCGCCGTCGCCGCTCGATTCCGGCGAGCTCCGCCGGAAGGCCCCCGCCATGATGCGCAATCGACGCGCCTCACGACGGCGGTCCTCTTCATCCGCGTCGATCTGGAGCGGTGCTGCTCCAGCTCGTCTTCGACCTCCCTTGCGGCGGCTAGGGTTACGGAATCGTGGTGATCCCGCTGCTCACTGGGCTCCAGGCGCGGTGGCGCCGCCGTGGGCCTCGCCACGGTGGTGTGGGGCGTTACGGCGCTTGTCGGCGCATGGCCTGGCCTGGCCAGGTGCTACCGAGCACTCGGCGCGCGCCGCCGTGGCCGCCATGGCCGCATCTGCTCGTCTGCTTGCCCCGGGTATGTGCGCCACCTCCTGCTCTCTCTCCTTTGCCTGTTCTACTCCTTCCCTTCCTCTTCTCCGTCTAGCTCAATCTCGGCTTGCCGTGCCTCATAGAGGTGCGGCCATGCCGTGATGCTGCTCTGTTCTGCTAGTGCTGTTTTGCTGCTGCTACCCTACTTGAGTTCTGTACTAGCCGTTGTGCTAGCCCTACTGCTTGTGCTGTGTTCTGTGTCTGCTGTTCTTGCTCAGAAGCTTGCTGATGCGACTTATGAATTATTGCTCCTGAGCATGATGTGGTGCTCTGTGTAATCTAGTGATTCCTGCTGATTCTCTGTATAAAATTCCTTTCCTGTATGTGTCATAGATTGCTCTTGGCTTGATCATCCTGTGATGATCTTTGCCTTTGGCAAGTGCCAGTGCTCCAGATGTGTTATTATATGTGCTCTAATCTGGACCTGTTGAGCCTAACTGTTGCATTAACAACTCCATCCCTTGATGAAGTGCTGGATACAATTGTGCTGCCGATGCCCTTACTGATGCAATTGTGCATTATATGATTAATTTAATTATCTGTTCATGTGTTAATGCTTAGAATGAGTTCTAGCATGCAGTAGCATGCTCTAACAAGCTTTAATGATCATGTGAGCATCAATAGCTGATCATTGGATTGGTTACCTGTGTCTTGCTGTTACTTCTCTCTGTGTATAAGTGTGGCACAGATCAGTGCTGGTGCTTGCTCAAGCATCAGTTGATGCCTGTCATGATCCATTTGATCATTTGCAAGACCCTGGTGCATCAATTGCTTGTCTGTTTCATTTATCTGTTTATCCTTGCTTGATTATATAGATAAATGATGTGAACTGTGATTCAGTGATGATCATTTCAATGAATTTATTAGGGCTATTTGGATGCCAACCACTGGTTGGGTACCATAGCCCACTACTGAACCTATCTGGTGATGATGTGGTGGTTCTAAGTGTTGGCTTGTGGGTTGAGGTAGCCCTGGCAGCACTGTGATGCTGCCAAGGGTAGCTCCCCCCCTCTGTGGCTTGTTGTGGCTTGGTGGATAAATCTCTGGGCAATCCATGTTGGATTTCCAGTGCTCTTTGCTGTTGACAAACTAGAATAGGCACAAGTGCCTATCTATCTGATGGTTAGCAAACCATGTAGTGCTAGGTGAGTTGGGTAGGCTAGCTGTGAATCTTTCCCTGCTGGATGCTTTGGTTTACCTCAGTGTTAATACAGTGGGTTTGACCATTTCTTCCCTGGGATGATTTCTTCTGGCTTAAATCCCCTTTTGCCAGCATCAAATGGTTTGATCACCAAATGATGATTCACACAGGGTAACCATACCCTCTGGCTTGTGTATGTGTTATGCACATGCTTATTTATGAGCAAAACAGAGTTTTGCTCAGGTTGATCTTGTTTATACCTCACTCCAGCTCCTAGATGATTTGTTGGTGTAGAGGTTTTGCTTCTGTGTGGTTCTTGTGGTTGATTTACTTGCCCTGCTCCTCCTGGTGAGCTTGATGCCTCTTGGTTATGTGCTGTGGTGGTGGAAATGTGTTGAACAGCAGTGACTGTTCAAGCTGTTCTTGTGTTCTTGGCTGTCCTTGTGACTTACTCTGTGAAGCTGCTGTCGATCAAATGATCTAGGGTTCACGGTGGCAAGTTTTATATGTTTCTGGCTTGCTCTTGTTGGTCGACAGCACTACCTACAGCTTGTGGTGACTCACTCTGGCTTTGTGTGTTGTTACACATGCACACAGCCTTGTGTGCTGCCTGGTTGTATGTGTGTGCAAGTCCAGCTTGGGACTTGTGCTGTGGAGAGATCATCTCGGCAGCTTGATCTTATCCCCTTCATTTCAATTGTTTGCTAACCTGCCAAGTGGCTTTGCCACTTGGCTTAATGATCTGGTTGTTGTGTATGTGTGCAGGTATCAAGTGCTGATCAGGATGAACTCAAGATCATCAGGATCAAAGAATTCATGAAGATCACAATGTAGTTTAGGTCATTTAGAGATCTTGTAATTTTCCTTTTTCTTTTTCTATTTATTCAATTCTTGTAATATGTTGTAATTCCATAATTCAAATCTGAATATTGTAAAGACAATGTATTATGTGTGTGTTGATCAATAAAGCTCAAAGTTTTCTCTAATGAGCTTTACTTTAATTGCTTATATTGTTTATAATTTATATTTTACTTAATGAATTTCCTCACAATTCATTATTTAGGTAATTATTTAATATTTGAATTTGAAATTCAAATTCATCATTGGTTTGAATTCAACCATGTCACTTTATTTAGAATTCAATCATGCAAACTCTCCCCTCTCTTCTCAAAACCCTAACTAATGAAGTGAGATACAAGTTTGTCGCACTCTCGAAACCCTAACCCTGTAAGGTGTCGAGAGAGAAACTTGTCCCCCTTCGATGCAGTTTTTGTTTAAAAGCGCGAAATTTCCCCAGAATTTACTATGCAATGCACATCCCTTTCTAAAATCTACCCCTCGATCGTCTCTAAACCTGGGACATTACACCCATGGCCTCGTGCTTGTAGAGGTTTTCGGAAGATGGTGCCGGCACCATCGTCCTCACAGCAGCCTCATTAGCCCCATTTTGCATCCACTTGAGTAAAGGCGCAGCAGTTTCAGCCTGCATAAGAATGGGAACAGATCTCAGCAGTGATATTGAATGACTCTGAGACAGACTGATGCATATAGTGCTAGATGTAAGTGGAAGGGTATGGCCGTGTATGGACAACAGTTCACAACAATGCAAGGGTGTGTTCGGTTCTGAAACAGCGTGGAATGGAATGGAATGGTTCCATTTCAGAGGAATGGAATGGTTACATTTTTGTTCGGTTGGGAAAAATGGAGAGCAGAAGAGATCGAGGTTAAACTAACCAATTGTCTCAAAATTGTAATTAACAATTGCAAATGACATTTTAATCTCAAAGTCGTAATTAACAGCGCCTAATGGTGCTCTTTTAATCTAAAAATCGAAATTAACATCATTTTATGTTGGGTTAGGGGAACTGGAGTAGATGAACATTACTGTATGATGATTGTAAGCAAACGAATTTGGTGTTTCTAAACTTTTGGCTTCGAGATCTTATGGGTTTCAACTCTAGCCTACCCCAACTTGTTTGGGACTGAAAGGCTTGGTTGTTGTTGTTGTTGTAAACTTTTGGCAAGCATAGAAAAAACCGACAATAAACAGAGAAAAATCAAGGCATGTTTTGTGGATTAAGAAAATATACCATATTCATTAAAAGATCACCACCCAGCTGGTGCGTGGCCTTGTGCTTGTAGAGGCATTTAGAAGATGGGGCGGCATCAACATACTGGCAGCCTGATCAGCCGCAGTTTTGATCTTCCTTTTGAGTAAAGGCCCTAAAGTTTCAGTCTGCATATGAATAGCAAAACAAAAGGCAGACCTCAGCAGTGATATTGAATTACTGTATGAGATAGACTGATGCATATAGTGGATGCTCTTAGCCTTTTGCAGCGTGAACACTAGCTATGGACAGACAAAAAAACTAGTTAACTCAGCTTTGTCTAGATATGAATGTACTACCACCATCCAAAAGCTTAAGCCTTATTTATTTTTGAGAAATCAAAACAAGCAAAGTTTGACCAAAATTTTAGAACATTCTATCAACAAATATAATACTGTGTAGATACCGTAGGAAAATATATTTTATTATCTATTTAATGATATTAATTTTGTATTTTGCATGTTACTGATTTTTGGTAAAAGCTTAGTCAAACATGGTATAGTTTGACTTTCTAAAAATAATATAAGCCCAAAGCTTTGGGATGGAGGCAGTAGTATCTAGAGCTAAAACACATCTAGATACATCCGTATCTACAGATAGTTGAGTCAATTAATTTGGATCTGAGGGAGTATCAGATTCAGACTACATCATGGTAAGTTGGTTAAAAAAAATTACCCCTGGGCGGTCCCTGCCCAGCTCGGCAGTGGCATTTCGCTTCTTGTGCTGCAGATCGGGCCATGCTCCTGCAGCAGGTGGGGCGCTATTCTCGTTCCCCATAGCCTCAGCACGGAACCTGGAGGTACCAACCTGATACAGAGAATATAGAGCATGGTGTCACAGAGGCTTTACGCACAAACAGCTGAAGACATGTGCTACTTTAAGCATATTCCAGAACAGGAACAGATTGAGGATGCAGAGACCAGAGAGACACTTAAAAGGTAAAGAGTGGATAAGCAAACGGAGTACCTGCTTCGCGGGGCTGGGGACGCAGCTCAGGCTCAGCCAACTGCCCACATGCGTGGTGGCCTTACGCTCCATTGCCCCCACCGCCGAGGTCTTACCTTTCCTGTACAAGCTGACAAAAGATACAGTGAGGATCAGCAGAAACTACAAAGGTTGCAAATGTCGACAAATAAAGGAAGAACACCCCAATCCAAGCAAAGGTAGCCCCCGCCCCCACCCCCATCAATCACTCCCAGCTCGAGGGTGACCAGAAAGACACCCCTTCGCCCAGAATAGGAAAGAGATGCGCAAGATATCGAGGAGAGGAAAAAAGAACCGATCTCGAGAAAGGAGAGAACATTACTAGTCCTACCTAATCCGCTTGGGCTAGATGCAGCTTGCCCCTCCAAGCTGGATGCCTGGACGGTGGAGGCGAAAGGAGGGGATCGAGCTAGCGGCTTGCATCCGTCGGCAATCGGCACTCGATCGGGAGAGAAGGGGTGCTACATAAAGGGGAGGGGTAACATATTTTATTACACAGTGAACTTACTGATGTGACTAGTCATTACATGTCTCACTGAAACTAGGGCCCATAGTGTGGCACCCCAAATTTACTTGAAGCTGCCCGGCGGGACGCATTGGCGCGTCAAGAAACCCCCGAATTGTAGCGGGGAAATGAAACATTTCACAAAAATTCGAAATTCAAGCACACCGCCACGCGCCAAGCACGCGGCTGTTCCTTCCTCTTCCTCGGTTCCTCCTCCCCTATCCGAAAAAACCCCAAATCCCAAGCTCAAACCAAAAAAAAACAAAAAACAAATCCCCTGGCCGCCATGCATGTCCTCGTTAACCCGCTGGAGATCGTTCCCGGACGATGCGGACCACCCGCCCTGAGATCCAGAATTCCGTCCACCTCGAGGCACTGCGTGCTGTCTCGCAGCAGCGGCTTGAGGGCGCTGAAGAGGAAGTTCCGCCGGAAAGTGCTCATGGCAACCGTGCAAGCTCACCGGCGTGCTGTATCCCGAGAGGAACTGGTCAAAGCTTTGCTATTCGCCACACAAAAAAAAATTGCGGGCCAAGATCTGGTCAAAGCTTCGTCGATGGCTTGCCGCGAGAGGCTTGGAGTCCAGAGTCAATAAACTAGCTGCTCGAGGACTTGGGCGGTTTACACGGATTCATATTAACTGACTCAAGTTTGTTAGTCTAGTTAACAAATGCATCTAGATACATCCATATCTAGACAGAATTGAGTCAATTAATATGAATCAGAGGGGAGTACCTGAAAGTGTTTCATGCTACCAACTAATGCGCTGGCAGGAATCGCTGTAGAAGTAATTGTGCTACTACTCGTACGATGAACTGATTGTGTGGGTGTCGAATTTTGCAACGCGATCATCCACTGAATGCTTAATCTAGCGCCAAAGGCGTACAAATCATAACATACTACAGCAC
The DNA here is from genome assembly GCA_030979885.1 of Lolium multiflorum. NCBI lineage: Eukaryota > Viridiplantae > Streptophyta > Magnoliopsida > Poales > Poaceae > Lolium > Lolium multiflorum. The sequence goes on along the minus strand of CM061749.1, from coordinate 240,489,793 downwards.
CAGAACATAAGAGTACGAATCATAAAGTAGCTCAACATTTTGCATCAGGGCTGGGTGGTCCTGAGACTACCGGGACGCCCCTGATGATCTCCGGGTGTGCATCCTCTTCAACGCAAAGCTGTGTACTCGGTCCACGGCCTCCTTCTGTAGGCTGGATAATCTCAGGTGCAGGACCTTCGTCTATGAGAGGCTCGTCATCAGTACCATCCACAGGTGCATCAGGGCTGGGTGGTCTTGAGACTACCCGGACGCCCGTGATGATCTCCGGGCGTGCATCCACTTCAACGCAAAGCTGTGTACTCGGTCCACGGCCTCCTTCTGTAGGCTGGATAATCTCAGGTGCAGGACCTTCGTCTATGAAAGGCTCGTCATCAGTACCATCCACAGGTGCATCAAACTGAGATTCATCTTCAAATCTCCCATCAAACTGAGAGACCTCTTTAACTCTATGCTTCTGCAATTAGTACATCAACCGATTAGACAAACATCTAAGGGATGCAACCTGAACAAATGCCGTTTTACATATTTACCTTCTCATCTGGCACAACACATGTCCCAGAGCTGAAACCCGTTTCCTGAAGCAAGCGCTTTTTCTCTCCTTCCCGTCCATCCATCTGCAACAAGTTAAATTTGAGTACAGAACCTTGCACAACAATGCAAACTATTGATTGAAACAGCGGCAGCATCAATATAAATAATTAACTACATATGCCAGCACACATACAGTGTGAGCAAGATCTGCTTCTCCTGCTAAAGGATCATTATATGGTTCACCATGCTAAACCCGCCTAACATATGTGCGGTCCATCCCAAAAATGTGTAAATGATCTGCCACTACAGGGTGAGGCCTCTTCTCACCATTCATACATGTGCAGCGCGGGCAATACACGTCCAGGTTGTGACCATCATGAGCTCTAATAAACCCCATAAAGGGTTGAACACCATTTATATATGAAGGGGAACATAAGTGTCCATGCAGTTTCCAAGTTCTGTCCATCTGTTTAATTATGAGATACAGTGGTTGGTGATTAATTTAAGGCGAAGTAGGAAATGTATATCCATCGAGTACAAAACTATACTACATGATTATGCATTTCAGCAATCATGTCGAGTACAAAACAAAAAATGCCCATCGACATTTTAGCAAACAGATCGTGTACAAAACTCTGCCATGGCATTTCAGCAAATTAACGGATCGAGTGCAGAACTGACTCTATATGCCCACGCAAATGAACAAATTGATCGATGACAAATCGAGCGGAAAACTATAAAGTGCCAATTAGTTCGAGCATACTGACGAATTTTTTTAGCAGCATCAAGAAAATATAAATCGTTAGGCTGTCTTGCCCGATACATGATTGAGCTAGAGATAGCAGCCCTACCGTGGATCAACTTGACCGCCGGTGCGTCTCGAGAAGAACGACGGGGAGGGGAAGCTTCTTCTTCGCACGGACGGGACGGGGAGGGGAAGCTCTTCGCACGGACGGGGATAAGTTGTGTACGGGTGGGTGGGGGGTCATGCGGCCGGGCCGCCGGGGTGATAATTAAGGTCGGTAGGTGGCGTTTAATGGAGTTGCGTGTGTAATTTGCCGTGCACAAGGTTGAGGAATAGGCGGTTCCCTTTGCCGCGCGCACAATTCAAACTATCCCGCCCATGTAGTTTAAATTCGCCATATTTTCGTTAAATCGACATAAAGTCATGTGAGTGGGGGAAAATTAGCAAAGTTGCTTGAAAAATAGTAAAACTCTGGAATTATCCTTTAAATATGCTCTACTTCGTGTGAAAATCGGGGTGTGGAAGCATGTTGAGCTGTTTTATTTGTACTTTCTTCATTAAAACTCCCATTTTATGCACTTTGGATGGAAAGAAATCATTTGTACATAAATTTTGACAACGCCATTTGCAAACACTAATTGTTTACATGCCAAGATGCACCCATCCACCAAATATATATGTGGCAAAAGTTTATCACAATCTAGCAGATATGCATAATTAGTGAGGGACCCCTTTTGATTTTGTGCAATTTCCACTAATTAGGTAGAGATCGAGAAGGGTTAATTAATTAGGCCATGTTAGGGGTTATGTGTTTTAGATTAGGTTGTGTGGATTCAAATACAACTTCTTTATTTGTGTGCTATGATTAATCAAAACTAGATCGATCGACTGCGCACACATTATTAGAGGCGCATGCCTTTGCGCACAAAGTGCATGTGTGTGTTGTTGGCCACCAACGAGAGAGAGAGAGAGAGAGAGAGAGAAAGAGAGAGAGGTAGAGAGAGCTACATACGAGAGAGCGATTGAAATCCCCAAATTAAACACATATATATGCATGGCACATTTAATTTAATTAGAGGACCGCGAGGCACCCCTGGCCTGCTTGATGCATAATTAAGTGTCATTGGCCTATATATAGGGTTTAATTAGGGTTTAGGGTTTAGGGTTAGGAGGTTAGGGTTTAGGGTCTAGGGTTTAGGGTTTAATGTTTATGGTGTTTAGGGTTTAGGGATTAGGGATTAGGGTTTATTTAGGGTTTAAGGTTTAGGGATCATCGATCGAGTGCGCACACACACATTATTAGAGGCACACGCGCCTTTGCGCATAAAGTGCATGCGTATATGTGTGTGTTTTTTGGCCACCAACGACATATAGATGATCGAGAGAGAGAGATTGAAATCCCCCAAGAATATGTTCAAATATATATTAAAATATATGCACGAATTAATGCATGCATGGTAGGCCATGCATGCACACTAATTATATATATATTATGAGGAAACTTAATCAAATGTGTTTTCATTCAAGAGAACTTGTCAAAATTCAAGTTAATTAATTTATCATCGATAATTATATAATTAATTAATGAATCTCAGGGAGATGTTATACAACATATGATCGATATATAGGCCATGTATATATTAATTGGTTTTAATCTACCGTTTAATTTGCTAGCTAGCTGCATGCTATATATAGAGCATGTTTTTATTAGATCGGGTTATAGCTAGTATAGTTTAGGGTTATGTGTTTTAATTAACTAGGGTTTGATTAGCTAGGGGTTAGTTATATATATATGGTTTAGGGTTAATGCATGTCACATTTAATTTAACTAGAGGACCGCGAGGCACCCCTGGCCTGCTTGATGCACAATTAAGTGTCGTTGGCCTATATATATAGGGTTTAATTAGGGTTTAGGGTTAGCTAGCTGGGTTTAGGGTTTAGTGTTTTGGGTGTTTAGCTAGGGTCTAGGGTTTAGGGTTTAGTGTTTACGGTGTTTAGAGGGTCTAGGGTTTAGTGTTTAGGGTGTTTAGGGTCTAGGGTTTAGGGTCTAGTGTTTAGGGTCTATGGTTTAGGGTTTAATTAGTGTTTAGGGTGTTTAGGGTTTAGGGTTTAGTGTTTACGGTGTTTAGGGTCTAGGGTTTAGGGTTTAGTGTTTAGGGTCTAGGGTTTAGGGTTTAATTAGTGTTTAGGGTGTTTATAGGGTTTAGGGTTTAGGGTTTAGGGTTTTAGGGTTTAGGGTTTAGGGTTTAGGGTTTAGGGTTTAGGGTTTAGGGTTTAGGGTTTACGGTGTTTAGGGTCTAGGGTTTAGGGTTTAGTGTTTAGGGTGTTTAGGGTCTAGGGTTTAGTGTGTTTAGGGTGTTTAGGGTTTAGGGGATTAGGGATTAGGGTTTTAGGGTTGTTTAAGGTTTAGGGATCATCGATCGAGTGCGCACACACATTATTAGAGGCACCCGCGCCTTTACGCATCAAGTGCATGCGTATATATGTGTGTTTTTTGGGCCACCAACGATATATAGATGATCGAGAGAGAGAGAGATTGAAATCCCCAAGAATATGTTCAAATATACATTAAAATATATGCACGAATGCATTGTAGGCCATGCATGCACACTAATTATATATATATTATGAGGCAACTTAATCAAATGTGTTTTCATTCGAGAGAACTTGTCAAAGTTCAAGTTAATTAATTTATCACGATAATTATATAATTAATTAATGAATCTCAGGGATATGTTATACAACATGATCGATATAGGCCATGTATATTTTAATTGGTGTTAATCTACGGTTTGCTAGCTAGCTGCTATATATAGAGCATGTTTTTATTAGATCGGGTTATAGCTAGCTAGTATAGTTTAGGGTTATGTGTTTTAATTAAGTAGGGTTGATTAGCTAGGGTTAGTTACATATATATGGTTTAGGGTTAATGCATGGCACATTTAATTTTATTAGAGGATCACGAGGCACCCATGACCCGCTCGATCGATGCACAATTAAGTGTCGTTGGCCTATACATAGGGTTTAATTGGGGTTTAGGATTAGCTAGGGTTTAGGGTTAGGGTTAGGGTTAGGGTTAGGGTACGTTTAGGGTCTAGGGTTTAGGGTTTAGTGTTTAGGGTGTTTAGGGTTTAGGGATTAGGGATTTAAGGTTTTAGGGTTGTTTAAGGTTTAGGGATCATCGATCGAGTGCGCACACACATTATTAGAGGCACCCGCGCCTTTACGCATAAATTGCATGCATATATATGTGTGTTTTTTGGGCCACCAACGATATATAGATGATCGAGAGAGAGAGATTGAAATCCCCAAGAATATGTTCAAATATACATTAAAATATATGCACGAATGCATTGTAGGCCATGCATGCACACTAATTATATATATATATTATGAGGCAACTTAATCAAATGTGTTTTCATTCGAGAGAACTTGTCAAAGTTCAAGTTAATTAATTTATCACGATAATTATATAATTAATTAATGAATCTCAGGGATATGTTATACAACATGATCGATATAGGCCATGTATATTTTAATTGGTGTTAATCTACGGTTTGCTAGCTAGCTGCTATATATAGAGCATGTTTTTATTAGATCGGGTTATAGCTAGCTAGTATAGTTTAGGGTTATGTGTTTTAATTAAGTAGGGTTGATTAGCTAGGGTTAGTTACATATATATGGTTTAGGGTTAATGCATGGCACATTTAATTTTATTAGAGGATCACGAGGCACCCATGACCCGCTCGATCGATGCACAATTAAGTGTCGTTGGCCTATACATAGGGTTTAATTGGGGTTTAGGATTAGCTAGGGTTTAGGGTTAGGGTTAGGGTACGTTTAGGGTCTAGGGTTTAGGGTTTAGTGTTTAGGGTTTAGGGATTAGGGATTTAAGGTTTTAGGGTTGTTTAAGGTTTAGGGATCATCGATCGAGTGCGCACACACATTATTAGAGGCACCCGCGCCTTTACGCATAAATTGCATGCATATATATGTGTGTTTTTTGGGCCACCAACGATATATAGATGATCGAGAGAGAGAGAGAGATTGAAATCCCCAAGAATATGTTCAAATATACATTAAAATATATGCACGAATGCATTGTAGGCCATGCATGCACACTAATTATATATATATTATGAGGCAACTTAATCAAATGTGTTTTCATTCGAGAGAACTTGTCAAAGTTCAAGTTAATTAATTTATCACGATAATTATATAATTAATTAATGAATCTCAGGGATATGTTATACAACATGATCGATATAGGCCATGTATATTTTAATTGGTGTTAATCTACGGTTTGCTAGCTAGCTGCTATATATATATATATAGAGCATGTTTTTATTAGATCGGGTTATAGCTAGCTAGTATAGTTTAGGGTTATGTGTTTTAATTAAGTAGGGTTGATTAGCTATGGTTAGTTACATATATATGGTTTAGGGTTAATGCATGGCACATTTAATTTTATTAGAGGATCGCGAGGCACCCATGACCCGCTCGATCGATGCACAATTAAGTGTCGTTGGCCTATACATAGGGTTTAATTGGGGTTTAGGATTAGCTAGGGTTTAGGGTTAGGGTTAGGGTTAGGGTACGTTTAGGGTCTAGGGTTTAGGGTTTAGTGTTTAGGGTGTTTAGGGTTTAGGGATTAGGGATTTAGGGGTTTTAGGGTTGTTTAAGGTTTAGGGATCATCGATCGAGTGCGCACACACATTATTAGAGGCACCCGCGCCTTTACGCATAAATTGCATGCATATATATATATGTGTGTTTTTTGGCCACCAACGATATATAGATGATCGAGAGAGAGAGATTGAAATCCCCAAGAATATGTTCAAATATACATTAAAATATATGCACGAATGCATGGTAGGCCATGCATGCACACTAATTATATATATATATTATGAGGCAACTTAATCAAATGTGTTTTCATTCGAGAGAACTTGTCAAAATTAAAGTTAATTAATTTATCACGATAATTATATAATTAATTAATGAATCTCAGGGATATGTTATACAACATGATCGATATAGGCCATGTATATATTAATTGGTGTTAATCTACGGTTTGCTAGCTAGCTGCTATATATAGAGCATGTTTTTATTAGATCGGGTTATAGCTAGTATAGTTTAGGGTTATGTGTTTTCATTAAGTAGGGTTGATTAGCTATGGTTAGTTACATATATATGGTTTAGGGTTAATGCATGGCACATTTAATTTAATTAGAGGACCGCGAGGCACCCCTGGCCTGCTTGATGCACAATTAAGTGTCGTTGGCCTATATATAGGGTTTAATTAGGGTTTAGGGTTAGGGTTAGGGTTTAGGGTCTAGGGTTTAGTGTTTAGGGTGTTTAGGGTTTAGGGATTAGGGATTAGGGTTTCAGGGTTGTATAAGGTTTAGGGATCATCGATCGAGTGCGCACACACATTATTAGAGGCACCCGCGCCTTTGCGCATAAAGTGCATGCGTATAGTTTAGGGTTATTTGTTTTAATTAAGTAGGGTTTGATCAGCTAGGGTTAGTTACATATATATGGTTTAGGGTTAATGCATGGCACATTACATATAGTTTAAATCTCAAGAATGTTTATACATGATAGGCCATATGTGCAAAGGAATTTTTTTCCTCGTGAACTTGTCAAAATTCAAGTTTATCAGTGCCAATGGAAACTAGTCCAAAAAATTACATAGAGGACCAAAAGTACTAGACAATAACTAATAGAACCTGCAACTTTACAAAAAGGACCCCAAAACATATAGAAGAAAATCAATCGAGTCCTTCTCGACCGCACATCAGATCTCTGCTCCGCATCCTTTCCAGCAACTCCGTCGCCGGGGACGCACCACTTGGGACGGTGTCGCCGGTAGTCGCCAGGACGAAGGAGAAGAAGGGCCTCAGCAACGGCATATTGGCTCTGAGAAGGGTCGCTGAAAGTCCAAGATGTGCACGGGCAAGACGGATGACGCCGTCGTATGCCCCGAGCTTGTGAACTTTAGCAGCTTGACTTCCCCATTGGCCAGATCTGAAGCACTGACCAAAGCAAGCCTCACCGTTAGCGCCATCACATTGATGGCACCAGATCGGGGTTTGGCCGGCAAGATCCGCCAGATTCACCATAGGCCAGATCTGAAGCCGATGACGAGATCCCCGACTCCATTGCGCCATTCTGCTCATGGGAAACACTGGATCTAAGCTTACAACAACACTAACTCCCTCGGATCCAAATTAGCTGACTCAACTTTGCTTATCTAAATATGGATGTATCCACACATGTTTTTACTCTAGATACATACACGTCTAAGGAAAGTTGAATCAATTAATTTAGTTCGGAGGGTGTACAATATACAGAGAGAAGTCGGCCTCGTCTCCGGCCGGCGAGGCCGCCGGAGAGAAGGGGGAGAGGAGCCGGGGGAGTGGGAGAGACTCGAGAGAGAAAGAGAAGAGGAAGAAATGAGAGCTCCCTGGGGAAGAACATTATTTTTGTCGTTCTGCTCGTAGCTTGAAACTGAAAATTTCGGCCACGCGCCAAATCATCCCGCCGCATCCATTCGAAAATCCCGTGACCAGTTTTACCCTTTTAACCCTGGTCCGGAAGCTACAACCCACCGACCATGGAGGGCTCATTCGGTAACAATGAAATATCTTGCCTAGATCCCGAACCCTCCCCACAGGCCCACACCCACCCACCAACCATTCGCCCCATTAGCTCAAAAATACTCTCACACGCCAAAGCTCTGACTCTCTACAGTACTAGATCTGCTTCGCCGCCGGCATACTCCTCCACAGCGTAGCCTTGATCGTGTTGGCTGTCCACCCACCTGATCCGCTCCCCCGCCGCCCTCGTCACCGACGGATCTGCTTCACCGCCGACCTCGCCACCGACGGATCTGCTTCACCGCCGACCTCGCCACCGACTACCTCGCCGCAGCGGCTGTATCAACTTCACCGAATACCTTGCCAGCCAACCAGATCTGCTTCACTAACGCCCGCTTCTACTGAAACAGGGTCGATTCATCGTCTCCCGCGTTCGCCGCCGCTGGAATGCAAGTTGCCGCCCCCGTCCACCCCGCCGCAGCTTGGTTAGTACGCTGGCCCGTTAGATCGCGGTGTTTCTTTAGCCATGTTTTGTGTAGTTATTTGCAGATCTCATATGCCGTTAACTTTCTTGATGTGTTGCTTCGCATGAAGTTTGTTTAAATGTTGTACAGTACAAAAGCATTATCCGGTCGCTACCATCCTGTTCATTCTACTGACACCTGTGTGCATCCACATATTTATAGCCTTGTACCCATTCATTTGCTGCCAACTGTTTTTGTACTGCATGCTATTGTCGCACTGCTTTTATAGTCGTGCTATGGGCATTTCCAATCTGCTTGTTCTTATACCACGTCATTAGCTCACCGCTAGCTGTTTTCTCGTGTCTGCTATTCTCACACTGCTTTTATAATCATGCTATGTGCATTTCCAATCTGCTTGCTCTTATACCTCGTCTTTAGCTTATATAGTTATTGCTGCGTGCATGTCTGGTCTTTGTATTATCGTAGACTGACTTGTCAATGTTATTTTTCCTAGGGATTGATCATGCGAACCACTTATTAGAACATCCAACATTAACAGCGGGGACGCTAGGTAAGGTTGGAATCTGAGTTCGTGGTTGGTAATTTTGGCAGTTTACTTCCGTTATTATCTATAACCTATATGCATTGTTCCTTATGCAAGAGATTAACACTTGGAACCCTGCCATAGCAATGCCATTCATGCTTTACTATGTTTCTGCCTATTTGATATGCTTGTCTTGGAGAAACTTCGAGGGTGATTTGAACCTGACATTTGGTCATTCTTAATGCCAGTTTACTTTATGTGTAAAACCTTGGCATTACCCTACTCTAAATCTGAATGTCTGAAATTCGTATCTCATGCAAAGCAACATCTAGTTGGTTTTAATCTGATATCTGGTAACTATTGGCTTATTCATTTGGCAGCTCAAGTTTTTTGTTATTTGAAACCAGCTGACTTGGTCTTAAATGTGATATCTAAACACAGATTAAGGACAATGGAGCAGGAGGATTAGCATTTCACTTGATGGCTGAACCTAAAATGATAGGCATGTTGACCACGACTAGTGCACGCAAGAGAAGGACCTGCAGTGAGCCAGTATGTGCTTAGTACATGCATCTTATCTTATCTTGTGCTTATTTCTGCTACATGCTGTTATCTGATCTCTACATTGCGTAATACATGTTTGAATAGTTAATTGTTGTAACTATGTTTACAATGTTACCAGAATGCAGTTTTAATGAAGCAGTCATCATTAGAAGATAGTCGCCAAAAAAGGATCTGTAGCGACCCTGTGCAACATTATGATGTAAGTTTGTGCTTAGTACAAGTTCCATACATGTCTTATTTATGCAACTTGTTATTATCTTATATCTACATTGCATAATAAATGTTTGCATAGTTCATCGTTTAACTCTTTTTGCATTATTATCAGAATGCAGTTGTGATGAAGCAATCTTCATTACCAGTGAGGCCCACAAAAAGTTCTGATCTTTCTTCTGATGCATCTTCTCATAGCCGTCAACCTAGACCATTTCTTTCATCAGACAGTAAATATCTCAAGGCTGTACTTTATAAAAGACATGGTATTGCTGCTTTAAGATCTGTAGCTGATATGTTGACAAAGAGTACACAAGATTCAATCAAGGCGATTGCCAAATGTCAACGTGTTATTGATGATGCTAATAGAAGTCCTCAATGATTCTATGTCATTTTTTTATTTGGGCACATTAATTGCCTTGTAATTTTCCTATTTGTTTTATTTGTGTATGTACTTGTGTGTATCATTGAAATCAGATTTTAGGCTCATGAAATTTAATGCAAGTTGACTAGTCAAACAAGTAGGGCCCTACAACAGATTGGGCCGGCCCACTTACAGTAGTGTGGGACCCACTTTCATTTTGGGCCGGCCCACTTCTTTAGTAGGCCGGCCCGGTTACACGATAATGGGCTCCACATGCTTATTGGGCCGGCCCACTTGCTCTATGGTGGTCCCACATGGTAAATGGGCCGGCCCTTTAATAGGAAGGTGGGACCCACCTGTGTTTTTGGCCCGGCCCACTATCTTGTTGGGCCGGCCCACTTTCTATATGGTGGACCCCACATACCAAATGGGCCGGCCCATTAACAGGAATGTGGGACCCACCTGTGTTTTGCCCTAGAGCCCTATATAATAAAGTGGTTATTATTTATATCTTTATGTTTATGATAAATGTTTATATATCATGCTAGAATTGTATTAACCGAAACATTAGTACATGTGTGATATGTAGACAAACAAGAAGTCCCTAGTATGCCTCTTAAACTAGCTTGTTGATTAATGGATGATTAGTTTCATAATCATGAACATTGGATGTTATTAATAACAAGGTTATGTCATTGTGTGAATGATATAATGGACACACCCAATTAAGCGTAGCATAAGATCTCGTCATTAAGTTATTTGCTATAAGCTTTCGATACATAGTTACCTAGTCCTTATGACCATGAGATCATACAAATCACTTATACCGGAAAGGTACTTTGATTACACCAAACACCACTGCGTAAATGGGTGGCTATAAAGGTGGGATTAAGTATCCGGAAAGTATGAGTTGAGGCATATGGATCAACAGTGGGATTTGTCCATCCCGATGACGGATAGATATACTCTGGGCCCTCTCGGTGGAATGTCGTCTAATGTCTTGCAAGCATATGAATGAGTTCATAAGAGACCACATACCACGGTACGAGTAAAGAGTACTTGTCAGGAGACGAGGTTGAACAAGGTATAGAGTGATACCGAAGATCAAACCTCGGACAAGTAAAATATCGCGAGACAAAGGGAATTGGTAATGTATGTGAATGGTTCATTCGATCACTAAAGTCATCGTTGAATATGTGGGAGCCATTATGGATCTCCAGATCCCGCTATTGGTTATTGGTCGGAGTGAGTACTCAACCATGTCCGCATAGTTCTCGAACCGTAGGGTGACACACTTAAAGTTGGATGTTGAAATGGTAGTACTTGAATTATGGAATGTAGTTCGAATATTTGTTCGGAGTCCCGGATGTGATCCCGGACATCACGAGGAGTTCCGGAATGGTCCGGAGAATAAGATTCATATATAGGATGTCATTTTATGTGAATAAAATGTCGCGGAAGGTTCTATGGAAGGTTCTAGAAGGTTCTAGAAAAGTCCGGAAGAAACCACCAAGGAAGGTGGAGTCCACAAGGGACTCCACCTCCATGGCCGGCCAGCCCTAGTGGGGGTGGAGTCCCAAGTGGACTCCACCATAGGGGGCCGGCCACCCCCCACATGGGAGGTGGAAATCCCACCTTTGGGTGGGAGTCCTAGTTGGGCTAGGTTTCCCCCTCCTATGGAAGGTTTTTGGTTCGGGTCTTATTCGAAGACTTGGACACCACCTCTTGGGGTTCCACCTATATAATGAGGGCCAAGGGGGAGGGGGCCGGCCACCTCAAACACCACCAAGGTGGCCGCACCCCTATAGTGGCCGGCGCCCCCCTCTCCCCAAACCCTAGCCGCCCGCTCCTCCACATCCCGCATAGCTTAGCGAAGCTCCGCCGGACTTCTACACCGCCACCGACACCACGCCGTCGTGCTGTCGGATTCAAGAGGAGCTACTACTTCCGCTGCCCGCTGGAACGGGGAGGTGGACGTCGTCTTCATCAACAACCGAACGTGTGACCGAGTACGGAGGTGCTGCCCGTTCGTGGCGCCGGAACCGATCGTGATCAAGATCTTCTACGCGCTTTTGCAAGCGGCAAGTGATCGTCTACCGCAGCAACAAGAGCCTCCTCTTGTAGGCTTTGGAATCTCTTCAAGGGTGAGACTCGATACCCCCTCGTTGCCACCGTCTTCTAGATTGCATCTTGGCTTGGATTGCGTGTTCGCGGTAGGAAAATTTTTGTTTTCTATGCAACGTTATCCTACAGTGGTATCAGAGCCGTGTCTATGCATAGATGGTTGCACGAGTAGAACACAATGGTTTGTGGGCGTTGATGCTCTTGTTATCTTTAGTTTGAGTACTTTGCATCTTTATGGCATAGTGGGATGAAGCGGCTCGGACTAACTTTACATGACCGCGTTCATGAGACTTGTTCCTCGTTCGACATGCAACTTGTATTGCATAAGAGGCTTTGCGGGTGTCTGTCTCTCCTACTATAGTAAAGATTCAATTTACTCTTCTATTGAAAACATTAGTATCAACGTTGTGGTTCATGTTCGTAGGTAGATTAGATCTCTCTCGAAAACCCTAAACCACGTAAAATATGCAAACCAAATTAGAGAACGTCTAACTTGTTTTTGCAGGGTTTGGTGATGTGATATGGCCATAATGTGATGATGAATATGTATGAGATGATCATTATTGTATTGTGGCAACCGGCAGGAGCCTTATGGTTGTCTTTAAATTTCATGTTGAGTAGTATTTCAAAGTAGTTGTAATAGTTGCTACATGGAGGACAATCATGAAGACGGCGCCATTGACCTTGGTGCTACGCCGACGATGATGGAGATCATGCCCGAAGATGATGGAGATCATATCCGTGCTTTGGAGATGAAGATCAAAGGCGCAAGAACAAAAGGGCCATATCATATCACATATGAACTGCATGTGATGTTAATCCTTTTTATGCATCTTATTTTGCTTAGATCGCGACGGTAGCATTATAAGATGATCCCTCACTAAAATCTCAAGATAATAAAGTGTTCATCCTTAGTAGCACCGTTGCCAAGTCTTGTCGTTTCGAAGCACCTCGTGATGATCGGGTGTGATAGATTCAATAAGTACATATGACGGGTGCAAGACAGTTTTGCACATGCGGATACTAAGGTGGCCTTGACGAGCCTAGCATGTACAGACATGGTCTCGGAACACGTGATACCGAAAGGTAGAGCATGAATCATATGGTTGATATGATGAACACTTTGAGTGTTCGCCATTGAAATCACACCTTTTCTCGTGATGATCGGGTTTAGGTGCGGTGGATTTGGTTCGTGTGATCACTAAGACAATGCGAGGGATATTGTTTTGAGTGGGAGTTCACTTAGGTTTTTAATTATGTTGAATTAAAATTTGAACTCAATTTGTCATAAACTTAGTCTAAACTATTGCAAATATATGTTGTAGAGATGGCGTCCCCAATCAATTTTAATCAGTTCCTAGAGAAAGAGAAACTTAAGAGCAACGGTAGCAACTTCACCGACTGGTTCCGTCATGTGAGGATCTTCCTCTCTGGCGGAAATCTGCAATTTGTGCTTGATGCACCGCTAGGTGACCCTCCTGCAGAAGATGAATCCGATGAAGTAAAAGCTGTTTACGCGACTCGGAAAACTCGGTACTCTCAAGTTCAGTGTGCCATCCTGTGCAGTCTGGAATCCGATCTTCAAAAACGTTTTGAGCACCATGATCCTCATGAGTTGATGAATGAGCTGAAAGCTATATTCGAGACTCATGCGGCCGTGGAATGCTATGAAGCATCGAAACATTTCTTCAGCTGTATGATGGAAGAAGGCAGCTCCGTTAGTGAGCACATGCTCGCCATGACCGGGCATGCGAAGAAACTCAGTGACTTGGGAATAGTGATTCCTAACAGACTGGGGATTAATCGTGTCCTTCAATCACTGCCACCAAGTTACAAGAACTTTGTGATGAACTACAATATGCAGAACATGAACAAGGAGTTACCTGAACTCTTTGGCATGCTAAAAGCTGCTGAGATTGAGATCAAGAAAGAGCACCAAGTGTTGATGGTCAACAAGACCACCAGTTTCAAGAAACAGGGCAAGTCTAAGGGAAAATTCAAGAAGGGTGGCAAGAAAGCTGCCACGCCTCCTATGAAACCTAAGAACGGCCCTAAGCCTGATGCTGAGTGCTATTACTGCAAGGAGAAGGGACACTGGAAGCGTAATTGCTCCAAGTATCTGGCTGATCTGAAGAGCGGCCTTGTCAAGAAGAAGAAAGAAGGTATATTTGATATACATGTTATAGATGTCCATTTCACTGGTTCTCGTTCTAGTACCTGGGTATTTGATACTGGTTCGGTTGCTCATATTTGTAACTCGAAACAGGAACTAAAGAATAAACGACAACTGCTGAAAGATGAAGTGACGATGCGCGTTGGAAACGGATCCAAGGTCAATGTGATCGCAGTCGGCACACTTCCTCTACATCTACCTTCGGGATTAGTTTTAAGCCTAAATAATTGTTATTATGTACCTGCGTTGAGCATGAACATTATATCTGGATCTTGTTTAATGCAAGACGGTTATTCATTCAAGTCTGAGAATAATGGTTGTTCTATTTTTATGAATAATATCTTTTATGGTCGAGCACCACAAAAGAATGGCTTATTTCTATTAGATCTCGATAGTAGTGATACGCATATACATAACATTGATGCTAAGCGAATTAAACTTAATGATAATTCTACTTATATGTGGCACTGTCGTCTTGGTCATATTGGAGTGAAACGCATGAAGAAACTCCATACTGATGGATTACTTGAATCACTTGACTTTGAGTCACTTGATAGATGCGAAGCATGTCTAATGGGAAAAATGACAAAGACTCCATTTTCTGGTATGATGGAGCGAGCTACTGACTTATTGGAAATCATACATACCGATGTATGTGGACCAATGAGCGTAGCATCGCGCGGTGGTTATCGTTATGTTCTAACCTTCACAGATGATCTGAGTAGATATGGGTATATCTATTTCATGAAACATAAATCCGAAACTTTCGAGAAGTTTAAGGAATTTCAAAGTGAAGTAGAAAATCAACGTAACAAGAAGATCAAATTTCTACGATCTGATCGTGGAGGTGAATATCTGAGTTATGAGTTTGGCATGCATTTAAAGAAATGCGGAATACTTTCACAATTGACACCGCCGGGAACACCACAACGAAACGGTGTGTCCGAACGTCGTAATCGAACTCTCTTAGATATGGTTCGTAGTATGATGTCTCTTACTGATTTGCCGTTATCATTTTGGAGTTATGCATTAGAGACAGCCGCATTCACTTTAAATAGAGCACCATCAAAATCCGTAGAAACGACACCGTATGAATTATGGTTTAATAAGAAACCTAAGCTGTCGTTCCTGAAAGTTTGGGGTTGCGAAGCCTATGTAAAGAAGTTACAACCGGACAAGCTAGAACCCAAAGCGGAGAAATGCGTCTTCATAGGATACCCTAAGGAAACTATAGGGTACACTTTCTATCACAGATCCGAAGGCAAAATCTTTGTTGCTAAGAACGGAACCTTTCTTGAGAAAGAATTTCTCACTAAAGAAGTGACTGGAAGAAAAGTAGAACTCGATGAGATTAATGAATCTATACTCGTTGATCAGAGTAGCGCAGTACCGGAAGTTGTACCTGTACCGCCTACACCGGCAACAGAGGAAGCTAATGATAATGATCATGAAACTTCGAACGAGGAAACTACTGAACCTCGCAGATCGACAAGGGAACGTGCCACTCCTGATTGGTATGATCCTTGTCTAAATGTCATGATTGTAGATAACAATGATGAGGACCCTGCGACGTATGAAGAAGCGATGATGAGCCCAGATTCCAACAAATGGCAAGAAGCCATGAAATCCGAAATGGGATCCATGTATGATAACAAAGTATGGACTTTGGTAGACTTACCTGATAGCCGAAAGGCTGTCGAGAATAAATGGATCTTCAAGAGAAAAACAGATGCTGATGGTAATATTACTGTCTATAAAGCTCGACTTGTCGCAAAGGGTTTCCGACAAATTCAAGGAGTTGACTACGATGAGACTTTCTCACCTGTAGCGAAGCTAAAATCTGTGAGGATTTTGTTAGCAATAGCTGCATTTTTCGATTATGAGATTTGGCAGATGGATGTCAAAACGGCGTTCCTTAATGGAGACATTGAGGAAGAGTTGTATATGGTACAACCCAAAGGTTTTGTCGATCCTAAAAATGCTGACAAAGTATGCAAACTTCAGCGTTCAATCTATGGACTGAAGCAAGCATCGAGAAGTTGGAACCGACGTTTTGATAAGGTGATCAAAGACTTCGGGTTTATACAGTGTCATGGAGAGGCCTGTATTTACAAGAAAGTGAGTGGGAGCTCTGTAGCATTCCTGATATTATATGTAGATGACATATTATTGATCGGGAATGATATAGAACTATTAAGCAGTGTTAAGGGTTATTTGAATAATAGTTTTTCAATGAAAGACCTTGGTGAAGCATCGTATATATTAGGCATCAAGATTTATAGAGATAGATCAAGACGCCTAATAGGGCTATCACAGAGTACATATCTGGACAAGATTCTAAAGAAGTTTAGAATGGACGAAAGTAAGAAAGGGTTCTTACCTATGTTACCAGGCAAGGTATTGAGTAAAACTCAAGGACCGGCTACGGCAGAAGAAAGAGAAAGGATGTGTAACATCCCCTATGCCTCGGCAGTAGGATCTATCATGTATGCCATGCTATGTACTAGACCGGATATAGCACATGCTGTTAGTTTGACTAGCAGATATCAAAGTGATCCAGGAATGGAACACTGGACAGCGGTCAAGAATATCCTGAAGTACTTGAAAAGAACTAAGGATATGTTTCTTTGTTATGGAGGTGACCAAGAGCTCGTTGTAAACGGTTACACCGATGCAAGTTGGAACACTGATCCTGATGACTCTAAGTCACAATCTGGGTACGTGTTTATATTGAATGGTGCTGCAGTAAGCTGGGCAAGCTCGAAGCAGTGCACGGTGGCGAAGTCTTCAACAGAATCAGAGTACATAGCGGCTTCAGAGGCTTCATCAGAAGCGGTATGGATGAAGAGGTTCATTGTAGAGCTCGGTGTGGTTCCTAGTGCATTGGACCCATTAATCATTTACTGTGATAACATGGGTGCCATCGCCAATGCACAAGAGCCAAGGTCACACAAGAGGCTGAAGCATATCAAGCTGCGTTACCACTCGATTCGCGAGTACATCGAAGATGGAGAAGTAAAGATTTGCAAAGTACACACTGATCTGAATGTAGCAGATCCGTTGACTAAAGCTCTCCCTAGGGCAAAGCATGACCAACACCAGAATGCCATGGGTGTTAGGTATATTACAATGTAATCTAGATTATTGACTCTAGTGCAAGTGGGAGACTGAAGGAGATATGCCCTAGAGGCAATAATAAAGTGGTTATTATTTATATCTTTATGTTTATGATAAATGTTTATATATCATGCTAGAATTGTATTAACCGAAACATTAGTACATGTGTGATATGTAGACAAACAAGAAGTCCCTAGTATGCCTCTTAAACTAGCTTGTTGATTAATGGATGATTAGTTTCATAATCATGAACATTGGATGTTATTAATAACAAGGTTATGTCATTGTGTGAATGATATAATGGACACACCCAATTAAGCGTAGCATAAGATCTCGTCATTAAGTTATTTGCTATAAGCTTTCGATACATAGTTACCTAGTCCTTATGACCATGAGATCATACAAATCACTTATACCGGAAAGGTACTTTGATTACACCAAACACCACTGCGTAAATGGGTGGCTATAAAGGTGGGATTAAGTATCCGGAAAGTATGAGTTGAGGCATATGGATCAACAGTGGGATTTGTCCATCCCGATGACGGATAGATATACTCTGGGCCCTCTCGGTGGAATGTCGTCTAATGTCTTGCAAGCATATGAATGAGTTCATAAGAGACCACATACCACGGTACGAGTAAAGAGTACTTGTCAGGAGACGAGGTTGAACAAGGTATAGAGTGATACCGAAGATCAAACCTCGGACAAGTAAAATATCGCGAGACAAAGGGAATTGGTAATGTATGTGAATGGTTCATTCGATCACTAAAGTCATCGTTGAATATGTGGGAGCCATTATGGATCTCCAGATCCCGCTATTGGTTATTGGTCGGAGTGAGTACTCAACCATGTCCGCATAGTTCTCGAACCGTAGGGTGACACACTTAAAGTTGGATGTTGAAATGGTAGTACTTGAATTATGGAATGTAGTTCGAATATTTGTTCGGAGTCCCGGATGTGATCCCGGACATCACGAGGAGTTCCGGAATGGTCCGGAGAATAAGATTCATATATAGGATGTCATTTTATGTGAATAAAATGTCGCGGAAGGTTCTATGGAAGGTTCTAGAAGGTTCTAGAAAAGTCCGGAAGAAACCACCAAGGAAGGTGGAGTCCACAAGGGACTCCACCTCCATGGCCGGCCAGCCCTAGTGGGGGTGGAGTCCCAAGTGGACTCCACCATAGGGGGCCGGCCACCCCCCACATGGGAGGTGGAAATCCCACCTTTGGGTGGGAGTCCTAGTTGGGCTAGGTTTCCCCCTCCTATGGAAGGTTTTTGGTTCGGGTCTTATTCGAAGACTTGGACACCACCTCTTGGGGTTCCACCTATATAATGAGGGCCAAGGGGGAGGGGGCCGGCCACCTCAAACACCACCAAGGTGGCCGCACCCCTATAGTGGCCGGCGCCCCCCTCTCCCCAACCCTAGCCGCCCGCTCCTCCATCCCGCATAGCTTAGCGAAGCTCCGCCGGACTTCTACACCGCCACCGACACCACGCCGTCGTGCGTCGGATTCAAGAGGAGCTACTACTTCCGCTGCCCGCTGGAACGGGGAGGTGGACGTCGTCTTCATCAACAACCGAACGTGTGACCGAGTACGGAGGTGCTTCGTGGCGCCGGAACCGATCGTGATCAAGATCTTCTACGCGCTTTTGCAAGCGGCAAGTGATCGTCTACCGCAGCAACAAGAGCCTCCTCTTGTAGGCTTTGGAATCTCTTCAAGGGTGAGACTCGATACCCCCTCGTTGCTACCGTCTTCTAGATTGCATCTTGGCTTGGATTGCGTGTTCGCGGTAGGAAAATTTTTGTTTTCTATGCAACGTTATCCTACATTTGGCCCGGCCCACTATCTTGGTGGGCCAGCCCACTTGCTATAGGGTGGGCCCCACATACTAAATGGGCCGGCCCTTTAATAGGAAAGTGGGACCCACGTGTTGGGCCACTATTTTGTTGGTGACCCACTTGCTATATGGTGGACCCACAAACTAAATGGGCCGACCCTTTGGAAAGTGGGACCCTGTGTTTTGGCCCGGCCCACTAGCTTGTTGGGCCGGCCCACTTGCTATACGGTGGACCCCACACACTAAATGGGCCGGCCTTTTAACAGGAAAGTGGGACCCACCTGTGTTTTTGGCCCGGCCCACTTGCTTCTTGGGCCGGCCCAGTTGCTGTAAGGTGGACCCCACATGTTAAATGGGCCGGCCCATTTAAGTTTTGACCAGTCAACCTTAGAGGTTAGGCCCGGCCCACTTAACTAATGGACCAGCCCAGCTATATAGTTGACCGGTCAAACTATGTCATCTGGCCCGGCCCGCTTAAGACGTGGCAGGCCTCGTGTGGGCCTACCATCTACCACGGGGTTTCAGCGGTTAACGCCGTTAACTGCCAGTTAACGGCGTCGCCACGTGTCGGTTGCATGACGTCAGCAGTCAACGGGCTCCCGAAAACACTTCCGCAACGGTCCGATTTTCCGTGGCGGAAGGGCGCCCAAGCGCGACGGACCGAAAAAATCGTCGTTGGACTTTGCCTGACGCAGTTTCGACAACGGAACCCATATCGTCGGGTTAGGCCCATAGGCGACGAAAAATGCCCCTTAGTTGACGATTTTGGGACGTTGTCTATCAGAAATTTTCTTGTAGTGTGCTGCTGCCCATCTTAATAATTTTTTTGAACTTTGTGAAATGTAAAAGTATAAGGATATACATGGTGATATTATAAAACTAAAATTGTTTCCTTTCTCATTAAGAGGAAGAGCTAAAGATTGGTTGCTATCTTTGCCTAAGAATAGTATTGATTCATGGACTAAATGTAAAGATGCTTTTATTAGTAAATATTATCCTCCTGCTAAGATTATATCTTTGAGAAGTAGCATAATGAATTTTAAACAATTTGATAATGAACATGTTGCTCAAGCATGGGAGAGAATGAAATCTTTGGTAAAGAATTGCCCAACCCATGGACTGACTACTTGGATGATCATCCAAACCTTTTATGCAGGATTGAATTTTTCCTCGAGGAACCTATTGGATTCAGCTGCTGGAGGTACTTTTATGTCCATCACCCTGGGCGCCGCAACCAAATTACTTGATGATATGATGATCAATTACTCTGAATGGCACACTGAAAGAACTCCTCAAGGTAAGAAGGTAAATTCTGTTGAAGAAACCTCTTCTTTGGGTGATAAGATTGATGCTATTATGTCTATGCTTGCAAATGGTAGATCTCATATTGATCCTAATAATGTTCCTTTAGCTTCATTGGTTGCTCAAGAAGAAAATGTTGATGTGAATTTCATTAAGAACAATAATTTCAACAACAATGCTTATAGGAATAATTATGGTAACAACAACTATAGGCCATATCCTTCTAATAATGGTAATGGTTATGGTAATTCTTATGGTAATTCTTACAACAATAATAAGAGTGTACCCTCTGGTCTTGAAGTGATGCTTAAAGAATTTATTAGTACACAAACTGCTTTCAATAAAACTGTTGAAGAAAAGCTTGGTAAAATTGATATTCTTGCTTCTAAGGTTGATAGTCTTGCTCTTGATGTTGATCTTTTAAAATTGAAAGTTATGCCTGAGAAAGTTGAAGATGCTAGGTTTGCTAAAACAAATGCCATCCAAGTTCGAATTAATGATAATATTAGATTGTTGGCTGAATTGCATGCTAGGTGGGATAGAGAAGAAAAAGAAAAACTTGCTAAAGAAAATAATGTAGCTAAAGTATGGACTATTACCACCACTAGTAATGTTAATTCTTCACATGTTGCTGCACCTCCTACTATTAATGGTAAAATAATTGGTGTTGGCAATGTTTCTACTCCTAGTGCAAAGCGCACAAAATTGCCTGAAACTGCTGAAACTGCTTGTGATAAAACTGCTGAAATTTTTCAAAATATTGGTGACAATGATTCTATTGTTGTAGAACATAATGGTTTAGACTTTGATGATTGTCATATTACTGAAGTTATAAAGTTCTTACAAAAACTTGCTAGAAGTCCCAATGCTAGTGCTATAAATTTAGCCTTTACAAAACACATTACAAATGCTCTCATTAAAGCTAGGGAAGAGAAATTAAGACTTGAAGCTTCTATTCCTAGGAAGTTAGAAGATGGTTGGGAGCCCATCATTAAAATGAAATTCAATGACTTTGAATGTAATGCTTTATGTGATCTTGGTGCAAGTATTTCTGTTATGCCTAAAAAGATTTATGATATGCTTGACTTGCCACCATTGAAGAATTGTTATTTGGATGTTAATCTTGCTGATAATGTTAAAAAGAAACCTTTGGGGAGGATTGATAATGTGCGACTACAACAAAAAGGGCACGCAAAGACGCTCAACTTAGATGATAAACACGCTTTATAACGTCCGTACACCGATGTAGAGTCGCTCTTGTAAAACGTCCTAGGAACGTCTCCTTATGCACCGTCTCAGGATTTGTAAGGACGCATTTAAAACGTGTCTAATATACATGAGACGTTTTAAAAAGCGTGCATATCCGTGTAGAGACGTTCTACTAAATGCCCTCACATATCGTCTCTAAAATACATAATGGCGTCCTTAGGAAGAGGTTATCTTTATTTCCATAAAATGGTTTTTTTCTTGTCGGAATCAGTTTCTCGCATTATGTAAAGATAATCATATCTTCATACTATCATGGACCATAACACGGCAGAAAAGTATAGTGCATTATTCAGAAAAAGTAGTTATTTCCCATAGCAACAATACTTTACAATTGAACTGTACATTTTTCAAAGAATTACAACTTGACCATACAAAATCCTCCAAATATTTATATAGTTTTCTAACAAGTTCGAAATCAGTCTATAAGCTTGTCCATGGAGAAACAGGTACATCGTCTCCCCATTGCTGCTTGTAGATTTGCGTTGCAATCTTCTATTGTGTTGCTTGAAAATTCTTCACAAACAATTATGCTGTAGACAAATGAACATGTAGATAGATAAGTTAACTGGTAATAAATTTCAATAACAAAGTTCTAATTTCCACATTCAAAAAAATGAAGCACATATCACATGTATTTACCATCAGGAGTAGTATCCATATAATGGAGCACCGTCTCATCACATTGCTATTTCACCTTCATGTTTGCATAAAGCTGCAGACCTACTGCAAGAAAAAAGAATTATTAAACACTCGTGTAGATATATGCTCATAAAACCATTGCAAACAGCAATAGTATTTAACATTACAAAGCAGGATGTGGCCGAATCACAAGCTCAAAACTACTGCGTCTCGGCTGAAATCTTGGAGCAAAGGTCTCTTCTCCGATTGCAAACTCCAACTCCTCATGGCTTTGGACGTCATCTTGCAATTGGATGTTGCCTAGGAATCCCGAACCCTCTCTCCGGAAGAGCGAGGTCTCCGCACTGACCTCAAAAAAAGGTTAAAGGTCTTGCAGCTTTAGAGCGGTCTCGCAAGCAGCAAGCATCCAGAATCCGATACCTTCGTGAGGGTGACGCAAGCACAAAGTTTTTCCACCTTGGCGTCAATGCTAGGAAGCGCAAGAATCACATTCTTAGGCTCAAGCTCAATGATGGTTGGGCTACGACTCATGAGGAAAAGACAAATTGATCTTTGATCACTTCTCTAGCACCCTGGGCCGACCCCCTCCACGACAGCTAGATTTCAACTGGGATGCTTTAAATCCCACGGTACACCCCCTTGAAGACTTGGGCCTTCCTTTCTGAACTTGAGATAAAAGAGGCAATCGACGACATGCCAGCGATAAGGCGCCGGGACACGATGGTTTCTCTATAGCCTTCTTCCGCTCCTGCTGGGATATTATAAGGACGACCTTATGGGCACCATAAATGCCTTTTCGAGCTATCAACACGAGAACTTTCACATTATCAACACCGCAAATATGGTGCTTCTACCGAAGAAGGATGGCGAGTCCATTTCTGATTTTCGGCCTATTAGCCTTATCCATGTGATCCCAAAGATTATCGCTAAGGCTATGGCGCGTCGTCTCAGCCCGAAGATGAATGAGATCATTTCCCGCAGCCAAAGTGCCTTCATCAAGAATAGAACTATCCATGACAACTTCATGTACGTCAGAAACACGGCCGCAAGCCCGCAGCAAAACGCCATCCCTTCTCATCAAGTGGACATCGCCAAGGCTTTTGACTCATTCGTTGGGACTACATGCTTGACCTCCGGCGCCTTGGGTTTCCCCAAAGATGGCGTGCTCTCTTGACGACTCTGTTCTCTACGGCCTCATCCGAGTGCTTCTCAATGGGATTCCGGGAAAGAACATCTCTCATGGTCGCGGCCTTAGGCAAGGAGACCCTCTCGCCTCTCTTGTTTGATATCGCCATCGACCCGCTCCGGAAAATCTTGGAAGAGGCTACGAACTCGGGCTTCTTCACGCTATGCTTGGGCGGTTTAGAGGGTCTCGGGTCTCTCTTTATGCGGATGACGCGGCCATCTTCTTGACTCCTACGAACATGATATATCGGGGCTGGCCAATATCCTTCACCGGTTTGGAGAGGTCACGGGCTTGGTGACCAACGTGATGAAAAGTTCCATCGCCCCTATCCAATGTGCAAATGTGGATCTCACCGAAATCTTGGCGAACTTCCACTGCGTGGCCTCTTTCCCCATAAAGTACTTGGGGTTACCTCTTTCCCTTGGGCGGCTCAAGAGGGCTGATCTTCACCATACATTGACAAAGCGGTGGCGCGTCGAACCCTTGGAAAGGCAGATTTCTTAACCGTGTTGGATGCACCGCTCTTGTTAAATCGGTGCTTTCTTCTATGCCTATTTTTACGCTAACGGCTCTAAAGGCGACAAGGGCATTCTAAAGGCTTTCGTGAAAATTAGCCGTGGCATGCTATGGGCTTGCAAGGAGGCGGTCAGTGGGGGGAAATGCAAGGTCAAGCGGCAAAAAGTTTGTCGCCCTAAGGAGCTTGGTGGCCTTGGAATCCTAGACTTGGAAAAATTCTCTCGAGCCTAAGGCTTCGATGGCTTTGGTATGAATGGACGGATAAACCTTGGGTGGGCTCGGAAACTCCTAATGACGCCTCGATTTGGACCTCTTCAACGTGCAACTAGGGTCATCATTGGCAATGGAGGAAAAGCCTCCTTTTGGTCTTCCTCACGGCTCAACGGCACCCCACCCAAGGACATTGCCCTGATTTTCTCGGCGTCCAAAAGGAAGAACCAGAACCGTGCGGGATGCCCTTCATAACGAGTTGGGTGGCTGACATTGCGGTTGGCCTTCACCATAGACCATATGGAGCGGTATGTCGCCTCTGGGAGCTTGTCTCGAATATCAACCTTACTCTTGGCAGAGGATTCCATTATCGGGCCCGACTCCCAATGGTTGCTACTCGGCCAGATCTGCCTACAAGGCCCGTTCATGGCGGCTTTACCTTGCCCCTTCGGCAACATCGTCTGAAGACTTGGGCTCCCCGAAGTGTCGTTTCTTCGCACGGCTTGCTGTCCAAAATCGCCTTTGGACCGCTGATCGTCTTGCCAAAGAGGGTGGCCACACCCTCCTGACTTGTAGATGCTCCCGACGGCCCGACACCTCCTTTTGAGTGTCGCTTCTCCAGAAAATTTGGATGGCAGCAGCCTCGTGGCTATCTTGGACCTTATCCATTGTCTCCGGCACCGGGGGCCTAAGGTGCTGGAATGCGCAAGCTATCGCGAACCCCCACCTCTTCTACTAAAGGCATGCGAACTGCAGTTATACTAATTGCAGGGAGATTTGGAAGGAGCGAAATGAGCGTGTGTTCAACAATAAATCCTCCCTACCCTCGGAGATTATGCTCAAAATAAGGGAGGAGGGCAAAGACTGGATTCTTGCCGGTGCTAAGGGCCTAGCAGAGCTCGTGGGCTGACCATTTTGTTGTGGTTTTCTCTTTCGAGGGAGGGGGTGTGTTTGCCCCCTCTTCCTCCCTTTTTGTTTTATGGCTCTTGCCATCCCCTTGTTTGCTTCTCCTATATTAATATAAGGCAAAAGCTTTTTTGCCCGTTTCAAAAAAAAAAAAAAGGATGTGGCCGAATATGTGATAATGTAAGAGATGTGAGCTACAAAATGCACTTAACAACTGTCTGAAAATAGATTACTTGTATAAATATATAATCCTTTTTAACATCATACTACCACGCTCGTTCAGAAACATTGAGAAAATTAGCTCTTACTAAAGACACCACACTAAGGATTTAGTGTGAAGTATGTATGTCAAATCAAATCTAAGTTGCAGGACAGAGCAGTACTTGATTTTGTAGTTGGCTAAAGAAACAAGTGTTCATAAGGTTCTGTATGTGCTTGCGCCGTTGTTTGATCAAACAGACGTACCTTGGCATTGGCTTGTAGGGGTGCAGCATGTTGAAGGCTGAGTCTTGATGCCACAATACTTCGCTTATAACAGCCACTCACACCAAAATCGAGGTGTGATTGTCCTGAAAAAAGTGAAAAGCGGCAAAAGATCCTACTAGCACTCAGATCCCATCTAATTATTTATTAACAACAAAAGCAAATGAAAAGAATGCATGCGTGTATTTCCATTCAATTTGGAGAAGAAGCTATCCTACGGAACAGCAGGCGAACTCAGATTACAAGATTCCAGATGAAGTATTTACTTGGAATTTCACTCCGTTTCCGGCTGTACAGCCAGATGCCAGATTAATTGCTACCGCTACCTAACAGATCTGAGATATGCACAACAAAAAAACAAGAAAACAACAGATCAGAGATCGGAGAGCGGACAGCGGGGAAGAAGGAGGCATGCTGCAGTTGCTTACCTTGGGCCTCCCTCGTAATCGCGCGCCGGCAGTGGACTCATGGGGGAGGGGCAGTGCATTCGGTGGAATGGAATTTTGGCCATAGGAGGACGCATCCGGGGCGATCTCACCAGCAAAATGCGCCAGAACGGAAACTGGCGGCTGGCAGATTTCTCTTCTATTTTCCTAGATAGGGTACTTGGTCTTTCTTATTTTCAGAGGGGTGGATGGATCGGGTGGGAGGTTAGGGTTGACACGGACGGATAGAGTCTAGCTTAACGAGTGGGCGCGGGCAGTAGAGACGACATGTATAACGTCCCAAAAAACGTCTTTATGTACCACACTTATTTTCACCTAGAGACGAACTAGAAAACGTCGCAGATTGACCGTCTTTATATGCTCTTTTTTACGGTTAACAATAACCTTATCCCCGTTGATTTTGTTGTTTTGGATATCGAATGCAATGCATCTTGTCCTATTGTGTTGGGAAGACCTTTTCTTCGAACCGTTGGTGCTGTTATTGATATGAGGGAAGGTAATATTAAATATCAATTTACTCTCAAGAAAGGTATGGAACACTTCCCTAGAAAGAGAATTAAGTTGCCTTTTGATTCTATTATTAGAACAAGTTATGATGTTGATGCTTCTTCTCTTGATGTTCTTGATTTGCACTTTCTGCGCCTAGCTGAAAGGCGTTAAAGAAAAGCACTTCTTGGGAGATAACCCATGTGTTTATTTTACTACAGCAATTTTTGTTTTGTTGAGTCTTGGAAGTTGTTTACTACTGTAGCAACCTTTCCTTATCATGTTTTTGTGACAAGTAAAGTTTCTATGCTAAAGTTGATGTTATATTTGGGATCGCTGCGCAGAAACAGCATTGCTGTCTGTCACGAATTCTGGCATAAGTCTCTGTAAAAAAATCTAAAAAATCTGCAAATTTACGAGCGTGATCCTCAGATATGTACGCAACTTTCATTAGTTTTGAGTTTTTCCATTTGAGCAAGTTAAGTGCCCAGTCCAGATGCATCTTTACGGACTGTTCTGTTTTGACAGATTCTGTCTTTTATTTCGCATTGCCGCTTTTGCTATGTTGAATGAGTTTCTTTGTTCCATTAACTTTCAGAAGCTTTGTGCAATGTCCAGAAGTGTTAAGAATGATTGTTTCACCTCTGAATATGTGAATTTGTGGTTATGCACTAACCCTCTCATGAGTTTGCTTGAAGTTTGTGTGAAGGAAGTTTTCAAGGGTCAAGAGAAGAGGATGATATACTATGATCAAGAAGAGTGAAAGGTCTAAGCTTGGGGATGCCCTGGTGGTTCATCCCTGCATATTTTAAGAAGACTCAAGCATCTAAGCTTGGGGATGCCCAAGGCATCCCCTTCTTCATCGACAACATTATCAGGTCACTTCTAGTGAAACTATATTTTTATTCCGTCACATTCTTATGTTCTTTACTTGGAGCGTCGGTTTGTTTTTATTTTTGTTTTGTTTTGAATAAAGTTGGATCTCGCCATTCTTATATTGGAGATATTACGCTCCGCTTTTTCATATGGAACACTTGTGTTCTTAATTGTGCTTTAATGTTCATGGCGAAAGCTTATTGCTTCGTTAAATTGCTATTTGGTTGGAATTGGAAAGTGCTGCATATGGTTTGGCAATTTGGCAATTGTTTGAGCTCTCATATATCATGTTTAAGCTCTTGCATCATGTAGTTTAATCTATTAATGAAGAACTACCGTAGAGCTTGTTTAATTTGGTTTGCATGATTGATCTCTCTAAGTCTAGATATTTTCGGGTAAAGTGTTTGAACAACAAGGAAGACAGTGTAGAGCCTTATAATGCTTGCAATATGTTCTTGTGTGAGTTTTGCTGTACCTGTTCATACTTGTGTTTGCTTCAAACAACCTTGCTAGCCCAAACCTTGTACTGAGAGGAAATGCTTCTCGTGCATCCAAACACCTTGAGCCAAAACTCATGCCATTTGTGTCCACCATATCTACCTATTATGTGGTATTTTTCTGCCATTTCAAAGTAAATTACTTGAGTGCTACCTTTAAAATTTCATTCCTTTACCTCTGCAATATATAGCTCATGGGACAAATAGCTTAAAAACTATTGTGGTGATGAATATGTAGTTATGTGTCTTAATTCTTATAAGTTGCTTGTTGAGCGGTAACCATGTTTTCTGGGGACGCCATCAACTTTATCTTTGTTGGATATCATGTGAGATGCTATGCATGTTCGTCTTGTCTGAAGTAGTGGACTTCACGATCAAATGGTTTGAGTATGCATATGTTAGAGAAGAACATTGGGCCGCTAACTAAAGCCATGTATCATGGTGGAAGTTTCAGTTTGGACATACAACCTCAATCTCTTATGAGAATATTAACTATTGTTGAATGCTTAAGCATTAAAAAGAGGAGTCCATTATCTGTTGTCTATGTTGTCCCGGTATGGATGTCTAAGTTGAGAATAATCAAAAGCGAGAAATCCAATGCGTGCTTTCTCCTTAGACACTTGTACAGGCGGCATAGAGGTACCCCTTTGTGACACTTGGTTGAAGCATATGTTATGCGATGAGAATCCGTGTTTCCGAGATAGTAGGACAAGGTGCGAGCACTATTGGTACTCTATGCATGAGACATGCAACTTGTAGGAAGTATTATGCATATCACATATGAATTATTACTACCGTTGACAAAATTGTTTCTATGTTTTCAAAATAAAAGCTCTAGCACAAAAATAGTAATCCATGCTTCCCTCTGCGAAGGGCCAATCTTTTACTTTATGTTGAGTCAGTTTACCCACTTCTTTCTATCTTAGAAGCAAACACTTGTGTTAACTGTGTGCATTGATTCTTACATGTTTACTTATTGCACTTGTTATATTACTCTATGTTGACAAATATCCATGAGATATACATGTTACAAGTTGAAAGCAATTGCTGAAACTTAATCATCATTTGTGTTGCTTCAATGCATTCTACTTTGAATTTATTGCTTATGAGTTAGCTCTTATGCAACTCTTATTGATACTTGTTTGAAAGTACTATTCATGAAAAGTTTTGCTATATGATTCATTTGCTTAGTCATTATCTTTGTTAGCAATCTTTTGTTCAGATCACTCCATTCATCTCATATGCTTTACAATAACGTTGATCAAGATTATGTTGGTAGCATGTCACTTCAGAAATTATTTGTGTTATCGTTTACCTACTCGAGGACGAGTAGGAACTAAGCTTGGGGATGCTTGATACGTCGCAAACGTATCTATAATTTCTTATGTTCCATGCTACTTTTATTACAATACTTGAATGTTTTATACATACTTTACAACATTATTTTACATTTTCCGGCACTAACCTATTAACAAGATGCCGAAGTGCCAGTTGTTGTTTTCTGCTGTTTTTGGTTTCAGAAATCCTAGTAAGGAAATATTCTCGGAATTGGACGAAATCAACGCCCGGGGGCCTATTTTTGCACGAAGCTTCCAGAAGTCCGAAGAGGAACGTGGGGCCACGGCGACGACACGCTAGGGCGGCGCGGCCAGGGCCAGGGCGCCGGCCTGTTGTGTCGCCACCTCGTGTGGCCCCGACCTACCCTTCCGCCTACTTAAAGCCTCAGTCGCAAAACCCCTGTGCGAGAGCCACGATACGGAAAACATTGCCGAGAGGCCGCGCAAGTCCCATCTCGGGGATTCGGAGATCGCCTCCGGCACCTGCGGAGAGGGAATCATCACGGAGGGGCTCTACATCTTCATGCCGCCTCGGATTGATGCGTGAGTAGTTCATCCTTGGACTATGGGTCCATAGCGTAGCTAGATGGTTGTCTTCTCCGCTTGTGCTTTCATTGTATTAGATCTTGTGAGCTGCCTAACATGATCAAGATCATCTATTTGTAATGCTACATGTTGTGTTTGGCGAGATCCGATGAATAGAGAATACTATGTTAAGTTGATTATCAATCTATCATATATGTGTTGTTTATGTTCTTGCATGCTCTCCGTTGCTAGTAGAGGCTCTGGCCAAGTTGATACTTGTAACTCCAAGAGGGAGTAATTATGCTCGATAGTGGGTTCATGCCTCCATTAAATCTGGGATCGTGACAGTAGGTTCTAAGGTTGTGGATGTGCTGTTGCTACTAGGGATAAAACATTGATGCTTTGTCTAAGGATATTTGTGTTGATTACATTACGCGCCATACTTAATGCAATTATCTGTTGTTTACAACTTAATACTGGAAGGGGTTCGGATGATAACCTGAAGGTGGATTATTTAGGCATAGATGCATGCTGGATAGCGGTCTATGTACTTTGTCGTAATGCCCTGATTAAATCACATAGTAATCATCGTTGATATGTATTGAATCTTTATTTGTCAATTGCTCACCTGTAATTTGTTCACCCAACATGTTAGTTATCTTATTGGAGAGACACCACTAGTGAACTGTGGACCCCGGTCCATTCTTTTACATCTGAATACATTCTCTGCTTTTACTGTTCTTTGCAAACAACCACCATCTTCCACTCGATACGCTTAATCCTTTGTTTTCAGCAAGCGGTGAGATTGACAACCTCACTGTTACGTTGGGGCAAAGTACTTTGATTGTGTTGTGCAGGTTCCACGTTGGCGCCGGTTTCACTGGTGTTTTGCGCCGCACTACATTCCTCCACCAACAACCTTCACGTGCTTCTTGGCTCCTACTGGTTCGATAACCTTGGTTTCTTTCTGAGGGAAAACTTGTCGCTGTGCGCATCATACCTTCCTCTTGGGGTTCCCAACGGACGTGTACATCTACGCGCATCACATAGCAGTAGCTAGATGGTTGTCTTCTCCGCTTGTGCTTTCATTGTATTAGATCTTGTGAGCTACCTAACATGATCAAGATCATCTATTTGTAATGCTACATGTTGTGTTTGGCGAGATCCGATGAATAGAGAATACTATGTTAAGTTGATTATCAATCTATCATATATGTGTTGTTTATGTTCTTGCATGCTCTCCGTTGCTAGTAGAGGCTCTGGCCAAGTTGATACTTGTAACTCCAAGAGGGAGTAATTATGCTCGATAGTGGGTTCATGCCTCCATTAAATCTGGGATCGTGACAGTAGGTTCTAAGGTTGTGGATGTGCTGTTGCTACTAGGGATAAAACATTGATGCTTTGTCTAAGGATATTTGTGTTGATTACATTACGCACCATACTTAATGCAATTATCTGTTGTTTACAACTTAATACTGGAAGGGGTTCGGATGATAACCCGAAGGTGGATTATTTAGGCATAGATGCATGCTGGATAGCGGTCTATGTACTTTGTCGTAATGCCCTGATTAAATCACATAGTAATCATCGTTGATATGTATTGAATCTTTATTTGTAAATTGCTCGCCTGTAATTTGTTCACCCAGCATGTTAGTTATCTTATTGGAGAGACACCACTACTAAACTGTGGACCCGGTCCATTCTTTTACATCTGAATACATTCTACTGTTTTACTGTTCTTTGCAAACAAACACCATCTTCCACTCGATACGCTTAATCCTTTGTTTTCAGCAAGCCGGTGAGATTGACAACCTCACTGTTACGTTGGGGCAAAGTACTTTGATTGTGTTGTGCAGGTTCCACGTTGGCGCCGGTTTCACTGGTGTTGCGCCGCACTACATTCCTCCACCAACAACCTTCACGTGCTTCTTGGCTCCTACTGGTTCGATAACCTTGGTTTCTTTCTGAGGGAAACTTGCTGCTGTGCGCATCACACCTTCCTCTTGGGGTTCCCAACGGACGTGTACATCTACGCGCATCATACCCCCAATTCCATCCTCCACATTTCTATTTTTATCACATTTTGTGAATCTTTGGGGTTTAACTGGTGTGAATCTTTCCTTGGGGTCCAGCCTAACTGGTCCCTAAACGTATCTTCCTCTGTCGCCGTAATGGCTCTTCCAGCGTCGCCTACAACATAGGCGGCGTTGTAATCTGCGTCCGCCCTGACGTCGAATACTTCGACGTCAAATTCCCTGATTCAGTTCAAGGGTGGCGCAAGAAATGGTTATACATCCGCGAGGAGAACCATGGCTCTGTTGAAGACAATATTCCTCCTTTTGACGGTGCCGAGAAAATTTGTCGCCGCCGATCCTGGGATGCAGAGGCTACCGACGCAGAAAAAGCGGCGACAGAGGCCCTGATGACTCGCATCCATGAGCTCCAGAATACTCGTGGACAAGAATTGTCGGGTATCCAGATCACGGCGTATTTCCTTAGGATTAGGGTGCAGCCTCTTCAAGCTCGCAAAAACCCCCTTTGGATGTACGCTGGCGATAAAGATGTGGATCGCTTGTCAGTTGACTTGTCCGTCAATGACTTGGCGAAACTTGTCCGGAAGATCTCGTCGCTGAACAAGAAAGACAGCGTCCCGACATCTTGCGGTGTGACGCCATATAGCGCCACCAACGCACTCCCGCAGGTAATATTTTTGTTCATGTCTTTATTTTCCTTCTATCTTTTTCCTTCAAACACTTCATGCCGATATTTTTCTGTCTTTGAATAGAACCACGCAACAGCGTCACCTCTTCCTCCCCTTCCGAAGGTGGAGAAGTTGAAGAAAGGGATGTTGTCACTGACGACAACCAGGGTACGTCTCGCCCTGAGAGTGATGCCGCAGGTTCTCGAAAATCTGCGGCATCCTCTGAAAAGGACGCCGAGGCCGAGGCAACTTCTTCGACACGCTCGCCTCCTTCAGCTGCTTCTCCTAGGAGCAAAAGGAAAAGGGACGAGGTTGTTGACACCGGTACCTCCAAAGCCGGTGTTGCCCGTGTCGAAGAAATTGTGCCTGATGCTGAGAAGAAGGCTTTGGATCTGTACGAAGCTGCTCTTATTAGCTCGTAAGTTTTTAATGCACTATATTTGTCTCTTGTCGATACTTTTTGAAGTTGCTTTTTATCCTGTCGCTGTATTTGTTGTAGTGGCGATGAAGAGGAGGATGCACCTATCGACGAGACTGCTCGAACGAGCACGTCTCGTACTTTAGTTGTCTCAGAAGCTCGTCCTGATGGCGACGAAACTTCACCTCCTCAACAAAACCCGGAACATCCAACGCCAGCTGTGAGCCCCCAGGCTCCTTCCCCGAAGAGAGCCAGGGTGGAATCAACCAAGGAACCAACCATATTAGCTGGTTGTTCCTCGACTCCTTTAATGGAAGAAGTAAGTTATCTTCTTTGTCCTGTATTGGCTTCATTTTTCTGAACTTCCCTGTTTCTTCATGATGTCAAACTTTTTCACTGCTTATAATGATCCTCTTTTTATGATCTTTCTTTAGCCTTTCATGAAGGAGCTTATCCGTTTCGGTACCCAATTTATAGGGTACCGCGAATATACCGCCAAACTTGAAGGTACCCTCTCTTTTCTTTGTCGAACATATTCTGTCGCTATTTTTTGCTGTAGTACTTTACTCGCCTGTTTTTTACTGGCAGAAAAACTTGCGGAAGCCAACAAACGTGCTGACGCTCTTGCTACTGAGTTAGAGCAAAGCGAAACGGCACGCATGAAAGCTGAAGCTGATGCTGCTACCGTCGAGGATCTTCAAAAAAGACTCGACGACGCAAAAAAGGCTCTAGAAGAAAATGTAGCTCAGCATTCTGCTCGCGAAGAAGAAATCCTTAGTCGACTGGAGTCGCAGAGTCGACGTTTTGTTAGTAAGTGTTCACACCCTTGCTGCTTTCTTGCGTCATGTTTTGGTCCCTTTTTTCCCTTTGAGTAACTCTTTTTTATGCTTTAAGCAGGGAGAACACACCAAGAGTATGAGCTGGAGAATCCTGAAGGTGACCAGCTCCTTGATGCGCTTTCTCTCCTTGAAATCCATGGTACTGAAGCTCGTGACGGCCTTGCTGAAGCTGAGATTGGCCTGTCACGGCTTTTCCCCTATTTTTTCAAGAAAAAGGAGGAACCCGCAATCTTTATTGATCTCGCCAAGTGCTTCACTTCCGACGAAGACCTTGGACTCCAACTTCGCCAAGAAGGTTTAAAAGTTGGAGTCGAAGGTACGCATTTTCTGGAACTAACCTATTAACAAGATGCCGAAGAGCCCGTTGCTATTTTCTGCTGTTTTTGGTTTCAGAAATCCTAGTAAGGAAATATTCTCGGAATTGGACGAAATCAACGCCCAGGGTCCTATTTTTCCACGAAGCTTCCGGAAGACCGAAGGGATAACGAAGTGGGCGACGAGGCGCCGCCACCATAGGGCCGCGCGCCAGGGGGCCCGCCGCCTATGGTGTGGGCCCTCGCGTCGCCTCCTGACCTACCCTTTCGCTTAAAGCCTCGTCGCGAAACCCCGCAGAGAGCCACGATACGGAAAACCTTCCAGAGACGCCGCCGCCGCCCATCCCATCTCGGAGATCGCCTCCGGCACCCTGCCGGAGAGGGATTCATCTCCCGGAGGACTCTACACCGCCATGGTCGCCTCCGGAGTGATGAGTGAGTAGTTCACCCTGGACTATGGGTCCATAGCGGTAGCTAGATGGTCGTCTTCTCCTCATGTGCTTCATTGTTGGATCTTGTGAGCTGCCTAACATGATCAAGATCATCTATCTGTAATACTATATGTTGTGTTTGTCGGGATCCGATGGATAGAGAATACTATGTTATGGTGATTATCAATCTATTGTTTATGTGTTGTTTATGATCTTGCATGCTCTCCGTTATTAGTAGAGGCTCTGGCCAAGTTTTTGCTCTTAACTCCAAGAGGGAGTATTTATGCTCGATAGTGGGTTCATGCCTTCATTGACACCTGGGACAGTGACAGAAAGTTCTAAGGTTGTGATGTGCTGTTGCCACTAGGGATAAAACATTGATTCTATGTCTAAGGATGTAGTTGTCGATTACATTACGCACCATACTTAATGCAATTGTCTGTTGCTTTGCAACTTAATACTGAATGGGGTTCGGATGATAACCTGAAGGTGGACTTTTTAGGCATAGATGCAGTTGGATGGCGGTCTATGTACTTTGTCGTAATGCCCAATTAAATCTCACTATATTTATCATATCATGTATATGCATTGTTATGCCCTTCTCTATTTGTCAATTGCCCGACTGTAATTTGTTCACCCAACATGCTTTTATCTTATGGGAGAGACACCTCTAGTGAACTGTGGACCCCGGTCCTATTCTTTACATCGCATACAATCTACTGCAATACTTGTTTTATTGTTTTCTTGCAAACAATCATCTTCCACACAATACGGTTAATCCTTTGTTACAGCAAGCTGGTGAGATTGACAACCTCACTGCGTTGGGGCAAAGTACTTTGGTTGTGTTGTGCAGGTTCCACGTTGGCGCCGGAATCCCTGGTGTTGCGCCGCACTACATCCCGCCGCCATCAACCTTCAACGTGCTTCTTGGCTCCTCTGGTTCGATTAAACCTTGGTTTCTTTATGAGGGAAAACTTGCCCTTGCGCATCATACCTTCCTCTTGGGGCCAACGGACGTGTACATTTACGCGCATCAAGCTCTTTTTCTGGCGCCGTTGCCGGCGAGATCAAGACACGCTGCAAGGGGAGTCTCCACTTCTCAATCTCTTTACTTTGTTTTTGTCTTGCTTTATTTTATTTACTACTTTGTTTGCTGCACCTAAACAAAACACAAAAAATTAGTTGCTAGTTTTACTTTATTTACTGTCTTGCTCTCTATATCAAAAACACAAAAAAATTAGTTACTTGTCTTTACTTTGTTTGCCTAGTTTACTTTTTGCTTATTTTTTTCGATAAACGATGCTTTATTACTTTAATAAGCAATTACATCCAGCCTCTGCATAACCAGGATGCACACAGCCGTTTTGTTGTCTCAAGTCCAAAAGGATAAATAATAAAAACTAGGCGAGATACATATCGGAACGATGAATCATATAACGCCTAAAGTGTAGGTGGGGCATCTATCCGTAGACTATGCTGCCACCCATGTAGGGAAAAAGTATCCCTCGTCGTAGCCTCCAACCGTGTACAGACCTCCGTAAATAGCTGTCGGTTCTCCACTCGCTGTAGAGGTAACCATGAACGGAGAATACCTGTACATCTGTAGATGACCTGCAACAAAGAACAATTTTTATCATTAAAGATCTTGTCATTTCTACATAGCCAAAGCGCCCAGATAACTGCTAGCGCCCCCACCCTAAGAAGCAACTTAAACCTTGAATCTATACCATGAAGCCAATTGCCAAAGACATTGGCGACACTAGTCGGAGGATACAAGGTAGACGCTACTTGGATGACAGACCATATAGATCTCGCGAACTGGCACTGGAAGAATAAGTGTTTGATTGTTTCGTCCTGATGACAAAAAACACACCGTGTACTTCCATGCCAATTCCGCTTAACAAGATTGT
The DNA here is from genome assembly GCA_030979885.1 of Lolium multiflorum. NCBI lineage: Eukaryota > Viridiplantae > Streptophyta > Magnoliopsida > Poales > Poaceae > Lolium > Lolium multiflorum. The sequence goes on along the minus strand of CM061749.1, from coordinate 240,453,224 downwards.
CTTTGGTGAGAATAACCCCACGACGAAGATACCATCCAAAATTTTTAATTTTTAATGGTATCTTCATCTTCCAAATCTTCTTATTGTTGTCAACTGGTAAGTCAGAAAGAAGGATCGCATTGTAGAAAGATTTTACGGAAAAGGTACCATCTACATGAAGGTTCCATCTAAATTCGTCTGGTTCAGGTGATAAATGAATATCTCCGAGCCGTTGAATTAGGGTATTCCATGCCACAAGTCTTTGTCCAAGTAAAACCCGTCTGAACGTCACATTCGGGGGTGAGGTAGCCATTACAGTAGCAATGGTATCACCTTGGCGACGAGCAATCCTATACAGAGCAGGATACTGTTCACTTAAGGGTGCATTGTCTAGCCAAGCATCTTCCCAGAACCGTATCTGTGCTCCATTCCTGATTGAGAAAGTACCATGGCGAAAGAATACATTTTTTGTCGCCATAAGACCAGCCCAGAAGTGAGAATCCCCAGGTTTCCAAACCACTTGGGATAATGTCTTCGAACCGATATACTTTCTCCGAAGAATAGTTTGCCAAGTCCCATCCTCAGTAAGTAGCTTAAACAGCCATTTACCCAGAAGAGCTGAATTCTTGACCTCCAGGTCATGAACTCCAAGCCCTCCTTGATCTTTGGGACTACAAACTATACTCCACTTAACCAGTCGATATTTCTTTTTCTCGTTGTCCCCTTGCCAAAAGAATCTGGATCGATAGTAATCGAGTTTATGCAGAATTCCTTTCGGTAGGATGAAGAATGATAACATATACAGTACCATATTTGTGAGTACCGAATTAATGAGTACCAATCTTCCTCCCAGGGACAACAATTTACCTTTCCAACTACTAAGGCGTTTTTGTAATCTTTCTTCCACTAATTTCCATTCCGCGATTGTAAGTCTCCGATAATGAATCGGAATACCCAAATAACGAATAGGAAATTGGCCTTGCCCGCAACCAAACAACTCTGTATACAGAGCCGTATCGTTTTGGGCATCACCGAAACAGAACAATTCGCTTTTATGGAAATTGATTTTCAATCCTGACAACTGCTCAAAAGCCGCCAAAATTAATTTCAGATTTTGAGCTTTTTCAAGATCATGATCCATAAACAGAATTGTATCGTCGGCATATTGAAGTATAGATAAACCACCATCAACCAGATGTGGAATCACTCCTTCAATCTGGCCATCAGCCTTGGCCCGCTCTATGAGTATAGCCAGCATATCCGCTACAATGTTAAACAACATCGGTGATAACGGATCCCCTTGGCGTAACCCTTTTCGTGTTTGAAAATAGTGGCCGGTGTCATCATTAACCCGGATTGCGACACTACCTCCATACACAAAATCATTTATTAGAGCACGCCACTCTGGAGAAAAACCTTTCATCCTGAGTGTCTGCTGTAGGAAAGACCACTTAACTTTATCATACGCCTTTTCAAAATCTAGTTTTAAAATAACCCCATGTAATTTCTTAGAATGCATCTCATGTACCGTCTCATGCAAGACCGCCACTCCATCAAGGATGTTCCTTCCTTGCATAAAGGCTGTCTGTGATGGCTGGACAACATGATCCGCAACCGTATTAAGTCTAATGGTGGCCACTTTCGTGAAAATCTTGAAACTTACATTTAAGAGGCAAATAGGTCTATATTGTTGAATCCTTTCTGCCTCATTAACTTTCGGTAACAAGATTACTTCACCAAAATTTAGACGAAATAATTCTAGTTGTCCAATGTGTAGGTCACTGAACAAATCTAGAAGGTCCGATTTAATCGTATCCCAGAAAGTTTGATAAAACTCCGCTGGAAAACCATCAGGACCCGGTGCTTTGTTGCATTCCATTTGGAAAATTGCCTTCTGAACCTCTTCCTCAGTATAAGGTGCGGTTAGTAGACCATTTTCTTCCATAGAAACTTGGGGTATATCGTCCGTTAAGTCCTCATTAAGAGAGAAGGTGCTTTCCTCCGGAGGACCAAACAGACCTTTATAATAATTAGTAATGTAAGATTTGAGTTGCTCATGGCCTTCAATCAACCCTTCATCTTGAATAAGAGAATGAATACGTTTTTTCCGATGTCTCCCATTGGCTAAGCCATGGAAATATCGCGTATTTGAATCTCCTTCCAATATGAATTGAGCTTTGGAACGTTGATACCATTTGAGTTCCTCCTCGCGAAGAAGACTCGCCATCTGCGCATTTGATTGATTTTTAAGTTCAATCTCTTGCATAGACAACGGTCTAACCTCCGCAACAGCCTCAAGCTCATCAATTACATTTGATAAGCGAGCCTTCTCTTTTTTAAGGATACCAGCCGTATGGGCAGCCCAACCAGAGAGATGTTTGCGCATTGTCCGCATCTTATTATTCCATCTCAAAATTGGAGTGCTGCCCCCGACCGGTCTCTCCCAAACCTTCTTAACCATATCATGAAATCCCTCTCGATGTAGCCAGCCAAGTTCAAATTTGAACGGCCGTTTACAAACAGGACGGGGATTCCCAGTAGTTAGGATGATGGGAGCATGGTCAGACAGTTTTTCAATACGTTCTAGTGCACGGACTGACACCATAGGGTATTTATTTTCCCATTCGGTATCCATCAACACGCGATCTAGTTTCTCGTATGTGGGTTCAGGCAAGCTGTTGGCCCAAGTAAACTGTCGACCGGACATAAACACCTCTCTTAAATCAAGGCTATCAATGACAGCATTGAACAAGAAAGGCCAATGTCCATCGAAACGGCCTTTACTTTTCTCGTGAGGAAATCTCAACAAATTAAAATCGCCTCCGATTAAAATCGGATAAGGATTATCTTTTGTAAGATTTACCAACTCACGTAAAAAGTCAGCCTTAAAAGCATCCTGGGCGGCACCATACACAGCAACCAGACTCCACGTGAAACCGTCTGCTTTATTCTGAATGTCGAGCTTAATGTGATACTCTCCATCAGAACTAGCTAAGACAGTCATGGTGTCTATACGGACGCCAAGTAAAATGCCACCGGACCTACCACGAGGCGGGCGAGAAAACCACTGAAAGTTAATCCCGCCTGACAGTCGGTCGAGAAAACTTTGTGTGAAATTTCGCCTACCCGTCTCCGATATAGCAATGAAATCTAAATCATAATCTCTACAACCATCGGCAATGTGGGAATGTTTAGCCAAGTCACCAAGACCTCTGCTATTCCGAAACATGCCATTCATCGAGAAACTATTTTAGATTTAGTATTCTTGCTATATCTACGAGATTTCTTTCCAGCCGACGATCGAGAACCACGTTCAGAAGCTTGTAGATCAGAACTAAGCTCCACGTGTTCTAAATCGACTTCTGAAATATTACCAATAATAGCCGAGAGAAGCTGACCATCTAGGATGTCATCCTCTTCCTCATCGTCTACTACTGTTGTTTCATGCCCAGTGGAAACATTCGGAACAACCGTTAGACGGTCAAGCTCCGTCTGTCTCAACACATTGGCCGAAACTGAAATCTCATCAGACCTACTACCCATATTAACTCCTATGCTACTCAAATTTGAAGAAATACGAGTATCTGAAAACGAATTAAACGACTTGGATGGTTGCTTAGTACCTGCCGTGTCGAGGTTCTTCTCAGCCTTACGCCGCATGGCTCTCTGCATGGTGTCCTCATCCGTCGGCCCCGCCCCATCCACCGCAAGAGCGTACCTCCCACTCCGCCTCACCGTCGGTTGAACAACGGGAGGAGGGACCGTGGGTGGCGGCTGCTGCAGGGTGGATACCGGCGATGGAGAAGTCGAGGGCGGTGGAGACCAAGCCGGTGAGGGAGAAGAGGTCGTCGATACAGGGGTAGAAGGTGATGTAGCCCCCTGTATCACAGCAGCCCCAGGCGAGTCCCCCTTCGCGGGGGAAGAGGGTGTCGAAGAAGAAGCGCCCTTCGTCCCATCAGCCTGCCCCTCCGCCCATGGAGGCGGTATCACAGGCTCAACGGGTCCGTCCGCGGGACACGACGAGACCCTCAAGGTCCGCTGCCCCGCATCCAGATGGCGCGGTAGCGTAGCGTCCTCCGCCGCACCGTGCAGCTGCGTATCGACCTCCGAAGTCGGCTGCGGCGACGAAGGTGGCGACAAGGCCGGCTGCTGCATAGCCGGCCGGTGCATCGGCCCCAATGCCAGCAGGCCCGTGGTCAGCTGCAGCGACGCTGGGGTCACCGCGGCCGACTGCTGCATGTTGTCGATAGGGACGCAGCGAGGCGCCTTCTGCACAGCCATCACGGCCCGACCGAACCAGGCCCATCGACTTTGCGGCCCACTAGAGGAGGCCTCCAGTGCCGCATCCGCCGGTTTGAAACGCGGCTCGAGACCCGCCGCGATCAACGGCCGCACCGCCGGCTCCTCGGCCGTCACCGAAGGCGAAGCTGCCGGCGTCGCCTCCACCACCACGCAAGGGCGAGCGGCGGCGGTGAAGATGACTCTGGAACGATACGGGACCTGGTCGATCTCCCGTGATCGTATGCTGTTGTCGATAGGGACGCAGCGAGGCGCCTTCTGCACAGCCATCACGGCCCGACCGAACCAGGCCCATCGACTTTGCGGCCCACTAGAGGAGGCCTCCAGTGCCGCATCCGCCGGTTTGAATCGCGGCTCGAGACCCGCCGCGATCAACGGCCGCACCGCCGGCTCCTCGGCCGTCACCGAAGGCGAAGCTGCCGGCGTCGCCTCCACCACCACGCGACTCAGCGTCGGAGACGCCCCAAGCACCACGGAGGTAGCAGACCCCAACGAAGGATCCACCGGCGCGATCGCCGCCGGCCGACGTGCCGTAGCTGCAGCGAGGAAGTCCCCAAAGACAGGCGCCGGCGTGACTCGACGACGCGGAAGCGGGCCTCTCCAGGGCTTCATCCGCGGCATCCGGGAAAGCCGCAGGCCTACCGGCGACGAGGACGCCGCCCTCATCACAGACCTCTTGACCTTCTCCCTCGGCGGCGGCGACGCAGACCTTGCCCGCTCCGACAACCTGCACGACGAAAAACGTACCTCCGGCGACGCAGACCTTGACCATTCCCTGGACTCAGACGTCGGGAATCCGATCTTTGTCCAGAAGTCTTCTCTCACCTCCTCTAGGGACAATTCCGGCAACCGCCCGATCTGCTGCACTGCTGGTTCAAACCCTAGCACCGACCACGCCGCCTCCTCCGCCGTCTCCCGCGTCTTCTCGTCAGAATCCTCGTCCTCCGCTAGGCAGCAGAATCTGGATCCAACGGTTGGCCGCGCCGGCGAGGGAGGAGCCGATGCGCCGGCGGCACGCGCAGGATCCGACCGAGCCGCCCCATCACGCGCAGGCCCCATCACGCGCCACGGAACTCCAGTTCTTCGATCCGATCGCGCGTGGCCGGAGCGGCGAGGACGGCCGGAGGTAGCGCGGTTGGAAGGCGGCCAGGTGCAAACTCCCGTCCGTGCCCAGCCTCGAGGCCGGCGGCGATGCGATGCGATCCGGCAGCGGAGCTGGGGACGAGGGATCCGGCGGCGGAAGCTGGCGATGCGATCCGGCGGCGGAAGCTGGCGATGCGATCCGGCGGCGATGCGATCGAATACCGGTGGCGTCCTCCTGGAAGACCTCAACGGTGCAGAGGATGGTGATGCGGTCGTCGGTGCTCACTTAGTGTTTCTCCTGCCCGCGGAATGCTTCTCGGAGGAGTCAACTTTCTTGGAGAAGGTGTTGGCTGTTTTCAGCTTCTCGGAGGAGTCAACTTTTTGCTTATTGCATCATGTTTCCTTTTAATTTTACCACAAAAGACATACCGGTAGGACGTGGGTCTATAGTTGGGAGAAATAATATAGAAGAATTTTTCAATCATGTTAGTATTACTGAAGATTTTGAAGATAGACACTTGGTAGAACTTGCACCTACCTATGAAATTGCTGCTGCTGCTTTAGTTCGTATGTTGGAAACTAAATTTGTTAATCTCAATCCTATAATCCAACACATGTTTCTTACACTTGGTGATATGGAAGAAGGGGAAAAGAAATATTTTGTTTTAGAAACTCTTCTTAGAGAATTTGGTGGTCTAGCAAGAGAGGCTAGAAAGGTCTTTGCTAAATTTAATATGCTAGGTTCTCATACTAATTTTGTTGGTCTCCTTGAAAAAATGGACATGGATAGAATAAGGTACACTAATAATATTAATGATGGTGGGGAGATCAAAGCACCAATACCATGTAAACTCCTAGCTATGAATGATGCACTAGAAAATAACTATGCTTGGCTTGTTCCTGAAAATTTGTTCGATGAGAATAGCAAGCCCAAGACTAATGAAAAGGGAGACGCTAAAACTTATGTATCCAATATACTATGCTTGGTTGAGAAAACTCCCAATACCCCTGGTTATGATGTTGATGCTTCATCTCTTGATGTTTGATACGCGTAGATGCACACGTCCGTTGGGAACCCCAAGTGGAAGGTATGATGCGTATAGAAGCAAGTTTCCCTCAGTATGAAACCAAGGTTTAATCGAACCGGTAGGAGCCAAGAAGCACGTTGAAGGTTGATGGTCGCGAAATGTGATGCGGCGCAACACCAGGGATTCCGGCGCCAACGCGGAACCTGCACAACACAACCCAAGTACTTTGTCCCAACGAAACAGTGAGGTTGTCAATCTCACCTTGCTGTAACAAAGGATTAAACGTATCGAGTGGAGTGTTGTGAAGAAACAATGAAACACAATTGCAAAAGATTGTATGCTATGTAAAGAATAGGACCGGGGTCACAGTTCACTAGAGGTGTCTCCCATAAGATAAAAGCATGTTGGGTGAACAAATTACGGTCGGGCAATTGACAAATAGAGAAAGGCATAACAATGCATATACATGTCATGATAAATATAGTGAGATTTAATTGGGCATTACGACAAAGTACATAGACCGCCATCCAACTGCATCTATGCCTAAAAAGTCCACCTTCAGGTTATCATCCGAACCCTCCAGTATTAAGTTGCAAAGCAACAGACAATTGCATTAAGTATGGTGCGTAATGTAATCAACAACTACATCCTTAGACATAGCATCAATGTTTTATCCCTAGTGGCAACAGCACATCCACAACCTTAGAACTTTCACCTGTCCCAGATTCAATGGAGGCATGAACCCACTATCGAGCATAAATACTCCCTCTTGGAGTTAAGAGTAAAAACTTGGCCAGAGCCTCTACTAATAACGGAGAGCATGCAAGATCATAAACAACACATGAACAATAGATTGATAATCACCATAATCATAGTACTCTCTATCCATCGGATCCCGACAAACACAACATATAGAATTACGGATAGATGATCTTGATCATGTTAGGCAGCTCACAAGATCCAACAATGAAGCACAACAAGGAGAAGACGACCATCTAGCTACTGCTATGGACCCATGGTCCAGGGTGAACTACTCACTCATCACTCCGGAGGCGACCATGGCGGTGTAGAGTCCTCCGGATGAATCCCCTCTCCGGCAGGGTGCCGGAGGCGATCTCCGAATCCCCCGAGATGGGATTCGCGGCGGCGGCCTCCTGGTTTTCCATCGTGGCTCTCATCGGGGTTTCGCGACGGAAGCTTTAAGTAGGCGGAGGGTCAACGCGGGGGCCACACGAGGGGCCCAGGCAGGTCGGCGCGGCCAGGGCCTCGGCCGCGCCGGCCACCCTCCCCGCCTCCTCGTGGCCCCGTCTTCGGTCTTCTGGAAGCTTCGTGCAAAAATAGGACCCCGGGCGAAAGTTTCGTCCAATTCCGAGAATATTTCTTTACTAGGATTTCTGAAACCAAAACAGCAAAAAACAAGAACGGCTCTTCGGCATCTTGTTAATAGGTTAGTTCCAAAATGCATAAATATGACATATAATGTGCATAAAACATGTAGGTATCATCAATAAAGTAGCATGGAACATAAGAAATTATCGATACGTTGGAGACGTATCAGCATCCCCAAGCTTAGTTCTCTCGTCCCGAGCAGGTAAAACGATAACAAAGATAATTTCGAAGTGACATGCCATCAAAATCTTGATCATACTATTTGTAAACATATGTAATGAATGCAGCGATCAAAGCAAAGGTAATGACATGAGTAAACAACTGAATCATAAAGCAAAGACTTTTCATGAATAGTACTTCAAGACAAGCATCAATAAGTCTTGCATAAGAGTTAACTCATAAAGCAATAAATCAAAGTAAAGGTGTTGAAGCAACACATAGGAAGATTAAGTTTCAGCGGTTGCTTTCAACTTGTAACATGTATATCTCATGGATATTGTCAACATAAAGTAGTATAATAAGTGCAATATGCAAGTATGTAGGAATCAATGCACAGTTCACACAAGTGTTTGCTTCTTAAGGTGGAAGGAGATAGGTAAACTGACTCAACAATAAAAGTAAAAGAATGGTCCTTCAATGAGGAAAGCATCGATTGCTGTATTTGTGCTAGAGCTTTTATTTTGAAAACATGAAACAATTTTGTCAACGGTAGTAATAAAGCATATGAGTTATGTAAATTATATCTTACAAGTTGCAAGCCTCACGCATAGTATACTAATAGTGCCCGCACCTGGTCCTACTTAACTTGGACTACCGGGTCTTCGCATGCCATGTTTCAACCAAGTGTCACAAAGGGTACCTCCATGCCGCCTGTACAAAGGTCTAAGGAGAATGCTCGCATTTTGGATTTCTCGCTTTTGATTATTCTCAACTTAGACATCCATACCGGGACAACATGGACAATAGATAATGGACTCCTCTTAAATGCATAAGCATGTAGCAATGATTATTGTTCTCATATGAGATTGAGGATATATGTCCAAAACTGAAACTTCCACCATGGTTCATGGCTTTAGTTAGCGGCCCAATGTTCTTCTCTAACAATTTTGCATGCTCCAACCACTAAAATGATAGACCTTCAGACAAGACGGACATGCATAGCAACTCACATGATATTCAACAATAGTTGATGGCGTTCCCCAGAAGCATGGTTATCGCACAACATGCAACTTAATAAAATATAAAGTGCATAAGTACATATTCAATACTACAATAGTTTTTAAGGCTATTTTGTCCCATGAGCTATATATTGCAAAGGTGAATGATGGAATTTTAAAGGTAGCACTCAAGCAATTTACTTTGGAATGGCGGAGAAATACCATGTAGTAGGTAGGTATGGTGGACACAAATGGCATAGTAGTTGGCTCAAGGATTTTGGATGCATGAGAAGTATTCCCTCTCGATACAAGGTTTAGGCTAGCAAGGTTATTTGAAGCAAACTCAAGGATGAACAAGTGCAGCAAAACTCACATAAAAGACATATTGTAAACATTATAAGACTCTACACTGTCTTCCTTGTTGTTCAAAACTCAATACTAGATATTATCTAGACCTTAGAGAAACCAAATATGCAAATCAAATTTTAGCAAGCTCTATGTATTCTTCATTAATGGGTGCAAAGTATATGATGCAAGAGCTTAAACATGAGCACAACAATTGCCAAGTATCACATTATCCAAGACATTTTTAGAATTACTACATGTAGCATTTCCCAATTCCAACCATATAACAATTTAACGAAGAAGAAACTTCGCCATGAACATTATGAGTAAAGCCTAAGGACACATGTGTCCATATGCAACAGCGGAGCGTGTCTCTCTCCCACAAAGTGAATGCTAGGATCCATCTTATTCAAACAAAAACAAAAACGAAAACAAACCGACGCTCCAAGTAAAGAACACAAGATGTGACCGAATAAAAATATAGTTTCAGGGGAGGAACCTGATGATGTTGTCGATGAAGAAGGGGATGCCTTGGGCATCCCCAAGCTTAGACGCTTGAGTCTTCTTAAAATATGCAGGGGTGAACCACGGGGGCATCCCCAAGCTTAGAGCTTTCACTCCTCTTGATCATAGTATATCATTCTCCTCTCTTGACCCTTGAAAACTTCCTTCACACCAAACTTCAAGCAAACTCATTAGAGGGTTAGTGCACAATTAATAATTCACTCATTCAGAGGTGACACAATCATTATTTTCACTTCTGGACATTGCATAATGCTACTGGACATTAGTGGATCAAAGAAATAAATCCAACATAGCAAAAGAGGCAATGCGAAATAAAAGGCAGAATCTGTCAAAACAGAACAGTCCGTAAAGACGAATTTAGAAATGGCACCAGACTTGCTCAAATAGAAAAACTCAAAACTAATGAAAGTTGCGTACATATCTGAGGATCACGCTCGTAAATTGGCAGATTTTTTCGAATTTTCTACAGAGAATTGTGCCCAGATTCGTGACAGACAGCAATGCTGTTTCTGCGCAGCGATCCCAAATATAACATCAACTTTGACATAGAAACTTTACTTGCACAAAAACATGATAAGGAGAGGTTGCTACAGTAGTAAACAACTTCCAAGACTCAATAAAACAAAAATTTCTGTAGGTAAAAACATGGGTTGTCTCCCATAAGCGCTTTTCAGCTAGGCGCAGAAAGTGCAAATCAAGTAACATCGAGAGACGGTGTGTCAACCTTACCTTGGGTTTCATCTTTACCTTTCTTATTGTTTTTCTTTCCCTTTGGTTTAGGAAATATATGATTTCCCCCTGGTATAGAGGTGAATTTCAGAGTGCCTTCTCCCACATCAATGACTGCTCCCAATAGTTTCAGCAAGGATCTTCCGAGTATGATTTTTCCTGTTTCAATAATAAGATAATCAATGGATATTGTTCTTCCATGAATGGTTGTATGCACACCTGCAGCTATTCCCTTAGGAATTATAATAGAGTTATCAATGAGAGCTATTTCTTCTCCCCCTTCATCGACTCCCCAAAGTTTCAAAGATTTATAAATGTTTTCAGGCATAAGGCAAAATTCATACATAATATCACAATAGGCATGAAGAGTTCGATCACCGATAACAATTTTAACAGAAGGGTCCCATAATGAAGGTTTAGGATTCTCTAAGACTTGTTCAAGACGATTACGAACACAGTGATAATTGTCATTTAAGCGAGATGTACTTATCTCGAGATTGTTCAATCTATTATAAATGCTAATAAGGGCTGAATCAAAGTTATTAGCTGAATCATGTGATGCAACCAATTTCTTTATGGCATTAAAAGCTTGATCCCCATTACAATGAAGGAAATCTCCTCCTACTAAAGTGTCCAAAGCATATCTATAGCGAACCATAAGACCAAAATAAAAATTACTAAGGAGCAAACTTAGAGTCATTTGAGGTTCAGTTTACGATAAGAAGTAAAAATTCTAGACCAAGCATCCTTAAAACTCTCCTCATCCCCTTGCTTGAAAGTGAAAACTAAGTCCTCAGGTGAAGAAGTAACAGGTTCAGAGCTAGACATGGTAATAAAAGTAACTAAATTTTTTTTTGTATTTTAAATATAGAGTGCAGGACAATAAAGCAAACTAGATAGAGTAAATGCAGTAACTAATTTTTTTGTGTTTTTGATATAGAGAGCAAGACAGTAAATAAAGTAAAACTAGCAACTAATTTTTTTGTGTTTTGTTTAGGTGCAGCAAACAAAGTAGTAAATAAAATAAAGCAAGACAAAAACAAAGTAAAGAGATTGAGAAGTGGAGACTCCCTTGCAGCGTGTCTTGATCTCCCCGGCAACGGCGCCGAAATTTAGCTTGATACGCGTAGATGCACACGTCCGTTGGGAACCCCAAGTGGAAGGTATGATGCGTATAGAAGCAAGTTTCCCTCGGTATGAAACCAAGGTTTAATCGAACCAGTAGGAGCCAAGAAGCACGTTGAAGGTTGATGGTCGCGAAATGTGATGCGGCGCAACACTAGGGATTCCGGCGCCAACGCGGAACCCGCACAACACAACCCAAGTACTTTGTCCCAACGAAACAGTGAGGTTGTCAATCTCACCGGCTTGCTGTAACAAAGGATTAAACGTACGAGTGGAAGATGTTTGCAAAGAAAACAAGAAACACAATTGCAGAGATTGTATGCTATGTAAAGAATAGGACCGGGTCCACAGCTCACTAGAGGTGTCTCTCCCATAAGATAAAAGCATGTTGGGTGAACAAATTACAGTCGGCAATTGACAAATAGAGAAAGGCATAACAATGCATATACATGACATGATAAATATAGTGAGATTTAATTGGGCATTACGACAAAGTACATAGACCGCCATCCAACCGCATCTATGCCTAAAAAGTCCACCTTCAGGTTATCATCCGAACCCCCTCCAGTATTAAGTTGCAAAGCAACAGACAATTGCATTAAGTATGGTGCGTAATGTAATCAACAACTACATCCTTAGACATAGCATCAATGTTTTATCCCTAGTGGCAACAGCACATCCACAACCTTAGAACTTTCTGTCACTGTCCCAGATTCAATGGAGGCATGAACCCACTATCGAGCATAAATACTCCCTCTTGGAGTTAAGAGTAAAAACTTGGCCAGAGCCTCTACTAATAACGGAGAGCATGCAAGATCATAAACAACACATGAACAATAGATTGATAATCACCATAATCATAGTACTCTCTATCCATCGGATCCCGACAAACACAACATATAGAATTACAGATAGATGATCTTGATCATGTTAGGCAGCTCACAAGATCCAACAATGAAGCACAACAAGGAGAAGACGACCATCTAGCTACTGCTATGGACCCATGGTCCAGGGGTGAACTACTCATCACTCCCGAGGCGACCATGGCGGTGTAGAGTCCTCCGGAGATGAATCCTCTCAGGGTGCCGAGGCGATCTCCGTAATCCCCCGAGATGGACCGGCGGCGGCGCGTCTCTAAGGTTTTCCGTATCGTGGCTCTCGCACCGGGGTTTCGCACGAACCTTTGGCAGGCGGAGGGTCAACGCGGGGGCCACACGAGGGCCCAGGCAGGTCGGCGCGGCCGTGGCCTCGCCGCGCCGGCCACCCTCCTGGCCTCCTCGTGGCCCCACTTCGTTAGGTCTTCGGTCTTCCGAAGCTTCGTGCAAAATAGGACCTTGGGCGAAAGTTTCGTCCAATTCCGAGAATATTTCTTTACTAGGATTTCGAAACCAAAACCAGAAAACAGCAATGGCTCTTCGGCATCTTGTTAATAGGTTAGTTCCGTAAAATGCATAAATATGACATATAATGTGCATAAAACATGTAGGTATCATCAATAAAGTAGCATGGAACATAAGAAATTATCGATACGTTGGAGACGTATCAATGTTACTTGATTTGCACTTTCTGCGCCTAGCTGAAAGGCGTTAAAGAAAAGCGCTTATGGGAGACAACCCATGTTTTTACTACACTTTGTTTTATATTTGAGTCTTGGAAGTTGTTTACTACTGTAGCAACCTCTCCTTATCATGTTTTTGTGCCAAGTAAAGTTTCTATGTTAAAGTTGATGTTATATTTGGGACGCTGCGCAGAAACAACATTGCTGTCTGTCACGAATCTGGGCACAAGTCTCTGTAGAAAATTCAAAAATCTTCCAATTTACGAGCGTGATCCTCAGATATGTACGCAACTTTCATTAGTTTTGAGTTTTTCCATTTGAGCAAGTCTGGTGCCACTTTAAAATTCGTCTTTACGGACTGTTCTGTTTTTGACAGATTCTGCCTTTTATTTTGCATTGCCTCTTTTGCTATGTTGGATGAATTTCTTTGATCCATTAATGTCCAGTAGCTTTATTCAATGTCCAGAAGTGAAAAGAATGTTTGTGTCACCTCTGAATATGTGAATTATTAATTGTGCACTAACCCTCTAATGAGTTTGCTTGAAGTTTGGTGTGAAGGAAGTTTCAAGGGTCAAGAGAGGAGTATGATATACTATGATCAAGAGGAGTGAAAGATCTAAGCTTGGGGATGCCCCGTGGTTCACCCCTGCATATTTTAAGAAGACTCAAGCGTCTAAGCTTGGGGATGCCCAAGGCATCCCTTCTTCATCGACAACATCATCGGGTTCCTCCCCAAACTATATTTTTATTCACCACATCTTTGTGTTCTTTACTTGGAGCGTCGGTTTGTTTTTGTTATTGTTTGAATAAAATGGATCCTAGCATTCACTTTGTGGGAGAGAGACACGCTGCGCTGTTGCATATGGACAAATATGTCCTTAGGCTTTACTCATAATGTTCATGGCGAAGTTTCTTCTTCGTTAAATTATTATATGGTTGGAATTGGAAAATGATACATGTAGTAATTCTAAAATGTCTTGGATAATGTGATACTTGGCAATTGTTATGCTCATGTTTAAGCTCTTGCATCATATACTTTGCACCCATTAATGAAGAAATACATAGAGCTTGCTAAAATTTGATTTGCATATTTGGTCTCTCTAAGGTCTAGATAATATCTAGTATTGAGTTTTGAACAACAAGGAAGACGGTGTAGAGTCTTATAATATTTACAATATGTCTTTTATGTGAGTTTTGCTGCACCGGTTCATCCTTGAGTTTGCTTCAAATAACCTTGCTAGCCTAAACCTTGTATCGAGAGGGAATACTTCTCATGCATCCAAAATCCTTGAGCCAACCACTATGCCATTTGTGTCCACCATACCTACCTACTACATGGTATTTCTCCGCCATTCCAAAGTAAATTGCTTGAGTGCTACCTTTAAAATTCCATCATTCACCTTTGCAATCTATAGCTCATGGGACAAAATAGCCTTAAAACTATCGTAGTATTGAATATGTACTTATGCACTTTATCTCTTATTAAGTTGCTTGTTGTGCGATAACCATGCTTCTGGGGACGCCATCAACTATTCTTTGTTGAATATCATGTGAGTTGCTATGCATGTCCGTCTTGTCTGAAGGATCTACCACCTTAATGATTGGAGCATGCATATTGTTAGAGAAGAACATTGGGCCGCTAACTAAAGCCATGAATCATGGTTGAAGTTTCAGCTTTGGACATATATCCTCAATCTCATATGAGAATAATAATTGTTGCTACATGCTTATGCATTAAAGAGGAGTCCATTATCTGTTGTCCATGTTGTCCCGGTATGGATGTCTAAGTTGAGAATAATCAAAAGCGAGAAATCCAAAATGCGAGCTTTCTCCTAGACCTTTGTACAGCGGCATGGAGGTACCCCTTTGTGACACTTGGTTGAAACATGGCATTGCGAAGATCCGGTAGTCCAAGCTAAGTAGGACAAGGTGCGGGCACTATTAGTACACTATGCATGAGGCTTGCAACTTGTAAGATATAATTTACATAACTCATATGCTTTATTACTACCGTTGACAAAATTGTTTCATGTTTTCAAAATAAAAGCTCTAGCACAAATACAGCAATCGATGCTTTCCTCTTTGAAGGACCTTTCTTTTACTTTTATTGTTGAGTTAGTTTACCTATCTCCTCCACCTTAAGAAGCAAACACTTGTGTGAACCGTGCATTGATTCCTACATACTTGCATATTGCACTTGTTATATTACTTTATGTTGACAAAATCCATGAGATATACATGTTATAAGTTGAAAGCAACCGCTGAAACTTAATCTTCCTTTGTGTTGCTTCAACACCTTTACTTTGATTTATTGCTTTATGAGTTAACTCTTATGCAAGACTTATTGATGCTTGTCTTGAAGTACTATTCATGAAAAGTCTTTGCTTTATGATTCAGTTGTTTACTCATGTCATTACCATTGTTTTGATCGCTGCATTCATTACATATGTTTACAATAGTATGATCAAGATTATGATGGCATGTCACTTCAGAAATTATCTTTGTTATCGTTTTACCTGCTCGGGACGAGCAGAACTAAGCTTGGGGATGCTGATACGTCTCCAACGTATCGATAATTTCTTATGTTCCATGCTACTTTATTGATGATACCTACATGTTTTATGCACATTATATGTCGTATTTACGCATTTTCCGGAACTAACCTATTAACAAGATGCCGAAGAGCCATTGTGTTTTCTGCTGTTTTGGTTTCAGAAATCCTAGTAAGGAAATATTCTCTGAATTGGACGAAATCAACGCCCAGGGTCCTATTTTTCCACGAAGCTTCCTAAGACCGAAGGATAACGAAGTGAGCGCCGCCACCATAGGGCCGCGCGGCCGTAGGGGGCCGCGCCGCCCTATGGTGTGGGCCCTCGCATCGCCTCCCGACCTACCCTTTCGCCTACTTAATGCCTCCGCGAAACCCCCAGACGAGAGCCACGATACGGAAACCTTCCGAGACGCTCCGCGAATCCCATCTCGGGGATTCAGGAGACGCCCCGCACCCGCCGGAGAGGGATTCATCTCCCTGAGGACTCTACACCGCCATGGTCGCCTCCGAGTGATGAGTGAGTAGTTCACCCTGGACTATGGGTCCATAGCAGCTAGATGGTCGTCTTCTCCTCATGTGCTTCATTGTTGGATCTTGTGAGCTGCCTAACATGATCAAGATCATCTATCTGTAATACTATATGTTGTGTTTGTCGGATCCGATGGATAGAGAATACTATGTTATGGTGATTATCAATCTATTGTTTATGTGTTGTTTATGATCTTGCATGCTCTCCGTTATTAGTAGAGGCTCGGCCAAGTTTTTGCTCTTAACTCCAAGAGGGAGTATTTATGCTCGATAGTGGGTTCATGCCTTCATTGACACCTGGGACAATGACAGAAAGTTCTAAGGTTGTGATGTGTGTTGCCACTAGGGATAAAACATTGATTCTATGTCTAAGGATGTAGTTGTCGATTACATTACGCACCATACTTAATGCAATTGTCTCTTGCTTTGCAACTTAATACTGAATGGGGTTCGGATGATAACCCGAAGGTGGACTTTTTAGGCATAGATGCAGTTGGATGGCGGTCTATGTACTTTGTCGTAATGCCCAATTAAATCTCACTATATTTATCATATCATGTATATGCATTGTTATGCCCTTCTCTATTTGTCAATTGCCCGACTGTAATTTGTTCACCCAACATGCTTTTATCTTATGGGAGAGACACCTATAGTGAACTGTGGACCCCGGCCCTATTCTTTACATCGCATACAATCTATTGCAATACTTGTTTTACCGTTTTCTTGCAAACAATCATCTTCCACACAATACGGTTAATCCTTTGTTACAGCAAGCCGGTGAGATTGACAACCTCACTGCTTCGTTGGGGCAAAGTACTTTGGTTGTGTTGTGCAGTTCCACGTTGGCGCCGGAATCCGGTGTTGCGCCGCACTACATCCCGCCGCCATCAACCTTCAACGTGCTTCTTGGCTCCTCCTGGTTCGATTAAACCTTGGTTTCTTTCTGAGGGAAAACTTGCCACTGTGCGCATCATACCTTCCTCTTGGGGTTCCCAACGGACGTGTACATTTACGCGCATCAAGATTCTCGAAAGCTCTATCTGCTTCCTCGTTCCATTGAAATTTCTCTCCCTGTTTGATCAGTGCATAGAACGGCATCGCTTTTTCTCCCACCGCGACGAATCTAAAGTTGCGACTCGCTTCACACGTTGTATTTCTTTCAACTTTGTCGGCTTCCTCATAGTTACGATGGCCTGTATTTCAGGATTGGCTTCAATCCCTCTTCTGATACTAAGAACCCGAGAAGTTCTCCCGCATGAACACCAAAAGAGCACTTTGTCGGGTTCAGCTTAAGGCAGAACTTGTCAAGGTTGTCGAAGGTTTCTTTCAAATCTTCGATCGTGTTGTCCCCTTTTTTGATGTTATCACGACATCGTCAATATAGACTTGTACATTTTTTCCAATCTGTGTCGCAAGGCACTTCTGCATCATCCGCGATATGTTGCTCCCGCTTTTCAAACCAAAGGGCATTGTTCTGTAGCAGAACACGCCGTAAGGTGTTATGAACGCTGTCTTAGCTTCATCATCTTCTTTTAATCTGATCTGGTTATAACCAGAGTACGCGTCCAAGAAGAAAATACATTCATTGAGAGGGACTTTCGTGTTTTTCTTGATCGATCCTTGGGAGGGGAAAGTGATCCTTAGGACAGTGTTTATTGAGATACGTAAAGTCGACACACATGCGAAGGACTTTCGTGTTTTTCTTCGGCACCATCACTGGTTAGCTACCCACGTGGCTTCGTAGATATTCCTTATAAAACCAAAGATCTTTGAGTCGATCTATTTCGATAGCATAGATTTGCGGTTTGGTTCCGAAAAACGCCGCAAAGGTTGTTTGATTGGTCTCGCGAGAGGATCCAAGTTGAGGTGGTGCTCGGCAAGTTCCCTGGGTACTCCTGGCATGTCACCTGGACACCATGCGAAGATTTTCCAGTGCTCACGGAGGAACTCGACGAGCGCTTCCTATGCGAGATCCATGTTTGCTGCAATGGATGTCGTTTTCTTTGGGTTTGTCGTGTATCTCGCACCTCTTTGAATCCTTGGATTGAAGGTTGGTTCTCTGAGTGGTCTCCGTATCTGGCAGCACATCATAATCGTGAGCCGGGCGCCATATATTCTGCTCCGCATCCCGAAAGTTTCCGATAGTCGATGAAAATCTTTGTCGCACTTATCAGCCAGCGCGAAACTTCCCTTAATTGTGATTGGTCCCTTGGGTCCAGGCAACCTCCACAATAAGTACGTATAATGAGGTACCGCCATAAACCTGACATATGCTGGTCGTCCCAACAAAGCATGATATTGCGACGGGAAATCCACGACTTTAAACTCTAGGTTCTCTATCCTGTAGTTTTCTCGGGTTCCAAACTGAACGTCGAGATTGATCTTGCCCAACGGGATAACTTGGCTTTTCTCGGCGTGATCCCATGGAATCGTGTATCGCTTGGTTTTAGGTTTGCCAGTGGATATGTTCATCTTCCTCAATGTATCCGCATACATAAGGTTTAAGCTGCTGCCACCATCTATAAAAACTCTCGACACATCAAAACCAGCGATTACTGCGGGTAAGATAAGTGCATTGCCCTGGTCGAGGAACTTGCTGCGGGTGATCCGCAATTGTGAAACCAATGTCTTGTCCCGACCAATTTAGGTACTCTACCGTTGGTGGAGGCATCTTCTCTGCCATGAACACTTGCCGCGAGATTACTTTCTGCGCCCTGTTAGATGGCTTTCTGAATCATCGAGACCGCACCATTGGAGTTGGGATCAACATATGGAGGTGGATGTGGTGCTGCCGCTATTCTGAGCTGGTGCCGATTTTCGTCCGTAATTGCGGGAGGAGGTGGGAGGTGGATCTCACTCCTTGGCCCCTGGGGTTTCTGTTCATTGCTTGGGCATTTGCACCTCGCGGCTCGCAACATTGCTCAAAATTGCGGCGCCTTTTGGAGATGTCCTGACCGCTCTTTCCGTTGTCGAGATAGAAGTGCATCTGACACGGTCCGTTCATCATTTCCTGGGATACATAAGGTCTTTGAAACCTTGGTCCACTATTTTGCCTGTTACCACGGAAATCACCTCTATTGTCGCCTTGTTGCTCATTACTCCTTTGGTAGTCATCTCGACTATTCCCTCCAGAGTTTCCTCGGAAACCAGCCGATATGCGGCCAGGAGCATCATTATTGTAGAACTGGCGAGAAAATCGCTGTCTATTTTGAAAATTTCGACCGCGGTCCTTTTCTGGCGACCTATGTCGCTTGTTGTATATCGCATCTTCTCCATCTGCCCACTTATTTGATATCTCCATCAATGCTGATATTGTCTTAGGATTAGTTCTTCCTAAGTCTTCGACGAAATCTCCCCGTCGAATTCCCGCCACGAACGCGTCTATTTCTCTCTCGTCAGATATATCTTCTGCCGAGTTTTTAATAATGTTCCACCTCTGTATATATTTTCTCATTGATTCGTCGTGTTTCTGTCGACACGCTCTCAGCTCTTCCAATGACGCAGGTTTCTTGCAGGTGGATCGGAAATTCCTCACGAAGATATCCTCAAAACTATCCCAGCTGTCGATGGAACCTGGGGAAGTTTCTTTATCCAAGATCGCGCGGCACCACTCAAGTGAACTTGGATACTTTGCATGGTTGTTGCTCTGGTTCCTCCTATCAGCTTCACCATCTCGAGGTAATCAACGAGCCAATCCTCGGGATACTGCAGGCCGTCGAATTTCTTGAAATTTTCGGGTAACTTAAACCTTTCGGGACTCGAGTCTTTCGAACTCGTCTCGTAAACACGGAGCCCACACATATCTTCGTCGGCAACTTCGGTGAATGCCGATGTTCTCTTCTTTCTTGTCGCGCTCTATCCACCCTTACTTGAGCCGTTGTGTCTCTTGCTCCACTTGTTCTCGGTGGATCTTGCACCGCTGTGGTGGGTCGTGGACTATTTTGCCTAGGAGTTCCTTCGGGAGGCGTGGCTGCGAACGTTGTTCCCATAACTCCAACTCCAGCCATTGCCATATTAAACAATGCTTCTCTCGGGTCCCCAGGGGGTGGTCTAGACGCGAGGATATAAGCTTGCGTTGCCATGTATCCAGCTTCTGGTGTTTTCGGGATAATATTTCCCCTTGTATCAATCGTCATGAAGGACATGTCGAGATTTTGAATTATATTTCCTCTCTCTTCTTCAGGTATATTTTGCAGCCGAGATCTTGCTCTCCTCCGAGCGTCTCTATGACTATCTCCCGAAGTTCCTGATTGTCGACTGAGCTCCGCTCGACGCCTGCTTGACGCGGAGGCTGCCTCTTTTCTTCTATTCAGGGATGATGTCTGTTTTTCCAGCTCCCTACTCACACGAGCAAGTCTATATTGATAGGCTTGTAATTCTTCTGCAGTAGCGGTTGTGTTCATTGGTTCTGACCCGTCCATGGCTCTTGCGGCCCTATCCCACGCTGCTTGCGGGAGTTGAACTCTTTCGCGAGGTGAAGACCCGACATATTTAGTGCCTAGACCTCTTCTGAGATCAGAGGGATCAACGTATGGATTTCCCAAATCGTCGAAATCCTCTGATGTCTCCGGTTGTGCTCGGTTTGTCTCTTCGATCGCATAGATCTGATGATATTTTGAGTATTGATTTTTATCAGGATTAGTGACACCATCATAGAGATTGGTGAAGACCTTTCCAATGGCAGCAGATTTGTCGATGAAGTTGAAGCTGTCGACGCTGTCGGAGTCGCTATAGAGTCCGCAGACGACTCGAAGGATGTGTCGCTGAAGATCTTGGCGAGCTTTCCACTTGCCTTAGTGTCGATGAAGTGTGGCGACGAAAGCTCTTCATCACTCGTTGAAAAGTCAGAATCGATCGCTGAAAATTCCGACGAGATCGGAACTTCGAGACGATAGGATCCTTCCTTATTGACGCCAAATCGGAATTCTCCGAACGTCATGACGATGGGCTCCTCCAGATAGGCACATGCATCCAAACGGGAGAGCGGGTGAGGAATAAAATCGACTAGATCAGTTTTTTCCCGTTTACCTCGATCCATCGCATTGCTTGCCACCGACGAAGTCGACGATTCTGGACGTGCCATCGAGATCAGCTCCTTGCAACCTCACGTTCTCACAGACGGCGCCAATTGACAAAGGATTAATTTTCAATGCCTACAGATTGTAGACTAGGGTTTTGCTGGAAGTAGAGAGCAAGTAGATCTCGAAGGTTTCAGCCGAAAAGTACTCGCTGATTGTAAAAACTAGGGTTTTGTTGACAATAGATTCGATCCTTTCCTTGTCCCTCGACTCCCCATTATATAGGCGGTGGAGCCGAGGGTTTTTGTAATACACAAGTTACAGAGTTCGGGAGGGTTTCATACCGTCCCGTAAGATTACAAGTCTCTATATTTCCTAATACAATCTATCTTTCCTTAACACTAAATGGGCTTCCGAATCTTCTTGTTCTTCGAGTCCTGGGCCTTCAGTAAACCCCGTGTACCATCTTCGGCAGGCCCATTGGGGATGCCTATGTCAACGGAGGGGGGAGGAGGCTGCTAGATATGAGGAAGAAAGAGCCACCACACACATTCTTTGTATCCGCCGCCGCAGTGCAGCGCCACTACATCCACCTTGGCTTCCTCCCATGTGTCGCCGGCCACCATCACCCGCGGCTGGTATCGCTTCTCGTCTCCTCACCCTCCTCGAATCTAACTCCATCTATCCGCTGCCACGCCCGACCGTACTTCTAAGGCACCCTCGCGCCCTTTCTTCCTCGAGCGCCGGTCCTAAATTCATTGTGGGGCGCCGCCTCGCTCTAGGCTCGCCGTCGCGTGTGCGGGCAGAAACCGAGAGAGAGGATGAAGAAGTGTGCGGATGAGGTCTCCTACATGGCTAGGGCCCATGCCCGGTCACCCGTAAATAAGCATTCGTACAAGTGTACAACTCTGTGCCATGTAAATTAATTTTTATAAATTTGCAGAGTCATTAGATCATTATAACTCCCTCCTTCTAAAAAAGTTGCTCAACTTCGTTTAGATACGAATGTATTAGATATACGTGCATATCTAAAAAAAGTTGAAACTTTTCTTTAAGACGGAGATTATAAGAACTTAGTGTAAGTTTCTACCCGATGCCCCCGTACGCGTGAATCTTGTTACGAATACTAAGAAAACATTTGAAATCAGATCAGCCTGGATTGTACTCATACAGTCATACGTGTTGACATACAGTTCCACGACCACGAAGGAAACGTGCTAGCGCGTTGGATTGTTGGTTGGATCAAATCCTAGTCGTGTCGCACAGTTCGGAAGTACAGTCTACGATTACGATTCTCCTTTTATTTATTATTAGTGAAAAGCTAGATTGATTGGCACACTCGAGTCAACCGGCAATTGAAAATGTACGCCTCTCCATATTTTTTAATTAAGCATTTGTTGTGCTTGTTGGCATATAGTTCCACCTACCCACATCCATTTATTGTGTAGGGTTTTTTCTTTTTCAAAATGTAGGTTTACCCTCGCCTATGCATCTAAATGACACGTACAACCTTTTTATTGATGTTATTTAACCGAGCATTAAAAAAAGAATACAAAGATTAATATGAAACCACCTCACTAGCGGCATTGGTCGCAACAACTACAAACTTGATGAAGGGGGTGGCCATGTTGGGGCCACATGCCTTAGCCTCACACCTACGCGCATCATCAAAAAACGGAGGCTTCACCAAACCATCTAACAATGAGCTGGAAGCCCGGAAGCACAAACCGATTCAGCAGACTGTCGACTTGCACTGTTGTATGCGTACCGGAAATCACCGCCGCCACACCGACCAATCTTTGGGACAATGATCAAGGCATTAACCTTGTCAGGCTTGCTGTCAACATTGCCACGGTGCCAGACAACGAAACTACCCTGCTCGTGGCCAACATGACACGCCGCCACCAAGACCTGCTGCCAGTGGCGGAGCCAGCAGGGTGGAAGCGTGGGGCGGGCCCCACCCTAAGATTTGACCCAACCCATATATATTCTACAGAAAATGAGAAAAAAATAAAATAAAAAAGCCCAACCCAGTTAGGCCTGCCCCACCCTAGCAAAATAGGCTGGATTCGCCACTGCCTGCTGCACCATGCAACCTAGCCCCACCGTCGTCGACGCGGTGGAAGAAACACCGCTCTACCTTGGCCACAAAGTCGTGCAAGTCCACCTCGAGAAAGCAGCAAGAGGAACACAATCTTCAAGACGACGCCCTCAAGAGGGAGAAGTGGCGCGAGATCGACGCCATCGTCCAACCTTGCACCGCAAGATCTAGGCCTTGACCCGAAGATGTGACCCGAGATGTGGAAGAGGTCGAAGAGCTCGCCTGGAGCAAACCTTCCTCCGTAATCCTCCTAGTACCACAGAAACAAGTACGACTACACGATCACAAATTTCAAACTGAATTTTCCATAAAGCACCGGCTACACAACCACGACTTCTTTGTTGAGAGAATAAAAAACTCAGCAAGACAATCTTCAATCAATCACCACTCGAATTGATCTGCATCTGCATCGTCCCAACCCCCCAAACCTTTCAATACGATCGCAACGACCACCGAACCCACGCCACGAGTCCTCCTCTCTCTTCACGAGCTCCTCGGACGCTCCCATTCCATTTCGAATCCATCCCCATCCCCATCACACAAGGCAAGACAAGAATTCGAATCCCCCAGATCCCAATTCCAGCTACCCACAGCCAAAAGTCCAAAACAAACCAAGCAAGCACCGGAGACGCCAAAGGCCAAGCCCACCAAACAGTAGACAACAAGATTGCAAAACCAACAACGCAACAACAAACCAGCTGAATAACGCAAGGCACCCGCTCCGCTCCCCTGTCTTTCTGCCTGTCGCCGGCCGCGCCGTCTCCCCCCCCCCAAAATCCCCAAACCAACCCCCCATGTCCTCGCGCCGCCCCCCGCCGGCGGCCGCCGACCGCGCGGCGGAGGCGGGGGACGCGGCCCTCGCGCGCGACATCGTCACGCTCCACAAGGCCCTCTCCCTCGACCCCTCGCGCCGCCGCCGCTCGCTCCCGCTCCCGCCCCCATCTGCCACCGCCGACCACAAGCAGCCCAAGCTCAAGCCCTCCTCCTCCACCCGCAAGCTCCTCCCCTCCCCCTCCACCACCACCACCTCCTCCTCCTCCTCCTCCTTCTGGAAAAAGTCGTTAACAGCCATCTCCCACCTGGGCCGGCGCCGGCTCGACTGCGCCTTCACCCTACACGTGCACTCCATCGACGGCCTCCCCACAGCCCTCGACGGCTCCCCGCTCACCGTCCACTTCCGCCGCCTCTCCGCCTGCGCCTCCACCCGCCCGGTCCCCCCAGCCCTGGGCGCCGCCGCCTTCGACGAACCCCTCACGCAGCGCTCGCCCGTCTACTTCTCGCGCGGGGCCAAGAACGCGGTCAAGTACGAGCCGCGGGCCTTCGCGGTCGCCGTCAACGCCGCCGCGCTCGAGCTCGGCCGGCACGAGGTCGACCTCACCCGCCTGCTGCCGCTCTCCATCGACGACCTCGACGACGGCGGCGACTCCGGGTTCGGCAAGTGGACCACCAGCTTCCGCCTCTCCGGCGTCGCGCGCGGCGCGCGCCTCAACGTCACCTTCGCGTGCGCGCTCGTGCCCGCCGCCGGGGAGCAGCAGCAGCAGGTGGCCGGGCTGAGGCGGGGCTCCGTGGCGCGGCAGCCGCCTACGCCCGTGCCTGCGCGGACCCGGGACGTCGTCAGGGTGCTGCACGAGGTTCTGCCCAGCACCAGGCCTTTCAAAGCCTTGGCCTTTGCTGGTGACGCCACAAAGGCAGCAGTAGAGCCCGAGGAGGAGGATGGTTCGCCGGAGTCAAAGCATTGCACGTCGGTGGAGGTGAAGAAGGGGGAGGGGGAGTCGCCGCACCCAGATGGCGATTGCTATAGCGCAGAGTTCAATGTGGTTGAGCAGGGAGTTGAGCTCGCCATCCAGGATCTGGATCAGCTCAAACCTGCCGAGGCTGACCGTGCAGAGAATTTTAATGGTGAAGCTAATGAAGAGGAAACAACCAAGCCTGCATTTTTAAGCGACGATCCTGCTAAAGACGACACCGTTGAAGTGAAGCTGGAAGAGGAGCCCAGCGATGTCGCTCCTGAAATGGACGATGTGGGAGACAAGCAGGATGCGGTGGTCCAAGCAGCCTTGCTCCCTGCTTCAGCATTGGAAGATGATGGTCAGCTGGTAGAAGATACAGAACTGGAGGATCTGGAGTCTTTGTTCGACAAATTCTCAATCGTGGAGCCAGAGGAATTTGATTCGCCAACTGTGGACGATAAGCTGTCTAGGCGAATGAGCTGCATGGGCGCGGTAGATGGTTACAATTCCGCCAGCAGGAAGGGCAGATCACGCAGCGTGGATGCTTCGTCTGATTTTGTTGCTAGCGAGTTCTTGGAAATGCTTGGGATCGAGCATAGTCCATTTGGGCCAACCACAGACAGTGATTCGGAGTCGCCGAGAGAGAAGCTTTGGAAGCAATTCGAAAAAGAAGCTCTGGAATCTGGGGACTGTATCCTAGGTTTGGATTTCGAAGATGGAGCGGATGAAGCTAGTTGTGACGATGTTGCAGAGGATTTTGATCTCTCCACAATCATACGTGAGGCTGAGCTTGAGCTGCAGAATGCAGCTCCGCCCATAGACGCCACATTTACAGCCAAGTCACTGGAAGACCAGGAAGCTGAAGCTTTGATGCGTCAGTTCGGGCTAAATGAGAAGTCCTTCCAATCTTCCCCACGTGGAACTAGAAGTGGGTTTGGTAGCCCCATTGACATAACACCTGAGCAGCCCCTCGAGCTGCCACCTTTGGCTGATGGTTTGGGCCCATTTATTCAGACAGAAGATGGAGGATTTCTGCGGTCGATGAATCCAGCTCTTTTCAAGAATGCAAAGAACAGCTGTAGCCTGGTCATGCAGGCTTCTTCTCCAATCGTGCTACCAGCAGAAATGGGCTCTGGAATTATGGAGATATTGCACGGTCTAGCTTCAGTTGGAATCGAAAAGCTATCAATGCAAGCAAACAAACTTATGCCCTTGGAAGATGTGAATGGCAAAATGATGCAGCAGCTCGCCTGGGGGGCTTGTCCTGCTCTAGAGTCTAGTGGAAGGTTAGAAATCTTTCTTGTCATACTTGCTCATGACTTCTTCCTACTTAACCATTTACCCTGGCTAAAACATATTGCTCTAACAAATGCAGATACGACCTGTTGGAGAACCATAGCATGGAAGCTTTGGCAGGAGGGGTCAGTGATGCTCCCTTGGGAAAGAAGAAGAAAAGAAGAGGTGCTGATCTGTCATCATCATTGGGTGGGATAAATGCTTCAGAATATGTTTCACTTGAGGACCTTGCCCCATTAGCTATGGAAAAAATTGAAGCCCTTTCTATTGAGGGTCTGAGGATACAATCTGGCATGTCTGAAGAAGAGGCACCCTCCAATATCAGTGCCCACCCTATTGGTGAGATTTCATCTCTGCAAGGAAAATGCGCAGAGAACACACGGACCCTTGGTTTAGAAGGGACTGCAGGATTGCAGCTTCTGGATGTTAAACAAAGTGGTGGCGATGTTGATGGGTTAATGGGATTATCAATCACTCTAGATGAGTGGATGAGACTTGATTCTGGAGTGGTCGATGAAGAGGACCAGTTCAGTGACCGTACATCGAAAATACTTGCTGCCCACCATGCCAAATCAATGGACCTACTTGCTGAAAACCAGAATGCGGACAAAAAAACCAGGAGATCTGGTAGAAGATGGGGTTTGTTGGGGAACAACTTCACAGTTGCTCTCATGGTTCAGTTGCGCGACCCTCTACGTAACTATGAGCCAGTTGGCACACCAATGCTTTCTCTGATTCAAGTGGAGAGGGTTTTTATCCCTCCAAAGCCCAAGATATACACCGCTGTTTCGGAGAAAGGCAACAGCGAGGAATATTATGAGGAGCCCAAGACTGAGGAGATTCTAGATAAAGCATTGGTTGCTGAAGAAAAGATCGAGGAGGAAGATTCTGTCCCTCAGTTTAAAGTCACAGAAGTGCATGTAGCTGGCTTTAAGAGCGAGCCTGAGAAGACAAAACCATGGGGTAATCAAACACAGCAGCAAGCTGGCTCAAGATGGCTGCTAGGAGCTGGCATGGGTAAAGGAAACAAGAATCCTCTGATGAAATCCAAAGCTATTGCGAAGCCAACGAAAGATGCGGCTGGCCAGCAAGGAGACACCCTCTGGAGCATTTCTTCACGCGTTCATGGACCAGGGACAAGATGGGGCGAGCTAACAGGATCTAAGAGGAACCCAAATATCCTCCTCCAAAAGGATAAGAGATTTCGGTGACGGGTATTATCAATTCTGGGTAGGTAGTTCTTGAATGAATGTCAAGGGGTGCCAGGTTTGGGGTGGTCCATCTTTGTACCAAACGCTCCTACTAGACTGTTAAATCATGTAAATCCAGTTCGTTCGCGTACTGAATCATCTCCTATCAGACCTCTTTACATGTGCCCCGAGCTGGCTTGTACTTCTTTTGAGCTCGCCTGCGCTTGATTGTAGTGACAAACTAGTATTTCTCGTGCTACAGTTTCAAAAGCGTTTTTTTCTGCCCGAGAAGGTGCAGTTCTATCTTCTGATATAGTGTAACTGCATCTGCTCACAACTTGTTAAATCGGTCTTTCATCTTTTTTTTTGTCTGCCAGTTATCAACTATCACAATGATTGTTATGTTTCCATGAACCTCTTAAAACCATAGATCATGTGAAACACATACAGCTGTAGATGTATTTCTCACAGAAGTTTTGGCCTAGTGTTCTGAGGTTTTATCGTTTGTAAATAAATAAGGGTTTGTTAAACATGCCAAGTGGATCTGTCATTCAGCAACCCATAAACATGTCTCTGTAGACATTGGTTTCAGTAAAATCAAATCTCTTTTTTGCAGCTGTGAAGGATGTTTGGTTCTTTGGACTGCGCCTAAACAGCAGGATACGAGTATATGCCACCCCTGTTCAGGCTGTAGCGTAGATGTAATTATGATTCAGTGGGGGCTCCCACGATCTTAGAAGCTGTGGTTAGCTGTGATTTTTGCGGTGGACATGATCGCTTTGTTTATGGAGCTACCGGACCAGCACACACTAAAATGATGTGAAAAGGAAAACTAGGGAGTTGTGGCGAATTTTCTAATGAGACAACTCATGTGCTATCACAAAACAGATCCCATCCCGTGAACGCTTGATCATTGGCTATCTGTACGAAATGGAGCTTATTAGTTATTAGCTTTGCGTAATGATGATAGAGCCCCTTCTCTGGATGTTGGCACTGTATGACATAATAAGGAAAATGTAAGCTCGGTTCAATTCATCATCCACCCTTGGATGCATGCCATTTCTACAAAAAAAAAAGTACAGTACTTATGAGTTTTGGACTTCTGATGCCGTGTCAATGGTTAACTCGCTGCTATTGGAGATCAATTGCTGCACTTGCAAGGAAGATGGTAAATACGGCTCTTCCAAGTTCAGAGGGCAACGCACAGCAAGGGAGCCTTCCGCTGTCATGATAGTTTACTTGTTCGGAAATATCCGAAACCATGAAGGACAGTACACTCCTGAAAGTTTCTTTAATAGGTTGACAAAATCATTGATGTGACTTCCCGAAATTCTGAAAATGTCAAAAATTCTTTATTTCCGTAGAGAAATTCAATCCTTGCAATGTTCTTACAGCTGTAGAGATACTAGATTAAGAGTTTGTGCGGAAATTTTCACCACTATTTACATTTCGTATAACGACAATAAAAAGCAGGCAGGAAAATAATAATATGTTTTTAAAATTTTACAAAACGAAGCAGATAAGAGTGAAATTAGGATAAGAGCAAACAAAATCACAAACGGAGTACCAAACGCTTATACAATTAGGAAAATAGGAAAATACATTTACAATAATAACACCGTTATGCCAAGAGCAACAGATGTACATTTGCGTGAATCTAAGTAACACGTAAAGGTATGAACTTAACAAAAACAATAATACCTCTCTTCGATTGTTACACCAGATTATGGATGCTAATTTGTAAAAAAAAATACCTTATTTAATATTCTTGGTTTTATAAATAAAGTTTGCACTTGGTTCCTAAACTCAAAGCTCCTGCACAGTCAACACCAATCAATATCTTACAGGTATGCTACATGTGAAGACTTTATATTAACAGAGAACAACAGCCCCACGGAAGAAGTAATCAAAGACAGAATCGTGCTTCACCATGGAGCTTAGCATTCATATATAAATATATTTAGGACTTCACGTACCAAGAACGAATGTACAGAGGCTACATGAGTCTCCACCAAGGTCCATTGAACATGAAGCTTGGGAATATAAGGTAACCACTCACGCAGCGCTAAAACTAACATAGGTCCATCCAGATCCATCTAACCAACATCAATCCGCAAAAGCTGAATGCATCAACATCGCTCCTGGGTTCACCCGTGGATACGAAGAATTTTGAGTAAATATAACATGCAAGACCAGAAGACACACGCACATACGTATCAAGGCTTGTATTACATTAGCCTAAGATATTATCCTATGAAATAGAAAGAGGAGCTCAAAATCGAAGTGAACCATTAGCAAAAGATCTATTAAGACTTAAGAGTAAGAAATAAAGGACTACAAAATAAGGAGAAATCTGTGCCTAAAAGTGAAACGAAGTTGGGCACCTTCATCTGTGCTTGCCACAAAGAAAACATTACTTATTTTAGGCACAACTATTGAAGCTATTTTGTGGAGATCTGTCATGATACATTAAAACTGTTATGGTTTAAGCATACTTCACCAGGCACTTGCATGCCTACAGGTAATACATGATATCCAAAAGTATCCTTGAAAAATCTATGAGGATATTCTCAAGATTCTCTATCTAACAGAAAGATTGTCTTCTTTTATCTACAATAAAACCCATATTCCCAAGAGATTCTTCATCATGTACCTCACACGCAAGTGAACAAGTAGCATATATTGTTCACATTTTGTGTCTCGTAGTCTGTTAGTTAGGCTGGCTTGTGGGTCGATGGTTACTGAACGAAGGAACGATGATATGAACATAGGTCTATGCATATGTTCTCCTTCCACCGAAACTCGTCTGTTTTCCCAGTCCAAAACTTGTCGTTGATCCCCCATCGGGACGACATACATTTACACATCACTTAGTACAAGTAACCAAACATGGTGAGAAGACTTGGAACTAAAATACTGAGAATTATTCCATGAAAGTACTTATTATTGATATGTAGGACAAGAAACTTGCATGATCTCTTATGACAGCATATGCCTACGGAGAAGAACGGACTAGAAAACCTAGAAGGTTCAGAGCTAGGTAAGACAACCAAGCTCATCAAACAAGCAAATTAGCGAACACATGGATATAACATACACCAACATCATGCTGATCAGGCATATTGCACTTGTAGGTCATGTAGGTCGAGCTCTTGCGAAGTTCCGTTTAATACGAAATTCTGCCATCACCTTCCATGATAATGTCCTTGAAAGCACCACCGCTAGGGATCATAGGCAGCACATGCTCCTGGTGAGGGACGATGATATCCAACAAGTATGGCCCAGGAGTCTCAAGCATCTTCTTGATCGCTGCACGCACTTCACTCCTCTTTGTCACCCGAACTGCAGGAACATTGAACCCTTTAGCAATGGTCACAAAATCTGGATATATCTCACTCTCATTTTCTGGGTTCCCAAGGTATGTATGCGCCCGATTGGCCTTGTAAAACCTGTCCTCCCACTGCACCACCATTCCAAGATGCTGGTTGTTCAATATCATCACCTTAACCGGGAGGTTCTCAATGCGAATCAGCGCTAACTCCTGAATGTTCATGAGGAAGCTACCATCCCCATCAATGTCAACAACTGTGACGCCTGGGTTAGCCACAGCGGCGCCAGCTGCAGCTGGCAACCCGAACCCCATTGCCCCCAGACCAGCCGAAGACAGCCACTGCCGTGGGCGCTTGTAGGTGTAGTACTGAGCCGCCCACATCTGGTGCTGCCCAACACCAGTGGCAATGATGGCCTCGCCTTTGGTGAGCTCATCCAGTACCTGGATAGCATATTGCGGTGGGATGGCCTCCCCGAAAGTTTTGTATCCCAGAGGAAACTCCCTTTTCTGCTGCTCCAACTCCTCATGCCACGAACCAAAATCGAAACTCTTGTGTGCTTTGGTACCAGTTAGCAGAGCATTCAGGCCCTGCAAAGCGAGCTTGACATCCGCGCAAATGGAGACATGCGGCTGCTTGTTCTTGCCAATCTCAGCTGGATCAATGTCAATGTGCACAATCTTGGACCTGCTTGCAAAAGCCTCGATTTTCCCAGTGACGCGGTCATCAAACCTCACGCCAAATGCAAGCAACAGGTCAGCCTTATCAACGGCGTAGTTTGCGTAGACAGTGCCATGCATCCCAAGCATACGCAGAGACAGCGGGTCGTCGCTGGGGAAGTTGCCAAGACCCATGAGGGTAGTTGTAACCGGGATCCCGGTGAGCTCAACAAAACGGCGCAACTCCTCTCCAGACGCAGAGCAGCCACCGCCAACATAGAGAATCGGGCGTCTTGCCTCACCAACCAGACGCAGGACCTGCTCAAGCAATTCAGTAGCCGGCGGCTTAGGCAGGCGGGCAATGTAGCCTGGCAGACTCATGGGCGCGTCCCAGACGGGCACAGCCATCTGCTGCTGGATGTCCTTGGGGATGTCGACCAGCACGGGCCCCGGGCGGCCAGAGGAGGCGAGGAAGAAGGCCTCCTGGATGACGCGGGGGATGTCCTCGACGTCGAGGACGAGGTAGTTGTGCTTGGTGATGGAGCGGGTGACCTCGACGATGGGCGTCTCCTGGAAGGCGTCCGTGCCGATCATGCGGCGCGGGACCTGCCCCGTGATGGCCACCATGGGGATGGAGTCGAGGAGGGCGTCGGCGAGCGCGGAGACGAGGTTGGTGGCCCCCGGGCCAGAGGTGGCGACGCAGACCCCGACGCGGCCGGACGCGCGCGCGTACCCGGACGCCGCGAAGGCCTCCCCCTGCTCGTGGCGGAAGAGGTGGTTGGTGATGAGCGGCGAGCGCGTGAGCGCCTGGTGGATCTCCATTGAGGCGCCGCCCGGGTAGGCGAAGACGTCGCTGATGCCGCAGCGCTCGAGGGCCTCTACGAGGATGTCGGCGCCCTTGCGGGGCTCGGATGGGCCCCATGGACGGAGCGCGGTGGCAGGAGGGGCGGGCGAGGGCGAAGGGGACACCGCGGAGCACCTGATGGGGGCGGTGAGGGCGCGGCGTGAGGAGGGCAGTAGGTGACGCGAGAGAGTGCGTGGTTTGGGCAAGGCGGCGGTGGCACCCGAGAAGGCGACGGCTGTGGAAGTGGCAGTGGCCATGGCGGCGGCGGCGGCGGTCGCGAAGGCGGCGGCGAGGGTTTGGGCGAGGGAGAAAGAGGGGGATGGAAGTGGTGGTGCGAGCGAGTTTTGTCTTTGGTGCAGTCGCGTGGCGAGGCAGATGTGTGGTTCAGATGGGATGGGGCTGGGGGTGGGGTGGGCCAACACGGTTATGCAGTACACGCAATGACATATGGGCCTTATCCATGTTTGGACCCATCTGTCGGTGACAATTAGCTAGGATGTTCACCACTTGCGTCGGTACATAGAAGGATACAATGAAGATTGCAGCGGCGCGTGAATCGCAGCCGTGTTGGCGTTGACACGTAGGGTCCACCTATAACGGGTTCAGATTGGAAGTCGGCTCTCGAGGCCCGATAATAAAAACATAATCTAAGAGCATCTTCAGCCGCGTCCCCCCAAACAGTCCCCCTGAGATTGAGACTTGGCGTGTTCGTTCGTGCCGCGTTTGTGGGACGTCGCTCCCCAGTCGCGTCCCCAAACAAAATTTCGGAAATTTTAAACTTAACGATATTCAATTAGATTCGTCCAAACTTACATAGATTCGAACGAAATTTGACTAAATTTAAACTAAACCTAATCTAGAAGTACTTGCGGCGGCCGGACGCGTCGTAGTACTGCTGGAATTTGTACATCTCGTCGGTGACAACCTCCTGCTTGACGCGCTCGTCAACGGGCTCGTCGACGGGCTTGTCCTTCACCAAGCCGCTTGGTCCTACCTCGCCGTCGTCGATGAGGTCCACGAGAGGCTTGCCGGAGTCGCGGATGGACATGGCGATCGCCATGTCGACGTCGCCCCTCCAGGCGTCCTTGTCGTTCATGGACGCCAAGAACGCCGCCCGTAGCCCTGGGCAGTCCTCGGAGTCGTCGCTGCCGGCGATGAGCCGCTTGCCGCTCGTACTCCGCCGCAGCGCCGCTGCGACGCTTCCTCCGACTCCTCCTTCACCTCCGGCTTCGGGATGAGGAGGGCGCCGCCGCGCCTCCCTTGCTGCCGCCGGCTGCCGCTGCTGCCACGCGTCGTGTTGACGGGCGTCGCCGGCTCCTCCCACACCTCCCGTTTGGGGACGGTGTAGGGCGCCGAGCGGTACGACGAGGACGGCGTCGATCGCACCGGTCCTGAGGAAGAAGAGTGCGAGGAGGACGAGTACGTCGTCCTCCTCGGCTGCCATTGAGGAGACGGTGGCGGTGACGACGGCGTCTCCAACCTTGGAGCGCCGTTGCGGATGCCGCGGATGACGTTCTCGAGGGTGCGCCCCGGAACACCCCAGAACAGGGCGTGGCTGTCCTTGTTCCAGCTGTTCGGCCCGCCGATGAGCCCCTGGGTGTTGTGCATCTCCACGTCATACTTCGCCTTGAAGTACGTCTTCCACCACTCGTCGTTGTTGTTGGCCGCCCACGTCGGATCTTGCCGCTCGGCGGCGGTGAGTTGAACCCGCCGGGCCCTGATGTCGTCCCTCCATTGCTCCGTGCCGGCTTCGGCGGCGGCGGGACGCCAATGCCGTTCACGGCCATCTTCCAGCCGCCGCTGCTTGGCAGCCGCATGTCCGGCGGGACTGTATAGCCGGCGTGGTACAGCGCCCACGCCTCCGCCACGGTCAGGCTGCCGCGGCCGAAGCCGTTCGCCGCGGCCATCTTGCGGGAGGACGGGTCGACATTGTTTGGAGCGGCGAGGAGAAAATCTGAGAGGGGGGAGGCGGCGACGAGAAGGTTTGGGAGCGGTGAGAAATTGGGACGAACTGCAGGACATCTTAATGTACAGCGGCGGCAGCGGGTGGTTGCACGCAATAACGCGGCGCGGACGGCCACGCGACCATGCACGACGAGACGCGTCCCTGCGTCGCCTGGGAAAACAGGGACACCATTAACGTCGCTTGACCAAAGGTAGGCGACGGGGTTTTAGCCTTCCGAGCCGCTGACGCATCGGGCCCGCGTCGGTTCGCCTCGCTTTTCGTTGTGTCCGGCATGCCCGGAGCGTCCCCTGTGGGACGGAGACGGGCTCGGGGCGCCGGACACCGTATCGGGCCGTGCCGAATAAAAATGGGCATTGAGGGACGCGACTGAAACACATTTTTGGTCCGGCACACCCCAAATTGCTTTGGGATGCTTTGGGGACGCGACTGGAGATGCTCTAAACTCCACAAAGCCCAACAAAGTCTTGTTCCTTCGGATCCTAGCGCGAGATCCGCACACGAAGACACACACCGAAAGAAAGATGAGCGGTGGCAATGGCGGTGGCGAGAAGGTCGGCTTTGGTGGCGTCGGGCCAGTGAAGACGTCGTCGGACTTCTCCCAAGTTCATCAGGGCCCGCCCTATAGTCATGAAGCTCAACTTCGGCGTTGAATACCGAGGTCACAACGACTATCCTGCTCTAGTATTTTTCTCCCACGGGTAACCAAGGGGCTATTTAGATTGTGCCCAATCTAGCCCCGCCAAAATATTGGCATGACCAAATATAGGGTGTAGCAAAAATATTGACAAACACATTGGCTTCCATTTGTTAGATGTATATATCTGTATATTGTAGTTTCTTCATATGTTAGGGGGATTTCTGCATATGTGCACCTTAATATATATTGTGGCATTTGGCCCCCTTGTAATACAACAATCATATTGCCCTAACATGGTATCGGAGCAAAATTGGTCCTCCTCTCCGTACGGACTTTTTTCTTGAAGACTTGTTCCCGGCCGCCCTGCCGCCGGCTTTTTCCCGGCCGTCGCCGGACCTCCTCTTCCAGGCCGTCGCCGGAACTCCTCTTCCCGGCCGTCGCTGGGCCGTCCCCGCCGCCTGCCCGGCTCGCCCCGATCTTCTCCGGCCGTTGCTGGTTCGTCCTCCCTCTGCTTCGCCCCTACGCCCGATTCCCCGCTCTGCCCGTTGCCCCGCTTACCCCGCCGGGAATCGGCCCGCTCGCCTCGCCTCCGCCAGGTCCGGGCATCGGCAGCCGCTGCCTCCCTCCGCCCGGGTCGTCTCCCGTCGTCGTCCTGCGTCTTGCAGGCGATTTTCGACCGGCAGCTATTCGATCGGTACCTAATTCCGATCTGATCTGAGTTGATTCTGAAAAAAAAATCCGAAAAAAAAGAGAGAGAGCTATGTCTTCCTCATCGGGCTATGTTGATCCCTCGCTGCCGGTGATCTTTGATGGCGCGAATTATCCTGATTTCGCTGCCTTCATGCGCGTCCACATGCGCGGTCTTCGTCTTTGGGGTGTGCTTTCTGGCGAGGTCTTTTGTCCGCCGCGCCCCGTTGCTCCTACGGTGCCTGTTGCACCGCCACCTGTTGCCCTTGCCCCTGATGCTACTCAGGTGGATAAGGATGCAGCCAAGAGTGCTGATGACACTGCTCTGGTTGATTATGACCGGAAGGTCCAGGACCACTCTACTATCGTTGCGACTTACATGATGGATCTGACTGAGTACACTCAGTGGATAGATGAGGATGTCCGTGTTGCTGTTGTTCTCACCTCCAGTGTTCTGCCTCAGTATGCTGCTGAGTTTATGGGTCTTCCTACCGCTGCTGCTCGTGGGCTTTTCTTCGTCGCGCTATCAGCCGTCTGGGGATGCTCTTTACCTGTCTGTGGTCCGCCAGGAGCATGCCCTTCAGCAGGCTAATTCTACTATTGATGAGTTCTACACTCAGAGTGCTGCTATTTGGCGTCATCTTGATTCTCTCCGTACAGCTGTGTGTGCCACCTGTCCCTGCTGTCTGACTGTGCGCGCGGATCTGGAGTTTCAGCGCGTTTTTGAGTTCTTGTCGCGGCTCCGTAAGGAGTTTGAGCCGCGCCGGGCCCAGCTGCTTGCCCGTGGTCGTGTTCCGCTCTCTGAGGTACTTGTTGAGCTTCGTGCTGAGGAGACTCGTCTTCGTGGTGCTTGTCATCTTGAGGTTCCCTCTGTTCTTGCTGCTCGTGGCCCTCTGATACGTCCCCAACGTATCTATAATTTCTTATGTTCCATGCTACTTTTATGACAATACTCACATGTTTTATACATACTTTACATCATTATTATGCATTTTCCGACACTAACCTATTAACAAGATGCCGAAGCGCCAGTTGCTGTTTTCTGCTTTTGGTTTCGAAATCCTACAAAGGAAATATTCTCGGAATTGGACGAAATCAACGTCCGGGGTCTTATTTTTCCACGAAGCTTCCAGAAGACCGAAGGGATTATGAAGTGGGGCGACGAGGCGCCGCCACCATGGGGCAGCGGGCCGCGCCGCCCTATGGTGTGGGCCCCTCGCGCCGCCTCCAACCCTACCCTTCCGCCTACTTAAAGCCTTCGTCGCGAAAACCCCTACCGAGAGCCACAATACGGAAAACCTTCCGGGAGACGCCGCCGCCGCCAATCCCATCTCGGGGGATTCAGGAGATCGCCTCCGGCACCCTGCCGGGAATCATCACCGGAGGGCTCTACATCATCATGCCCGCCTCCGGATTGATGCGTGAGTAGTTCATCCTTGGACTATGGGTCCATAGCAGTAGCTAGTTTGTTGTCTTCTCCTCTTGTGCTATCATGTTTAGATCTTGTGAGCTGCCTAACATGATCAAGATCATCTATTTGTAATGCTACATGTTGTGTTTGGTGGGATCCGATGAATATAGAATATTATGTCAAGTTGATTATCAATCTATCATATATGTGTTGTTTATGTTCTTGCATGCTCTCCGTTGCTAGTAGAGGCTCTGGCCAAGTTGATACTTGTAACTCCAAGAGGGGTATTTATGCTCGATAGTGGGTTCATGCCTCCATTGAATCTGGGACAGTGACAGAAAGTTCTAAGGTTGTGGATGTGTTGTTGCTACTAGGGATAAAACATCAATGCTTTGTCTAAGGATATTTATGTTGATTACATTACGCACCGTACTTAATGCAATTGGCTGTTGTTTGCAACTTAATACTGGAGGGGTGCGGATGCTAACCCGAAGGTGGACTATTTAGGCATAGATGCATGCTGGATGGCGGTCTATGTTCTTTGTCGTAATGCCCTGATTAAATCTCATAGTGATCATCATGATATGTATTGAATCTTTATTTGTCAATTGCCCACCTGTAATTTGTTCACCCAGCATGTTATTTATCTTATTGGAGAGACATCACTAGTGAACTGTGGACCACGGTCCATTCTTTTACATCTGAATACAATCTACTGCAATCATTGTTCTCTACTGTTCTTTGCAAACAAACATCATTTTCCACACCATACGTTTAATCCTTTGTTTTCAGCAAGCCGGTGAGATTGACAACCTCACTGTTACGTTGGGGCAAAGTATCTTGATTGTGTTGTGCAGGTTCCACGTTGGCGCCGGTTTCACTGGTGTTGCGCCGCACTACACTCCTCCACCAACAACTTTCACGTGTTCCTTGACTCCTACTGGTTCGATAACCTTGGTTTCATAGGGAAACTTGCTTCTATACGCATCACACCTTCCACTTGGGGTTCCCAACGGACGTGTGCTTCACGCGTGTCAAGCTAAATTTCTGGCGCCGTTGCCGGGGAGATCAAGACACGCTGCAAGAGGGAGTCTTCCACATCCAATCTCTTTACTTTGTTCTTGTCTTGCTTTACTTTATTTTCTGTCTTGTTTGCTTTATATCTAAAAACACAAAAAAAATTAGTTGCTTTACTTTCTGTCTTGTTTACTTGCTCTATATCAAAACACAAAAAAATTAGTTACTTGTTTTTACTTTACTTTATTATGTTTGCTTAGTTTACTTTTATTACTGCTACAATGGGTACTCCTAAAAATACTAAGTTGTGTGATTTCACTAGCACAAATAATAATGATTTTATAAGTACTCCTATTGCTCCACCTGCTACTACAGCAGAATTCTATGAAATTAAACCTGCTTTTGAATCTTGTTATGAGAGAGCAATTTTCTGGTGTTAGTACTGATGATGCTGCTGCCCATCTTAATAATTTTGTTGAACTTTGTGAAATGCAAAAGTATAAGGATATAGATGGTGATATTATAAAACTGAAATTGTTTCCTTTCTCATTAAGAGGAAGAGCTAAAGATTGGTTGCTATCTTTGCCTAAGAATAGTATTGATTCGTGGACTAAATGTAAAGATGCTTTTATTGGTAAATATTATCCTCCTGCTAAGATTATATCTTTGAGAAGTAGCATTATGAATTTTAAGCAATTTGATAATGAACATGTTGCTCAAGCATGGGAGAGAATGAAATCTTTGGTAAAGAATTGCCCTACCCATGTACTAACTACTTGGATGATCATCCAAACCTTTTATGCAGGATTGAATTTTTCCTCAAGGAACCTATTGGATTCAGCTGCTGGAGGTACTTTTATGTCCATTACCTTGGGCGCCGCAACAAAGCTTCTTGATGATATGATGATCAATTACTCTGAATGGCACACTGAAAGAACTCCTCAAGGTAAGAAGGTAAATTCTGTTGAAGAAACCTCTTCTTTGGGTGATAAGATTGATGTTATTATGTCTATGCTTGCAAATGGTAGATCTCATATTGATCCTAATAATGTTCCTTTAGCTTCATTGGTTGCTCAAGAAGAAAATGTTGATGTGAATTTCATTAAGAATAATAATTTCAACAACAATGCTTATAGGAATAATTATGGTAACAACAACTATAGGCCATATCCTTCTAATAATGGTAGTGGTTATGTTAATTCTTATGGTAATTCTTACAACAATAATAAGAGTGTACCCTCTGGTCTTGAAGTCATGCTTAAAGAATTTATTAGTACACAAACTGCTTTTAATAAAACTGTTGAAGAAAAGCTTGGTAAAATTGATGTTCTTGCTTCTAAGGTTGATAGTCTTGCTCTTGATGTTGATCTTTTAAAACTTAAAGTTATGCCTGAGGAAGTTAAAGATGCTAGGTTTGCTAAAACAAATGCCATCCAAGTTTAAATTAATGATAATATAAGAATGTTGGCTGAATTGCATGCTAGGTGGGATAGAGAAGAAAAAGAAAAACTTGCTAAAGAGAATAATGTAGCTAAAGTTTGGACTATTACCACCACTAGTAATGTTGATTCTTCACATGTTGCTACACCTCCTACTATCAATGGTAAAATAATTGGTGTTGGCAATGTTTCTACTCCTAGTGCAAAGCGTGCAAAATTGCCTGAAACTGCTGAAACTGTTTGTGATAATAGTGCTGAAATTTTTCAGAATGCTGTAGATCATAATGGTTTAGATTTTGATGATTGTCATATTACTGAAGTTATAAATTTCTTACAAAAACTTGCTAGAAGTCCTAATGCTAGTGCTATAAATTTAGCCTTTACAAAACATATTACAAATGCTCTCATTAAAGCTAGGGAAGAGAAATTAAAACTTGAAGCTTCTATTCCTAGGAAGTTGGAAGATGGTTGGGAGCCCATCATTAAGATGAAATTCAATGATTTTGAATGTAATGCTTTATGTGATCTTGGTGCAAGTATTTTTGTTATGCCTAAGAAAGTTTATGATATGCTTGACTTGTCACCATTGAAAAATTGTTATTTGGATGTTAATCTTGCTGATAATTCTCTAAAGAAACCTTTGGAGAGGATTGATAATGTTTGCATTACGGTTAACAATAACCTTGTCCCCGTTGATTTTGTTATCTTGGATATTGAATGCAATGCATCTTGTCCTATTGTCTTGGGAAGACCCTTTCTTCGTACTGTTGGTGTTGTTATTGATATGAAGGAAGGAAATATTAAGTATCAATTTCCTCTCAAGAAAGGTATGGAACACTTCCCTAGAAAGAGAATGAAGTTGCCTTTTAATTCTATTATTAGAACAAATTATGATGTTGATGCTTCTTCTCTTGATAATACTTGATTTGCACTTTCTGCGCCTAGCTGAAAGGCGTTAAAGAAAAGCACTTCTTGGGAGATAACCCATGTTTTATTTTACTACTGTATTGTTGAGTCTTGGAAGTTGTTACTACTGTAGCAACCTCTCTTTATCATGTTTTTGTGCCAAGTAAAGTCTCTATGGTAAAGTTGATACTAGATTCGGATTGCTGCGCAGAAACAGAATTGCTGTCTGTCACGAATTTGCGTAGATCTCCCTGTAGAAAAATCAAAAAATCTGCCAATTTACGTGCGTGATCCTCAGATATGTACGCAACTTTCATTAGTTTTGAGTTTTTCCGTTTGAGCAAGTTAAGTGCCTTCGTCTTTACGGACTGTTCTGTTTTGACAGATTCTGCCTTTTATTTCGCATTGCCTCTTTTGCTATGTTGAATGGATTTCTTTGTTCCATTAACTTTCAGTAGCTTTGTGCAATGTCCAGAAGTGTTAAGAATGATTATGTCACCTCTGAATGTATGAATTTTTGATTATGCACTAACTCTCTAATGAGCTTGCTTTAAGTTTGGTGTGGAGGAAGTTTTCAAGGGTTAAGAGAAGAGGATGATACAATATGATCAAGAAGAGTGAAAGGTCTAAGCTTGGGGATGCCCCAGTGGTTCATCCCCATTTTAAGAAGACTCAAGCGTCTAAGCTTGGGGTTGCCCAAGGCATCCCCTTCTTCATCGACAACTTATCAGGTCACTTCTAGTGAAACTATATTTTTATTCCATCACATCTTATGTTCTTTACTTGGAGCGTCTGTTTGCTTTTATTTTTGTTTTGGTTTGAATAAATTTGGATCCCACCATCCTTATATTGGAGATATTACGCTCCTCTTTTTCATATGGAACACTTGTGTTCTTAGTTATGCTTTAATGTTCATGGCGAAGGCTGAAAATTGCTTCG
The DNA here is from genome assembly GCA_030979885.1 of Lolium multiflorum. Taxonomy (NCBI): domain Eukaryota; kingdom Viridiplantae; phylum Streptophyta; class Magnoliopsida; order Poales; family Poaceae; genus Lolium; species Lolium multiflorum. The sequence continues at coordinate 240,411,759 of CM061749.1, read as the reverse complement.
TTAATTGCTATTTGGTTGGAATCAGAAAATGCTTCATATGGTTTGGAATAACTTGATACTTGGCAATTGTTTTGAGCTCTCATTAGATCATGTTTAAGCTCTTGCATCATGTAGTTAAATCTATTAGTGGAGAACTACCATAGAGCTTGTTGAAATTTGGTTTGCATGATTGGTCTCTTTAAGGTCTAGATATTTTCTGGTGAAGTGTTTGAACAACAAGGAAGACAGTGTAGAGTCTTATAATGCTTGCAATATGTTCTTGTGTAAGTTTTGTTGTACCTGTTCATACTTGTGTTTGCTTCAAACAACCTTGCTAGCCAAAGCCTTGTACTGAGAGGAAATGCTTCTCGTGCATCCAAACACCTTGAGCCAAAACCCATGCCATTTGTGTCCATCATATCTACCTACTATGTGGTATTTTTCTGCCATTCCAAAGTAAATTACTTGAGTGCTACCTTTAAAATTTCATTCCTTTATCTTTGCAATATATAGCTCATGGGAAAATAGCTTAAAAACTATTGTGGTGATGAATATGTAGCTATGTGTCTTAGTTCTTATAAGTTGCTTGTTGAGCGGTAACCATGTTTCTGGGGACGCCATCAACTTTTTACCTTTGTTGGATATCATGTGAGATGCTATGCATGTTCGTCTTGTCTGAAGTAAGGGTGATTTATCATGATCAAATGGTTTGAGTATGCATATGTTAGAGAAGAACATTGGGCCGCTAACCAAAGCCATGTATCATGGTGGAAGTTTCAGTTTGGACATTAATCCTCAATCTCTTATGAGAATATTATTTGTTGTTGAATGCTTATGTATTAAAGAGGAGTCCATTATCTGTTGTCTATGTTGTCCCGTTATGGATGTCCTAAGTTGAGATCTATTAAAAACGAGAAATCAAATGCGATTGATCTCCTTGGACCTTTGTACAGGCGGCATAGAGGTACCCCTTTGTGACACTTGGTTGAAACATATGTTATGCAATGATAATCCATGTAAATCCAAGCTAATTAGGACAAGGTGCGGGCACTATTGGTATTCTATGCATGAGGCTTGCAACTTGTAGGAAGTATTATGCATAACACATATGAATTATTACTACCGTTGACAAAATTGTTTCTATGTTTTCAAAACAAAAGCTCTAGCACAAAAATAGTAATCCATGCTTCCCTCTGCAAAGGGCCATTCTTTTACTTTATGTTGAGTCAGTTTACCCACTTCTTTCTATCTTGAAGCAAACACTTGTGTTAACTGTGTTCTTACATATTACTTATTGCACTTGTCATATTACTCTATGTTGACAATTATCCATGAGATATACATGTTACAAGTTGAAAGCAATTGCTGAAACTTAATCATCCTTTGTGTTGCTGTGTCTACGGGTGCTTCTATTCTTGTAGACAGTGTTGGGCCTCAAGTGCTTGTAGAACAAGCAATAAGTTTTCCTTGGGTGGATTGATACGTCCAAAACGTATCTACTTTCCCGAACACTTTTGCTATTGTTTTGCCTCTAATTTGTGTATTTTGGATACAACTAACACGGACTAACGCTGTTTTCAGCAGAATTGCTCTGGTGTCTCGTTTTTGTGCAGAAATCCAACTTTCGGGAAAATCCTCGGAATTTCTTCAGATGGCCCTATTTTACCAAAATATTGACGGAGCCAGAAGGGCGAAGGAGGTGGAGGCCCGAGGGCCCCACACCATAAGGCGGCGCGGCCCGGGGGGCCCGCGCGGCCCTATGGTGTGGCCCCCTCGGCCGGCCTCCGACGCCCCCCTTTGGACTACTTATCGGGTTCGACCTAAAAACGCACGGGAGAAGTCGACATCGCCAGAACCCTCCAGAGAGCCGCCACATCGCGAAACTCCGTCGCGGGAGCCATAAGTCTCCGTTCGGCACTCCGGGACGGGGAATTGGAGGAGATCTTCACCGCCATCACCGCCAACGCCTCCATCAACCAGCCATGTTTCCCCCATCCATGTGTGAGTAATTCCCCCGCTGTAGGCTGAAGGGGATGGTAGGGATTGGATGAGATTGGTCATGTAATAGTCATAAGATTGTTAGGGCATAGTGCCTAGTATCCGTAGATGTCACTTTTATGATATTGTTGCAACTTGTTATGCTTAATGCTTGTCACTAGGGCCCGAGTGCCATGATCTCAGATCTGAACATGTTATTGATTCATGAAGATATTCGTTGTTTATGATCTTACCTATAAGTTGTATACACATGTCGCTGTCCGGAACCAATGGCCCCGAAGTGACAGAAATCGGGACAACCGGAGGGGATGGTAGTGATGTGAGGATCACATGTGTTCACGGAGTGTTAATGCTTTGCTCCGGTACTCTATTAAAAGGAGTACCTTAATATCCAGTAGTTTCCCTAGAGGCCCGGCTGCCACCGGCTGGTAGGACAAAAGATGTTGTGCAAGTTTCTCATTGCGAGCACGTACGACTATATATGGAACACATGCCTATTGATTGATTAGTACTTGGATACCGTTTTATTATTATCTGCAAATGCCCATGCTTTGATTGTTACATGAGTTTCTCTCATCCATGCAACGCCCGTTAAATCCGTCCCTGTGCCTACAGTATTTTAATCCTGCTGTTTACTATAATCACTACTGCTGTCTTTGTTTCACCGCTGCTGTTATTTCACTATTTCCACTGCCATAAAACTGTTACTACTGATAAACTCTTGCGAGCAAGTCTGTTTCCAGGTGCAGCTGAATTGACAACTCCGCTGTTAAGGCTTTCAAGTATTCTTTGTCTCCCCTTGTGTCGAATCAATAAATTGGGTAATACTTCCCTCGAAGACTGTTGCGATCCCCTATACTTGTGGGTCATCAAGACTATTTTCTGGCGCCGTTGCCGGGGAGCATAGCTTTATTTGGAAGTTCACTTGGATTGATATTGTTCGCTGCAAATTCTCCATTATGGGTAAACCTCGCGATACTAAGATCGCCATATTACCATCCACTACAAGAAAAGGTACAACTCTGAGTACCTCTGCTGCTCTTGATTCACCATCTGTGATTGATAAACTTGTTTCACCGCCACATGCTTCGCGTGCTGGTACTTCTGCTGAATCTGAAAATTCTCATAATATTGATAATGTTTCTGCTGTGCTTGATGATAGTGGTTCATTGGGATCTTTTCTAGATGCTACAATTGCTAAGTCTAGACAAATTGAAAATACTGAAACTCCTAATGCTGCTACACCTGTTAATTCACCTGAGTCTGTTGAATATTCTAGTGATGATCTTGATGAAGATTATGTAGAGCTTGATGATGATTTTATTGAAAAATGCAATGCTACTACTGATGCAAGAAAAATTAAAAAGTTGCTTGCAGAACATGTTGTTAGATATAAACCATCTCCTGATCCTAAATTTGCCACATCTCCTATAAACATTAGGGATAAAGATTATGATTTTTCTCTTGATCTATCTCATATAGCTATTGTTGAGAAAACACCCTTTTGTGGTACTGAAAAAGAAAGTGCTGTTGAACACATGACTGAGTTATCTACTCTTAGTGGCTTGTTTTCTGATGATATTAAGATGCGTACTTATTTTGTCGCTAAAATTTTTCCGTTCTCATTAAAGGATGATGCTAAAACTTGGTATAATAATTTGCCTCCTGGTTCTATTAAAAGTCCAAAAGAATTGCTTGATGTTTTCTTCCGTAAATACTTTCCTGCTAGTGCTCAACATGCTGCTTTGCAGAGAATTTATAATTTTGACCAGGAAGATGGAGAGAAATTGCCTGAGGCTTGGGCGAGATTTTGTTCTCTTATTAGAGCTCAGCCTGACCATGATTTGGAAAAGCATGATTTACTTGATATATTTTATAGTGGACTAACTATTGAGTCTAGGGCATACCTGGATAGTTGTGCTGGTTGTGTTTTCAGGAAAAGAACTCCAGAAGACGCTGAAGAATTATTGGCTAAAATAGGCCGGAATCATGATGATTGGTCTACACCTGAACCAACCCCGACACCGATAGTGAAGAAGAGGGGTATGATTAAATTAAATGATGAAGATATGAGGGAAGCCAAGAAGTCTCTTAAGGAGAAGGGTATTAAACCTGAAGATGTGAAGAATTTACCTCCTATTGAAGATATATGTGAGACAATTCCCCCTTCATCCATGATTGAGGTACACTCGCTTCAACACTTTACTAGGGAAGATATTCCGTATTCAAAATCTCCTGCTCAATGCTTAGATGAATTTGATAATTATATTGTTAAGCAAGAAAACTTTAATATGCGAGTAGAGAATCATTTAATGGAAAATTCCCGAGCTATTAGTGAATTGCATGGTATTGTGGAGAGAACCTCCAATGATGTTAAGATACTTGTTAAACATTTTCAAATGGTTCAAACTCAAATTGATCAACTTACTAAAGTGCAAAATGACTTGTTGGGAAATAATTCTAAAGAAAAACATGCTTGTGAAGTAACAACTAGAGGTGGTGTTTCTACCCAGGATCCTCTATATCCTGAAGGGCATCCCAAAAGAATTGAACAAGATTCTCAACTAATTAAAACTAGTGCTCCATCTAAGAAAAAGAAAAAGAAACATAAGAATGTTGTAGAATCCTCTGAACCTGTTAATGATCCTAATAGTATTTCTATTTCTGATGCTGAAACTGAAAGTGGTAATGAACATGAGGAAGATAATGATAAGAATGATACTCCTGATAAAGAAGAAATTGAAAAAGAACCTGAAAAGCCTGCTAAAAATAAAAAGTACACTAAAGAAGACTTTATTACTGAGAAGCATGGTAATGAAAGAGAACCTTGGGTTCAAAAGCAAATGCCTTTTCCTGCTAAGAAACTAAAATCAAAGGAGGAGGAACATTATAATAAATTTTGTGATTGGATGAAACCTTTATTTTTGCAAATTCCTTTGACTGATGCTATTAAATTGCCTCCTTATTCAAAGTATATGAAAGATATTGTTACTAACAAAAGGAAAGTCCCCAATGAGGAGATTTCTACTATGCTCGCTAATTACTCCTTCAATGGTAAGATTCCAAAGAAGTTGGGCGACCCAGGTATACCGACTATTCCTTGTTCCATCAAGAATAATTATGTTAGAACTGCTCTATGTGATTTGGGAGCAGGTGTGAGTGTAATGCCTTTTTCTCTTTATAAGAGACTTGATTTAGATAAATTGATACCTACTGATATATCTTTGCAAATGGCTGATAAATCTACTGCTATTCCTGTTGGTTTATGTGAAAATGTTCCTGTTCAAGTTACTCAGCATTGCTTGATATTAACTGATTTCGTTGTGTTGGAAATGCCTGAAGATGATAATATGTCCATTATTCTTGGAAGACCCTTTCTTAATACTGCAGGGGCTGTTATTGATTGCAATAAAGGCATGGTTACTTTCAATGTTGATGATAAGGAACACACTGTCTATTTTCCCAAGAGGATTGATAAAGTATGTGGAGTCAATACAATTTTTAATGTGAAAACTATCAAAGTGGGATCCATTGATTGTCCTATATATGAGCCTAAAGAAGAATATCAAACTCTTGTGATTGGATCCATATCAATTCAATATAAGGTAACATGATTGATTTGAGGTTTACTTCTTCTTATGTCATATAAAATTTATTTGATAGCAAGACTTGATCAACCTTGTTAACAAGTATATTTTATTGCATAAAAGAGCTAAACAACATTTCTTTCTTTCTTTCTCCCTTCACTTATTTTATTTGCTGTAGCACTTTTATTTTGCAATATGCTTTAGTCATTTAAGATTTTAGAAATCATTTTCCTGCGCAGTAATCATTAATTTAATACCCAGAAATGTGCATTTTTCAAAGTTCTCTAAAAATTACAAAAATTACACCGTTGGTCCTATTTTTCGACGAGGCACCTGGGAGCACCAGAGGATGACCTGTGGGGCACCAGGGGGTGCCACACCATAGGGCGGCGCGGCCAGCAAGGGGGCCGCGCCACCATGTGGTGTGGGCCACCCCTTGCCCCACTACACCATCTCTTCCTCCCAGCACCTTCTCTCTCCCGAAAAAACTCGTACCAAGTTTCTCTCACTCGTGTTTCTGCTCAAGAACTCGCGATTTTTCGATCTCCTTGCTCAGCCCAGATTTCTGTCTGAAATTTGGCACATTTACTCCTTGGTATGTGACTCCTTTGATTGTCCAATTAGAATTTCATTTGGTTGAGTATATCTTGAATATTTTGCTGCTGTAGATAACATGTTTAGTGAGCTTGCATGCTTGTTCTAAGTGGTAGAAATTAGTTTTGATGCATGTTTAGTACTCTAGCAAGTTCCTATAGTAGTTCCCTTCAATTACACACCTTGAAATCAAATTTTATAATGATTGTTGAAAATTTCAGAAAATGGAAGGAGGTGTGCCCCAATTGAACCAAGAAGAATTGGAAGTCCAGCAAGTTTCAAGAGTCAATCGTGAGGAGGGAGTATACCCCTCTTACTACCCATGCGTGGACTTTATGAGAAGTGCGGGGATTTTACAAGATGTGCAAACTCTAATCTCTCGTGCAGGGCTGAGTGGTTTTGTTGAAGGAGAGCCAAGACAATATGTAAAATTAACTATGTCTTTTGTGCAGGACTTCAAGTTCAATTGGTCGCGATCTGACCCCATGGTCCAGTATAAAATTTACAATAAAGCTGTCAACTTGCCATTTAGTGTTTTTTGTGCAGCAATTGGAGTACCGCAATGGGGATCCTGCGAGAAGATCAGGGGAACACCGCGGGAGCTCTCAGATCTTTATACAAGGATTTGTAATGGGAGGAGCCTCTCCAATGATGATGGTAAGATTAGTAGCATTCAACATCCAGCCATCCGCTACTTTGCCTATTTCATTACAAAGTGCGTTCTTGCAAGAAGGACTGGAGGTAAATTATCTGTCCCAGACTTGGCTTTCTTAGCTGCTGCTTTGCAACAGGATAGGACTTATAATTTGGGTGCTTTAATAGCTTGTAGACTTGCTACTAACCGTGAGAAAGGAGGAATTTGTGGAGGTCTTATCGCCTCTCGCTTATTAGCTATGCATGGTGTAGAACCTCACCATTTAGATATTCCGCTTTCTATAGAGAAGCTTGATGTGGTTTCCATGATTAGACATGAGTTTATTTCAGATGCATCTAGTTTGAACAACCTGCATTATAGGATAACTTTGTATAAGAAAAGTTGGAGTATAACTAAGAAAATTGAAAAATTAGTACGCTTGCCTGCACCTGCTTTGTTTAACCTTGATGCCAGGGACGGGTGGTCGATCACAGAAAATGAGCTAAACGCATACATAGAAAGGGAAAGCCGTCGTGCAAGGGAAGATGTGGAGGAGGCCGAGGAGCACCCCGACTCTTCATCCGATGCAGCGAGCTCCTCATATCAACATCATGGTCATGTGGAACCTCCACGACATTCTTCTGCGCAGGGGCCCTATTACCACTCCATGTATGATCCACCGGCGTGGAACTCCGACCCTCGTTGGGAATGAACTCCACTTGGGCCAAAAGCCTAAGCTTGGGGGGAGGTATACCGGCATCACTCATTCTTTGCATATTATGATTGCTGGATACTTGTACATACTTGTTTAGTCTCTAGAGTGGTTTTCTAATGAGAGGGAGATGATATTTGGGGAAGTGCTGTCCAAAAACAGATTCTGTGCTGTTACCAAAAAAATTCGTACGCACAGCCAGAACGTTATTTTGAGTTGCCAATTTTTGAGCATGTTCCCCAGGTTGTTATCTAACTTTCATTAGTTGAACACTTTTTGGTCTGAGCAATGGAAGATTTTTGTTAAATTCGATTTCTGTACTGCTGTCAGGATTTGGCAGATTTCTGTCATCCTGCTTTTCTGTGTTTCTGTTAGTTTGCATTCTTTTGTTTTCGCTTTGTTTCTTTCCTAAAACACAAAAAGACCAAAAATATTTCTGTTGTTTCTCTTCACCATTTGTTTATTTGGTACCTTGCTCTTAGTTTGCTTTATTTGCTATCATTAGTTTGCTATAAGAAAACCCAAAAAGATTTTGCTTTGTTTGCTTGTTTTCTTTCGTTCTTGTTTCTAATTCGAAAACACCAAAAATATTTGCTGTTCTTCTTTGGTTTGTAAAGTTCATCATGAGTTCAATGGTCTTCGGTGGCTGGAGCGTGGTTTTCATTTCATATTATCCAAGCTACACAAGTGAAAAGGCAATAATGACGATCTACGACAATCTGATTGTGGTGAGAGGCTGGTATGAACTCTATTTGCTTTCATTTTTGTACATATACTCATCCATATGAGCATGCTTAGTTGGTTCATGTGAGGTATATGTTATTTGAGAAAGTCTAGTAGTTCATGATCTCTCATGTTTAGTTCCAATTTATTAATATGAGTAGCATGTCATGGATGTTTGCTTGCATTGTTTTATTCATAAGTAAGTATGGCATTGTGGTATCCTCCTCTGAATAATTCATTTATATCGACTTGGCACATGCTCACGCATGCATATGACTGAACAAAAAGTCAATTAAGCCTCGATGATTTATATTGCTTCAGAGTTATTGTATCACTTTTATGCCTCCGTTAATTTATTTTGCCGCAAGCATGATTATGACAGTTACTGCTCTCTTGATTTGTCGCTCCCTAGTCTTTTGCTAGCCTTCACTTGTACTGAGCGGTGACGCCGCTCGTGCTTCCAAACACCTGAAAACCAAGTTGTTCCAAAAGTGTCCACCATAAATACCTATGCATGGCATTTCAAACCATTCCAAGTAAATTCTCATGCGCTACCTTTAAAACTTTCAAAATGCTTCTCAATTTGTGTTAATGTTTCATAGCTCATGAGGAAGTATGTGGTGTTTAGCTTTCAACCTTGTCATTTACTTTTGACGGACTCTCATATGGACTAGTGGCACATCCGCTTATCCAATAATTTTGCAAAAAGAGCTGGCAATGGGATTCCCAGTCCCAAATTAATTAACTTAAATAGACACTCCTCCATGGTTTGTGATTGTTGGACGGCACCCGAAGGATTCGGTTAGCCATGGCTTGTGTGAGCAAAGGTTGGGGGGAGTGTCATCATCATAATAAAACTTAAATAAAAAGGCACTCCTTCATGGTATGTGATTGTTGGCAGGCACCCGAGGATTCGGTTAGCCATGGTTTGTGAAAGAAAGGTTGGAAGGAGTGCCAACCAAAAATAAATAAAATGGGAGCCGCTCTTGTGAGTCCGGTTGATGAGGTAGTTAGTGTACCCATTACCATTCGTTGACAACAACAAACACCTCTCAAAAATAATTTTACTCCTGCTTTACAAATGAAAAGCTCTAGCGCATGTTAATCCCTGCTTCCCTCTGCGAAGGGTCAATCTTTTACTTTTATGTTGTGTCTTCATTCTTTCTTTGAGCACTATCTTGAGAGCACAACTGTCATTCTTAGTATAATATGCTTGTCTCAAAATATGATTAATTGTGGTATAACTTTGATGCTTTTATCTTTGACAATCACTATTTCTAGTCTTTCTATGAACTCAAGAGGTGCCTCGGCATTTATGTTTTGCCGATCAAATACAGGCAAGCGAGATACCACTTTATCATATTCTCTTATGAACATTGCAATCCTGCTTATATACATGATTCATGGTGCTTATTATTAATTGTTGGTACCTCTCCATGATTGACATAGCTGTTGGATGATCTTATTTGCATGTATCTCATTATGAACTGCTTAAGTATTAGCCATAGCATGAGAATATATACATCATATGAGCAAATGTGTTCGTGAAAGTTCTTTTATCGCTCAGTTGTTAACTGAATTGCTTGAGGACAAGCAATAAGCTAAGCTTGGGGGAGTTGATACGTCCAAAACGTATCTACTTTCCCGAACACTTTTGCTATTGTTTTGCCTCTAATTTGTGTATTTTGGATACAACTAACACGGACTAACGCTGTTTTCAGCAGAATTGCTCTGGTGTCTCGTTTTTGTGCAGAAATCCAACTTTCGGGAAAATCCTCGGAATTTCTTCAGATGGCCCTATTTTACCAAAATATTGACGGAGCCAGAAGGGCGAAGGAGGTGGAGGCCCGAGGGCCCCACACCATAAGGCGGCGCGGCCCAGGGGGGGCCCGCGCGGCCCTATGGTGTGGCCCCCTCGGCCGGCCTCCGACGCCCCCCTTTGGACTACTTATCGGGTTCGACCTAAAAACGCACGGGGAGAAGTCGACATCGCCAGAAACCCTCCAGAGAGCCGCCACATCGCGAAACTCCGTCGCGGGAGCCAGAAGTCTCCGTTCTGGCACTCCGCCGGGACGGGGAATTGGAGGAGATCTTCACCGCCATCACCGCCAACGCCTCTCCATCAACCAGCCATGTTTCCCCCATCCATGTGTGAGTAATTCCCCCGCTGTAGGCTGAAGGGGATGGTAGGGATTGGATGAGATTGGTCATGTAATAGTCATAAGATTGTTAGGGCATAGTGCCTAGTATCCGTAGATGTCACTTTTATGATATTGTTGCAACTTGTTATGCTTAATGCTTGTCACTAGGGCCCGAGTGCCATGATCTCAGATCTGAACATGTTATTGATTCATGAAGATATTCGTTGTTTATGATCTTACCTATAAGTTGTATACACATGTCGCTGTCCGGAACCAATGGCCCCGAAGTGACAGAAATCGGGACAACCGGAGGGGATGGTAGTGATGTGAGGATCACATGTGTTCACGGAGTGTTAATGCTTTGCTCCGGTACTCTATTAAAAGGAGTACCTTAATATCCAGTAGTTTCCCTAGAGGCCCGGCTGCCACCGGCTGGTAGGACAAAAGATGTTGTGCAAGTTTCTCATTGCGAGCACGTACGACTATATATGGAACACATGCCTATTGATTGATTAGTACTTGGATACCGTTTTATTATTATCTGCAAATGCCCATGCTTTGATTGTTACATGAGTTTCTCTCATCCATGCAACGCCCGTTAAATCCGTCCCTGTGCCTACAGTATTTTAATCCTGCTGTTTACTATAATCACTACTGCTGTCTTTGTTTCACCGCTGCTGTTATTTCACTATTTCCACTGCCATAAAACTGTTACTACTGATAAACTCTTGCGAGCAAGTCTGTTTCCAGGTGCAGCTGAATTGACAACTCCGCTGTTAAGGCTTTCAAGTATTCTTTGTCTCCCCTTGTGTCGAATCAATAAATTGGGTAATACTTCCCTCGAAGACTGTTGCGATCCCCTATACTTGTGGGTCATCAATCACCAAGGTTTATCGAACTCAGGGAGGAAGAGGTCAAAGATATCCCTCTCAAGCAACCCTGCAACCACAAAGCAAGAAGTCTCTTGTGTCCCCAACACACCTAATACACTTGTCAGATGTATAGGTGCACTAGTTCGGCGAAGAGATAGTAAAACACAGGTGGTGTAGATAGTGGTAATATTGCAGAAAGTAAAGATGCAGTAAAACAGTAAACAAGCGGCGCCAGAAAATAGCTTGCTGGCGTAGGAAGCAATTCTTTGTGGTGGAAACAAGGCCTAGGGATCATACTTTCACTAGTGGACACTCTCAACATTGATCACATAATAAATAAGTTCTCTTCCTTGTGCTACATATACTCTTGTTGGATGATGAACACCACTAATTGTGTAGGGCTACAAGAGCTCCCTCAAGCCGGAGTTAACAAGCGCCACAACATTCGATATTCATATTTAAGTAACCTTAGAGCATAATAGATCTTTGCAAAATAGACCAAGTACTAACATAGCATGCACACTGTCACCATCACACTATGAAGGAGGCATAGATCACATCAATACTATCATAGCGATAATCAACTCCATAACCTACAAGAGATTATGATCATAATCTACGACAAGAACTACACAATGCACACACTGTCACCATTACATCATGCAGGAGGAATAGACTACTTTAATAACATCACATGAGTAGCACATAGATAAATAGTGATACAAAACACATTGCAATCATAAAGGGATATAAATAAGCACTTCACTATGCCATTCATAACAGTGAATAAGTATTCTGTGAAATATAGCCTAAGAGACCCACACGGTGCACACACTGTCACCTTTACACACGTGGGACAAGGAGTCTCCGGAGATCACATAAGTAAAACCCACTTGACTAGCATAATGACATCTAGATTACAAGCATCATCATATGAATCTCAATCATGTAAGGCAGCTCATGAGATTATTGTATTGAAATACATGGGAGAGAGATGAACCACATAGCTACCGGTACAGCCCCGAGCCTCGATGGAGAACTACTCCATCCTCATGGGAGCAGCAGCGTTGATGGAGATGGCGGTGGAGATGGCAGCGGTGTCGATGGAGAAGCCTTCCGGGGCACTTCCCCGTCCCGGCGGCGTGCCGGAACAGAGAATCCTGTCCCCCAGATCTTGGCTTCGCGATGGCGGCGGCTCTGGAACGTTTCTCGTACCGTGGCTTATTCGTCTCGGGGTTTTAGGTCAGGGAGCTTATATAGGCGAAAGGGGAGCCTCGGAGGGGGGCTGGTGGGGCTGACAACGCCGGCGCCCCCCCCCCTCAGGCCGCGCCGCCTTGTTGTGTGGGGCCCTGGCCCCCCTCTGGTCCCTCTCGGGTGTTCTTGAAGCTTCCGGTGAAAATAGTCGGGCGTTGATTTCGTCCGATTCCGAGAATATTTCCTTACTAGGATTTCTGAAACCAAAAATGGCAGAGAACAGGAACTGGCACTTCGGCATCTCGTCAATAGGTTAGTTCCGGAAAACGCATCAAAACGACATAAAGTGTGAACAAAACATGTAGGTATTGTCATAAAACAAGCATGGAACATCAGAAATTATAGATACGTTGGAGACGTATCAAGCTTCAATGCCTTCTACTTTGAATCTATTGCTTTATGAGTTAGCTCTTATGCAAGTCTTTTGATACTTGTCTTGAAAGTACTATTCATGAAAAGTTTTGCTATATGATTCATTTGTTTAGTCATTATCTTTTTGTTAGCAATCTTTTGCTTCAGATCACTCCATTCATCTCATATGCTTTATAATAATGTTGATCAAGATTATGTTGGTAGCATGTCACTTCAGAAATTATTTGTTGTTATCGTTTACCTACTCGAGGGCGAGTAGGAACTAAGCTTGGGGATGCTTGATATGTCCCCAACGTATCTATAATTTCTTATGTTCCATGCTACTTTTATGACAATACTCACATGTTTTATACATACTTTACATCATTATTATGCATTTTCCGGCACTAACCTATTAACAAGAGAAGCGCGTTGCTGTTTTCTACTGTTTTTGGTTTCAGAAATCCTACAAAGGAAATATTCTCGGAATTGGACGAAATCAATGCCCAGGGTCTTATTTTTCCACGAAGCTTCCGGAAGACCGAAGGGATTACGAAGTGCGGCGACGAGGCGCCACCACCATAGGGCCGCGCGGCCTAGGGGGGGGGCGCGCCGCCCTATGGTGTGGGCCCCTCGCGCCGACTCCAACCCTACCCTTCCGCCTACTTAAAGCCTTCGTCGCGAAAACCCTGTACCGAGAGCCACGATACGGAAAACCTTCCGAGCCGCGTCGCCAATCCCATCTCAAGGGATTCAGGAGATCACCTCGGCACCTGCCGGAGAGGGGAATCATCAGGAGGGCTCTACATCATCATGCCCGCCTCCGGATTGATGCGTGAGTAGTTCATCCTTGGACTATGGGTCCATAGCAGTAGCTAGATGGTTGTCTTATCCTCTTGTGCTATCATGTTTAGATCTTGTGAGCTGCCTAACATGATCAAGATCATCTATTTGTAATGCTACATGTTGTGTTTGGTGGGATCCAATGAATATAGAATATTATGTCAAGTTGATTATCAATCTATCATATATGTGTTGTTTATGTTCTTGCATGCTCTCCGTTGCTAGTAGAGGCTCTGGCCAAGTTGATACTTGTAACTCCAAGAGGGGGTATTTATGCTCGATAGTGGGTTCATGCCTCCATTGAATCTGGGACAGTGGCAAGTTCTAAGGTTGTGGATGTGTTGTTGCTACTAGGGATAAAACATCAATGTTTTGTCTAAGGATATTTGTGTTGATTACATTACGCACCATACTTAATGCAATTGTCTTGCAACTTAATACTGGAGGGGTGCGGATGCTAACCCGAAGGTGGACTATTTAGGCATAGATGCATGCTGGATGGCGGTCTATGTTCTTTGTCGTAATGCCCTGATTAAATCTCATAGTGATCATCATGATATGTATTGAATCTTTATTTGTCAATTGCCCACCTGTAATTTGTTCACCCAGCATGTTATTTATATTATTGGAGAGACACCACTAGTGAACTGTGGACCCCGGTCCATTCTTTTACATCTGAATACAATCTACTGCAATCATTGTCTCTTTGTTCTTTGCAAACAAACATCATTTTCCACACCATACGTTTAATCCTTTGTTTTCAGCAAGCCGGTGAGATTGACAACCTCACTGTTACGTTGGGGCAAAGTATCTTGATTGTGTTGTGCAGGTTCCACGTTGGCGCCGGTTTCACTGGTGTTGCGCGCACTAGATCCTCCGTTGGGAACCCCAAGTGGAAGGTATGATGCGCACAGAAGCAAGTTTCCCTCAGTATGAAACCAAGGTTATCGAACCAGTAGGAGCCAAGAAGCACGTGAAGGTTGTTGGTGGAGGAGTGTAGTGCGGCGCAACACCAATGAAACCGGCGCCAACGTGGAACCTGCACAACACAATCAAAGTACTTTGCCCCAACATAATAGTGAGGTTGTCAATCTCACCGGCTTGCTGAAAACAAAGGATTAAGCGTATCGAGTGGAAGATGGTGTTTGTTTGCAAAGAACAGTAAAAGCAGTAGAATGTATTCAGATGTAAAAGAATGGACCGGGGTCCACAGTTCACTAGTGGTGTCTCTCCAATAAGATAACTAACATGCTGGGTGAACAAATTACAGGCGGCAATTGACAAATAAAGATTCAATACATATCAACGATGATTACTATGTGATTTAATCAGGGCATTACGACAAAGTACATAGACCGCTATCCAGCATGCATCTATGCCTAAATAATCCACCTTCAGGTTATCATCCGAACCCCTTCCGGTATTAAGTTGTAAACAACAGATAATTGCATTAAGTATGGTGCGTAATGTAATCAACACAAATATCCTTAGACAAAGCATCAATGTTTTATCCCTAGTAGCAACAACACATCCACAACCTTAGAACTTTCTGTCACTGTCCCAGATTCAATGGAGGCATGAACCCACTATCGAGCATAATTACCCCCTCTTGGAGTTACAAGTATCAACTTGGCCAGAGCCTCTACTAGCAACGGAGAGCATGCAAGAACATAAACAACACATATATGATAGATTGATAATCAACTTAACATAGTATTCTCTATTCATCGGATCTCGCCAAATACAACATGTAGCATTACAAATAGATGATCTTGATCATGTTAGGCAGCTCACAAGATCTAATACAATGAAAGCACAAGCGGAGAAGACAACCATCTAGCTACTGCTATGGACCCATAGTCCAAGGATGAACTACTCACGCATCAATCCGGAGGTGGGCATGATGATGTAGAGCCCTCCGGTGATGATTCCCCTCTCCGGCAGGGTGCCGGAGGTCTCCTGAATCCCCCGAGATGGGATTGGCGGCGGCGGCCTCTCGAGTGCTTTGTATCGTGGCTCTCGGTACAGGGGGTTTCGTGACGAAGGCTATTTGTAGGCGGAAGGGTAGGTCAAGTGGCGCACGAGGGCCCCACACACCGGGTCGCGCCGGGGAGCCGGGCCGCGCCGCCCTTGTGTCGGCGCCTCGTGGCCCCACTCCTCCTCCTCGGTCTTCGGGAAGCTTCGTGTAAAAATAGGCCCCTGGCGTTGATTTCGTCCAATTCCGAGAATATTTCCTTACTAGGATTTCTGAAACCAAAAACAGCAACTGGCACTTCGGCATCTTGTTAATAGGTTAGTGCCGGAAAATGTAAAATAATGCTGTAAAGTATGTATAAAACATTCAAGTATTGTAATAAAAGTAGCATGAAACATAAGAAATTATAGATACGTTTGCGACGTATCAAGCATCCCAAGCTTAGTTCCTACTCGTCCTCGAGTAGGTAAACGATAACACAAATAATTTCTGAAGTGACATGCTACCAACATAATCTTGATCAACATTATTGTAAAGCATATGAGATGAATGGAGTGATCTGAACAAAAGATTGCTAACAAAGATAATGACTAAACAAATGAATCATATAGCAAAACTTTTCATGAATAGTACTTTCAAGACAAGTATCAATAAGACTTGCATAAGAGCTAACTCATAAGCAATAAATTCAAAGTAGAATGAATTGAAGCAACACAAAGGATGATTAAGTTTCAGCAATTGCTTTCAACTTGTAACATGTATATCTCATGGATATTTGTCAACATAGAGTAATATAACAGGTGCAATAAGTAAACATGTAAGAATCAATGCACACAGTTAACACAAGTGTTTGCTTCTAAGATAGAAAGAAGTGGGTAAACTGACTCAACATAAAGTAAAAGAATGGCCCTTCGCAGAGGGAAGCATGGATTACTATTTTTGTGCTAGAGCTTTTGTTTTGAAAACATAGAAACAATTTTGTCAACGGTAGTAATAATTCATATGTGTTATGCATAATACTTCCTACAAGTTGCAAGCCTCATGCATAGAATACCAAATAGTGATGGGCCTAAGTGAAGATGGGCTTGAAGGACGTACACGTGGAGCATCGAAGCGGCCTTGCGCTAAGAGTTTGGGCTAAGTTGCCCATGTATCTGTAATATAGTAGATCGTATTGTATTTAGATTAAATGATAGAGTCTGGCCCGTGCACGGTTAGGTGCACGCCTCAATTAGAAAGTCCCTTGGACTATAAATATGTATCTAGGGTTATCGGAAAAGGAGGACAATCATCGTTCAACCAACACAAATCAGGCGCATCGCCACCCCTTTCTTCGAGGGTTTCTCCCGGGTAAGCACCATGCTGCCTAGATCGCATCTAGCGATCTAGGCAGTATACGTTTATTCGTCAACCTTGTACTGCTCGTGCTGAAGCCTTGTTGATGGCGAGCAGTACTATTTATCCTTAGGTGTTTAGGGGCTTGCATTGGTGCTTTCACGTGCATATCTGCGTGGCAATGCCGTCCCTCGACACCTAGCTGCCCTTACGTCTATCCAGACGTAAGGGCAGCATCTTGCTTGTTCGTTACTTAGTAGATCCGATCCGTTATAGTTGCTCCTTGCTCCGCAGGGATTAGTTTAATATCTGCATAGTTAGGCCTTATGCTGGGGTCGGACGATCCGGTAGTGCGTTAGGTGTTGTTCACCGTCCCTGCAAGGGATGTTCCGGGAATCAACGTTATGTTGGTTTTTAGGCCTCTCGTAGGGGTGGTTTGCATCATCTTCCGTAGCTGCTAGGCCCGATCACACGTAGGACGTTCCGGTTATGCGGTGAAAACCCTAAACTGTCGTGGATCGCTTTAGCTTTGTTTTGATCAAGCAGGATCCCCATGCCATTGTAAATCCAACGTGAAACATGGGGCGATCGGCTCCTTGAGCCGATCCACAGGGAAACCTGAGAGCCGATAGGGCTCGTATTTAATGTTTACGTGTCTACCATGCAGGAACAATCGAAGCACTCTAACACCTTCCTGATCGGGTCTAGGTCAGGTGGCACGCCCTAGCAACCGCCAGGACGTGGCTGGAAGATTTGCGGGACGACGCGAGGTGCCAGGGTCCACTAAGCGGCCTTGGGAGCCTCCCGGCTCTTCGTGTTGCTTAGCCATTGCCCGTCGGTGGGTTTTGGAGGGTAACACATTCTGGCACGCCCGGTGGGACATCTTCTGCAACATCCACGTCAACACCGACATCCGAGATGGCAGAGGAGCAGATCACATACAAGGATCTCCCTGCGGAGCACAAGAAGAAATACGATGAGCTGAAGGCCATCTGTGAAGCCGAGCTCATCGGCTCCTTTGAGACAACCCGTTCTCACAACATCAAGCTCAAAGGAAACACGTGTCCGTCGCATGGCGTCAACACGGTAGATCTCAGCCACTCCATAAGGGAGCCAGGGTTCTCCTTTAGTGTCAACATGGCCAGGCTGGTGAACTGCCATAGCGCGGACAAAGCAGAGAGCAGCCACTCTCGTGGCAAAGATAAAGAGGAGGCCGTTCCACGCGACCGGCCCCAAGATGATGATAGACGGTACCTAGCCGAGGAGGGGTGAGAAGTATACGGTATCAGCGCCCACTCTCCGTGCATCTCATCAACAAATATGAGCAGCAGTATGACCGACGTCGGCGCTACGACGAAGACAATGAAAAATACCGTCGGTCTGACGCGGAAAACAGGAGGTATCGTCAGTATGATAGAAACAACGACAGGTACGAACGCTACGCTAGAGGGAGGTCAAGGGAGCAAGACGACATGGATAAGCACTGGGACTGTCCCTTCTTCAAACATTGCTGGGACTCAGGAAGGAGCCGATTGCCAACAGTCGAGAATTGCCCAGAATGCAAACAGCGAAGGGGAAGGACAAATGAAGTTTCAGTGTTCGAGCGCTAGGACCTCTCCCACCTCATAACAAGCGAGCTGAGTCATCTCAAGAAGAAGACTTCGAGGAGTCAGATGGAGAAGAAGATAGGTATCACCGACCAAGGTGGTGCCCTGATGGACTCAGCCATTCTCAGAAGCGTAGAGTGCAGCGGCTGCGAAACCTGGAAGAAGCCGAGGCACAGTACCTGTACACGTTGAGAAGAGCACGGCCCGATCTGGCCGTGAAAATTCAGCAAACATTGGAGACGAAGGCGCGCCCGCCAAAGAAAGTATGGCGCCCAAAACAGGCGAAAGCCGATGCACAGGCATCGGCTGATGCCGATGCAGAGACATCGGCTGATACAAACATGGTATTCATACTCCCGTCGGAGTTTCGCGCTCCAAGCGACGAGGAAGTTTCAGTGGCTCAATTCGACTGCGGTCCACGACCGGTTATCTTTGAAAAGCCACGAGATAGAAGCTACAGGCATCTGAAAGCCCTATACTTGAGGGGTTACATCAACGGGCAGCCTGTCAGCAAGATGTTGGTTGATACCGGAGCGGCAGTCAACATAATGCCGTATTCCATGCTACGTCGTTTGGGGCATTCCAGCGACGATCTGATCAAGACCAACATCACATTAAGCGACTTCAACGGCCAGGCGTCAGAAGCGAAAGGTGTTCTGAATGTAGAGCTTACTGTAGGCCGGAAGACCATACCTACCGCGTTCTTCATCGTCGACAGCAAAAGCAATTACGCCGTCCTATTGGGAAGGGACTGGATTCATGCTAACTGTTGCATCCCGTCTACAATGCACCAATGCATCATACAGTGGGATGGAGATGAAGTGGAAGTCGTTCAGGCGGATGACTCAATCGAGATATCATTAGCTGCCATGAGCGTGTGGGAAGCAGATGACCAAGAGCCGCTCTCTGGAATCAGTTTAGAGGGTTGTGAGCGCATCGAAGCCTCGAAAAATGGGGTAAGGCTGGTTTTATCCACCGGCCTAACAGAGTAGCAGGTCCAAGACATTGGACGTACGTGGCAAGGCCGATCCCTGAGATCGGCCCTCAAAAAATGGAAAGCAAAGGATCTTATCTCCAGCATGCCACGTAGCTACAGTAGAAATCCAAGAAGTTGCAAACCATCGACAAACATTGCAATGGAAAGGGAGGCCGATTCCCGCAATCGGCCAAAATTATCCTCAACATCCTTTTGTCTGTGTTCAGCATTGATCCAACAGATGCCTGAAGAGCCGATACCATCAATGACTTGACAGAATCGGCTCGGGGGGCACATAGATGGATAAGACACGAGGATACGAAGCTGAGAATGCATGCCAAACGCCCAGCAGAACAGCTCAAAGATGGGGGCCGATACATAAACAAATCGGCCGCAAAAAATCGAAAATACAGAAATTTTTGAGCACAGCCGATGCGTAGACATCGACTTAAGAATTCAAAGCCGATGCACGGCCATCGACTCAAGGGATACAACTGTTACAAGCGGAAGCCTAATAGAGCAGTCATCTGCTGGATTGCTTGGCGATTCAGGCCCTCTCTTCAAGGACTTCCAACTCCTTCTGCAAGACTTCAAGCTCGGCAGCACCAGCAGAAGCATCAGTTTGGGCGTCCAAGACGGCCCTTTTTCTCATTTAAGCTGTTGGTATTTGCCGGCAAGTTTGAGGATCGCAGCCCTGGCCAACAGCAAGAACAGCATGGACGTGCAGATCAGGCTAGGATCATGAGAACGACCGACGGTCAGTTGGACTGAACTGCATTCTCACCAGAGGTTGCCTCATTGGACTGAAGAAGCTCGGGGGGCAGTTCACGTTGAAGGTTCTCTGCTTTTGAAAAGCCGATTTGGTTAGAATCGGCTGATGCTGCACCACAGTTGAGAAGCTGATAGTGGCCCAATGCGGCTGGTGCACTTTCATTCTCGCCTTGACCGAGGCTCGGGGGGCAGCTAGCCCTGAAGATTCTTCGCTCTGAAGAGCCGATGGTGTTGAAATCGGCTGTCTCTGCATCATAACCATGTTGAAGGGTGGAGGACTCTTGCAGAGGAAAATTACCAGGTTGGCAGGAGGAGTTTGAAGAAAGAGCCATCATAATTGACAGGCTTTGGGCCAGTTTGTTGCTGCAAAGAGACAAAGCCTCGCGGCGAAAGTTGTAGGCGATCAAGATTTTCAGCAATGGTCCTATAGTTCCCCTGAAGGCATCAATTCTGGAGTTTTGCCGAATAGGGCTAACATTAAGGCTTGGAGGACTTGGATTTCCAAGATTTAAGGTGTGCGCGATTCCGGTTTGGTCCTGTTCGGCTGAAATTTGAGGATCCGAACTGATCTATCTCGAAATTTATCATAAGAGACCGATGCGTTGCCATCGGTTCATCGAGCGTTGATCAGGCCAACAATCGGCAAAATCCATATAAGGGAGAATCGGCTAAATCACTGGGCAAGAAATCGGCAAAATCAAGTTGGGGAAATTCTTCATTGATAAATAAGATTTCTTACATAAAGAGCTGATTGCTCTCAAAAGGAAGAGTTGGGGGTGCATGGCCCTATCTACTACTGCTGGCCCTAAGCTAAGCTCCTATCTAGGGGCCATTGCTGCCCTCATCGTCGTCGTCGTCCGCTGTCGGCGCTGCTCCCGGCTCGTCGTCGTCTTTGTAGCGGCCGCCGGCAGGACCTTCGTTGTCCTCATCCTCCTCGTCGCATCGTCGTCCTCGCTGTCGAGTCGCTGAGGTGCCCGGGCCAGGGGCAATGGCGTTTGGCCGGCGGCTCGTCGGAGGAGCCGTCGTCCTCCTCCTCCTCCTTCACCTCCTCGGAAGAGGTGACCCCGTCCCAGGAAAAGCGGTCGTCGTCGCTTGCCTCCACCGCTTCCTCATTGGCGAGGAAGCGGAGGTCACTTTCCCCGTCAGTTGAGGACTTGTCATCCTCGGACCAGACGGAGAAGTCATGGTCCTCCTTGTCCCACGCTGTTGGGGCAAGGATATCGTACGCCGCCTGCGTACCCCACTCTGGTGTTGACTCCCGGATGGGAGAGGACACGTAGGAAAGACCCGATGAAGTGGAGGAGGAAGAAGAGGAAGACATGGCGGCGGAGGAGGGCTTTTGGAAGTTCTAGTGCGAGGAGACGAAGAAGGGAACTATAGGAAGTGGCCGAATAAAAGGGGGATATGACGATTTAATGCTTAAGCAGTTTCCGAGGACGTGGTGCCAGAACCGTCAAGTCGTGCAGAGAAGTTGAGAAGGCAAGACGTCATCATGAAGAATACTGCGACGGTTCTGCCATGACATGACCCTTCGAAGGAGACAGATGGTTTTGCAATTGTCATTATCAAAACCAGGGGGGCATGTGTTACCACCCGATTTTGGCCAAATCAGGAGATGGGCCGCAAGTGAAGATGGGCTTGAAGGACGTACACGTGGAGCATCGTCGAAGCGGCCTTGTGCTAAGAGTTTGGGCTAAGTTGCCCGTGTATCTGTAATATAGTAGATCGTATTGTATTTAGATTAAAGAGATAGAGTCTGGCCCGTGCACGGTTAGGTGCACGCCTCAATTAGAAAGTCCCTTGGACTATAAATATGTATCTAGGGTTATCGGAAAAGGAGGACAATCATCGTTCAACCAACACAAATCAGGCGCATCGCCACCCCTTTTTCGAGGGTTTCTCCCGGGTAAGCACCATGCTGCCTAGATCGCATCTAGCGATCTAGGCAGTATACGTTTATTCGTCAACCTTGTACTGCTCGTGCTGAAGCCTTGTTGATGGCGAGCAGTACTATTTATCCTTAGGTGTTTAGGGGCTTGCATTGGTGCTTTCACGTGCATATCTGCGTGGCAATGCCGTCCCTCGACACCTAGCTGCCCTTACGTCTATCCAGACGTAAGGGCAGCATCTTGCTTGTTCGTTACTTAGTAGATCCGATCCGTTATAGTTGCTCCTTGCTCCGCAGGGATTAGTTTAATATCTGCATAGTTAGGCCTTATGCTGGGGTCGGACGATCCGGTAGTGCGTTAGGTGTTGTTCACCGTCCCTGCAAGGGATGTTCCGGGAATCAACGTTATGTTGGTTTTTAGGCCTCTCGTAGGGGTGGTTTGCATCATCTTCCGTAGCTGCTAGGCCCGATCACACGTAGGACGTTCCGGTTATGCGGTGAAAACCCTAAACTGTCGTGGATCGCTTTAGCTTTGTTTTGATCAAGCAGGATCCCCATGCCATTGTAAATCCAACGTGAAACATGGGGCGATCGGCTCCTTGAGCCGATCCACAGGGAAACCTGAGAGCCGATAGGGCTCGTATTTAATGTTTACGTGTCTACCATGCAGGAACAATCGAAGCACTCTAACACCTTCCTGATCGGGTCTAGGTCAGGTGGCACGCCCTAGCAACCGCCAGGACGTGGCTGGAAGATTTGCGGGACGACGCGAGGTGCCAGGGTCCACTAAGCGGCCTTGGGAGCCTCCCGGCTCTTCGTGTTGCTTAGCCATTGCCCGTCGGTGGGTTTTGGAGGGTAACACATGCATAGAATACCAATAGTGCCCGCACCTTGTCCTAATTAGCACTACAAGAAAAGTTGCCATGGCCGACGAAGTTGAAGTCGCGCCGTGGTTGCTGGTGTACCATGGCCGACGATTTTGGTCCCTCCGTGGTGCATGTCAAAACTTTTTTTTTCTCGTTTTTGAGGCCACCTAGCCCGACGAAAGCGGCCAAAACGTGGCGTATGGTGGCCCGGGACGTGGTGCATCTCGAAATCTCGGGTTCGCCGGCCGAGTCAACGCAAATCCGCACCGCCGAGGGATGTAGGGCCCAGATGGCAGCCTCTCTGGCATTGTTTTTTTTCTACATCGCGCCATCTCGTTCAACGTTCTCCGATCGAGCCGTTTACGATGCAGGATCATGGGTCCCGCATGTCATCCTCTATGAACCAAAATTCTTTCTATTCTTGGATTTTTTTGACCCCCTGATTTCTGGCTACTTCCTTTTTCTTTTGATCCCTTGCCGCCTTGGAAACGTTGAGACCGCTGCTGCTAAATGGGACCCGCATGTCATCCTCTATGTGCAATCAACTTTCTTTTCTTGGAGTTTTTTTGGCACCTCAAATTTGGTCACTTGCCTTTTTCTTTCGATCCCCTGCCGCCTCTCAAACGGTGATACCGCTGCTGCTAATGGGACCCGCATGTCATCCTCTATGTACTATAAAACTTTCTTTTCTGGATTATTTTTGGCACCTCAAATTTGGTCACTTGCCTTTTTCTTTCGATCCCTGCCGCCTCTCAAACGGTGATACCGCTGCTGCTAAGGGACCCGCATGTCATCCTCTATGTACTATAAAACTTTCTTTTCTTGAATTATTTTTGGCTCCTGATATTTTTCACTTGCCTTTTTCTTTCGATCACCTCTCAAACGGTGATACCGCTGCTGCTAAATGGGACCCGCATGTCATCCTCTATGTACTATAAAACTTTCTTTTCTTGGATTTTTTTGGCACCTCATATTTGGTCACTTGACTTTTTCTTTCGATCACCTGCTGCCTCTCAAACGGTGATACCGCTGCTGCTAAATGGGACCCGCATGTCATCCTCTATGTACTATAAAACTTTCTTTTCTTGGATTTTTTGGCACCTCATATTTGGTCACTTGACTTTTTCTTTCGATCACCTGCGCCTCTCAAACGGTGATACCGCTGCTGCTAAATGGGACCCGCATGTCATCCTCTATGTACTATAAAACTTTCTTTTCTTGAATTATTTTTGGCTCCTCATATTTTTTCACTTGCCTTTTTCTTTCGATCCCCTGCCGCCTCTCAAACGGTGATACCGCTGCGCTAAATGGGACCCGCATGTCATCCTCTATGTACTATAAAACTTTCTTTTCTTGAATTATTTTTGGCTCCTGATATTTTTTCACTTGCCTTTTTCTTTCGATCTCATGCCACGTTTGAAACGTTGAGGAACCTGCAGGCTCATGGGACCCGCATGTCATCCTCTATGTACTATAAAAGTTCTTTTTCTTGGTTTTTTTTCACCATCTGATTTTTGGCAATTTCTTTTTTCTTTTGATCCCCTGCCACCTCTCAAACGCTGATACCGCTGCTGCTAAATGGGACCCGCATGTCATCCTCTATGTACTATAAAACTTTCTTTTCTTGAATTATTTTTGGCTCCTCATATTTGGGCACTTGCCTTTTTCTTTCGATCTCATGCCACATTTGAAACGTTGAGGAACCTGCTGGCTCATGGGACCCGCATGTCATCCTCTATGTGCTATAAAAGTTTCCTTTGTTGGATTTTTTTTCACCCTCTGATTTTTGGCTTGCCTTTTTCTTTTGATCCCCTGCCCCCTTTGAAACGTTGAGTAAGCTGTTGGCTCAAGGGACCCGCATGTCATCCTCTATGTCCATCAACTTTCCTTTCTTGGATTTTTTTTCACCCCCTAATTACTAGCTACTTTCTTTTTCTTTTGATCTCAAGCCGCATTACAAACATTGAGACCGCTGCTGCAAAATGGGACCCACATGTCATCCTCTATGTACAATAAAGTTTCTTTTCTTGGATTATCTTTTGCTCCTGATATTTTGTCACTTGCCTTTTTCTTTCGATCTCATGCCGCCTTTGAAACGTTGAGTAAGCTGCTGGCTCATGGGTCCCGCATGTCATCCTCTACGAACAATAAAAGTTTCCTTTCTTGGAGTTATTTTTGACCCCTAATTTCTGGCTATTTGCCTTTTTCTTTGGATCTCCTGCCCCTTTGAAACGATGAGGACGCTGTTGGCAGGTCGGTCCCACAAGTCATCCTCTATGAACAATAAAAGTTTCCTTTGATGGATTTTTTTGAACCCCTAATTAATTTCTGGATATTTCCTTTTTTTTCTTTGATCCCCTGCCGCCTTGGAATCGTTGAGGATGCTGCTGCCTCATGGGTCCCGCATGTCATCCTCTCAGAACGGTAAATGTTTCTTTTCTTGGATATTGTTTACCAAATGATTTTTGGCTTATTTTTTCTTTCGATATCCTGCCGCCTTTAAAACGTTGAGGACGCTGCTGGCTCACGGGTCCCACATGTCAGCCTCTATGAACAATAAGCGCTGAGGACGCTGCTGCCTCATGGGTCCCGCATGTCATCCTCTCAGAACGAAAATGTTTCTTTTCTTGGATTTTTTACCAACAGATTTTTGGTTTATTTTTTCTTTCCATCCCCTGCCGCCTTTAAAACGACGCTGCTGGCTCATGGGTCCACGATGTCAGCCTCCCCGTACAAGAAACATGTGATATCTTGATTATTTTGCAGACAATAAACAGTGTATTGCGCTCTGAGCTATTGCAAACGGATAAATTAAATCTTTATTTTTACAACATATATCTTGAATCTCCTTGTTTTTTGTTTTGGCGAAGCATAGGACTTTCCTGTTTTTTTTTTGAGAAAAATCCGAACTATCATGTTCTGGAGTGGGCTGAAATTGTACGTGTCAAAAGGCCCAGAAGGATAGTTCGAAGGCCCAGATGTCTAGATGCAGCCCAATTGAAATCTTTCTTTTCTTGGATTTTTTTCACCCCCTGATTTCTGGCTACTTCATTTTTCTTTTGGTCCTGTGCCGCCTTGGAAACGTTCACCTGCAAAATGGGACCCGCATGTCATCCTCTATGTACAATAAAGTTTCTTTTCTTGGATTATTTTTGGCTCCTGATATTTGGTCACTTGCCTTTTCTTTCGATCTCATGCCACGTTTGAAACGTTGAGGAATCTGCTGGCTCATGGGACCCACATGTCATCCTCTATGTACAATAAAAGTTTGATTTCTTGGATTTTTTTTCACCCTCTGATTTTTGGCTATTTCCTTTTTCTTTTGATCCCCTCCCGCCTTTGAAACGTTCAGTAAGCTGCTGGCTCATAGGTCCCACATGTCAGCCTGTATGAACGATAAAGCTTTCCTTTCTTGGAGTTTTTTTTGACCCCCTAATTTCTGGCTACTTTCTTTTTCTTTTGATCTCAAGCCGCATTTGAAACGTTGGGACCGCTGCTGCAAAATGGGACCCGCATGTCATCCTCTATGTACAATAAAGTTTCTTTTCTTGGATTATTTTTGGCTCCTGATATTTGGTCACTTGCCTTTTTCCTTCGATCCCATGCCACGTTTGAAACGTTGAGGAACCTGCTGGCTCATGGGACCCGCATGTCATCCTCTATGTACTACAAAAGTTTATTTTCTTGGGTTTTTTTTCACTCTCTGATTTTTGGCTATTTCCTTTTTCTTTTGATCCCCTGCCGCCTTGGAAACGTTGAGTAAGCTGCAAACTCGTGGGACCCGCATGTCATCCTCTATGTACAATCAATTTTCTTTTCTTGGAGTTTTTTTACCCCCTAATTTCTGGCTACTTTCTTTTTCTTTTGATCTCAAACCGCATTTGAAACGTTGGGACAGCATGTCATCCTCTATGTACAATAAAAGTTTCTTTTTTTGGATTATTTTTCACCCTCTGATTTTTGGTCACTTGCCTTTTTCTTTCGATCTCATGCCGCCCTTGAAAACGTTGAGGAACCTGCTGGCCCATGGGACCCACATGTCATCCTCTATGTACTATAAAAGTTTCTTTTCTTTGATTTTTTTCACCCTCTGATCTTTGGCTATTTCCTTTTTCTTTTCATCCCCTGCCGCCTTGGAAACGTTAGTAAGCTGCTGACTGGTGGGACCCGCATGTCATCCTCTATGTACAATCAAGTCTCTTTTCTTGGATTTTTTTTACCCCCTTATTTTTGGTCACTTGCCTTTTTCTTTCGATCTCATGCAGCCTCTGAAACGTTGAGAAGCTGCTGGCTCATGGGACCCACATGTCATCCTCGATACTATAAAAGTTTCTTTTCTTGGATTTTTTCACCCTCTTATTTTTGGCTGTTTCCTTTTTCTTTTGATCCCCTGCCGCCTTGGAAACATTGATTAAGCTGCTGACACAAGGGGCCCGCATGTCATCCTCTATGTACAATCAACTTGCAAGATCTTGGGGCGGAAGAGCTTGTATAAGTGGGACCCATATGTCATCCTCTATGTACAATAAAAGTTTCTTTTTCTTGGATTATTTTTTGCTCCTGGTATTTGGTCTCTTTCCTTTTTCTTTCGATCTCATGCCGCCTCTGAAACGTTGAGTAAGGTGCTGGGTCATGGGACCCGCATGCCATCCTCTATGTACAATCAACTTTCTTTTCTGGGAGTTTTTTTACCCCTAATTTCTGGCTACTCTTTTTCTTTTGATCTCAAGCCGCATTTGAAACGTTGACACCGCTGCTGCAAAATGGGACCCGCATGTCATCTTTTATGTACAATAAAGTTTCTTTTCTTGGATTATTTTTGGCTCCTGATATTTGGTCACTTGTCTTTTTCTTTCGATCTCATGCCCCCTTTGAAACGTTGAGGAAGCTGCTAGCGCATGGGTCCCGCATGTCATACTCTATGAACAATAAAAGTTTCCTTCCTTGGAGTTATTGTTTACCGCTAATTTCTGGCTACTTCCTTTTTTCTTTTGATCCCCTGCCGCCTTGGAAACGTTGAGTAAGATGCTGACACAAGGGGCCCGCATGTCATCCTCTATGTACAATCAACTTGCAAGATCTTGGAGCGAAAGAGCTTGTATAAGTGGGACCCATATGTCATCATCTATGTACAATAAAAGTTTCTTTTCTTGGATTATTTTTTGCTCCTGATATTTGGTCACTTTCCTTTTTCTTTCTATCTCATGCCGCCACTGAAACGTTGAGTAAGGTGCTGGCTCATGGGACTGTACAATAAAGTTTCATTTCTTAGATTTTTTTTACCCACTGATTTTTGCTAACTTGCCTTTTTCTTTTCGATCATATGCCGCCTTTGAAATTGAGGTCGCCGCTGGCTCATGAGTCCCACAAGTCAGCCTCTATGAACAATAAACCTTTCCTTTGTTGTATTTTTTTTACCCCTAATTTCTGGCTATTTGCCTTTTTCTTTTGATCCCCTGCGGCCTTTGAAACGATGAGGACGCTGCTGGCAGGTCGGTCCCACATGTCATCCTCTATGAAGAATATAAGTTTCCTTTTTGGATTTATTTTTGACCCCTAATTTCTGGCTATTTGCCTTTTTCTTCTGATCCCTGCCGACTTCGAAATGATGAGGATGCAGCTGGCAGATCGGTCCCACATGTCAGCCTCTATGAACAATAAATGTTTCCTTTGTAGGATTTATTTTTTACCCCTATTTTCGGGCTACTTGCCTTTTTCTTTGAAACGTTGAGGACGGTACTGTCTCATGGGTCCCACATGGCATCCTCTCTGAACGATAAACCTTCATTTCTTGTTAACGACAGGTTTATCAGTATTATTTTCGCAGACTAATACAAGCTCTTTGGCTCCAAGATCTTGCAAGTTGATAGATTAAATCAAGGAATTATTAGGATATGTTTTAAATTTCAAATCCACTTTATGAATTTTTAAAAATACCGTTATCCATGTGGGTATGGAGCGATCAAGGATTTTCATATTGGGCATGAGCAGTTTCAAAAATTGGAACCCTATAATTCAAAATAAATAAAAACAACTTTTATGTAGAATCTCCGTGTATTTTTTTTTGCCAATCATAGGATCTGTGTTTCATTAGAAAAGGGCCGAAATTGCATGAGCAGAAAGGCCCATTTGAAGTTATTGGGCTTCGACGGCCGGAGCAAGTAGACCGATAACAATTACCATGTAGATGTTCCTTGGCAACCCAAAAGTGAAATATTGGGCCCAACAGGGGAAGGTTGAACAGTACTTTTTCTATTGGGAAGGTGGTACATGGGGTTATCCTGACAAAAAAAATGGAACATGGGTTACTGAAGGTTGCCCATTTGTGCCTAATATGTTTGTCAGCAGGAGCTTTACCTTCCGCCGCCGCCGCTCCGCTTCCGCCGCCGCCGCCATGCCTCGTCGCGGGTCGAGCTACCGGTACGGCGGCGTCTCGAGCTCGGGGTACCGCAGCGTCCGCGCGCGCCCCAAATTAAGGTACTTCCTCCTCGGGACGGCACCTACGATAGGCTCGGCTGGCCTTGGGGCATTTACCCCTAGCCTCTTCCATGCTCAAGTTTTTGAAATGTTTCT
The DNA here is from genome assembly GCA_030979885.1 of Lolium multiflorum. Lineage (NCBI taxonomy): Eukaryota > Viridiplantae > Streptophyta > Magnoliopsida > Poales > Poaceae > Lolium > Lolium multiflorum. Next base: position 240,382,080 of record CM061749.1, on the reverse strand, counting down.
GGCTCTGTTCAACACTGGATCAAATTTGTCAACATGACCATTCTTATGGATTGTGATGCCACTATTTCGTGTCTTCAAATGTTGTTCACGCTCATAGGAGCTGTAATGGACACCATTGGCATTGCAAGCTGCAGCTACCAACACCCTCTTATCTGGACCACGTGATAGGACAAGGAGATCAGCACTAACAGCGCCTGGATTCTCCGCATGGAGTTTCGAGATCTACGATTACAAAATAGACAAGAGGTCATCTCATGTGAAAACACATAGACAAGTCAGAGTGCAATTGAACATCTTACATATTTCTCAAACCAGTCCTGAAACCCACTCCCACGTGCCGATAGCTTTCCATTCGTTTCCATGTACAACCTGCAAAACATAGCCAAGTCAGCTGAATATATTTCATTTTGATACAAGTTCATAGTATATGCGAGGAACTGAGTAGTTCGTGTGCATAGTACTCACTTAACATATTCATCAGCCTCTGTAGCATTATTCAGCACATACCAAGACAGCTGTTCAAATTCAGACTGCTCTAATGTTTTTTCGGTCCTCTTTCCTATTAGCTCAACACCATGTTTAAAAACAGATCCTCCAACTTCCAAAATTCTGCGACCCCGATTGAATCTGGTCTCAATATCAGGAATATATCTTGAGGCAAATGTATATGCTTCAGCAGCAATATACGCCACTGCAATGCAAGCCTCCGGTCTAGCTTTGTTCCTAACTGTATTCTTGAAAGTGCACAGTCGACGTTCTATAGGGTACATCCATCCATACTGTACCGGACCTCTTAAAAGTGCCTCATCAGGTAGATGAACAGCCAAATGCACCATCACATCAAAGAAGGCTGGAGGATATATCAGCTCCAGCTTGCACAGGATTACTGCTATGTCCACCTTAAGACGTTCTACAACAGCTCTGCTTAGAGTTTTACTACATATTTCCCTAAAGAACCTTCCCAACTCTGCAATCACGTTGTACATATTTGGCTTCACTAAATCTTTAATGCCAATAGCTAAAAGCCTTTGCAGCAGGATGTGACAATCGTGAGTTTTCAACCCTTGGAGCTTGTTTCCTTCAGCATTGAGACAATTTGCAATGTTGGAAGCAAATCCGAACGGGAACATCACACCTCGGAGGTACTCACAAAATAATCTCCTTTTAGGCATCGGCAATGTGAATTCCGCGCCTCGAAATTTATAATGTTTTTCCTTGCCTTTGTTCACTTTGTCATTACGATCCAGTTGCAAGTGCCTGTTAACATTCAATGTTGCACAATCAATCCTAGCATTTGAGCTATCTTTTGTCTTGGATGGAATGTTGAGTAATGTGCCGACAATGCTGTCACATATATTCTTCTCCATGTGCATGATATCAATATTATGCCGAAGCTTCTTACCAGCCCAATACGGCAAGTCCCAAAGAGTGGTCCTGCGCTTATAAAATATTCTCGGTCTATCATTTTCCATTTCCTTCCTCTTGGTACGTGCTGCTATTTCACCTCCCATCTTCCTTTTGGTAGCTGCTAGACTCAGTTCATCTCGTCTCTTCTTCCTTTTTCTATCTGCTACTACTGCTGCTGCATCTTCTGTATTCTTCTCTGCTGTACCTCCATTTGGCAACGGGGAGAGAAACCGCTGGTTATTACTAAACCAAAACCGTCCCCGTGAGGCAAAGTTCTTCCCGTCCCCATCCCTGATAACTGCCACGGGGACATACTGCATACCATAACCACCACCATCGGGTTAACGGCTAACCAGCGGTTACCCATCCCTGACAATAGGCTAAAAAAAATTGAGCAGCACTTCTCTAGTACCTTAGCTAAAAATATTGACAGCAAATCAATAGGAGAAAACTGGGCACATAGCCGCACAGGGACACATAGCAGTTTAAGTTTCAGCCATTACATGACACAAATGGTAGGAGTAGCAGTTTAAGTTCAGCCATTACATGACACAAATCAATTGGCAGTTTAACTTCAGCCATTACATGACAAGAGTCATGACTCATGACAATACAGAATTCGAATGAACCGAAAATGAAGATAAATTGCAGTCTTTACTCCAAGCTTTGCTTCATCATTTCAGACTTGTAGAAGCACTGAAGTGCAGGCTGCGACTCACTAAACATTACAGCTTCAGGCCCTGCATAAGGTGAAAAGATTAGACTGAAAGCTTGTTCTATACAAGTATCATCATCCTGTCCGAAACAAGTGAATAACTGATGATCCATTCATCTATCATAGTAGTATCATCATCTTGTCCGAAACAAGCAAGTGAATAACTGATGATCCATTCATCTATCATAGTAGTATAGTGAAAATGCTACAGTATTAGAGATAGATGCTAACCTCGAGGCCTTCCTCAATATCTTCAAGAACACTCCAGAAGCTAGCTTCTTGTCCATTGTCATCATCTACAAGCAAACACAAATACAACAATTTAGACATGAAAAATAAAGGAATATAACTAGAGATGTTGCTCTATGCTCTCTGCTGTACGCCTGTACCTGCTGTGGCGGCTGGTGGTTTTCCTGGTTTAACATTTCTGACCGCTTCTAGGTGCGCCTCCAACTCGTGACTCTTAAAGTGCTGCGGTTTAGTCTTTTTACAGGCCTGATCACCAATAAATTGCAATTTTTTTCTATTTTTTCGGAAACTGTGATCTAATGGAAGGAAACGGCGATGGCCCATATAGCATATCTTGTTTATTATCCTCACTGCCAGCTGATCAGTATCACAGTGAACACATGCATTATAACCTGATGTTACTCTGCCTGACATAGTGCCCAAAGCTGGATAATCATGGGTGCAATACAGTACAGCAGCACGTAATAGAAAATTTTGTTCTTTAGGTTGACACACATCCCATGTAGGGACACCCTCCCATAATGTTTGCAAGTCTCTAATAAGAGGCTGCATGAACACATCAAAATCCTTCCCAGGAGATTTGGGACCTGGGATGAGTAAGGCCATCATACAGTTCGACTGATCGGTGCATGTCCAGGGAGCCTGGTTGTAAGGTGTAACTAGTACTGGCCACATGCTATACGAGTTGCTCATGTTGCCAAATGGGTTGAATCCATCTGTAGCAAGGCCAAGTCTCAGGTTCCTTGGATCTGCAGCAAAATCTGGATGATCCAGGTCGAATTGCTTCCATTCATCGCCATCAGCAGGATGCCTCAGTAAATCAGGGTCGGGCGTGAGAATCTCTTTGTGCCATCTTGTTTCCCGAGATGTTTGTTCTGAAGCAAACAACCTCTGCAATCTTTGTACAAGTGGAAAGTATCTCAGAACCTTCCAAGGAATCTTTTTCTTACCACCAGCTCCATCATGTTTCCATCTTGATTCCTTACATACTGGACATTCATCGAGGTCATTATACTCCATCCAAAACAGTGCACAGTTATTTTTGCAAAAATCAATCTTCTCATATCCAAGTCCCAGTACCTTGATGTACTGCTTCACCTCATAAAAGGATTTTGGCAGTCCAGCCCCAGGGAGTGCATCGCTGTATGTCTTCGCAACTGCATTGAACGCTTTATTGGTAATCCCCTGGTATGACTTGTCATGAAGTAATTTCACAATTAATTCGAATCTTGACACAACAGAACCAGGGGCCACTAAGCGCTTAGCATCTTCTATCAGGTCATGGAAAAGAGGCTTTTTGTGATAAGCATGGGGCTGTTGGCTTGCATATGGATACAGATCCCGTAACAAATTAGCAGTAGCCTCATCCTGGACGAGATCTTCAGGCTGATAACCATCAGAATAAAGAGGATCAATAATGTCAGGCTGATCATAGTGTTCACCATGGTTAATCCACCTGATATATGTCTGGTCCATCCCATAAACGAATAAATGATCTGAGACTACATGTTGAGGCTTGGACCCAATATTCAAACATACGCGGCATGGACAAATCACTTCCTTTGTCTTGTCGCCGTCAGTAAAATCACTAACGTGCTTCATGAAGTCTTCAATACCACTCAAATATGTTGGTGTGGTTAATGAGTCAAATAATATCCAAGTTCTGTCCATCTGTTGAGGAGATAGATGGTCAGAGAAGCGATAAGCTATTTCAACAAACAGGTCACCTACGAATGTAAGCAAGCATACCTGAGCAAACAGGTCGAATATAAAACTATAAATGCTACATTATTTGAGCCGATTTCAGCAAACAAACTGAGTGCAAAACTACGGCTACCTAGCGAACAGATTTTTTTAGGCTGACCACTGGGTTTCCCCACTTTGTATTTTTTTATTAATAAAAAGAGGGAAATATGTACAAAAGTTGCTGGAGAGCAGCAACTAAAAGGATCATAGATCCCAAGCAGCAAAATATATATATAATGTTCTACCCATGATATGATTTCCTCTTTGCCTTATGAACAAGGAGAGCAATTTCATCCTTGAATCTCTTGTGCCATCTATAAATGCTTGGGGGGGAGGGGCGAACAGATCTATCGAAAGCAATACAATACCAACACATTCTTTCTTCTTTTTTGCCGTAATTCCGCCGATCTATTAGCAGTGCAAAGAAGCCAAAAGTAATAAGATTACATACAGGTTCATAGACCACCAGGGCCGTACCTGAGAATACGGAGGGCCTGAGCAAAACAAGAAATAGAGGCCCTCAACATGATCATTGGCAACTAAAATGATTTTATATATACTACTCACTCCATTTCAATAAACAATGCACCCTTGTTTTTCGTATTTTATCTTCGAAAAAATATTAATCTATATCTCTCTATTTAAAAATGATGTTTCAATTTTATGTAGATATACATGTATTTAGATGAGTTTAGTTTGCAGATACATGCAAGTTTTGATGAAGTTGAAACATATTTTTCAGGATGAAGTATATAAAAAAATTGATATAAAACTGGTATCATTAGAAAGTATTTTCCAACACGATTCTAACAATGCTGCTTATGTATTATATGATCGTGATATTGTTGTCCTATTTATTTGGTCAAGGTTCACATTGAAATGTGGTAAAATAAATTAAAAGAAGTGCATCGTGTGAAAAAGCAATCTAAGAATTCAAAAGTGCTAATTGTTAGTCGAAACATGACATCATTGAGACAAAATATTAATATTCATTGGAAGACTAACTGAATTAGCTGCACTCGCGATGAAAAAGAAAGAGAAGATACGGGTAAGAGCAAGTACAATAAGGTACAGTCTTTTTGTTTGTTTGTTTGGGTTGCTCATCAAGCTTATCGCTCGATACAATAAGGTACAGTCAGCGGGAGTGGTGTTTGGAACATGGGTGCATAGTGGGTGGTATCATAGAGTACTATCATAGATATGCTATATTTATTATAGTGGAGTATTGAAAATGGCATATATAGAAGGGGATATTGAGAATTGAGAGTGGCATAAACACAACTTCAGTTTTTGTAATGGCATAAACACAACTTGTGAATTGAGGAGTGGCATAGAACCAATTAACACTTGTTTCAATAACAGCCATCAAAAGCCAATCGAACGCACGAGAATGGATCCAAAATTTACCCATTTTAAGTTTCACGAGAAAATTTTAAACTTAAAATTCGTACTGCCTAGAAGTTTTTGAAACAAAAATCCAGTAAATCTTATATGTCGGGTTATGCATTCTGGGGGAGTTTCATCAGATTCAGCCATATTGTTTATCAATAAACCTCATTTTATGTTTTACAACCAACTTTAAACTTAAAATTCAAACTGTCCAGTAAAAAGAACAACATTCCAGTAAATCTTATATATTTCTTCTGCATTCCGGGAAAGATTGGTCGGATTCAAAAAAAATAGTTTGGGAATAAACATTGTTTTTGTCTGGAAACGACTTATTGTAGAGTGATTTTTGGTTGGATACATTCATGTGTGTTCGATTGGCTTTGGATGGCTGATATTGAACCAAAGTCAACGCTGGGCTTTTGACCTAGCTGAACGTCACTGGAGCTGCGTCAAAAGTCCAGCCATGACTTTGTCTCAATAACAGCCATCAAAAGCCGATCGAACGCACAGGAATGGATCCAACCAAAAATCACTCAACCGCTGGAATTTTGACCTGAAAGTCACTGAAGCTGTGTCCATACTTGCCCAACAGGTTGCGTATGAACGTAAACCAACATATCTGAGCAAACAGGTCGAATATAAAACTATATAACTAAATGCCACGTTATTTGAGCCGATTTCAGCAAACCAACTGAGGTCTATTTTTTTTAGGCTGGACAGTGGTTTCCTCGCTGTGTATTTTTCACTGTAATAAAAAAGAGGGAAAATGTTACTGGAGAGCAGCAACTAAAAGGATCATAGATCCCAAACAGCAAAATCTAGCTAAAAAGGTTATACCCATGATGATAAGCCATGATATGATTTCCTCTTTGCCTTACAAACAAGCAGTGGCGGACCTAGGATTTTAGGAAAGGGTATGACACAACAAAATTTTGGAGTTTCTATTGAATTTCTTTTGTCCTAATAAAAATAATTAAATAAAATACTTTCTCGGATTCATACTAATTAACTCAAATTTGTCTAGATATAAATGTATCTACTCAACAAACTTGTCTAAGATACATCAGTATCTAGACAAAGTTGAGTCAATTAATTTGGATTGAAGGGAGTATGTCAAAATGATTAAATAAAACAGATTTTGCATATAATCAAAATGTAAATTGTTGAAAAATGCACCGTTGACGGGGTGCTCTAATTTTGAACTGAATTCTCACTAAATATATATAATTAATCATATACTTGACTACCAAAGATTAATTATCAGTTGATTAATCGTATATACAGTAGCAAGATATTTCCTTTGATTAATCATGATATCTAATCAGGTCATGGTGCATGGCCATAGCTGGCCTTGTAGGCTTACACGCGAGACAAAATCGCACATCTTGAAAAACATGCAAGTAGACTGTTGGCTAAAGCCAATGCATTAATCAATCGGATGTCTAATCAATCGGTTACATGCACTAGCTCAGTGTTCGCATGGCTGCACGCCACATGTATTAGCACCGCATGTATACATATACATCACTCATCTTGATTAATTGCTCAGCTCATTAAACTATCAAAGATCTTGCACGGCTTGGACGCAGGGTATGCCGTGGCATATACGGCATACCCTGTAGATCCGCCACTGCAAACAAGGAGAGCCATTTCATCCTTGAATCTCTTGCGGCTTCTGTAAAAGCTTGGGGGCGAACAGATCAATCGAAAGCAATATAATACCAACAAATTCTTTCTTCTTTTTGGCCGTAAATCCACCGATGTATTAGCAGTGCAAAGAACCCAGAAGTAATAAGATTACAAACAGGTCCATAGAGGACTGGCACCAAGCGACGACTACAAACATTGGGCAATGGTGAGCAGTACAGTGTACAGTACGAACGAATTCGAGCAAATAGGTAAAGCGGAAAACAATGTCAAACAAACACATCGAGAGGAAAACAATATCAACCGATCGATTCGAACGAACTAACGAACTTATAAGGGCTGGGCGACGGCGACTGACTTCGATTGAGCTATAATGAATCGTACTTGCCCAGGCCTGAAGATAGCATGCATACCGTGAGGATCTACCAGCTGACCGCGCCTGCCGGTGCGGCTGGAGAAGAACGGCGCCACCAGCAGTCGCCGGCTGACGCGGCTGATAGACAGCGTGGGGAAGTTTTGGTGCGCGGCCTGGTTCACCGAGGGTGTGTCTAGAGAAGAACAGGGCGCCGAAGGAGGTGTCTAGAGAAGAACAAGGTGGGCTGGGTGCTGAGTTAAAGGCGAGCGTTCGAAATATTGGGCGCGCGTTCGAAAGTTTAGGAGCGCGAGGGAGGTGTCTGCTGTGCTGAGTTAAAGGCGAGCGTTCGAAATTTCCCCGTCCTCTTCTTTTTTGGGCTAATCTATCTATACCTCTATTCTATCTACATGTTTTTTATTTTTTTCTATTCTATACATGAGTTTTTGAAATTGAATTTTTTCACTCTGTCAGCCTTCCGGCCAATGCTCATTTGAAGTAATTGAAGCTGTTGATTTGCAGCTTAGAGGTGCTATCTACCGCTCATCATACAAGGACTCTTCAGATCTAAACGGCTGTGAATGCACGGATTCGTCACCCATCCTTCCCTTGGACTGGCGATGCTGAAAGCCTGAAACACTGGAACCCTCTAGATACTTCGGGATACCTCACTGCCCCACATTATTAGACAGGCCTTTTCCGACACGGGAAGTCAAAAGTTGGGGGCTCCATGCAGTACATATGAATACTCGCTAGCTGCATGGTCTAGAAGCAGACTAGAGTAAATCATCAATTCGTCAAATCAATTGGTGTATAATTTTTTTTAGCAGCTAAGACGCCGGCATGAACCATTTTATCAACTTGAATGCTTACTACATGACATAAGAAGACTATGTACTTTGGTTTTTCATTTTTCTGATTTTTTAAATTTTGTGCCCATTTGAATCTTGGTCAAATCCTAGGTTTGACCAAGATTAAACAAGTTTAAAACATGAAAATGAAAAGGTAATCATGGATCCTTCTTAGTCACTCTAAAATGAAGCTTTTGGGATGTTCTTGAAAATTCCATGTTTGAAACCCAAAACGACTTCTCTTCATGCTTGACTTCATAAGACAGAGTTTAGGGGTTAGGGGGTAGATACATGATTTGTCTAGTTTGCATATATCTAGACCTTTTTTGTCAACTTTAATGCTTACTATATGACACAAGGAGACTATGTGCTTTGGTTTTTCATTTTTCTATTTTTTTTGAATTTTTTGCCCATATATTCGAATCTTTGTCAAATCCTAGGTTTGACCAGGATTTAAACAAGTTTAAAACATGAAAATGAAAAGGTAAGCCTGGATCCTTCTTAGTCACTCTAAAATGAAGCTTTTGGGAGGTTCTTGAAATTTCCATGTTTGAAACCCAAAACCACTTCTCTTCATGATTGACTTCATAAGACAGAGTTTAGGGTTAGGGGTAGATATATACATGATTTTCTGGTTTGAATATGTCTAGACCTTGTTTATCAACTTGAATGCTTACTATATGACATAAGAAAATTATGTGCTTTGGTTTTCATTTTTCTGATTTTTTTATGCCCGTTTGAATCTTTTGGTCAAATCTTAGGTTTGACCAAGATTTAAACAAGTTTAAGACATGAAAATGAAAAGGGGAGAATGCATCCTTCTTAATTAGTCACTCTAAACTGAATTTTGTAAGAGGTTTTTGAAATTTCCATGTTTGAAACCCAAAACCACTTCTCTTCATGTTGGACTTCATAAGACAGAGTTTAGGGGTTAGGGGGTAGATACATGATTTGTCTAGGTTGAATATGTCTAGACCTTGTTTATCAACTTTAATGCTTACTATATGACATAAGAAGACTATGTGCTTTGGTTTTTCATTTTTCTATTTTTTTGAATTTTATACCCATATATTTGAATCTTTGTGAAATCCTAGTTTTGACCAGGATTTAAACAAGTTTAGAACATGAAAATGAAAAGGTAAGCTTGGATCCTTCTTAGTCACACTCTAAAATGAAGCTTTTGGGAGGTTCTTGGAATTCCAATGTTTGAAACCCAAAACCACTTCTCTTCATGATTAACTTCATAAGACGGAGTTTAGGGTTAGGGGTAGATATATACATGATTTTTCTGGTTTGAATATGTCTAGACCTTGTTTATCAACTTGAATGCTTACTATGTGACATAAGTAGACTATGTGCTTTGGTTTTCATTTTTCTATTTTTTATATTTTATACACATATATTTGAATCTTTGTGAAATCCTAGGTTTGACCAGGATTTAAACAAGTTTAGTACATGAAAATGAAAAAGGTAAGCCTGGATCCTTCTTAGTCACACTCTAAAATGAAGCTTTTGGGAGGTTCTTGAAATATCCATGTTTGAAACCCAAAACCACTTCTCTTCATGATTGACTTCATAATACAGAGTTTAGGGTTAGGGGTAGATATATACATGATTTTCTGGTTTGAATATGTCTAGACCTTGTTTATCAACTTGAATGCTTACTATATGACACAAGAAGACTATATGCTTTTGTTTTTCATTTTTCTGATTTTTTTTGAATTTTATGCCCGTTTGAATCTTTTGGTCAAATCTTAGGTTTGACCCAGATTTAAACAAGTTTAAGACATGCAAATGAAAAGGGAAGCTTGCATCCTTCTTAGTCACTCTAAAATGAATTTTTAAGAGGTTTTTGAAATTTCCATGTTTGAAACCCAAAACCACTTCTCTTCATGCTTGACTTCATAATACAAAGTTTAGGGGTTAGGGGGAGATACATGATTTGTCTAGTTTGAATATGTCTAGACCTTGTTTATCAACTTTAATGCTTACTATATGACATAAGAAGACTATGTGCTTTCGTTTTTCATTTTTCTATTTTTTTGTATTTTATACCCATATATTTGAATCTTTGTGAAATCCTAGGTTTGACTAGGATTTAAACAAGTTTAGAACATGAAAGTGAAAAGGTAAGCCTGGATCCTTCTTAGTCACAATCTAAAATGAAGCTTTTGGGAGGTTCTTCAAATTTCCATGTTTGAAACCCAAAACCACTTCTCTTCATAAGACAGAGTTTAGGGTTAGGGGTAGATATATACATGATTTTTCTGGTTTGAATATGTCTAGACCTTGTTTATCAACTTGAATGCTTACTATATGACATAAGAAGACTATATGCTTTTGTTTTTTCATTTTTCTGATTTTTTTGAATTTATGCATGTTTGAATCTTTTGGTCAAATCTTAGGTTTGACCAAGATTTAAACAAGTTTAAGACAAGAAAATGAAAAGGATGTTTGAAACCCAAAACCACTTCTCTCCATGCTTGACTTCACAATATACAAAGTTTAGGGAAAATGTCAGTCTTTTTATGCAAATCTGCACATAAATGGCTCAAATTAAAATAGTATACTCGTTTCAGTGTTTTTGATTTCCTATAAAAAAATAGATTTTCCTGAGAAGTTCTAATTTTTGCCAGAATTTGAAAATTTTGGATTTCTTGTTCCTATTTAGATATTATAGATACTAGCAAGATGGCCCTCGCAATTTTGATTTACCATGAATAGTTACTATGACATTTCCAAGAATACCATGTCACATATTCTACAATTTATATTTGAGTTTTTGGTATTTAAAATTCCACTGGTTTGATGACTAAATATTGAAGGTGTAGCCTTGCATTAGTGGATTTTTATCGTGACAAAACAACCTATTGTTATTGCTACTCTTACACTTACATCATTATTCTCTCTAATAATAGACCGACGAACTACCTCCATATACATATTGTCCTTACTCTCTCTTCTATTTAATCCAACTATGCTAGTGGATTACTTATGTGCCTATGAGTTTGATTCCAAATAAGAACTCCAATATTGTTGACATGATCTTTCTAAAACTAACACTTAAGGTACAATGGAGCAATCTTGTCCTGATTCTATATCCATACGCCTGTGGAAATTTTGATAAAACCACTTAAATCCACGCAAAATAGTACTCTCACCCGGATATAATTGTTTTTTATTTACCGCGTCGTACCCTCTGACCCGGAGTCCCAATTAGTATAACCATAAACTTGTGTAGCCGACTTAGAAGTGGGACATGACTATCTAGATATTACACTTTGTAAAATTTTCATAAATAAACGTAGCTAAACATGGCGGTGAGCTTTAAATCCAAAATCATATAATAATGTATTTATAATCATCTATAGAGATTTTTCTAACATGTTTCTTCGAAACACAGCACTCTATCGAAAATAATTGGTCTAATTGGAACTTATTCACTCTTCAGAACCAATTACACCCTTCTCTCATAATAACTGATTTAGAATGAATTGGGATAGACCAGATGGAATGTTTGTGTGTGACGAACACAGGATAGCATGTGGTTACCATGAGTGTATATGATTATGGCAATGACCAACCGTATTACCTACAAATGAAGTTTGGGGAAAAACTTCGTATCTAACTATCGAGCAAGATAATTGTGGAGCAAGATGCGTGCTCAATATTTTTAGATAATATTTTTTTATATCATACTTCCTCTGTTTATAAATATTAGACGTTTTAGCTAGCCAATCTAGCTTGTTTAAATGTCATACATTAACAAACGGAGGGAGTACATACATGTGCTCTACTTTGTACTACCTTGTTCAGAAAAAGATGTCGCAATTCTTTTTAAATTTTGATGAATCTATACACTATTTAGTGTAGGTGTAAAGAAACGTCCCAATTTTAAAAATCTGCTATATCCTTCTCGAGAGTGAGGGTAACCTTTTTTCTTTCGATTTGTTTAAGTACACTCAATTCATGTAGTATAAACCACTTCACACTATTTAGCGTACATCCTCATCTTCCAGGCTACCCGGCTCGACGGCAGGACGACCGTAGTAGCTCGACGCATAACACGTCCTCCTCGCCGGCACTCTCGCTCAGCTCATGTGGTTACTAAAAAAATGAATTCTAATTTTAAAATATTACACGTCCTAGTTTAAAAACCTTGTCATGCACGTGTGGTTCAGAATATGTATGCACACGACACAGTCCGACGCTAGGATAATACACAGATAACTCATCTAAACTTTCAAAAAAACTGGTCTAAACGTGACGGGATAGGTCACATGCACGTAAATATATGGCTCAATCTAGATCCCATTTAAACGTGATCTGATAGGATTCTTTTCTTTTTGACAGAATCTGATAGGATTCTTACGGTCAAAGAAAGAAAACAACATATGTTAAACTCGTATGGGCAACAGACTCTGTTTCCATGTTTTTCCCCAAACTACACTTTTACGTGCAACCTTAGACTTTCCCGCGCCAAATAAAAAAAATAGATCGTGTCAAGTTTGAGTTCGTGTTACACATGTGTACGTTTAACTCGTATGGGCAACAGACTCTGTTTCCATGTTTTTCCCAAAACTACACTTTTACGTGCAACCTTAGACTTTCCCGCACCAAATAAAAAAAATAGATCGTGTCAAGTTTGAGTTCGTGTTACACATGTGTACGTTTACGTTATATTCATCTATTAGTAAATCCTAGTCACAAATTACAGATCCAACGATTAATAATAATTAAGATGATGTGGATTAACCTTGTGTCTCTATTTAAAACATCTTATTTTGCTTTTAGTATATAATAGAAGACTAGGTGACTCAACGAGAACGACTCAACATTGACTCGACTCAGACACAACTACTACATTGACACAAGTACTAATATAATAAAGTAAGAGTACTAGTTAGTTTACATTTCCACAGGCCAATTTTACGAACAAAATTTCGAAAATTAACCTTCAGAAACTCGGAAGCCAGGTGACACAACAGTCATCAAGGATTGCAGCTAGTGGTACACAGTGACCTGGTCAAGATCTACCTTGAGCCTGCTTGACGCTTCAGCTCGGAGTTGAGAGCCTTCTCCTGTGACAGCTCGGCCTCTAGTTTGTCCGTCCTAACCGTGAGGTTCAGGATCAGTCCGGCGAGTTTGTCCATGGTCTCCGCCTGGCCGAGGCTCCGCCGCTGGATCTCATTACTCGCAGTGAACGATTTCATGGCGATATCGTCGAGAATGCGAATCCGGATCTTCTCAGTGGCGAGCTCAGAATAAAGTCTCATGCACTCATCGGCGAGGGCGCTTCTGTCCGCCGTCTCGACGCAGAAATCGCCCATAACCATTTCTAAAATGGGACCGATCTCGTAGCGGGGCTTCTATCAGATGGGGATGGAGCACAAAATCAGAAGTGTACCCAGAGAAGTACCAAGAAAGAGAAAATGGGAATCCCAATTTGCACGAATGTCTATACCTCGCTGCTTTGAGAACTTGGCTCCGTGGAAGATGTTTCCGCAGGCAGGAGGGCTGCGGGAAAACTAAGGCCGCCCGACCTGAATATACGATTGAGAGAAGGTAAGAAAAGGAGGGGATGATAAGTTGTGAAAGACATAGAAAGATGCGCAAGAACGGAGGATCGCCTGAAGGTAGCAGTCGCGGGCTGCGACGCCCTTGAAGACTCTTGCGCAGAAGGCACCTCGACAGCAGCACAGGGACGCCATTGCTGGGATTCCCTCAGCTTCGCCGCAGCCGCACGAGCCCTTCTGTGGCGAGACTTGCTCCCGGTCATGGTGGCGAAGTAGTATTCCAAGAGGTAAACAAAGTGGTGAACTGAGGAAGACGGCAAGAGCAAAGGTTAGTTCTTAAATTTGGCCTCCCCGTCTCCTCGGCACCTCGCGAGTAGTAATACTGGTCAAAGAGCAAACTTCAAGGCAGAGACTTGGTGGGCCATTCATCTCCAACTATACTTCCTCCGATCCGAATGATACCAAATTTTTGAATGACAAATCACCCAAAACAGTATCTAGGATTTGATCTAGATTCAAATGGGCATAAAATTTCAAAAAAATGAAAAACCAAAGCATATAGCCTTCTTATGTCATATAGTAAGCACTCAAGTTGGTAAACAAGGTCTAGACATATTCAAACCAGAAAAATCATGTATCTACCCCTAACCCTAAACTTTGTCTTAATTATGAAGTCAAGCACGAAGAGAAGTCGTTTTGGGTTTCAAACATGGACATTTCAAAAACCCTCCCAAAAGCTTCATTGTGGTGTGACGTACTAAGAAGGATACATGCTTACATTTTCAACAACCCCCCTAAAAGCTTCATTATAGAGTGACTAAGAAAGGATCCAGTCTGGCGGGCTTACCTTTTATTTTCTTGGTTTAAACTTGTTCAAATCTCGGTCAAACCTAGGATTTGACCAAGATTCAAAATGTGCATCAAAATTTAAAAAAATTTAAAACCAAATTAAAGCGCATAGTGTTCTTATGTCATATAGTAAGCATTAAAGTTGATAAACAAGGTCTAGACACATATTCAAACAAGACAAATCATGTATCTATACCCCTAACCCCTAAACTCTATCTTATGAAGTCAACAACATGAAGAGAAGTGGTTTTGGGTTTCAAACATGGAAATTTCAAAAACCTCCCAAAAGCTTCATTTTAGAGTGACTAATATATATAAGAAGGATCCATGCATGCCTGCTTACCACCTTTTCATTTTCATATTTTAAACTTGTTTAAATCCGTGTCAAATTAAACCAAGGATTTGACCAAAAGATTCAAATGGGCATAAAATTTTAAAAAAAATCAGAAAAATGAAAAACAAAAGCATATAGTCTTCTAATGTCATATAGTAAGCATTCAAGTTGATAAACAAGGTTTGGACATGCATATTCAAACCTAGGCAAATCATGTATCTATCCCCTAGCCCCTAAACTCTATCTTATGAAGTCAAGCATGAAGAGAAGTGGTTTTGGGTTTCAAACATGAAAATTTCAAGAACATCCCAAAAACTTCTTTTTAGAGTGACTAAGAAAGGATACAGGCTTCCCCTTTTCATTTTCATGTTTTATACTTGTTTAAATCTTGGTCAAACCTAGGATTTGACAAAGATTCAAATGTGCATCTATCAAAATAAAAAAATCAGAAAAATTAAAAACCAAAGCACATAGTTTTCTTATGTCATATATAGTTAGCATTAAAGTTGATATAAACAAGGTCTAGATATATTCAAACAAGAAAAATCATGTATCTACCCCTAACCCTAAACTCTATCTTATGTAGTCAAGCATGAAGAGAAGTGGTTTTGGGTTTCAAACTTGGAAATTTCAAGAACCCCCAAAAGCTTCATTTTAGAGTGACTAAAGGATCCAGGTCGGGCTTACCTTTTATTTTCATGTTTTAAAATTGTTCAAATCTTGGTCAAACTGTACCTAGGATTTGATCAAGATTCAAATGGGCATAAAATTTCAAAAAAATGAAAAACCAAAGCATATAGCCTTCTTATGTCATATAGTAAGCACTCAAGTTGGTAAACAAGGTCTAGACATATTCAAACCAGAAAATCATGTTTCTACCCCTAGCCCTAAACTTTGTCTTATGAAGTCAAGCACGCGAAGAGAAGTCGTTTTGGATTTCAAACATGGAAATTTCAAAAACCTTCCCAAAAGCTTCATTTTGGAGTGACTAAGAAGGATACAGGCTTACCTTTTCATTTTCATGTTTTAAACTTGTTTAAATATTGGTTAAGCCTAGGATTTGACCAATATCAAATGGGCATAAAAATTCAGAAAAAGTCAAAAAAAAATGAAAACCAAAGCACATAGTATTATTATGTCATATAGTAAGCATTCAAGTTGATAAACAAGGTCTAAACAACAAACTAGACAAATCATGTATCTACCCCCTAACCCTAAACTCTGTCTTATGAAGTCAAGCATGAAGAGAAGTGGTTTTGGGTTTCAAACATGGAAATTTCAAAAAACTCCCAAAAGCTTCTCATTTTTGAGTGACTAAGAAGGATTCAGGCTTACCTTTTCATTTTCATGTTTTAAACTTGTTCAAATCTTGGTCAAACTTAGGATTTGACCAAGATTCAAATGTGCATAAAAATTGGGAGGAAGGGTATGAATTACAATTCAAAAAAACAAGGTAACTTAAATACTTGGATGCCCCAAAGATGTGTGGAAGCCCAGAACAATGGCAAAACATGTGCGCACGCTGCATCCAATTCAAGTAGAACACATAGTAGGCATCGATAGTTTGACCTAAATTTGAAATCAAAGAGAAGGTGGTTAGAAAAAATCGAATTTGGCAAAGCAAAGCATGAAATCATAAATTTGTGATGCACTATAGCTATGAAAAGTATCAAACAATGCATACCAAAATGATTTTTTAGAGGAATACTAGTTCAACTTATTTTAATTTTATATTAGTAGCCCAAAATCGAACTAGTAGTTGGATATTTCTGAACTTGATCTGTATAGTAGTGGGCAAAACCCTAGTTTAACCTATTTAATCATAGATTCGTAGGTCGATTTTTCTACTTTTTTATTATTACTATGCAGCACATGTGTGTTTGCCCGTCGAGTGAAACTCGGAGGAAGAAGGGATCACTCGGAAGGAGAGAAGAAGGGAGAGAATTATGGTGTCTCCCCTTTTTCGGGTGATGATGTTGACTTTTGTGCAGGGTTTGTCAGTGAGCAGGAGCGAGCGAGCGAGCGAGCGAGTCGGGAGAGATTTGTTTTTTTTTTGTGAGAGGGACAACCGAAGGATCCAGAAGGACCCACATACTTCCAATACGCATCCTGATGCGTCTTCTCTTGACAAAGAAAATGGCTGGGAGTTTGCGTACCTATTGCACGTGACTTGTGCTCACTGAAGTGTGGGACCTCACGCATGGGCACCACACGTAAGTGACAGACCTGTTGATGTAAAAACTCGGTTGATTATTATACTACTACATTTATACAAAGTTTCCTATGGATTCAAGGGTACGAAAGCCAAGTTAAATCATTTACATGACATTATTTTTTCCATGAAGCCAAGTTAACTCATTTATCAATTGGTACATTTTGGAGTGACTAAGAAGGATCCAGGCTTACTTTTTCATTTTCATGTTTTAAACCTGTTTAAATCTTGGTCAAACCTATGACTTGACCAAGATTCAAATGGGCATAAAAATTCAAAAAAAAGAAAAACAAAAGCACACCGTCTTCCTATGTCATATATCAAGGTGATAAACAAGGTCTGCCATATTCAAACCACAAAAATCATGTATCTACCCCCTAACCCTAAACAAGGATCCAGGCTTACCCTTTTCATTTTCATGTTTTTAAACTTGTTCAAATCTTGGTCAAACTTAGGATTTGACGAAGATTCAAATGGGCGTAAAAATACTTAGAAAAATCATGTACGTATCTACCCCAAACCCTAAACTCTATCTTACGAAGCCAAGCATGAAGAGAAGTGGTTTTGGGTTTCAAACATGGAAATTTCAAAAACCTCCCAAAAGCTTCATTTTAGAGTGACTAAGAAGGATCCATGCTTACCTTTTATTTTCATGTTTTAAACATGTTCAAATCTTGGTCAAACCGTACGTACCTAGGATTTGACCAAGATTCAAATGGGCATAAAAATTCAAAAAAAAATGAAAAACCAAAGCACATAGCCTAGCTTCTTATATATGCCATATATATAGTAAGCACTCAAGCTAGTTGATAAACAAAGTCTAGACATATTCAAACCAGAAAAATCATGTATCTATATACCCCTAACCCTAAACTTTGTCTTAATTATGAAGTCAAGCACGAAGAGAAGTCGTTTTGGGTTTCAAACATGGACATTTCAAAAACCCTCCCAAAAGCTTCATTGTGGTGTGACGTACTAAGAAGGATACATGCTTACATTTTCAACAACCCCCCTAAAAGCTTCATTATAGAGTGACTAAGAAAGGATCCAGTCTGGCGGGCTTACCTTTTATTTTCTTGTTTTAAACTTGTTCAAATCTCGGTCAAACCTAGGATTTGACCAAGATTCAAAATGTGCATCAAAATTTAAAAAAATTAAAAACCAAATTAAAGCGCATAGTGTTCTTATGTCATATAGTAAGCATTAAAGTTGATAAACAAGGTCTAGACACATATTCAAACAAGACAAGTCATGTATATATACCCCTAACCCCTAAACTCTATCTTATGAAGTCAACAACATGAAGAGAAGTGGTTTTGGGTTTCAAACATGGAAATTTCAAAAACCTCCCAAAAGCTTCATTTTAGAGTGACTAATATATATAAGAAGGATACATGCCTGCTTACCACCTTTTCATTTTCATATTTTAAACTTGTTTAAATCCGTGTCAAATTAAACCAAGGATTTGACCAAAAGATTCAAATGGGCATAAAATTTTAAAAAAATCAGAAAAATGAAAAACAAAAGCATATAGTCTTCTTATGTCATATAGTAAGCATTCAAGTTGATAAACAAGCTAGGTTTGGACATGCATATTCAAACCTAGGCAAATCATGTATCTATCCCCTAGCTAGCCCCTAAACTCTATCTTATGAAGTCAAGCATGAAGAGAAGTGGTTTTGGGTTTCAAACATGAAAATTTCAAGAACATCCCAAAAACTTCATTTTAGAGTGACTAAGAAAGGATACAGGCTTCCCCTTTTCATTTTCATGTTTTATACTTGTTTAAATCTTGGCCAAACCTAGGATTTGACAAAGATTCAAATGTGCATCTATCAAAATAAAAAAACAGAAAAATTAAAAACCAAAGCACATAGTTTTCTTATGTCATATATAGTTAGCATTAAAGTTGATATAAACAAGGTCTAGATATATTCAAACAAGAAAAATCATGTATCTACCCCTAACCCTAAACTCTGTCTTATGTGTAGTCAAGCATGAAGAGAAGTGGTTTTGGGTTTCAAACTTGGAAATTTCAAGAACCCCCAAAAGCTTCATTTTAGAGTGACTAAAGGATCCAGGTCGGGCTTACCTTTTATTTTCATGTTTTAAAATTGTTCAAATCTTGGTCAAACTGTACCTAGGATTTGATCAAGATTCAAATGGGCATAAAATTTCAAAAAAAATGAAAAACCAAAGCATATAGCCTTCTTATGTCATATAGTAAGCACTCGATCAAGTTGGTAAACAAGGTCTAGACATATTCAAACTAGAAAAATCATGTTTCTACCCCTAGCCCTAAACTTTGTCTTATGAAGTCAAGCACGAAGAGAAGTCGTTTTGGATTTCAAACATGGAAATTTCAAAAACCTTCCCAAAAGCTTCATTTTGGAGTGACTAAGAAGGATACAGGCTTACCTTTTCATTTTCATGTTTTAAACTTGTTTAAATATTGGTTAAGCCTAGGATTTGACCAAGATCAAATGGGCATAAAAATTCAGAAAAAGTCAAAAAAAATGAAAACCAAAGCACATAGTATTATTATGTCATATAGTAAGCATTCAAGTTGATAAACAAGGTCTAAACAACAAACTAGACAAATCATGTATCTACCCCCTAACCCTAAACTCTGTCTTATGAAGTCAAGCATGAAGAGAAGTGGTTTTGGGTTTCAAACATGGAAATTTCAAAAAACTCCCAAAAGCTTCTCATTTTTGAGTGACTAAGAAGGATTCAGGCTTACCTTTTCATTTTCATGTTTTAAACTTGTTCAAATCTTGGTCAAACTTAGGATTTGACCAAGATTCAAATGTGCATAAAAATTGGGAGGAAGGGTATGAATTACAATTCAAAAAAACAAGGTAACTTAAATACTTGGATGCCCCAAAGATGTGTGGAAGCCCAGAACGATGGCAAAACATGTGCGCACGCTGCATCCAATTCAAGTAGAACACATAGTAGGCATCGATAGTTTGACCTAAATTTGAAATCAAAGAGAAGGTGGTTAGAAAAAATCGAAATTGGCAAAGCAAAGCATGAAATCATAAATTTGTGATGCACTATAGCTATGAAAAGTATCAAACAATGCATACCAAAATGATTTTTTAGAGGAATACTAGTTCAACTTATTTTAATTTTATATTAGTAGCCCAAAATCGAACTAGTAGTTGGATATTTCTGAACTTGATCTGTAGTAGTGGGCAAAACCCTAGTTTAACCTATTTAATCATAGATTCGTAGGTCGATTTTTCTACTTTTTTATTATTACTATGCAGCACATGTGTGTTTGCCCGTCGAGTGAAACTCGGAGGAAGAAGGGATCACTCGGAAGGAGAGAAGAAGGGAGAGAATTATGGTGTCTCCCCTTTTTCGGGTGATGATGTTGACTTTTGTGCAGGGTTTGTCAGTGAGCAGGAGGTGCGAGCGAGCGAGTCGAGCGAGGCCGAGAATGAGAGAGATTTGTTTTTTTTGTGAGAGGGACAACCGAAGGATCCAGAAGGACCCACATACTTCCAATACGCATCCTGATGCGTCTTCTCTTGACAAAGAAAATGGCTGGGAGTTTGCGTACCTATTGCACGTGACTTGTGCTCACTGAAGTGTGGGACCTCACGCATGGGCACCACACGTAAGTGACAGACCTGTTGATGTAAAAACTCGGTTGATTATTATACTACTACATTTATACAAAGTTTCCTATGGATTCAAGGGTACGAAAGCCAAGTTAAATCATTTACATGACATTATTTTTTCCATGAAGCCAAGTTAACTCATTTATCAATTGGTACATTTTGGAGTGACTAAGAAGGATCCAGGCTTACTTTTTCATTTTCATGTTTTAAACCTGTTTAAATCTTGGTCAAACCTATGACTTGACCAAGATTCAAATGGGCATAAAAATTCAAAAAAAAGAAAAACAAAAGCACACCGTCTTCCTATGTCATATATCAAGGTGATAAACAAGGTCTGCCATATTCAAACCACAAAAATCTTGTATCTACCCCCTAACCCTAAACAAGGATCCAGGCTTACACCCTTTTCATTTTCATGTTTTTAAACTTGTTCAAATCTTGGTCAAACTTAGGATTTGACGAAGATTCAAATGGGCGTAAAAATACTTAGAAAAATCATGTACGTATCTACCCCAAACCCTAAACTCTATCTTACGAAGCCAAGCATGAAGAGAAGTGGTTTTGGGTTTCAAACATGGAAATTTCAAAAACCTCCCAAAAGCTTCATTTTAGAGTGACTAAGAAGGATCCATGCTTACCTTTTATTTTCATGTTTTAAACATGTTCAAATCTTGGTCAAACCGTACGTACCTAGGATTTGACCAATATTCAAATGGGCATAAAAATTCAAAAAAAAATGAAAAACCAAAGCACATAGCCTAGCTTCTTATATATGCCATATAGTAAGCACTCAAGCTAGTTGATAAACAAGGTCTAGACATATTCAAACCAGAAAAATCATGTATCTATATACCCCTAACCCTAAACTTTGTCTTAATTATGAAGTCAAGCACGAAGAGAAGTCGTTTTGGGTTTCAAACATGGACATTTCAAAAACCCTCCCAAAAGCTTCATTGTGGTGTGACGTACTAAGAAGGATACATGCTTACATTTTCAACAACCCCCCTAAAAGCTTCATTATAGAGTGACTAAGAAAGGATCCAGTCTGGCGGGCTTACCTTTTATTTTCTTGGTTTAAACTTGTTCAAATCTCGGTCAAACCTAGGATTTGACCAAGATTCAAAATGTGCATCAAATTTTAAAAAAATTAAAAACCAAATTAAAGCGCATAGTGTTCTTATGTCATATAGTAAGCATTAAAGTTGATAAACAAGGTCTAGACACATATTCAAACAAGACAAATCATGTATCTATACCCCTAACCCCTAAACTCTATCTTATGAAGTCAACAACATGAAGAGAAGTGGTTTTGGGTTTCAAACATGGAAATTTCAAAAACCTCCCAAAAGCTTCATTTTAGAGTGACTAATATATATAAGAAGGATCCATACATGCCTGCTTACCACCTTTTCATTTTCATATTTTAAACTTGTTTAAATCCGTGTCAAATTAAACCAAGGATTTGACCAAAAGATTCAAATGGGCATAAAATTTTAAAAAAAATCAGAAAAATGAAAAACAAAAGCATATAGTCTTCTAATGTCATATAGTAAGCATTCAAGTTGATAAACAAGGTTTGGACATGCATATTCAAACCTAGGCAAATCATGTATCTATCCCCTAGCCCCTAAACTCTATCTTATGAAGTCAAGCATGAAGAGAAGTGGTTTTGGGTTTCAAACATGAAAATTTCAAGAACATCCCAAAAACTTCATTTTAGAGTGACTAAGAAAGGATACAGGCTTCCCCTTTTCATTTTCATGTTTTATACTTGTTTAAATCTTGGCCAAACCTAGGATTTGACAAAGATTCAGATGTGCATCTATCAAAATAAAAAAATCAGAAAAATTAAAAACCAAAGCACATAGTTTTCTTATGTCATATATAGTTAGCATTAAAGTTGATATAAACAAGGTCTAGATATATTCAAACAAGAAAAATCATGTATCTACCCCTAACCCTAAACTCTGTCTTATGTAGTCAAGCATGAAGAGAAGTGGTTTTGGGTTTCAAACTTGGAAATTTCAAGAACCCCCCAAAAGCTTCATTTTAGAGTGACTAAAGGATCCAGGTCGGGCTTACCTTTTATTTTCATGTTTTAAAATTGTTCAAATCTTGGTCAAACTGTACCTAGGATTTGATCAAGATTCAAATGGGCATAAAATTTCAAAAAAAATGAAAAACCAAAGCATATAGCCTTCTTATGTCATATAGTAAGCACTCGATCAAGTTGGTAAACAAGGTCTAGACATATTCAAACCAGAAAAATCATGTTTCTACCCCTAGCCCTAAACTTTGTCTTATGAAGTCAAGCACGAAGAGAAGTCGTTTTGGATTTCAAACATGGAAATTTCAAAAACCTTCCCAAAAGCTTCATTTTGGAGTGACTAAGAAGGATACAGGCTTACCTTTTCATTTTCATGTTTTAAACTTGTTTAAATATTGGTTAAGCCTAGGATTTGACCAAGATCAAATGGGCATAAAAATTCAGAAAAAGTCAAAAAAAATGAAAACCAAAGCACATAGTATTATTATGTCATATAGTAAGCATTCAAGTTGATAAACAAGGTCTAAACAACAAACTAGACAAATCATGTATCTACCCCCTTGATACGTCTCCAACGTATCGATAATTTCTTATGTTCCATGCTACTTTATTGATGATACCTACATGTTTTATGCACATTATATGTCATATTTATGCATTTTCTGGAACTAACCTATTAACAAGATGCCGAAGAGCCAGTTCTGTTTTCTGCTGTTTTTGGTTTCAGAAATCCTAGTAAAGAAATATTCTCGGAATTGGACGAAACTTTCGCCCAGGGTCCTATTTTTGCACGAAGCTTCCAGAAGACCGAAGACCTAACGAAGTGGGGCCACGAGGAGGCCAGGGGGGTGGCCGGCGCGGCCCAGGCCCTGGCCGCGCCGACCTATCCCCTGGGCCCCTCGTGTGGCCCCTCGCGTTGACCCTCCGCCTACTTAAAGCTTCCGTCGCGAAACCCCCAGTACCGAGAGCCACGATATGGAAAACCTTACTGAGACGCCGCCGCCAATCCCATCTCGGGGGATTCTGGAGATCGCCTCCAGCACCCTGCCGGAGAGGGGATTCATCTCCCGGAGGACTCTACACCGCCATGGTCGCCTCCGGAGTGATGAGTGAGTAGTTCACCCCTGGACCATGGGTCCATAGCAGTAGCTAGATGGTCGTCTTCTCCTTGTTGTGCTTCATTGTTGGATCTTGTGAGCTGCCTAACATGATCAAGATCATCTATCTGTAATACTATATGTTGTGTTTGTCGGGATCCGATGGATAGAGAGTACTATGATTATGGTGATTATCAATCTATTGTTCATGTGTTGTTTATGATCTTGCATGCTCTCCGTTATTAGTAGAGGCTCTGGCCAAGTTTTTACTCTTAACTCCAAGAGGGAGTATTTATGCTCGATAGTGGGTTCATGCCTCCATTGAATCTGGGACAGTGACAGAAAGTTCTAAGGTTGTGGATGTGCTGTTGCCACTAGGGATAAAACATTGATGCTATGTCTAAGGATGTAGTTGTTGATTACATTACGCACCATACTTAATGCAATTGTCTGTTGCTTTGCAACTTAATACTGGAGGGGGTTCGGACGATAACCTGAAGGTGGACTTTTTAGGCATAGATGCAGTTGGATGGCGGTCTATGTACTTTGTCGTAATGCCCAATTAAATCTCACTATATTTACCATGTCATGTATATGCATTGTTATGCCTTTCTCTATTTGTCAATTGCCCGACTGTAATTTGTTTACCCAACATGCTTTTATCTTATGGGAGAGACACCTCTAGTGAACTGTGGACCCCGGTCCTATTCTTTACATAGCATACAATCTACTGCAATTGTTTTACTGTTTTCTTTGCAAACATCTTCCACTCGATACGTTTAATCCTTTGTTACAGCAAGCCGGTGAGATTGACAACCTCACTGTTTCGTTGGGACAAAGTACTTGGGTTGTGTTGTGCAGGTTCCTAGTTGGCGCCGGAATCCCTGGTGTTGCGCCGCATCACATTTCGTGACCATCAACCTTCAACGTGCTTCTTGGCTCCTACTGGTTCGATTAAACCTTGGTTTCATACTGAGGGAAACTTGCTTCTATACGCATCATACCTTCCACTTGGGGTTCCCAACGGACGTGTGCATCTACGCGTATCAAGCTAAATTTCTGGCGCCGTTGCCGGGGACAAGAAAAGTTACACCGTAAAGATTTCTAACTCCACGTCAACTACACGCCACAAGTAAATTTCTGGCGCCGTTGCCGGGGAGATCAAGACACGCTGCAAGGGGAGTCTCCACTTCTCAATCTCTTTACTTTGTTATTGTCTTGCTTTATTTTATTTACTACTTTGTTTGCTGCACTAAATCAAAACACAAAAAAATTAGTTGCTAGTTTTACTTTATTTACTATCTTGCTCTCTATATCAAAAACACAAAAAAATTAGTTACTTGCATTTACTTTATCTAGTTTGTTTTATTTACCGTTGCTAAAATGGCCAACCATGAAAATACTAAGTTGTGTGACTTCACAAATGCAAATAATAATGATTTCCTATGCACACCTATTGCTCCACCTGCTACTACAGCAGAATTCTTTGAAATTAAACCTGCTTTACTAAATCTTGTCATGAGAGAACAATTTTCTGGTGCTAGTTCTGATGATGCTGCTGCCCATCTCAATAATTTTGTTGAACTTTGTGAAATGCAAAAGTATAAAGATGTAGATGGTGATATTATTAAATTGAAAGTGTTTCCTTTCTCATTAAGAGGAAGAGCTAAAGATTGGTTGCTATCTTTGCCTAAGAATAGTATTGATTCATGGACTAAATGCAAGGATGCTTTTATTGGTAGATATTATCCTCCCGCTAAAATTATATCTTTGAGAAGTAGCATAATGAACTTTAAACAATTTGATACTGAACATGTTGCTCAAGCTTGGGAGAGAATGAAAACTTTGGTAAAGAATTGCCCAACCCATGGACTGACTACTTGGATGATCATCCAAACCTTCTATGCAGGACTAAATTTTTCTTCGCGGAATTTATTGGATTCAGCTGCTGGAGGTACCTTTATGTCCATCACATTGGGGGCGGCTACAAAACTTCTTGATGATATGATGATAAATTACTCTGAGTGGCACACGGAAAGAGCTCCACAAGGTAAGAAGGTAAATTCTGTTGAAGAAACCTCTTCCTTGAGTGATAAAATTGATGTGATTATGTCTATGCTTGTTAATGGTAGATCTAATGTTGATCCAAATAATGTTCCTTTAGCTTCATTAGTTGCTCAAAATTCTAGGCCATATCCTGCTAATGGTAATACTTATGGTAGATATGAGGGAAGGATGCTAGATGTTGAAAGATCCACTAAAAACTTTATGCAATCGCAATATGAGCAAAACAAATTGTTTACTAAAACTATGAATGAACAATCTACCTTGTTGAAAAATATAGGAAATCAACTTGAAAACTTGAATAGGGAGATTTCTGGTCTGCAAACTAAAATTTCAAATGCTGAAACCCGAATCTCATACATGTCTGCATCACAATCTTCTTTAATTAATAAAATGGCTGCTAAACCTGATGATATTGATAGTAAGATTACTACTACAGCAAATGCCATCCAAGTTAGAATTAATGAGAATATAAGATTAATGGCTGAACTGCGTGCTAGGTGGGATAGAGAAGAAAATGAAAAACTAGCTAAAGAGAATAATGTAGCTAAAGTTTGGACTATTACCACCACTAGTAATGTTAATTCCTCACATGTTGCTGCACCTCCTACTATCAATGGTAAAATAATTGGTGTTGGCAATGTTTCTACTCCTAGTGCAAAGCGTACAAAACTGCCTGAAATTGCTAAAACTGCTGAAACTGCTTGTGATAAAACTGCTGAAATTTTTTCCAACCTTGGGAACAATGATCCCATTGCTGTAGCTCATAATGATTTAGATTTTGATGATTGCCACATCTCTGAAGTTATAAAGTTCTTACAAAAACTTGCTAAAAGTCCTAATGCTAGTGCTATAAATTTAGCCTTTACAAAACATATTACAAATGCTCTCATAAAAGCTAGAGAGGATAAACTAAAACTTGAAACTTCTATTCCTAGAAAGTTAGAGGATGGTTGGGAGCCCATCATTAAAATGAAATTCAATGACTTTGAATGTAATGCCTTATGTGATCTTGGTGCAAGTATTTCTGTTATGCCTAAAAAGATTTATGATATGCTTGACTTGCCACCATTGAAGAATTGTTATTTGGATGTTAATCTTGCCGATAATGTTAAAAAGAAACCTTTGGGGAGGATTGATAATGTGCATATTACGGTTAACAATAACCTTGTCCCCGTTGATTTTGTTGTCTTGGATATCGAATGCAATGCATCTTGTCCTATTGTGTTGGGAAGACCTTTTCTTCGAACCGTTGGTGCTGTTATTGATATGAGGGAAGGTAATATTAAATATCAATTTCCTCTCAAGAAAGGTATGGAACACTTCCCTAGAAAGAGAATGAAGTTGCCTTTTGATTCTATTATTAGAACAAGCTATGATGTTGATGCTTCTACTCTCGATGTTACTTGATTTGCACTTTCTGCGCCTAGCTGAAAGGCGTTAAAGAAAAGCGCTTATGGGAGACAACCCATGTTTTTACCTACAGCAATTTTTTGTTTTGTTGAGTCTTGGAAGTTGTTTACTACTGTAGCAACCTCTCCTTATCATGTTTTTGTGCCAAGTAAAGTTTCTATGTCAAAGTTGATGTTATATTTGGGATCGCTGCGCAGAAATAGCATTGCTGTCTGTCACGAATCTGGGCACAATTCCCTGTAGAAAATTCGAAAAAATCTGCCAATTTACGAGCGTGATCCTCAGATATGTACGCAACTTTCATTAGTTTTGAGTTTTTCCATTTGAGCAAGTCTGGTGCCATTTATAAATTCGTCTTTACGGACTGTTCTGTTTTTGACAGATTCTGCCTTTTATTTCGCATTGCCTCTTTTGCTATGTTGGATTTATTTCTTTGATCCATTAATGTCCAGTAGCATTATGCAATGTCCAGAAGTGAAAATAATGATTGTGTCACCTCTGAATGAGTGAATTATTAATGATGCACTAACCCTCTAATGAGTTTGCTTGAAGTTTGGTGTGAAGGAAGTTTTCAAGGGTCAAGAGAGGAGAATGATATACTATGATCAAGAGGAGTGAAAGCTCTAAGCTTGGGGATGCCCCCGTGGTTCATCCCTGCATATTTTAAGAAGACTCAAGCGTCTAAGCTTGGGGATGCCCAAGGCATCCCCTTCTTCATCGACAACATCATCAGGTTCCTCCCCTGAAACTATATTTTTATTCAGTCACATCTTGTGTTCTTTGCTTGGAGCGTCGGTTTGTTTTTGTTTTTGTTTTTGTTTGAATAAGATGGATCCTAGCATTCACTTTGTGGGAGAGAGACACGCTCCGCTGTTGCATATGGACACATGTGTCCTTAGGCTTTACTCATAATGTTCAAGGCGAAGTTTCTTCTTCGTTAATTTGTTATATGGTTGGAATTGGAAAATGCTACATGTAGTAATTCTAAAATGTCTTGGATAATGTGATACTTGGCAATTGTTGTGCTCATGTTTAAGCTCTTGCATCATATTCTTTGCACCCATTAATGAAGAAATACATAGAGCTTGCTAAAATTTGATTTGCATATTTGGTTTCTCTAAGGTCTAGATAATATCTAGTATTGAGTTTTGAACAACAAGGAAGACAGTGTAGAGTCTTATAATGTTTACAATATGTCTTTTATGTGAGTTTTGCTGCACTTGTTCATCCTTGAGTTTGCTTCAAATAACCTTGCTAGCCTAAACCTTGTATCGAGAGGGAATACTTCTCATGCATCCAAAATCCTTGAGCCAACTACTATGCCATTTGTGTCCACCATACCTACCTACTACATGGTATTTCTCCGCCATTCCAAAGTAAATTGTTTGAGTGCTACCTTTAAAATTCCATCATTCACCTTTGCAATATATAGCTCATGGGACAAAATAGCCTTAAAAACTATCGTAGTATTGAATATGTACTTATGCACTTTATATTTTATTAAGTTGCCTGTTGTGCGATAACCATGCTTCTGGGGAACGCCATCAACTATTGTTGAATATCATGTGAGTTGCTATGCATGTCCGTCTTGTCTGAAGGTCTATCATTTTAGTGGTTGGAGCATGCAAAATTGTTAGAGAAGAACATTGGGCCGCTAACTAAAGCCATGAATCATGGTGGAAGTTTCAGTTTTGGACATATATCCTCAATCTCATATGAGAATAATAACTTTGCTACATGCTTATGCATTAAAGAGGAGTCCATTATCTGTTGTCCATGTTGTCCCGGTATGGATGTCTAAGTTGAGAATAATCAAAAGCGAGAAATCCGAAATGCGAGCATTCTCCTTGGACCTTTGTACAGGCGGCATGGAGGTACCCCTTTGTGACACTTGGTTGAAACATGGCATGCAAAGATCCGGTAGTCCAAGCTAAGTAGGACGAGGTGCGGGCACTATTAGTATACTATGCATGAGGCTTGCAACTTGTAAGATATAATTTTCATAACTCATATGCTTTATTACTACCGTTGACAAAATTGTTTCATGTTTTCAAAATAAAAGCTCTAGCACAAATACAGCAATCGATGCTTTCCTCTGCGAAGGACCTTTCTTTTACTTTTATTGTTGAGTCAGTTTACCTATCTCCTTCCACCTTAAGAAGCAAACACTTGTGTGAACTGTGCATTGATTCCTACATACTTGCATATTGCACTTGTTATATTACTTTATGTTGACAATATCCATGAGATATACATGTTACAAGTTGAAAGCAACCGCTGAAACTTAATCTTCTTATGTGTTGTTTCAACACCTTTACTTTGATTTATTGCTTTATGAGTTAACTCTTATGCAAGACTTATTGATGCTTGTCTTGAAGTACTATTCATGAAAAGTCTTTGCTTTATGATTCAGTTGTTTACTCATGTCATTACCTTTGCTTTGATCGCTGCATTCATTACATATGTTTACAAATAGTATGATCAAGATTATGATGGCATGTCACTTCAGAAATTATCTTTGTTATCGTTTTACCTGCTCGGGACGAGCAGAACTAAGCTTGGGGATGCTGATACGTCTCCAACGTATCGATAATTTCTTATGTTCCATGCTACTTTATTGATGATACCTACATGTTTTATGCACATTATATGTCATATTTATGCATTTTCTGGAACTAACCTATTAACAAGATGCCGAAGAGCCAGTTGCTGTTTTCTGCTGTTTTTGGTTTCAGAAATCCTAGTAAAGAAATATTCTCGGAATTGGACGAAACTTTCGCCCAGGGTCCTATTTTTGCACGAAGCTTCCAGAAGACCGAAGACCTAACGAAGTGGGGCCACGAGGAGGCCAGGGGGGTGGCCGGCGCGGCCCAGGCCGCGCCGACCTATCCTGGGCCCCTCGTGTGGCCCCGCGTTGACCCTCCGCCTACTTAAAGCTTCCGTCGCGAAACCCCCAGTACCAGAGCCACGATACGGAAAACCTTACAGAGACGCCGCCGCCGCGAATCCCATCTCGGGGGATTCAGGAGATCGCCTCCGGCACCCTGCCGGAGAGGGGATTCATCTCCCGGAGGACTCTACACCGCCATGGTCGCCTCCGGAGTGATGAGTGAGTAGTTCACCCCTGGACCATGGGTCCATAGCAGTAGCTAGATGGTCGTCTTCTCCTTGTTGTGCTTCATTGTTGGATCTTGTGAGCTGCCTAACATGATCAAGATCATCTATCTGTAATACTATATGTTGTGTTTGTCGGGATCCGATGGATAGAGAGTACTATGATTATGGTGATTATCAATCTATTGTTCATGTGTTGTTTATGATCTTGCATGCTCTCCGTTATTAGTAGAGGCTCTGGCCAAGTTTTTACTCTTAACTCCAAGAGGGAGTATTTATGCTCGATAGTGGGTTCATGCCTCCATTGAATCTGGGACAGTGACAGAAAGTTCTAAGGTTGTGGATGTGCTGTTGCCACTAGGGATAAAACATTGATGCTATGTCTAAGGATGTAGTTGTTGATTACATTACGCACCATACTTAATGCAATTGTCTGTTGCTTTGCAACTTAATACTGGAGGGGGTTCGGACGATAACTTGAAGGTGGACTTTTTAGGCATAGATGCAGTTGGATGGCGGTCTATGTACTTTGTCGTAATGCCCAATTAAATCTCACTATATTTACCATGTCATGTATATGCATTGTTATGCCTTTCTCTATTTGTCAATTGCCCGACTGTAATTTGTTTACCCAACATGCTTTTATCTTATGGGAGAGACACCTCTAGTGAACTGTGGACCCCGGTCCTATTCTTTACATAGCATACAATCTACTGCAATTGTTTTACTGTTTTCTTTGCAAACATCTTCCACTCGATACGTTTAATCCTTTGTTACAGCAAGCCGGTGAGATTGACAACCTCACTGTTTCGTTGGGACAAAGTACTTGGGTTGTGTTGTGCAGGTTCCTAGTTGGCGCCGGAATCCCTGGTGTTGCGCCGCATCACATTTCGTGACCATCAACCTTCAACGTGCTTCTTGGCTCCTACTGGTTCGATTAAACCTTGGTTTCATACTGAGGGAAACTTGCTTCTATACGCATCATACCTTCCACTTGGGGTTCCCAACGGACGTGTGCATCTACGCGTATCACCCCTAACCCTAAACTCTGTCTTATGAAGTCAAGCATGAAGAGAAGTGGTTTTGGGTTTCAAACATGGAAATTTCAAAAAACTCCCAAAAGCTTCTCATTTTTGAGTGACTAAGAAGGATTCAGGCTTACCTTTTCATTTTCATGTTTTAAACTTGTTCAAATCTTGGTCAAACTTAGGATTTGACCAAGATTCAAATGTGCATAAAAATTGGGAGGAAGGGTATGAATTACAATTCAAAAAAACAAGGTAACTTAAATACTTGGATGCCCCAAAGATGTGTGGAAGCCCAGAACAATGGCAAAACATGTGCGCACGCTGCATCCAATTCAAGTAGAACACATAGTAGGCATCGATAGTTTGACCTAAATTTGAAATCAAAGAGAAGGTGGTTAGAAAAAATCGAAATTGGCAAAGCAAAGCATGAAATCATAAATTTGTGATGCACTATAGCTATGAAAAGTATCAAACAATGCATACCAAAATGATTTTTTAGAGGAATACTAGTTCAACTTATTTTAATTTTATATTAGTAGCCCAAAATCGAACTAGTAGTTGGATATTTCTGAACTTGATCTGTAGTAGTGGGCAAAACCCTAGTTTAACCTATTTAATCATAGATTCGTAGGTCGATTTTTCTACTTTTTTATTATTACTATGCAGCACATGTGTGTTTGCCCGTCGAGTGAAACTCGGAGGAAGAAGGGATCACTCGGAAGGAGAGAAGAAGGGAGAGAATTATGGTGTCTCCCCTTTTTCGGGTGATGATGTTGACTTTTGTGCAGGGTTTGTCAGTGAGCAGGAGGTGCGAGCGAGCGAGCGAGTCGAGCGAGGCCGAGAATGAGAGAGATTTGTTTTTTTTGTGAGAGGGACAACCGAAGGATCCAGAAGGACCCACATACTTCCAATACGCATCCTGATGCGTCTTCTCTTGACAAAGAAAATGGCTGGGAGTTTGCGTACCTATTGCACGTGACTTGTGCTCACTGAAGTGTGGGACCTCACGCATGGGCACCACAAGTAAGTGACAGACCTGTTGATGTAAAAACTCGGTTGATTATTATACTACTACATTTATACAAAGTTTCCTATGGATTCAAGGGTACGAAAGCCAAGTTAAATCATTTACATGACATTATTTTTTCCATGAAGCCAAGTTAACTCATTTATCAATTGGTACATTTTGGAGTGACTAAGAAGGATCCAGGCTTACTTTTTCATTTTCATGTTTTAAACATGTTTAAATCTTGGTCAAACCTATGACTTGACCAAGATTCAAATGGGCATAAAAATTCAAAAAAAAAAAAAAAAAGCACACCGTCTTCCTATGTCATATATCAAGGTGATAAACAAGGTCTGCCATATTCAAACCACAAAAATCATGTATCTACCCCCTAACCCTAAACAAGGATCCAGGCTTACCCTTTTCATTTTCATGTTTTTAAACTTGTTCAAATCTTGGTCAAACTTAGGATTTGACGAAGATTCAAATGGGCGTAAAAATACTTAGAAAAATCATGTACGTATCTACCCCAAACCCTAAACTCTATCTTACGAAGCCAAGCATGAAGAGAAGTGGTTTTGGGTTTCAAACATGGAAATTTCAAAAACCTCCCAAAAGCTTCATTTTAGAGTGACTAAGAAGGATCCATGCTTACCTTTTATTTTCATGTTTTAAACATGTTCAAATCTTGGTCAAACCGTACGTACCTAGGATTTGACCAATATTCAAATGGGCATAAAAATTCAAAAAAAAATGAAAAACCAAAGCACATAGCCTAGCTTCTTATATATGCCATATAGTAAGCACTCAAGCTAGTTGATAAACAAAGTCTAGACATATTCAAACCAGAAAAATCATGTATCTATATACCCCTAACCCTAAACTTTGTCTTAATTATGAAGTCAAGCACGAAGAGAAGTCGTTTTGGGTTTCAAACATGGACATTTCAAAAACCCTCCCAAAAGCTTCATTGTGGTGTGACGTACTAAGAAGGATACATGCTTACATTTTCAACAACCCCCCTAAAAGCTTCATTATAGAGTGACTAAGAAAGGATCCAGTCTGGCGGGCTTACCTTTTATTTTCTTGTTTTAAACTTGTTCAAATCTCGGTCAAACCTAGGATTTGACCAAGATTCAAAATGTGCATCAAATTTTAAAAAAATTAAAAACCAAATTAAAGCGCATAGTGTTCTTATGTCATATAGTAAGCATTAAAGTTGATAAACAAGGTCTAGACACATATTCAAACAAGACAAGTCATGTATCTATACCCCTAACCCCTAAACTCTATCTTATGAAGTCAACAACATGAAGAGAAGTGGTTTTGGGTTTCAAACATGGAAATTTCAAAAACCTCCCAAAAGCTTCATTTTAGAGTGACTAATATATATAAGAAGGATACATGCCTGCTTACCACCTTTTCATTTTCATATTTTAAACTTGTTTAAATCCGTGTCAAATTAAACCAAGGATTTGACCAAAAGATTCAAATGGGCATAAAATTTAAAAAAAAATCAGAAAAATGAAAAACAAAAGCATATAGTCTTCTTATGTCATATAGTAAGCATTCAAGTTGATAAACAAGGTTTGGACATGCATATTCAAACCTAGGCAAATCATGTATCTATCCCCTAGCTAGCCCCTAAACTCTATCTTATGAAGTCAAGCATGAAGAGAAGTGGTTTTGGGTTTCAAACATGAAAATTTCAAGAACATCCCAAAAACTTCTTTTTAGAGTGACTAAGAAAGGATACAGGCTTCCCCTTTTCATTTTCATGTTTTATACTTGTTTAAATCTTGGCCAAACCTAGGATTTGACAAAGATTCAAATGTGCATCTATCAAAATAAAAAAATCAGAAAAATTAAAAACCAAAGCACATAGTTTTCTTATGTCATATATAGTTAGCATTAAAGTTGATATAAACAAGGTCTAGATATATTCAAACAAGAAAAATCATGTATCTACCCCTAACCCTAAACTCTGTCTTATGTGTAGTCAAGCATGAAGAGAAGTGGTTTTGGGTTTCAAACTTGGAAATTTCAAGAACCCCCAAAAGCTTCATTTTAGAGTGACTAAAGGATCCAGGTCGGGCTTACCTTTTATTTTCATGTTTTAAAATTGTTCAAATCTTGGTCAAACTGTACCTAGGATTTGATCAAGATTCAAATGGGCATAAAATTTCAAAAAAATGAAAAACCAAAGCATATAGCCTTCTTATGTCATATAGTAAGCACTCGATCAAGTTGGTAAACAAGGTCTAGACATATTCAAACCAGAAAAATCATGTTTCTACCCCTAGCCCTAAACTTTGTCTTATGAAGTCAAGCACGAAGAGAAGTCGTTTTGGATTTCAAACATAGAAATTTCAAAAACCTTCCCAAAAGCTTCATTTTGGAGTGACTAAGAAGGATACAGGCTTACCTTTTCATTTTCATGTTTTAAACTTGTTTAAATATTGGTTAAGCCTAGGATTTGACCAAGATCAAATGGGCATAAAATTTCAAAAAAAATGAAAAACCAAAGCATATAGCCTTCTTATGTCATATAGTAAGCACTCAAGTTGGTAAACAAGGTCTAGACATATTCAAACCAGAAAAATCATGTTTCTACCCCTAGCCCTAAACTTTGTCTTATGAAGTCAAGCACGAAGAGAAGTCGTTTTGGATTTCAAACATGGAAATTTCAAAAACCTTCCCAAAAGCTTCATTTTGGAGTGACTAAGAAGGATACAGGCTTACCTTTTCATTTTCATGTTTTAAACTTGTTTAAATATTGGTTAAGCCTAGGATTTGACCAAGATCAAATGGGCATAAAAATTCAGAAAAAATCAAAAAAATGAAAACCAAAGCACATAGTATTATTATGTCATATAGTAAGCATTCAAGTTGATAAACAAGGTCTAAACAACAAACTAGACAAATCATGTATCTACCCCCTAACCCTAAACTCTGTCTTATGAAGTCAAGCATGAAGAGAAGTGGTTTTGGGTTTCAAACATGGAAATTTCAAAAAACTCCCAAAAGCTTCTCATTTTTGAGTGACTAAGAAGGATTCAGGCTTACCTTTTCATTTTCATGTTTTAAACTTGTTCAAATCTTGGTCAAACTTAGGATTTGACCAAGATTCAAATGTGCATAAAAATTGGGAGGAAGGGTATGAATTACAATTCAAAAAAACAAGGTAACTTAAATACTTGGATGCCCCAAAGATGTGTGGAAGCCCAGAACAATGGCAAAACATGTGCGCACGCTGCATCCAATTCAAGTAGAACACATAGTAGGCATCGATAGTTTGACCTAAATTTGAAATCAAAGAGAAGGTGGTTAGAAAAAATCGAAATTGGCAAAGCAAAGCATGAAATCATAAATTTGTGATGCACTATAGCTATGAAAAGTATCAAACAATGCATACCAAAATGATTTTTTAGAGGAATACTAGTTCAACTTATTTTAATTTTATATTAGTAGCCCAAAATCGAACTAGTAGTTGGATATTTCTGAACTTGATCTGTAGTAGTGGGCAAAACCCTAGTTTAACCTATTTAATCATAGATTCGTAGGTCGATTTTTCTACTTTTTTATTATTACTATGCAGCACATGTGTGTTTGCCCGTCGAGTGAAACTCGGAGGAAGAGGGATCACTCGGAAGGAGAGAAGAAGGGAGAGAATTATGGTGTCTCCCCTTTTTCGGGTGATGATGTTGACTTTTGTGCAGGGTTTGTCAGTGAGCAGGAGCGCGAGCGAGCGAGCGAGTCGAGCGAGGCCGAGAATGAGAGAGATTTGTTTTTTTTGTGAGAGGGACAACCGAAGGATCCAGAAGGACCCACATACTTCCAATACGCATCCTGATGCGTCTTCTCTTGACAAAGAAAATGGCTGGGAGTTTGCGTACCTATTGCACGTGACTTGTGCTCACTGAAGTGTGGGACCTCACGCATGGGCACCACACGTAAGTGACAGACCTGTTGATGTAAAAACTCGGTTGATTATTATACTACTACATTTATACAAAGTTTCCTATGGATTCAAGGGTACGAAAGCCAAGTTAAATCATTTACATGACATTATTTTTTCCATGAAGCCAAGTTAACTCATTTATCAATTGGTACATTTTGGAGTGACTAAGAAGGATCCAGGCTTACTTTTTCATTTTCATGTTTTAAACATGTTTAAATCTTGGTCAAACCTATGACTTGACCAAGATTCAAATGGGCATAAAAATTCAAAAAAAAGAAAAACAAAAGCACACCGTCTTCCTATGTCATATATCAAGGTGATAAACAAGGTCTGCCATATTCAAACCACAAAAATCATGTATCTACCCCCTAACCCTAAACAAGGATCCAGGCTTACCCTTTTCATTTTCATGTTTTTAAACTTGTTCAAATCTTGGTCAAACTTAGGATTTGACGAAGATTCAAATGGGTGTAAAAATACTTAGAAAAATCATGTACGTATCTACCCCAAACCCTAAACTCTATCTTACGAAGCCAAGCATGAAGAGAAGTGGTTTTGGGTTTCAAACATGGAAATTTCAAAAACCTCCCAAAAGCTTCATTTTAGAGTGACTAAGAAGGATCCATGCTTACCTTTTATTTTCATGTTTTAAACATGTTCAAATCTTGGTCAAACCGTACGTACCTAGGATTTGACCAAGATTCAAATGGGCATAAAAATTCAAAAAAAATGAAAAACCAAAGCACATAGCCTAGCTTCTTATATATGCCATATAGTAAGCACTCAAGCTAGTTGATAAACAAAGTCTAGACATATTCAAACCAGAAAAATCATGTATCTATATACCCCTAACCCTAAACTTTGTCTTAATTATGAAGTCAAGCACGAAGAGAAGTCGTTTTGGGTTTCAAACATGGACATTTCAAAAACCCTCCCAAAAGCTTCATTGTGGTGTGACGTACTAAGAAGGATACATGCTTACATTTTCAACAACCCCCCTAAAAGCTTCATTATAGAGTGACTAAGAAAGGATCCAGTCTGGCGGGCTTACCTTTTATTTTCTTGTTTTAAACTTGTTCAAATCTCGGTCAAACCTAGGATTTGACCAAGATTCAAAATGTGCATCAAAATTTAAAAAAATTAAAAACCAAATTAAAGCGCATAGTGTTCTTATGTCATATAGTAAGCATTAAAGTTGATAAACAAGGTCTAGACACATATTCAAACAAGACAAGTCATGTATATATACCCCTAACCCCTAAACTCTATCTTATGAAGTCAACAACATGAAGAGAAGTGGTTTTGGGTTTCAAACATGGAAATTTCAAAAACCTCCCAAAAGCTTCATTTTAGAGTGACTAATATATATAAGAAGGATACATGCCTGCTTACCACCTTTTCATTTTCATATTTTAAACTTGTTTAAATCCGTGTCAAATTAAACCAAGGATTTGACCAAAAGATTCAAATGGGCATAAAATTTAAAAAAATCAGAAAAATGAAAAACAAATGCATATAGTCTTCTTATGTCATATAGTAAGCATTCAAGTTGATAAACAAGGTTTGGACATGCATATTCAAACCTAGGCAAATCATGTATCTATCCCCTAGCCCCTAAACTCTATCTTATGAAGTCAAGCATGAAGAGAAGTGGTTTTGGGTTTCAAACATGAAAATTTCAAGAACATCCCAAAAACTTCATTTTAGAGTGACTAAGAAAGGATACAGGCTTCCCCTTTTCATTTTCATGTTTTATACTTGTTTAAATCTTGGCCAAACCTAGGATTTGACAAAGATTCAAATGTGCATCTATCAAAATAAAAAAATCAGAAAAATTAAAAACCAAAGCACATAGTTTTCTTATGTCATATATAGTTAGCATTAAAGTTGATATAAACAAGGTCTAGATATATTCAAACAAGAAAAATCATGTATCTACCCCTAACCCTAAACTCTGTCTTATGTGTAGTCAAGCATGAAGAGAAGTGGTTTTGGGTTTCAAACTTGGAAATTTCAAGAACCCCCCAAAAGCTTCATTTTAGAGTGACTAAAGGATCCAGGTCGGGCTTACCTTTTATTTTCATGTTTTAAAATTGTTCAAATCTTGGTCAAACTGTACCTAGGATTTGATCAAGATTCAAATGGGCATAAAATTTCAAAAAAAATGAAAAACCAAAGCATATAGCCTTCTTATGTCATATAGTAAGCACTCGATCAAGTTGGTAAACAAGGTCTAGACATATTCAAACCAGAAAAATCATGTTTCTACCCCTAGCCCTAAACTTTGTCTTATGAAGTCAAGCACGAAGAGAAGTCGTTTTGGATTTCAAACATGGAAATTTCAAAAACCTTCCCAAAAGCTTCATTTTGGAGTGACTAAGAAGGATACAGGCTTACCTTTTCATTTTCATGTTTTAAACTTGTTTAAATATTGGTTAAGCCTAGGATTTGACCAAGATCAAATGGGCATAAAAATTCAGAAAAAGTCAAAAAAAATGAAAACCAAAGCACATAGTATTATTATGTCATATAGTAAGCATTCAAGTTGATAAACAAGGTCTAAACAACAAACTAGACAAATCATGTATCTACCCCCTAACCCTAAACTCTGTCTTATGAAGTCAAGCATGAAGAGAAGTGGTTTTGGGTTTCAAACATGGAAATTTCAAAAAACTCCCAAAAGCTTCTCATTTTTGAGTGACTAAGAAGGATTCAGGCTTACCTTTTCATTTTCATGTTTTAAACTTGTTCAAATCTTGGTCAAACTTAGGATTTGACCAAGATTCAAATGTGCATAAAAATTGGGAGGAAGGGTATGAATTACAATTCAAAAAAACAAGGTAACTTAAATACTTGGATGCCCCAAAGATGTGTGGAAGCCCAGAACGATGGCAAAACATGTGCGCACGCTGCATCCAATTCAAGTAGAACACATAGTAGGCATCGATAGTTTGACCTAAATTTGAAATCAAAGAGAAGGTGGTTAGAAAAAATCGAAATTGGCAAAGCAAAGCATGAAATCATAAATTTGTGATGCACTATAGCTATGAAAAGTATCAAACAATGCATACCAAAATGATTTTTTAGAGGAATACTAGTTCAACTTATTTTAATTTTATATTAGTAGCCCAAAATCGAACTAGTAGTTGGATATTTCTGAACTTGATCTGTAGTAGTGGGCAAAACCCTAGTTTAACCTATTTAATCATAGATTCGTAGGTCGATTTTTCTACTTTTTTATTATTACTATGCAGCACATGTGTGTTTGCCCGTCGAGTGAAACTCGGAGGAAGAAGGGATCACTCGGAAGGAGAGAAGAAGGGAGAGAATTATGGTGTCTCCCCTTTTTCGGGTGATGATGTTGACTTTTGTGCAGGGTTTGTCAGTGAGCAGGAGGTGCGAGCGAGCGAGCGAGTCGAGCGAGGCCGAGAATGAGAGAGATTTGTTTTTTTTGTGAGAGGGACAACCGAAGGATCCAGAAGGACCCACATACTTCCAATACGCATCCTGATGCGTCTTCTCTTGACAAAGAAAATGGCTGGGAGTTTGCGTACCTATTGCACGTGACTTGTGCTCACTGAAGTGTGGGACCTCACGCATGGGCACCACACGTAAGTGACAGACCTGTTGATGTAAAAACTCGGTTGATTATTATACTACTACATTTATACAAAGTTTCCTATGGATTCAAGGGTACGAAAGCCAAGTTAAATCATTTACATGACATTATTTTTTCCATGAAGCCAAGTTAACTCATTTATCAATTGGTACATTTTGGAGTGACTAAGAAGGATCCAGGCTTACTTTTTCATTTTCATGTTTTAAACATGTTTAAATCTTGGTCAAACCTATGACTTGACCAAGATTCAAATGGGCATAAAAATTCAAAAAAAAAGAAAAACAAAAGCACACCGTCTTCCTATGTCATATATCAAGGTGATAAACAAGGTCTGCCATATTCAAACCACAAAAATCTTGTATCTACCCCCTAACCCTAAACAAGGATCCAGGCTTACACCCTTTTCATTTTCATGTTTTTAAACTTGTTCAAATCTTGGTCAAACTTAGGATTTGACGAAGATTCAAATGGGCGTAAAAATACTTAGAAAAATCATGTACGTATCTACCCCCTAACCGTAAACAAGGATCCAGGCTTACCCTTTTCATTTTCATGTTTTTAAACTTGTTCAAATCTTGGTCAAACTTAGGATTTGACGAAGATTCAAATGGGTGTAAAAATACTTAGAAAAATCATGTACGTATCTACCCCAAACCCTAAACTCTATCTTACGAAGCCAAGCATGAAGAGAAGTGGTTTTGGGTTTCAAACATGGAAATTTCAAAAACCTCCCAAAAGCTTCATTTTAGAGTGACTAAGAAGGATCCATGCTTACCTTTTATTTTCATGTTTTAAACATGTTCAAATCTTGGTCAAACCGTACGTACCTAGGATTTGACCAATATTCAAATGGGCATAAAAATTCAAAAAAAATGAAAAACCAAAGCACATAGCCTAGCTTCTTATATATGCCATATAGTAAGCACTCAAGCTAGTTGATAAACAAAGTCTAGACATATTCAAACCAGAAAAATCATGTATCTATATACCCCTAACCCTAAACTTTGTCTTAATTATGAAGTCAAGCACGAAGAGAAGTCGTTTTGGGTTTCAAACATGGACATTTCAAAAACCCTCCCAAAAGCTTCATTGTGGTGTGACGTACTAAGAAGGATACATGCTTACATTTTCAACAACCCCCCTAAAAGCTTCATTATAGAGTGACTAAGAAAGGATCCAGTCTGGCGGGCTTACCTTTTATTTTCTTGTTTTAAACTTGTTCAAATCTCGGTCAAACCTAGGATTTGACCAAGATTCAAAATGTGCATCAAATTTTAAAAAAATTAAAAACCAAATTAAAGCGCATAGTGTTCTTATGTCATATAGTAAGCATTAAAGTTGATAAACAAGGTCTAGACACATATTCAAACAAGACAAGTCATGTATCTATACCCCTAACCCCTAAACTCTATCTTATGAAGTCAACAACATGAAGAGAAGTGGTTTTGGGTTTCAAACATGGAAATTTCAAAAACCTCCCAAAAGCTTCATTTTAGAGTGACTAATATATATAAGAAGGATACATGCCTGCTTACCACCTTTTCATTTTCATATTTTAAACTTGTTTAAATCCGTGTCAAATTAAACCAAGGATTTGACCAAAAGATTCAAATGGGCATAAAATTTTAAAAAAATCAGAAAAATGAAAAACAAAAGCATATAGTCTTCTTATGTCATATAGTAAGCATTCAAGTTGATAAACAAGGTTTGGACATGCATATTCAAACCTAGGCAAATCATGTATCTATCCCCTAGCTAGCCCCTAAACTCTATCTTATGAAGTCAAGCATGAAGAGAAGTGGTTTTGGGTTTCAAACATGAAAATTTCAAGAACATCCCAAAAACTTCTTTTTAGAGTGACTAAGAAAGGATACAGGCTTCCCCTTTTCATTTTCATGTTTTATACTTGTTTAAATCTTGGCCAAACCTAGGATTTGACAAAGATTCAAATGTGCATCTATCAAAATAAAAAAATCAGAAAAATTAAAAACCAAAGCACATAGTTTTCTTATGTCATATATAGTTAGCATTAAAGTTGATATAAACAAGGTCTAGATATATTCAAACAAGAAAAATCATGTATCTACCCCTAACCCTAAACTCTGTCTTATGTGTAGTCAAGCATGAAGAGAAGTGGTTTTGGGTTTCAAACTTGGAAATTTCAAGAACCCCCAAAAGCTTCATTTTAGAGTGACTAAAGGATCCAGGTCGGGCTTACCTTTTATTTTCATGTTGTAAAATTGTTCAAATCTTGGTCAAACTGTACCTAGGATTTGATCAAGATTCAAATGGGCATAAAATTTCAAAAAAAATGAAAAACCAAAGCATATAGCCTTCTTATGTCATATAGTAAGCACTCGATCAAGTTGGTAAACAAGGTCTAGACATATTCAAACCAGAAAAATCATGTTTCTACCCCTAGCCCTAAACTTTGTCTTATGAAGTCAAGCACGAAGAGAAGTCGTTTTGGATTTCAAACATAGAAATTTCAAAAACCTTCCCAAAAGCTTCATTTTGGAGTGACTAAGAAGGATACAGGCTTACCTTTTCATTTTCATGTTTTAAACTTGTTTAAATATTGGTTAAGCCTAGGATTTGACCAAGATCAAATGGGCATAAAATTTCAAAAAAAATGAAAAACCAAAGCATATAGCCTTCTTATGTCATATAGTAAGCACTCAAGTTGGTAAACAAGGTCTAGACATATTCAAACCAGAAAAATCATGTTTCTACCCCTAGCCCTAAACTTTGTCTTATGAAGTCAAGCACGAAGAGAAGTCGTTTTGGATTTCAAACATGGAAATTTCAAAAACCTTCCCAAAAGCTTCATTTTGGAGTGACTAAGAAGGATACAGGCTTACCTTTTCATTTTCATGTTTTAAACTTGTTTAAATATTGGTTAAGCCTAGGATTTGACCAAGATCAAATGGGCATAAAAATTCAGAAAAAATCAAAAAAAGAAAACCAAAGCACATAGTATTATTATGTCATATAGTAAGCATTCAAGTTGATAAACAAGGTCTAAACAACAAACTAGACAAATCATGTATCTACCCCCTAACCCTAAACTCTGTCTTATGAAGTCAAGCATGAAGAGAAGTGGTTTTGGGTTTCAAACATGGAAATTTCAAAAAACTCCCAAAAGCTTCTCATTTTTGAGTGACTAAGAAGGATTCAGGCTTACCTTTTCATTTTCATGTTTTAAACTTGTTCAAATCTTGGTCAAACTTAGGATTTGACCAAGATTCAAATGTGCATAAAAATTGGGAGGAAGGGTATGAATTACAATTCAAAAAAACAAGGTAACTTAAATACTTGGATGCCCCAAAGATGTGTGGAAGCCCAGAACAATGGCAAAACATGTGCGCACGCTGCATCCAATTCAAGTAGAACACATAGTAGGCATCGATAGTTTGACCTAAATTTGAAATCAAAGAGAAGGTGGTTAGAAAAAATCGAAATTGGCAAAGCAAAGCATGAAATCATAAATTTGTGATGCACTATAGCTATGAAAAGTATCAAACAATGCATACCAAAATGATTTTTTAGAGGAATACTAGTTCAACTTATTTTAATTTTATATTAGTAGCCCAAAATCGAACTAGTAGTTGGATATTTCTGAACTTGATCTGTAGTAGTGGGCAAAACCCTAGTTTAACCTATTTAATCATAGATTCGTAGGTCGATTTTTCTACTTTTTTATTATTACTATGCAGCACATGTGTGTTTGCCCGTCGAGTGAAACTCGGAGGAAGAGGGATCACTCGGAAGGAGAGAAGAAGGGAGAGAATTATGGTGTCTCCCCTTTTTCGGGTGATGATGTTGACTTTTGTGCAGGGTTTGTCAGTGAGCAGGAGCGAGCGAGCGAGCGAGTCGAGCGAGGCCGAGAATGAGAGAGATTTGTTTTTTTTTGTGAGAGGGACAACCGAAGGATCCAGAAGGACCCACATACTTCCAATACGCATCCTGATGC
Source organism: Lolium multiflorum (assembly GCA_030979885.1). Lineage (NCBI taxonomy): Eukaryota > Viridiplantae > Streptophyta > Magnoliopsida > Poales > Poaceae > Lolium > Lolium multiflorum. The sequence continues at coordinate 240,337,859 of CM061749.1, read as the reverse complement.
GTCTTCTCTTGACAAAGAAAATGGCTGGGAGTTTGCGTACCTATTGCACGTGACTTGTGCTCACTGAAGTGTGGGACCTCACGCATGGGCACCACACGTAAGTGACAGACCTGTTGATGTAAAAACTCGGTTGATTATTATACTACTACATTTATACAAAGTTTCCTATGGATTCAAGGGTACGAAAGCCAAGTTAAATCATTTACATGACATTATTTTTTCCATGAAGCCAAGTTAACTCATTTATCAATTGGTACATTTTGGAGTGACTAAGAAGGATCCAGGCTTACTTTTTCATTTTCATGTTTTAAACCTGTTTAAATCTTGGTCAAACCTATGACTTGACCAAGATTCAAATGGGCATAAAAATTCAAAAAAAAGAAAAACAAAAGCACACCGTCTTCCTATGTCATATATCAAGGTGATAAACAAGGTCTGCCATATTCAAACCACAAAAATCATGTATCTACCCCCTAACCCTAAACAAGGATCCAGGCTTACCCTTTTCATTTTCATGTTTTTAAACTTGTTCAAATCTTGGTCAAACTTAGGATTTGACGAAGATTCAAATGGGTGTAAAAATACTTAGAAAAATCATGTACGTATCTACCCCAAACCCTAAACTCTATCTTACGAAGCCAAGCATGAAGAGAAGTGGTTTTGGGTTTCAAACATGGAAATTTCAAAAACCTCCCAAAAGCTTCATTTTAGAGTGACTAAGAAGGATCCATGCTTACCTTTTATTTTCATGTTTTAAACATGTTCAAATCTTGGTCAAACCGTACGTACCTAGGATTTGACCAAGATTCAAATGGGCATAAAAATTCAAAAAAAATGAAAAACCAAAGCACATAGCCTAGCTTCTTATATATGCCATATAGTAAGCACTCAAGCTAGTTGATAAACAAAGTCTAGACATATTCAAACCAGAAAAATCATGTATCTATATACCCCTAACCCTAAACTTTGTCTTAATTATGAAGTCAAGCACGAAGAGAAGTCGTTTTGGGTTTCAAACATGGACATTTCAAAAACCCTCCCAAAAGCTTCATTGTGGTGTGACGTACTAAGAAGGATACATGCTTACATTTTCAACAACCCCCCTAAAAGCTTCATTATAGAGTGACTAAGAAAGGATCCAGTCTGGCGGGCTTACCTTTTATTTTCTTGTTTTAAACTTGTTCAAATCTCGGTCAAACCTAGGATTTGACCAAGATTCAAAATGTGCATCAAAATTTAAAAAAATTAAAAACCAAATTAAAGCGCATAGTGTTCTTATGTCATATAGTAAGCATTAAAGTTGATAAACAAGGTCTAGACACATATTCAAACAAGACAAGTCATGTATATATACCCCTAACCCCTAAACTCTATCTTATGAAGTCAACAACATGAAGAGAAGTGGTTTTGGGTTTCAAACATGGAAATTTCAAAAACCTCCCAAAAGCTTCATTTTAGAGTGACTAATATATATAAGAAGGATACATGCCTGCTTACCACCTTTTCATTTTCATATTTTAAACTTGTTTAAATCCGTGTCAAATTAAACCAAGGATTTGACCAAAAGATTCAAATGGGCATAAAATTTAAAAAAATCAGAAAAATGAAAAACAAATGCATATAGTCTTCTTATGTCATATAGTAAGCATTCAAGTTGATAAACAAGGTTTGGACATGCATATTCAAACCTAGGCAAATCATGTATCTATCCCCTAGCCCCTAAACTCTATCTTATGAAGTCAAGCATGAAGAGAAGTGGTTTTGGGTTTCAAACATGAAAATTTCAAGAACATCCCAAAAACTTCATTTTAGAGTGACTAAGAAAGGATACAGGCTTCCCCTTTTCATTTTCATGTTTTATACTTGTTTAAATCTTGGCCAAACCTAGGATTTGACAAAGATTCAAATGTGCATCTATCAAAATAAAAAAATCAGAAAAATTAAAAACCAAAGCACATAGTTTTCTTATGTCATATATAGTTAGCATTAAAGTTGATATAAACAAGGTCTAGATATATTCAAACAAGAAAAATCATGTATCTACCCCTAACCCTAAACTCTGTCTTATGTGTAGTCAAGCATGAAGAGAAGTGGTTTTGGGTTTCAAACTTGGAAATTTCAAGAACCCCCAAAAGCTTCATTTTAGAGTGACTAAAGGATCCAGGTCGGGCTTACCTTTTATTTTCATGTTTTAAAATTGTTCAAATCTTGGTCAAACTGTACCTAGGATTTGATCAAGATTCAAATGGGCATAAAATTTCAAAAAAAATGAAAAACCAAAGCATATAGCCTTCTTATGTCATATAGTAAGCACTCGATCAAGTTGGTAAACAAGGTCTAGACATATTCAAACCAGAAAAATCATGTTTCTACCCCTAGCCCTAAACTTTGTCTTATGAAGTCAAGCACGAAGAGAAGTCGTTTTGGATTTCAAACATGGAAATTTCAAAAACCTTCCCAAAAGCTTCATTTTGGAGTGACTAAGAAGGATACAGGCTTACCTTTTCATTTTCATGTTTTAAACTTGTTTAAATATTGGTTAAGCCTAGGATTTGACCAAGATCAAATGGGCATAAAAATTCAGAAAAAATCAAAAAAAATGAAAACCAAAGCACATAGTATTATTATGTCATATAGTAAGCATTCAAGTTGATAAACAAGGTCTAAACAACAAACTAGACAAATCATGTATCTACCCCCTAACCCTAAACTCTGTCTTATGAAGTCAAGCATGAAGAGAAGTGGTTTTGGGTTTCAAACATGGAAATTTCAAAAAACTCCCAAAAGCTTCTCATTTTTGAGTGACTAAGAAGGATTCAGGCTTACCTTTTCATTTTCATGTTTTAAACTTGTTCAAATCTTGGTCAAACTTAGGATTTGACCAAGATTCAAATGTGCATAAAAATTGGGAGGAAGGGTATGAATTACAATTCAAAAAAACAAGGTAACTTAAATACTTGGATGCCCCAAAGATGTGTGGAAGCCCAGAACAATGGCAAAACATGTGCGCACGCTGCATCCAATTCAAGTAGAACACATAGTAGGCATCGATAGTTTGACCTAAATTTGAAATCAAAGAGAAGGTGGTTAGAAAAAATCGAAATTGGCAAAGCAAAGCATGAAATCATAAATTTGTGATGCACTATAGCTATGAAAAGTATCAAACAATGCATACCAAAATGATTTTTTAGAGGAATACTAGTTCAACTTATTTTAATTTTATATTAGTAGCCCAAAATCGAACTAGTAGTTGGTAAACAAGGTCTAAACAACAAACTAGACAAATCATGTATTTACCCCCTAACCCTAAACTCTGTCTTATGAAGTCAAGCATGAAGAGAAGTGGTTTTGGGTTTCAAACTTGGAAATTTCAAGAACCCCCCAAAAGCTTCATTTTATAGTGACTAAGAAGGATCCATGCTTACCTTTTCATTTTCATGTTTTAAACTTGTTTACATCTTGGTCATAGCTAGTGTATTTGACCAAGATTCAAATGGGCATAAAATTTAAAAAAAAATGAAAAACCAAAGTACATAGTCTTCTTATGTCATATAGTAAGCATTCAAGCTGATAAACAAGGTCTAGACATATTCAAACCAAACAAATCATGTATCTACCCCCTAACCCCTAAACTTTATCTTATGAAGCCAAGCATGAAGAGAAGTGGTTCTTGGTTTCAAACATGGAAATATCAAAAACCTCCCAAAAGCTTCATTTTAGAGTGACTAAGAAGTATCCATGCTTACCTTTTCATTTTCATATTTTAAACTTGTTTAAATCATTGTCAAACCTAGGATTATACCAAGATACAAATATGGGCACAAAACCCTCTTAGCCAAAATCAACTACGAGCAAGATTTTCTGTATTGTAGATGCCCCAATTGACTCTCATCCCCAATGTAGTCTTTTTTATGTCAGTATAGACTTCTTTACTAGATGTATACTATCGTACATGGCATGCATTTGCCTAATGAGCAGCATTGTTTAGCCGTTCTAGCCAACCCGATCAATCTGTCAAGCTTCATGCACGAGATGCCATGTTTATGGCCCTTTTGTTGTGGCTTTTTTTGGCTTTTGGCTTTGGCAAAAGCCAAAAAAAGCACGTAAATAGGTGCTTTTTTGGGCTTTTGGATTTTGGAAGCCAAGAACAAAGATTCTATTCTTTTGGCTTCCAAAATCCAAAAGCCCAAAAAGCACCTATTTAGGTGCTTTTTTTTTGGCTTTTGCCAAAGTCAAAATAAGCCACAACAAAAGGGTAATTTACTCCCTCGCTCCGGTGATCCGATCCATATTTCTTGGTGCTAAAAAGAATGTGAATCGGAGGGAGTACTTTTCTTAGATAGTACTATATCAGTTCAAAAAAAAGTACAGTACTACTACATCACAAATGCATCAAAAGAGTACTACTGTACATCACAAGACCACGACAGTTGTATAGTATATAGAGTTTAATGCTGAACTTTAAACAGGACCAGGAGCATCAGGGCCAGCAGCAGGGGCGTTGACCGGCAACAAACCAGGCAAAAGACGTAAGGAAGAGGCCATATGCTGCGTGCTTGGCCTTGATTGCAGGGTGGTGATTCTTCGCCGCTCGCCATGTATTCACGCCGTACCAGTTCCGCGTCGCCCGCGAGCGGATCGAAGCGATCCCGCGCGCCGGACACGCTCGAGGAGGCGTGGCGGCTCCAGTGCAAGCAGTCCGCCGCCGGGAGTCGGCGCGCGGCGTGCAGGTACAGAGGCTCCCTGTACATGCCGTCGTCGCTCCGCGAGTTCGCCCCGGGCGGGCTCTGGTACAAGGCGGATCCGCCGCTCAAACCGATGAGCGGCCCCGTCTTCAACAAATGGCGCGCCGACCGGGAGAGGAACCGCCGGTCGAAGGCGGCGTGGGAGGCGAGCACCAGCGGCGGATTCGCGCCGCCAGCCGGCGAGGAGGCGGAGGAGGCGGAGGAAGGGGAAGACCCCCTCTTCTTGAAGGCGCTGGCCGCGTCCCTCAAGGACGATGCCGACAAGAAGAGGGCGGAGGAAGAAGACAAGGCGGCGGCCATCGCCGCCGTGAAGGAGAAGGAGGCGCGGGATGCGGAGGAGAACGCGACCATCATCTTCCTCGACGACTAGATAGGTTAGAAGTCGCGATAAGGATCGCGCAATTCTGTATGTATGATCCGTATGTATGATCAACTATGAATTATGAACAATGAACTATCAAACCAAACCACATAGTTTTTTTATGTCATATAGTAAGAATTCAAGTTGATAAAACAAGGTCTAGACATATTCAAACTAGACAAATCACGTATATCTACCCCTAACCCTAAACTCTGTCTTATGAAGTAAAGCATGAAGAGAACTGGTTTTGGGTTTCAAACATGGAAATTTCAAAAACCTTCCCAAAAGCTTCATTTTGGAGTGACTAAGAAGGATGCAGACTTACCTTTTCATTTTCATGTCTTAAACATGTTTAAATCTTGGTTAAACCTAGGATTTGACCAAGATCAAATGTGCAAAAAAATCAGAAAAAATCAAAAAAATGAAAACTAAAGCACATAGTATTCTTATGTCATATAGTAAGCATTCAAGTTGATAAACAAGGTCTAAACATATTCAAACCAGACAAATCATGTATCTACCCACTAACCCTAAATTCTGTCTTATGAAGTCGATCAAGCATGAAGAGAAGTGGTTTTGGGTTTCAAACATGGAAATTTCAAAAACCTCCCAAAAGCTTCATTTTAGAGTTACTAAGAAGGATCCATGCTTACCTTTTATTTTCATGTTTTAAACATGTTCAAATCTTGGTCAAACCGTACCTAGGATTTGACCAAGATTCAAATGGGTATAAAAATTCAAAAAAACTGAAAAACCAAAGCACATAGCCTTCTTATGTCATATATAGTAAGCACTCAAGTTGGTAAACAAGGTCTAGAGATATTCAAACCAGAAAAATCTTGTATCTACCCCTAACCCTAAACTTTGTCTTATGAAGTCAAGCACGAAGAGAAGTCGTTTTGGATTTCAAACATGGAAATTTCAAAAACCTTCCCAAAAGCCTCATTTTGGAGTGACTAAGAAGGATGCAGGCTTACCTTTTCATTTTCATGTTTTAAACTTGTTTAAACCTTGGTTAAACCTAGGATTTGACCAAGATCAAATGGGCATAAAAATTCAGAAAAAATCAAAAAATGAAAACCAAAGCACATAGTATTCTTATGTCATATATTAAGCATTCAAGTTGATAAACAAGGTCAAGACATATTCAAACCAGACAAATCATGTATCTACCCTAACCCTAAACTCTGTCTTATGAAGTCAAGCATGAAGAGACGTGGTTTTGGGTTTCAAACATGGAAATTTCAAGAACCCCCCAAAAGCTTCAATTTAGAGTGACTAAGAAGGATCCAGGTCGAGCTTATACCTTTTATTTTTATGTTTTAAACTTGTTCAAATCTTGGTCAAACCTAGGATTTGACCAAGATTCAAATGGGTATAAAAAAATGAAAAACCAAAGCACATAGCCTTCTTATGTCATATAATAAGCACTCAAGTTGATAAACAAGGTCTAGACATATTCAAACCAGAAAAATCATGTATCTACCCCTAACCCTAAACTTTGTCTTATGAAGTCAAGCACGAAGAGAAGTCGTTTTTGGGTTTCAATCATGGAAATTTCAAAAACCTTCCCAAAAACTTCATTTTGGAGTGACTAAGAAGGATGCAGGCTTAGCTTTTCATTTTCATATTTTAAACATGTTTAAATCTTGGTCAAACCTATGATTTGACCAAGATTCAAATGGGCATAAAAATAATTAGAAAAATCATGTACGTATCTACCCCTAACCCTAAAATCTATCTTACGAAGTCAAGCATGAAGAGAAGTGGTTTTGGGTTTCGAACACATGGAAATTTCAAAAACCTCCCAAAAGCTTCATTTCAGAGTGACTAAGAAGGATCCAGACCGGGCTTACATTTTATTTTCATATTTTAAACTTGTTCAAATCTTGGTCAAACCGTACCTAGGAATTGACCAAGATTCAAAAAAAAATGAAAAACCAAAGCACATAGCCTTCTTATGTCATATAGTAAGCACTCAAGTTGATAAACAAGGTCTAGTCATATTCAAACCAGAAAAATCATGTATCTACCCCTAAGCCTGAACTTTGTCTTATGAAGTCAATCACGAAGAGAAGTCGTTTTGGGTTTCAAACATGGAAATTTCAAATACCTTCCCAAAAGCTTAATTTTGGAGTGACTAAGAAGGATGCAGGCTTACCTTTTCATTTCCATGTTTTAAACATGTTTAAATAAGGATGCGTGATTCTGAAACCTCATACACATTGTTGCAAAAGTAATTACATCACCTAAACAATACTACCAGTTCATAATTCTAAACTTATGTACAATCTTGGAAACATATAACGCCAGCCTAGTTCACCAATTATCATCATCCCTCTTGATGCGCTTGCCGGTGCCGCTTGTACCTGCCTCCCACGGGTTGGCAGTCCAAGTTCTGCACTCGTTCGCACTTCGTGTGTCGGGAATCCTTGTTGGAGCTTCCCAACCAGATACAGGCCCTGCCCTTGCTAGCTCACCACATCCAGCCGTTGCCCTAGCTTGCTCACCGTGTGAACCGCCATCCCACGGAGACCCCGAAGTAGGCTCGCACGAGTCCTTTATCCATGGTGGCATTTTCTTCGGATCAAATGGTATGTTGTGCCTAAAGCAATAAGATACAAATTCCCAGTAGGTTGTCCCGACACACTGCTTCTTCTCGTCGCGCCAGGCAGGGGGAAGAGCGGCCAACCTAGCCGCTTCCTTGCAATCCGGGCAAACCACTTCCCTTGGAATTGGTTGTGCTTGACGCTGCCCATCATTGATTTTTTTGAGTCGCCTGTACAACTCAAAACTGACATACCCATCAATCGCAGCATACCTCAAGTTTACTTCAGGCAATGGCATGCACTCCCATTGATCGTGGCTGCTAGTAGGGAACTTGGTCTTCATGTCTTTGTAAGATGGGTCAATGATGGCGGCTGCCAAATCACCCATGCCAGTCCTATTGCCAGGACCATTGAAATTGATCATATCCTGAATGTCAATCCAATTATGTTTAGGAATTTTAATGCCATCTCTAGCAAACCTGCTAGAGTCACCCCTGATGTCAACAGTTGTGAAACAAATTCCTTTATGTTGAAGGAATTCTTGCAGTGCCAGATTATCAGGACTCCTGCATGTTAACACAAATCAATCTTGTAAGATCGTATATGCTGAAATAGTACACATATTTTTCTTCCAGTAAACTGTATACTTGTTGCAGTGAAACAATGATTTTGCATCAGTGATACACATCAAAATAACATGAATTATTGTTGCGACTATATGATCTAATTATTTAAGTGTCATCAAGTTAAGATTCAGTTACTATATGTTAATATCTTGACATCCATGCCGATTATCGGTGAGTATGAGTACATGAAATTTGTGCAAATTTTGAGTACCAAAATCATGAAACTAGATATCGTGGTCAATCCAAAAAAATTATACAAGTATATGTTGGATATTACGTTCCAGACCACATTTTTCATACAAGTTAGTTTGTTCGTGTTTTCATACAAGTTAGAACCTAGTCTATGTCGAAATAAAAAAGCAGATCCAAGATAAAGGAAGAGTTTCTATATTAAAAAACAAAAGGATAAAGGAAGGCATGTGAAGAACATACCTGCAGAAATGGTACACCAGGACGTGGTCGTCCATGGCCAACTGAACGACGGCGGTACTTACTTGGTCCGCAGTGTATTCTAGGTCGAGGCCGACGAACCTGGACCTGTCCTCTAGTAGCTTTTGTTCGTACATCTTGAGGGTGTGCTCGAGAACGGAAGGGTCATTCGTGTAGACCACGTTCACCTTGGTCGTCCCATGGGGAACGACGCTCCTCTTTAGCGTAAACAGGCCGCCGTCGGCCATGGCAGCGCTGAAGCACGTCGAACTGATCGGAGGGATTGAGGGGGAGGGAGGGAGAGCAACTGCAAACAATGGGGTTTTTTGGAACTTGCCGAAATGCAGGGGAGAACGAACCGCCAGGGGTTGTTTAGTGGGGACAGATGGGAATAATACTGCGATGAGGTTGAGGAATTAACTCCAACCGCCATTTAAATCTAGTACTCCCTATAGTCAGTTGATAGGAAATGGACGGGCAAGATTGATTCTAGGGAGGCGAACCCCAGTATTTTCCCAATTTATTTGAGTTGTAATATAACCATCGTTAATACTTGAATTGAAAAATATTTACAAAATTAATTTATTATATACTACATGATGAGATAATCCAACAAACCATGGAAATGCATGGCCATCCAACCATGTCACCCTCTTGTGAAAATTGTATAGGTGGTAGTGTGCGCAATACACGCGGTAGCCACTTCACAAATACATCCTTTTAATTTTGCCCCCCTTAATTCGGCCAATAAAAATGAAAAGACTTTATGTGGAAAACCAAAAAAACTGTATTTGGCAAAGTATAGTCGAAAATAAGAAGTTTTTCATTGATCTCTTAAAAAAGGGGTCATGATTCGAAAGTTCGCCATGCATGGTTCTTGCGGTAACCAAGCTAGCTCACCCATGTGGCAAGAAGCGAATCAATGTCCAACATGCATGGTTCCAAAAATATATATTTACAGAATGATTCTGCTTCTCAAGAATATTTGCATGCCATCATGTTTGTTATTTTTCCTAGATAAAAGTAGTAATTGGTGACTTCGTGATTGCCTTGCTTGCTGATTTCAATAAGTTTGAACCTCATTTTGGCTTTATTTCAAATTTAGGCAAAAACTTCTTGGCAATCGACTTTGTGAGCTACTATACTTGGATGCAACCCACATTTTCGTTGGCTAATGTTTTCTGATTCCACAACAATAGGGCACATCCCTATATCATCCCAAATTTTGAATTCTTTTTAGTTTGGTTGATGACCACCATTCATATCCGAACTTAATTAATTGGAGTACACATGATGGTTTCATGGTAAGCTAGTTTGACAAATTAGCCTTCGAAATGGCGATTCGCCTACCATGCATGCATGTTTGGCCTACCCGTGAAATTTTGATTTGCGGTATTGTGCACACACGTACTGCACATGATAGCGAATAAACAAAACACATATTCGGACCCCTTTGGCCAGCAAGGGCATGTTTGGTTCCTAGCCACAATTTGTCAAGAAGCCAAAATTTGGCAGCCATGCATGCATATAGTTTATTTGGCATGTGTTTGGTTTTTGCCACAATTTGGCTTATCACACTTCATTGCATGTATATATGGTCCATTTGTCATAGACTCAACTTTTTTTTACAAAGTTTTGACAAAGTTTGGCTTTAATATTTTAAGCCACAATTTGGTGGCTAGCCATACTAGCTTTTTTTTTGGCTAACCACACTTTGGCTTTGGAAAAATGTGGCTACCAAACATGGGTCCTAATAAAAAGAAAACAACACACTAATGTGTGGTAAACCAAAAATCCCTACTTTGCAAAGTTGCATATGTGCAAAAGGGGGGCAATGCATGCATTATTCAGAAGTTGATTGTGGTTTTCGTAGTGTAACCAATTAATTAAGCTTACATATGGGAAGAGGCTAGCGAGGCGAACTCAAGCAGCTATGGTTCCAATGTTGTCAAGTTTGAAGTGGACACTGCATGAAGCTTGCTCAAATTAATGGGTAGAAAGCCAAAAGCAGTCCATATTTATTCTATATGTGTGTGAATAATAACTCTTCACCCCAAACCTCTATGTATGATAGGGTTTTATATTTTTTACTTGTTAGTAGTAAGTACATGTCATGTGATGGCTCCATGCACATGTTTCACAACTTTTTTCTGATTTGTTTCTACCTCATTTGGTTGGTTTCAAATTTGCTCAAACTTCCTATGCGCGCTATGTTGTACTATTGGGACCCATGTTTTGGCTTAGTTTGTGGTACCACACTTGCAGGGTACCTCCAAGTATTTTATTCCCAAAAATTATGAATTCTAATTAAATGGTGAACTATAAACTGATCATCTAAAGTTGGAAAATAAAATCCATATATAGCTACACATCTAGATATGTGTATAAGGTAGACAAACTGCATTGCCACACATGCCTTATATAAGTTTGTTTTTTCTAGCGGAGTGGATTCCCTAATCACCCCACGGTTGTGACATTGTCAATGTTGTCATGATAAATAACATTGCGAGACTTTCCATCTTATTCTTTTTTGTAGAAATGATCGTCCCATTATGGCAAACGTCCCCATTCGTTTTTCAAATTAAGTAAACGTTATAGGATGAAAATTCATTGAAGTGACAAATTTTCTAGATTTCTAACTATTTTAGCTCATTCAAACAAGTTTGCAATAGGCCGACCTGTTGTCCAGTGACAATTTTAGAGTACAATTTGATCAACATCACAAAAAAGTGCTTTTAAGGCTCGTAAGTAGTATCATACATGCCATGTTGGCAAAAATCTAATGTGTCACATCAATTATGAGGTGAGATATGAGAGTAGTATTATAACACATAAACCTAGAAAACTTAGAAAACTTCATGACAAATACATCATGTACACACATTTGCATTGAGATTCTACAAAACTTTAAATATGACATAAGTATGAACCATATTATGATACTATGCATTGTGGAGGTAGTATCACAAACTAGTAGTGTATGATACTACGTACTACGTACTTCCCATTGTGACTAGTCTTAATCACTCTGACCTCGCCGTCTCGCCGTCTTACTATAGTACATACTACACCCCCACTCCGTCTCTCATACATCGCCCCACTCGTTTCCCACTCCGTCTCTCATACAGCGGCTGCGCCTGTAGATATCTTCGAGGATCTGGGCGATTTTGACCCGCTTTTCGGCGCTCGCCGTTTCAAGGTGAAGACCCCAATCTTAGCATGCATGTTGGACCAATTAGGAGTACAAAATTATGTTCTAAATGTTGCTCAAACTTTCCATACAACTAATATATAACTTATACTACGTAGGTTACACCATCGAAATAGGTATGACCAGTTGAGAAATGGGAACAATAACTTGGAACCTTTCTTACTATCGAGTGGGACGTGTGATATTGGTGTGACCCTGCTTTTTTCTTCTTCTACATAATGGCTACATGATGGTTCTAGAAAGAAGTGTATGCTGTTGTGGTATCTCTTGACGCGAATCCCTCTAATCACAAGCGTTAGATTTTGGAAACCAACGGTTAGTACTGCTGTTACATCTCTAGTTCAAAACTGGTGCATTTTGTATGTTGTTGTAGTAGTCTAGTAGATAGATTCAGATGCATGGTCAGGAGTGCAAACATTTCGCAACTAGTTGATCCCTCATCTTATTGTCGGATGTCACATTTCGAGTTTGTAAAAAAATGTAAATTCAAATCATAGTCACGGGTTATGTTGTATCTTTCGCACATCTAAACATTTGTTTCAAAAGGTGACCATATGTGAGCTGTGGAAAAAAGAAAAGACCAAAGTGAATAATATTCCTTAACTATTCACATATCATTTGTCTTTTTTGTGCAAGCTAGAATTTTTTTTACATACTCATCTGTGACCTGTGGAGCAATACACAACATAATATGTGTCCCAGTTTTGTTTTTCTTCATATTTTTTAAAAGTGCAGAAGTGTGATATCCGATAATAGGATGCGAGTGCAACTAGTTGCAAATGAGATGCTAATGCATGCTGATATGATACTACCTCTGTCCATAAATAGATGTATGTCTTTTGTCGTGGCCCCATCCTACTTCTGCATTTTCTTTACGGCCATTTTTGAGTAGTTGCGACCTGGACGTGATCGGACTAGTCGATACTCGATAGTAGTCGTAGTACTGTACAACTTCTGCATGTGGCGTCAGCCTCTAGAGTAGTAGTACTAGCTAACGGATAGATTATATCTGGAGAAACTGACATGGCCATTGATATGACAAGACTATACCCGGATTCGGACGCATTGTAGTGACTCCATCAATGTTCCGCTATGATGGTCTATTTTACTGCTACACCAGATTGTCGACGCAGAGGATTCCTTGGCTTCCGCGCAAGACCCTTCCCAAAGAAGGCATCTGCTCTGGCCCGTTGATTCTATGTGGACGGTTCCAGATTGCTTTATGTGTTTTTGTACAGTATCAGATCTAGGTTTTCCTTCCCTCCATATTAGGGGTTGTTTGGTTTAGGGGATAGGTTTATGGGATGAGAGTATCCCCAACCACCTGGCTAGGATAGCCAATTTTTGTTGTTTGGTTGTGTAGGAATTGAGTGTAGGACGAGAGGTGGGTAGTGGTATAGATTTTTTTTGTTTGCTCGAAATGTTAGGGGTGGCTATAAGATGGTGAGATTATCTCTACACACATCAAATATACCACACCTCCTATTTTTATAGCCCAAAAAAATACATAACCGGTGGTATGTGAATTGATCTGGGTAAAAATATTACACAACCGTACAAATATTCAAATCCTATAGTCAAATCCTACATAACTCCTATAGTCAAATCCTACATAACTCCTATACAAATTGTACGAATCAAAGGATATGATTTTCCCCCTATATAGCTTGTTTGATTTGAAGAATTGAATCCTCCAAAATTTCTATGTATTGTTTTCTTATACTAGTACAACCCTATAGGATTTCTAATAAGAGGTTAGACCTCTTGGAAAAATTCATATGCATCTGTGACAACTATGCTATGCACTCTCAATCTCTATAGAAATTTCCTTTGTCTTTCCGATGATACCATCACACACCTAGCTCTACCAATTCATGTAGATTTCTTTCCCGTAGGATTCAAGGAGGCATATGTCATAGCGATTCTCCATTATTCTATCATATGAATCTAACATGCCCTCTCAGTTTGAGTGATGCAAAGTGGCCACTATAAGATTTATTTAGTCAGATTAATTGGTCATGCATACACTAGTTGTTTTCTATCTTTCCTACACATGTCAATTAGCGAAATTTATAAGTAAAATCCTAAAATTCAAATAAATTGCTGAAAATTGGAAATAATATTACAGTTGTAGCAAATTACTAAATCGATCCAGAAATTATGTACATGGCTTCAGTAGTCCGTAAATGATGTCCTTGGAGTAGTTTGTGAGTTAAAGAACGTCCATTTCGTTAAACTGACATGGCCTTTGATTTGACAAGAGAACACTAATATTTTGTACCTGAATCAGAGTGGTAAAGGCGTACAGCTCGATCAATGCAATGGTATGATGGCTATGCAGCTATACCTATATAGGAGTAGACTACTAGTAGACTTTGGGACACAGAGATTTGGCTTCCGCGGCCGACCCCGAACAAGATTCTTTTACATTGCCCATCTTTTCACTGACATTGAATCGCTGAAACTTGGGGTCCGCCTGTGGCAGGACCAGCCTGTCAATGGCCCAAAGTCTTATGTGCTCCCGCCCTTTGATTTTGGATGGACGGACAAGATTGCCCAGTCCCATCCCTGTCCTGTTCGTTCCAGTTTTCATCCTCCTCCCCGGGGAACCCTCCCCGGAGAGCTCTACACCGACCCCTTCTATCCCCACCTGCTTGTCCCTTCCTTCTTCCTCCAGCGATTCATCCATCGTTCAACAAGTTGTCTAAGAAGAACATGAAGAAGTGTAAGAAGAGGAAGGAGGCGTTGTTGTCTGAGACTAAATCCGCGGTGAAATCCATCCCGCTGAAAGTCCTGCAAACTCCGACTTTGAAAGTGTACCAGCGGCGCCGGCGGACAGGCATGTCTGCGCTTCCATCGCAAGCTCAGTCTGCTTCGGGCTTGTTGGGTCAGGGCAGAGTAATCCAGCAAGAGTCCTGGTAGGTTTTTATCGCCATGTGCTTTCTTTGCCCCCATGAACGCAGATTACAGCAAGGCAAACAGATCCAACTATTTTTTTACCCGGGAGAACCAGCTATTTGACCGTCTTTCTTCCAGGGCCGCCCGTTCAAGTGTCGCCCTTCCTACCGATGCCGAGAAATCGACCGTGTTTCGCCAAGATGGTGGGTACGAAGCTCCCCGGTATGTTTCCATCGCCATGCCGAAGTTTCTCTGCCTTCTGGCTGGCTAGCGGATCAAACAATTTAACCGTCTTTCTTCCATGGCGGCTGGTTTCAGCGCCATTCCTACCCAAGTTGAGAAATCGCTCGTTTCTCGCCAACCTGGTGGGTACGAAGCTCCTGGGTATGTTTCCATCGCCATGCCGGATTTTCGTTGAGTCCTTGCTGGCAGGCGGTGCCAACTAAACCGGCTATCATCTTCCAGGGCCGACGGTTCCAGGCTCGTGCTTTCTACCGCAGGATCCACTTCGTACTTAGCTATCGAGGACCCGTTGTTTGATGAGCACTTGTTAGCTCTCAAGAGCATTAATAATGTATGCACTATATAATATATATCCATTGCTTTTTTTTCTTCCTCTTCATCTCCGTACTGCATGAGGGCTTCTTTAATTCGTAGGACTTCTATAAGAATTGTGTAGCATTTAGATCCTATGGTTTTTTTTCCTACATTAGTTGTTTGATTTATAGAAATATATCCTATGTTTGTTCCTTTTTTCGAAATGGGGGACATATCACAGCCTCTGCATCAAAATGATGTATATGGCTGCTTTATTGCTTTCTTCAGTTCATACACAAATTATGACAACTTCTCACGGATCAGCTAGAGTCGACACAAAGATCCACCAACGAAACATAGAAAACAGCGGGTGCCAAAAAGGCAAAAACACATCAGTAAGTAATTCTATGAGGAAACTGCCAGCCACCCTGGCTGTAAAAATCCCGTGCGGCTGTCTCTAGTCAGTTGCACCCAGACTCCATGATATCCTGCTGATCCTCGGGCTGGAGATAAGAAACATACGGATCTAGTGAATAATCATAGGGATAACCTGCAAGAAGGGATGAGATTTGGGTTTATTAAACTCGACTTCATTTTGTACATTCCAAATAGCCCATAAAATAGCGCATACACCCTCTGTAATGTATACAAAATCCTATGCTTTTCCTAATCTTATGATTTTCATATCCTGTGAATGAAAAAGGATCCCTGATTCGTTCCTGGTGAATTTTTCCATGCAGGAAGGGATTATGAGATTAAAGGGCCACAACACCACCCTTCAGAACAGAAACCTCAAACTCTTGCATAGGTTTGGTATCATGAATGCAGAATCAGAGACGAATGCCCAGTCTCCGGGAGAGGAGCAGCCAGTGCGCGTGTGTGCATCTTCGGCCGTGTATGTTTCCATTGCCGTGCCGCAGTTTCATCGCCTCCTTGCTGGCTGCCAGATCCAACTACTTAAATGTCTTTCTTCCAGGGATGGCGGTTCCATCGTTGAAGAGGTTCCTATGGACAAGGACTTTGCAGCTCTCAGGCATATTGAAGAGGTTGGCACTCCATTTGTTTATTTCTCCCCCCTCATCTGCACTCTGCATACTTCATTGCTGTTGAATTTGCAATGCAGGATGTGATAACACGATTCTCCGCGAAACTGGACCAGATCAAGGGCCACAACATCATCCTTCATAAGAAAATCCGCCACCTCGTGGGCAGGTGCATTTTAAATCGTGCCATATCGAAGGAGAATGCCCGTTCCATGCAATCTTCTTTTGATAAACGGTACTCAGACGTTCTCGTGGAGTGTGAGAAGTTGAAGAAGGAAGTCGAGGAACTACGCGCCCAGCCACCGATGAGTGTGGTCACTGACAAGGCTGGTCAGTGTGATTGCAACTGTGACTGTGAAAGTTTTCAACAGGAAGTGGAGTTGCATGCTGAACATGCGCAATATTTCGAGACGAAGTACTTGAAAGTTCGCACAGAGTGCGATAAGTTGAAGAAGGAAGTCGAGTGTCTCCGCTCCCAGCAGCCAACTATTGCGACATCAGGAGACCAGGGTGTGCTAATTGCAGCCAGAATTTTGGAATCGATGAAAAGTTGAATTTGGCTTTGTTGTGCAATATAGCAAGACCTGTTCCTCCTCTGCCTTTGTCTTTTGGCATAATTGCTTTGTCTTCAGTATTGACTCCTGAATGCTTCGTATATTTCTGACTGTTTCTGAATTATGTACAACTTTTGTAATATTGGTCAAATTAGTTTTGACCAGGGTTTGTGTAGGGTGGTTGAATTTTTTTGGTTGGTCCAAATTGTGTTGTGTGGTCCAAATGTGATGTATCATCACACCACCATGTGCCCCGCCACCCCCAGGTTTTGGTAATGCCATTCTGATACATGCTTCATAGAAGGAACATACATTTTTTCCGTTAGGGCATGACAATTTTGAAAAATTCAAACAAAAATGGGAAGAGAGAATGGTAACATCATTTTCCATGTGATGCCCCTGTGCCAAATTTTGGTTCATTTTAAGAATGTAAGGTGACAAATTACTCGAGGAAGCTAGTTGGAGTAGACGGGCATGACCGGATTGGCATAGGGGATTTATTTTTTGAAGGATGTTATTTTTCATGGACAATATCTGACACAAACAATAAAATGTTAAGGTCTCATATTATTCTGAATGATTGTGAATTACTTATGACGTTTGGAAGTATTGGTATACGTGAGAATCGAGTACATGCACGACTTCACGCGTCCACAACTAATCGGCCTCATCGTCTCTCGCGTCCACAACTAATGCCATTCTGATACAGAGAGTCAGAGGCTATAAAATAATCGGCCTCATCGTCTCTCGCGAGCTCGTCCTCTCCCCTCCCATCAACTCACCGCACCTCCGAGGCATCGACTTCCTCGTTTCCAACCGCAGCAGCATGAAGACAGGTCTTGCGTACGAGGCGGAGCAATCGGCGGCCGCTCGCGCAGAGGATGCCTCTGCGGTAGTGGCCGTCGCGGCGGGTGAGGCTTCACCGGGTACCCAGGCCGCTCGTCTCCTCTGCTTGTCTGATTCTTCGACCTCGGTCGAAACGGGCGTCCTGGCCGTCGAGGAGAAGGTGGATAGCAACGCCGTTGCTCCCGCCGAAGATCTGCAAGGCGTTGCAGGCCACCACGGCGAGGTCTTCCTCGACCCGGTGCTGGACGCGGACCTCGACCCCTTCGACGATTTCGGCCCAAACGTTCAGTTCCAGGAGGATGTCGAGGGTGACGACGAGGAGGTACTGCTCTTTTACCGAAACTGTCCCGATCCTTTTTGTGTCATATTACTGTTCACGTGGTTTGCACGAACCTGGTTCTTGATTGATTTGATCTCCTACCTTGTTCTTGTAGACGTACTTGATTCTACGGTTCGTACGGTCAGATTCTAGTTTAATTTCGACTAATCTGCCATGTAGTTGGCTTGATTTGTCATATAATTAATTTATGTGTTCATACTTAGTGGACTTGCAATTGTTGTGGCTTATGTTCATTGCTGTTCATAGGGTTTTCTCGTGATTTAGTATGATTTCTTCTGCCATTTACTTGTTCTACACATTTAATTTTAGGGTTTCTAAGGTTTGCTTATGATAGTGCAGTATTTATTCGATCTGTCATTAAGCACCTGATTATTATGTACTTTATAATTCACAGGAATATTCTGACGACATGGACGACAACAAGGAGCGCAGGGACCAGAAGAGCCGCTACGTTCTGAAGCGGCTGAAGGGTGGTGAAATTCGTTTCCGCAAGCGCGGGGAGCTATTTTGCCCATTCTGTGGCAAAATCCTCCAGAAGGACATCCGCAGCCTGATCCAGCATGCGACGGGTGTAGGCCTAAGTACATCGGGGAAGCACCGCCCTGCAACCAAGGCCAAGCACGCAGCATATGGCCTCTTCCTCCAGAATTACGTCTTGCCTGGCTTGTTCCCAGTCAACGCCCCTGCTGCTGGCCCTCATGCTCCTGGTCCTGTTTAAAGTTCATATGTGTAATCTTATTCCCTTTGGAAGTTCAGTATTAAACTCTACTAGTACAACCGTGGTGGTCTTGTGATGGTAGTACTCTTTTGATGCATTTGTGATGTAGTAGTACTAGTATTTTTTTTTGAAATGGTATAGTACTACTAGTATCTAAGAAAAGTACTCCCTTCGATTCACATTCATTTTACACCAAGAAATATGGATCGGAGTGAGGGAGTAAATTAAACATGGCATCTCGTGCATGAAGCTTGACATATCGATCAGGTTGGCTAGAATGGCAATACAATGCTGCTCATTAGGCAAATGCATGCCATGTAAAGAAGTCTATACTGACATAAAAAAAGACTACATTGGGGATTAGAGTCAATTGGGGCATCTACAATACAGAAAATCTTGCTTGTAGCTGATTTTGGCTAAGAGGGTTTTACTCACATTACACGTGCCACTTTCCTTGTGTGCAAAACAAGTTCCAATAAAGGAAGAGGAAAGAAAAGGACATTGTGGGCGAGATTGAACACCTTTTTTATGTGTTAAGCTGAGGCCTCGTTAAGCTGAGGATGACTTAGGCCTAACAGCTCAGCACACCCACAAATAAATCTCCTTGCACGCACCACTGCCAGCAAAAATAACAGAATTAGCACGCAAGATTAAGAATGAAGTGAATTTAATTAACTTGGTTAGCTTTTCAAGCAATATATTCAGAGAAAGAGCACACATGTTCGGCTCGAAATAATCGTAAGAGAAGAACAATAAATCTAAGGCACCCCACTTCATCGGAAGAAGGGGCGCGACAACGCATGGATTCATATATACCTTGAGTCGACGCTGGCTCATAGAAGGGCGGCCGCGCCTCGAGGATGCCGGCGACGTCTCCACCTCGGTATCACATGTGACTGCTTCTCGACGGGCGGTGCGCCACGCCATGTAGAAGATCTATCAAAAAAGGAGAGCCCGATGACGCTACTGACGCCTCAACCTTGATAGCACCGGCCTGTTGCTCCGCACTGAGATGCGCCACATGCAAGATTTAGCGGATGCGCCAATTTAAGAGATATGTCATGATCGTTGTAATAAATTTCACCGTGATGATGATTTGATCCTGCACTCGGCCTTGAACACAAGTACTAGTACAGTCTCACAATTTTTTTTATCATTATACTTTGCGAGATTTAGCGGATGCACCAATTTTAGAGATATGTCATGATCGTTGTAACGAATTTCAACGTGATGATGATTTGATCCTGCACTCGGCCTTGAACATAAGTACTAGTACATTCTCACAATTTTTTATCATTATACTTTGCGAGATTTAGCGGATGCGCCAAATTAGAAGATAGATCATGATCATGGTAACACACTTTTCAATGTAATGATGATTTGATGTTGCACTCGACCTTGAACATAAGTCCTAGTACGGTCTCACAATTTTGTATCATTATACTTTGCAAGTTTTAGAGGATGCGCCCATTTTCAGAGGTAGATCATGATCATGGTAACAAATTTTAAACGTGATGATGATTTGATGTTGCACTCGACCATGAACAGAAGTACTACTACTGTCTCACAATTTCTTTATCATTATAGTTTGCCAGATTTAGCGGATGCGCCAAATTTAGAGATAGATCATGATCGTGGTAACAAATTTTCAACGTGATGATGATTTGATGTTGCACTCGGGCTTGAACAGAAGTACTAGTACGGTCACTAATTTTTTTAGCATTATACTTTGCAACGAATGCACCAATTTCAGGTGCATGTCACCAGATCTGTGTCCGATGATGATCATGGTAGTAACCGATGTTCAACTTGATGATGATTTGATTTTACAGTCGGCCTTGAACAGAGGTACTAGTACGGTCTCACAATTTTTTATCATTATACTTGTACCTTAGCGAAATTCAAAATCTCATAGCGGCAAAACTTCCCGCCCACAAAATACAAAAATTTCACACGCTTCCAAATTCCGATTCTACCCCTGTGGAGATGACAGCAAAGTCGGTTGGTGGGGGGGTCTGGCCGTCATTTTTTGGATCACCACCTCCCTAGCCCCGGATACCCTCCCAAAAAAATTCATTTCCCTCAGTCTCTCATCTGAGACCACCCACCGGAACTTCTCAAGTCCCTCTCTCTACCACCTCCACGACCACCGCACCGGAACATCCCCGCCGGACTTCCCTGGCCTACCCGAGCCCTCGCGATCCTCGTCATCCGGCTGCCTGCCGGAGCCGCTTCATCGACGCCGTCATCAACCGGACCGGATCATCCCCGCCGAACCTCGAAACCATATGCTCATCCAGCAGTCTACCGCAGTCGCTTCAGCTGCGGTATCGTCCACCCCACCGGAGCCGCTTCGCCGGATCCGTCGTCCACCGCATCGTATCTTGCTCACCGACACCGCTGTGCATGAACCGGATCTGCTTCACCGGCGCCGTGCATGATCTAAACTCTTCTACTGTCGCTTTTCTATTGCTTGCCTGCAAGTTCTTGTTTAATCTTGGGGGAACCTGTTTGTGCTAACGACGCGCCGTTACGTTTTTGCAGATGAGATGAGTAACCATGAAGTGTAATGGCCGTCTCTCCAACCCCAAGTAGCACATGTAGCGTACTTCATCACCGGATCTATCAACCCCAGGAAGATCTGCTGTGACTCCCACAGAGTGCTTCTCCTAATGTAAGTCCCTTGTTTTAGCGCCATGTTCTGGGTTCAGATGCTTGTTTGTCTGAAGCTCTTTTAGTTCATTCCTAGCTATGACCGTAACACGTTGCTATTTTCTACTTCATTGCTAACTTTAAGCGATTGAACATTTTGGTTTGCATTCCCTGCTCTGTAGATGTAGCCATCATAACTTCTATCTTGCTCAGTCGTTGTTACAAAAATTATACTGTAGGTATTATAGTAACATCCTGCTATTATTTAGTTCATGGCCAATTTTAAGTAATTGCACATGTTGGTTCGCATTCCCTGCTCTATAGCTTTTGGCATCGTAACTTCTATATTTGGTTTACATTCCCTGCTCTGTAGATCTAGCCATCATAACTTTATCTTGCTCAGTCGTTGTTACAAAAATTATGGCCTGCTACTATGTTGTTTGTGCCAATTTTTTACTCCATGAACATGTTGGCTTGCATTCCCTGTACTACAGGTGATGCCATTGTTTTGTATCTAGTTCATTGTAAGCTAACAAAGTAAGGACTTAGTTTGGCATGCTATCACTCTGCTATCTAGCCTGTAGTACAAATAAACTTGTCATACTACTAGATAATAATTTTGCGTGCCATCTTGTTCTTCAAAAGCTGCATTATTGACTTGTTTCTCTGACTTGGCATGACGCTCACATATGGAAAGCTGAACATATTGGTTTGCATTCCCTCTTATACAAGTTCACAGGTGATCCCACTATATTCTGTATCTGGTCCATCCTAAGCTCCAGCATCAACTATCCTCTATGTGTTGCTCATTACAAGTTTATATCCCGAAACATCTTGATTTGCATCCCCTTCACTATAAGTTCAGGAGTATTATTTAGTTCACGGCCAAAATGAAGTAATTGCACTTGGCACATGTTGGTTCACATTCCCTCCTCTTTAGCTTTTGCCATCGTAACTTCTATTTTTTGGTTTACATTCCCTGCTCTGTAGATGTAGCCATCATAACTTCATCTTGCTCAGTCGTTGTTACAAAATTTATAGCCTGCTACTATGTTGTTCATGCCAATTTTGTACTCCCTGAACATGTTGGTTTGCATGGGACTCGACAGTAGTAAGTCTGCTGTTTCATTCTAACATGCTCTGTTATATTGGCTGTTGGTATGCGGCATGCACTCTTTGTTTGCTTATTGTGCGCATTACAATGATCTTGTTATAACGACGAAATGATGAGTTCCAAATTCTTTGGCAAACAATATTGTAGTGTCTTTGCCTTTCCATTGTTGATGTCTTAACTTGTAATGTCTTTGTTTCAGATATAGGTGCTGCATGGACAACTTAAAAGATTGCCGGATCGCTTCATTGTATTGCTAGGTTTAATTACCATTCAATTTCTCTGGGTTCTGTAATATTTTTTCAATGCCTTGCAGCTGATGTAATATTTAGTTAGTTTTTATAGTTCTTTCGCGCATTTTTTCTTTGGTGCTTGTGGTAAGTGAGGCTATCCGAGAGAAATCAATGCTGCGTAAATATTCTCAGTATCTAAATCACGAATTCCCATCCCTTAAACGGCCCATTTAAGCGAAATCACATATGTGCCTGCCCGCAAATTCCTAAAGCCCATATTATGCCAGCATATAAACAGCAACTAAACGGGCTGGCCCACTTACTTATTGGGCTGGCCCACTTACTTATTGGGCCAGCCCATTTGATTGACGGTGGACCCCACACTCTAGTTGGGCTGGCCCACTTGCTTTAAGGTGGACCCCACCCACTACTTAGTTGGGCCAGCCCAATTGCTTTTGTGGTGGACCCCACATACTAAATGGGCCGGCCCTTTAAGAGGAAAGTGGGACCCTGTGTTTTTGGCCGGCCCACTATCTTGTTGGGCCGGCCCACTGCTATATGGTGGACCCCACAAACTAATTGGCCGCCCACCGCTATATGGTGGACCCCACATACTAATTGGGCCGGCCTTTAACAGAAAGTGGGACCCACCTTGCTTTTGGCCCGCCCCACTAATTTTTGGGCCAGCCCATTTGCTTTTGTGGTGGACCCACATACTAAATGGGCCGCCTTAAGAGGAAAGTGGGACCCACTGTGTTTTTGGCCCGCCCACTATCTTGTTGGGCCGCCCACTGCTATATGGTGGACCCCACATACTAATTGGCCGGCCCTTTAACAGAAAGTGGGACCTACCTGTGTTTTTGGCCCGCCCACTATCTTGCCGGGCCCACTTGCTATATGGTGGACCCCACGTACTAAATGGGCCGCCTTTAACAGAAAGTGGGACCCACTGTTTTTGGCCACCCACTATTTTGTTGGGCCGGCCACTTGCTATATGGTGGACCCCACAAACTAAATGGGCCGCCCTTTAACAGAAAGTGGGACCCACGTGTTTGGCCGCCCACTATTTTGTTGGGCCCCACTTATATGGTGGACCCCACAAACTAAATGGGCCGACCCTTTAACTGAAAGTGGGACCCACTGTGTTTTGGCCCCCACTAGCTTGTTGGGCCCACTTGCTATACGGTGGACCCCACACACTAAATGGGCCGGCCCAGTGTAAGGTGGACCCCACATGTTAAATGGGCCGGCCCATTTAAGTTTTGACCAGTCAACCTTAGAGGTTAGGCCCGGCCCACGTAACTAATGGACCAGCCCAGCTATATAGTTGACCGGTCAAACTATGTCATCTGGCCCGGCCCGCTTAAGACGTGGCAGGCCTCGTGTGGGCCTACCATCTACCACGGGGTTTCAGCCGGTTAACGCCGTTAACTGCAGTTAACGGCGTCGCCACGTGTCAGTTTGCATGACGTCGCAGTCAACGGGCTCCCGAAAACACTTCCGCAACGGTCCGATTTTCCGTGGCGGAAGGGCGCCCAAGCGCGACGGACCGAAAAAATCGTCGTTGGACTTTGCCTGACGCAGTTTCCACAACGGAACCCATATCGTCGGGTTAGGCCCATAGGCGACGAAAAATGCCCCTTAGTTGACGATTTTGGGACGTTGTCTATCAGAACTTTTCTTGTAGTGTAGCTTGGATTTACATGGATTATCATTGCATAGCATATGTTTCAACCAAGTGTCACAAAGGGGTACCTCTATGCCGCCTGTACAAAGGTCCAAGGAGATCAATCGCATTTGATTTCTCGTTTTTAATAGATCTCAACTTAGGACATCCATACCGGGACAACATAGACAACAGATAATGGACTCCTCTTTTAATGCTTAAGCATTCAACAACAAATAATATTCTCATAAGAGATTGAGGTTGTATGTCCAAACTAAAACTTCCACCATGATACATGGCTTTAGTTAGCGGCCCAATGTTCTTCTCTAACATATGCATACTCAAACCATTTGATCATGAAATCCACTTACTTCAGACAAGACGAACATGCATAGCATCTCACATGATATCCAACAAAGGTAAAGTTGATGGCGTCCCCAGAAAACATGGTTACCGCTCAACAAGCAACTTATAAGAATTAAGACACATAACTACATATTCATCACCACAATAGTTTTTAAGCTATTTGTCCCATGAGCTATATATTGTAAAGGTAGAGGAATGAAATTTTAAAGGTAGCACTCAAGTAATTTACTTTGGAATGGCAGAAAATACCACATAGTAGGTAGATATGGTGGACACAAATGGCATGGAGTTTGGCTCAAGGTGTTTGGATGCACGAGAAGCATTTCCTCTCAGTACAAGGTTTGGGCTAGCAAGGTTGTTTGAAGCAAACACAAGTATGAACAGGTACAACAAAACTCACACAAGAACATATTGCAAGCATTATAAGACTCTACACTGTCTTCCTTGTTGTTCAAACACTTTACCCGAAAATATCTAGACTTAGAGAGACCAATCATGCAAACCAAATTAAACAAGCTCTACAGTAGTTCTTCATTAATAGATTAAACTACATGATGCAAGAGCTTAAACATGATCTATGAGAGCTCAAACAATTGCCAAGTTGCCAAACCATATGCAGCATTTTCCGATTCCAACCAAATAGCAATTTAACGAAGCAATAAGCTTTCGCCATGAACATTAAAGCACAATTAAGAACACAAGTGTTCCATATGAAAAAGCGGAGCGTAATATCTCCAATATAAGAATGGTGGGATCCAACTTTATTCAAACCAAAACAAAAATAAAAGCAAACCGACGCTCCAAGTAAAGAACATAAGAATGTGACGGAATAAAAATATAGTTTCACTAGAAGTGACCTGATAATGTTGTCGATGAAGAAGGGGATGCCTTGGGCATCCCCAAGCTTAGATGCTTGAGTCTTCTTAAAATATGCAGGGATGAACCACCGGGGCATCCCCAAGCTTAGACATTTCACTCTTCTTGATCATAGTATATCATCCTCTTCTCTTGACCCTTGAAAACTTCCTTCACACAAACTCCAAGCAAACTCATTAGAAGGTTAGTGCATAACCAAAAATTCACATATTCAGAGGTGACACAATCATTCTTATCACTTCTGGACATTGCACAAAGCTTCTGAAAGTTAATGGAACAAAGAAACTCATTCAACATAGCAAAAGCGGCAATGCGAAATAAAAGACAGAATCTGTCAAAAACAGAACAGTCCGTAAAGATGCATCTGGAAGGGGCACTTAACTTGCTCAAATGGAAAAACTCAAAACTAATTAAAGTTGCGTACATATCTGAGGATCACGCTCGTAAATTTTCAGATTTTTTCGATTTTTTTACAGAGACTTCTGCGAGAATTCGTGACAGACAGCAATGATGTTTCTGCGCAGCGATCCCAAATATAGTATCAACTTTAGCATAGAAACTTTACTTGGCACAAAAACATGATAAGGAAAGGTTGCTACAGTAGTAAACAACTTCCAAGACTCAACAATACAGTAAATAAAATAAAACATGGGTTATCTCCCAAGAAGTTTCTTTAACGCCTTTCAGCTAGGCGCAGAAAGTGCAAATCAAGTAACATCAAGAGAAGAAGCATCAACATCATAGCTTGTTCTAATAATAGAATCAAAAGGCAACTTCATTCTCTTTCTAGGGAAGTGTTCCATACCTTTCTTGAGAGGAAATTGATATTTAATATTACCTTCCTTCATATCAATAACAACACCAACGGTTCGAAGAAAAGGTCTTCCCAACACAATAGGACAAGATGCATTGCATTCGATATCCAAGACAACAAAATCAACGGGGACAAGGTTATTGTTAACCGTAATGCGAACATTATCAATCCTCCCCAAAGGTTTCTTTTTAACATTATCAGCAAGATTAACATCCAAATAACAATTCTTCAATGGTGGCAAGTCAAGCATATCATAAATCTTTTTAGGCATAACATAAATACTTGCACCAAGATCACATAAAGCATTACACTCAAAGTCATTGAATTTCATTTTAATGATGGGCTCCCAACCATCTTCTAACTTCCTAGGAATAGAAGCTTCAAGTTTTAATTTCTCTTCCCTAGCTTTAATGAGAGCATTTGTAATATGTTTTGTAAAGGCCAAATTTATAGCACTAGCATTGGGACTTCTAGCAAGTTTTTGTAAGAACTTTATAACTTCAGTAATATGACAATCATCAAAATCTAAACCATTATGTTCTACAGCAATGGAATCATTGTCACCAATATTTTGAAAAATTTCAGCAGTTTTATCACAAACAGCAGTTTCAGCAGTTTCAGGCAATTTTGTGCGCTTTGCACTAGGAGTAGAAACATTGCCAACACCAATTATTTTACCATTGATAGTAGGAGGTGCAGCAACATGTGAAGAATCAACATTACTAGTGGTGGTAATAGTCCATACTTTAGCTACATTATTCTCTTTAGCAAGTTTTTCTTTTTCTTCTCTATCCCACCTAGCATGCAATTCAGCCAACATTCTAATATTATCATTAATTCTAACTTGGATGGCATTTGTTTTAGCAAACCTAGCATCTTGAACTTCCTCAGGCATAACTTTTAATTTTAAAAGATCAACATCAAGAGCAAGACTATCAACCTTAGAAGCAAGAATATCAATTTTACCAAGCTTTTCTTCAACAGTTTTATTGAAAGCAGTTTGTGTACTAATAAATTCTTTAAGCATCACTTCAAGACCAGAGGGTACACTCTTATTATTATTGTAAGAATTACCATAAGAATTACCATAACCATTACCATTATTAGAAGGATATGGCCTATAGTTGTTGTTACCATAATTATTCCTATAAGCATTGTTGTTGAAATTGTTGTTCTTAATGAAATTCACATCAACATTTTTTTCTTGAGCAACCAATGAAGCTAAAGGAACATTATTAGGATCAATATGAGATCTACCATTTGCAAGCATAGACATAATAGCATCAATCTTATCACCCAAAGAAGAGGTTTCTTCAACAGAATTTACCTTCTTACCTTGAGGAGTTCTTTCAGTGTGCCATTCAGAGTAATTGATCATCATATCATCAAGTAATTTAGTCGCGGCGCCCAGGGTGATGGACATAAAAGTACCTCCAGCAGCTGAATCCAATAGGTTCCTCGAGGAAAAATTCAATCCTGCATAAAAGGTTTGGATGATCATCCAAGTAGTCAGTCCATGGGTTGGGCAATTCTTTACCAAAGATTTCATTCTCTCCCATGCTTGAGCAACATGTTCATTATCAAATTGTTTAAAATTCATTATGCTACTTCTCAAAGATATAATCTTAGCAGGAGGATAATATTTACTAATAAAAGCATCCTTACATTTACTCCATGAATCAATACTATTCTTAGGTAAAGAAAGCAACCAATCTTTAGCTCTTCCTCTTAAGGAGAAAGGGAACAATTTCAGTTTTATAATATCACCATCTATATCCTTACTAGTTGAATGCCCGTACGTTGCTACGGATTTTCATTTTTTTATTTACACGATAAATCACAAAAGGTACAAGGTCGCATCCTTTGTGAAATATCTTATCAATCATAGAGGAATTATGGAAATATATAATTATAACATGACCGAGAGGATTCATTCAGTAAGTAATTCACATGAGTTTGTAATTATTTTGTCTCCTAGACAAACAAATAGGACATGTAAATTAGTGGAATCTAGAGGCGACACCGCGTGAGAGAAAAATAAACTTGGAACACTCCTTTCTCAGCACTTCGGTTCTATCAGATTCAGAATACATATCAATTGCCGATATATTTGTCAAAAGCTCATTCTAATGTGAATAAATCTTCATTTTCTAGGGATACCTAAACATATGCTTATTCAGTAATGGAACAAAACATACATATTGTGACTGAAGAAAAATGGATTCGGTTCTACTGTCCATTCACGATAAGTATTAGGTACACATGGTTGAACAAAACATGTAACCAAAGTAAAAAATATATCTTGGAAAATGGATGATATGAATTATTGTGGTTGCTTCTGGTAGTATGAACGATGTGTATGATGCAGTCCAACTCAATCTCTTTCTGCCGACGTTACACTATTTTAGCTTTCATCATGGAAATCAGAAGATCTTCCTAATTTTGTTCTCTATATAGATGTCTTTACTTGTCTGGAGCACTGAGTTTAGAAGATCTGCCATATAACTTGTTTTATGTACGAGGTACATGAACATTTTTAATCATGGCATCATTGATCTGGTCTACTTTTCACAGCCGTAATTACTGAATACATAGAGGAGTTTTCTCGGTAATGAATGATTAAAACATCCATTTGCAGAGCTGCACAATAAAAATTAAGATATCCAAATGTACCTTGGAATAATTGTAAGTTTTTTTGTGTGCTTCTCAGATTGGAATATATAGACCAGTATGTTCCTCGTCGTTGATTCTGGCACTTGTGGTAGGAGGTTCTGTTATGGTCGGTTTGACCTATACACGTAGGAAGCCCACTAGTGGCTAGTTATGGGCTTAGCCCAAGTAAATTAGGGGCTTAGCCCAAGTAAATTAGGGTTTAGAGGAGGCCGTCCTCCTATATAAACACTTGTATCCCTTCGAGATTAATCAGACAAATATTCAGTATCATACTGTCTCGTCTCCTGAAGGGAGACGGAGACCCTGCGCCCAGCCGCACCCAACCCTAGTCGCCGCCTCCTTCCTCCGCGACGGCGCCCAGCCGCCGACGCCGAGCCCTCCAGCCTCTCCGCCCTCACTTCCACCCTTACAACCTCCGCCCTAGACCCGGTAGAACCCTAGCCCCTACCAGGTTCGCGGTAGGCCTGCGAGCTCGGCGCAAACGGAAGAGGAGTGATGGACCTTGTCTCGCTGGATATGCAATACATGTAATCATCTGCATATATATAGCATAGGTTAATCGATGATCTCACGGAAGTTGGTGTTAGAAGATGATAATTTAATAAGAAAACCTATAAGCATATGCCTTGTAAATGAAAAATATAGGGTAGATGGTATAAATCAACAAACCTGATCGTCGTGTTCCAAACAGATCCTGAAAAAAGCCGTATGCATCGCTTTGATGCAAAGGATGGAGCTTCGTTCCCCTTATCGAAAAAAACAGATCCTGAAAATATGCATATATCATTGGCAAGTGCACTTCTGCTACTCTAGGATGTATTGAAATATGTAGATGAACAAGAAACTGCGATCTCTCGTTCAATCTGATGTTTTCATGATCCACCTTTTTAATAGTTTACTAAGATCACATGATTTTCCGTGGGAACTACAAAGTTTCAGAGGTGTACAAATGCACATCAAAGAGTGATTTGCTAATCATAAAATTGTTACTAATAATCACTTTTAAAAAACAGATAAATATATGTAGTGTAAATTGTATTGCCAGCTTGAAGTGCTGAGAAGGAAAAGTAGACGATAATAGAAACAAATCTCAATACTGATTCTCAATGAACATTTTATTCACAAACTTTACACCAGTAAATTGCATCTGCATCCACCTAATGATGTACCCTATATAGACATGCTAACTTATAGCTATATAGTAACTGAAAGAGCACCATACCTTAACATATAAGCCATCTCAACGATAGGTAGGAGTGACAATATTATTCAATTTACCTCATGACACTTGGCAGATAGGAGTGACAATTTTAGTCAACTTACTTCATGTATCCACCTAATGATGTACCGCATATAAACATGTTAACTTGCAGCTGTACAGAAACTGAAAGAGTGATGTACCTAAACATATAAACATATCTCAATGGTAGGTAGAAGGGGTGACAATATCAGTAAATTTGCCTCAGCAGACATGGCGGATAGAAGGAGTGGCAATTTTAGACAACTTACCTCAGTAGACATGATAACCGCATCAAACCAGTGATCGCATTTTAAGGCATGCATAAGTGTTTGTTGACAGGTATCAAAATCGGAGAGAGAACATCAGTTTAACGCCAGACTTCCTTAAAGCTTGAAATACATGTTCAACATTAGGATCACAGAGCTTCTACAAGCAGAAGTTTTTATTGGGTCTATCAGGGAAAGAAATTTTATTTCACTTGGTATAGTTCCTCAAAGTACTCTAAGCCTGAATCATATTTTTCTTTTCATGGTTGTACATACTTAATAAGAGATGTACCTGTAGAGTACAGTCGGAGCATCATGAATTTTGTGTAATGTACATTTATATCTTGTAAAAGGCGTTGCTCCCCATGTAGGCTAGAATGGCTGCTATGTAAATATTGTAACTACCTATTTTCTTTAATCCACGAAGTACCAGGAGGTTTATGCAGTGATGTTCTCAAAAAGAGATGCATCTACTGTTCCTATTTTAAAACACCCACATACATGGAGTACTATTTAACATGACATGCGTACATATATTGCTCAACACGCCAGTAGCTTGACTAACACGTGATGGAAAACCTCTGCAGTTTTTAAGTTGACCAGGAATTAAAGATAATAGTATCCCTCCCTCCTCACGGTTCGTGCTGATTGTTGAGTGGTATCCAGTTCATATCAACTTAAATCTTGCAACTTAAAGAAACTCAAAATTCTGACCCCTAAATGAACTCACTCATTTGGCGTAATCGACATCTATACCCCAACATTCATACAATCACCCGGGCTTAGTCCTGGTTCCTCCTTCATCCATGGCATCTAGCTTTCCCTGTTTTTAGAAACTGAGCACACATGTTTCACTACACCAATATGTTCTCATAAATGTAAACAAATATCACCTGAGCATGGATAGACACTTTGTGATTTCTGTTTTTCTGTTTATTTTCTTCTTCTTCTTTGGTTATTTTCTTCTTGCCCATCATTTGTAAATAACCATGCCTTTTTCTGGGCACCATATATGAAAATGACGCAGTGGGGGCCTTCCCCACTGTACTTGGCGTAAAAAAAAATACTCTCAAAAGAAAACCGCACCTTTTCTTTACTGTTGTTATTTCCAATAGAAGCATAATCCAGTGATAAAGACCATGACTTTGGTGTGTAGTAATATGTTTCACCAGAAAATTAACCTGGAAGGTTTGAACCTCTATATCCCACTGAAACAGTTTGCAAGATAAGCTCTCCCTTGGGCAGCAACCTAAAGCACGGAAGAAATATTTATGCAATCTCTGCATATTAATAGTGTTGAAGTTGATATACCACTATTGAGTTGCTAGGATATATAGCTATGGGTAAATTCACATATATGGGTCCCTTGTTAAGATGTACGACATTTGTTGATAGATTTCTGATTGCTGGAAAAAGAAATTTCCCACCGTAATTGCTAGCATTAGCCAATGATGCCTCGCCCATGTTAAGAACAAGAGAAAAACTCCTTCATTAAAATTTATCCAACCTTCTACTGGTGTAGCAATCCACATATTTCAACTATTTATCTCTATTAGCATTAACACAGGCAAATGCATCATGTTTTTTTCCTTTAGCTACATAAGTAAAGGAACTAAGAGAGAGTTGCAGAAAAACGAAGAATTATATGGAATAAACCATGTTGTTTTTTACTGACCTTGTGAAGTAGAATATGCAACTGGCAGGCCATGCATAGCTGAACTTCAGTAAATTCAGAGGAAAGACATATTTGTAGATACAAAATATTGCATAGTGATGAAAATAGATAATAATATGGATCAAATTGCTAGTAAAAATATTATTTTTTACCTTCATGCATAATTGCAGAAGTAATAATAGCTCAGTACCAGATATATGGTTTACGAGAACAATTGTACACTTTTAGCATATTCTTTTCCTTATAGCAGTAAAATCCGCTCAGTCCAATTGTGTTGAAGTCAAAATAACCTTTAGAACAGAATACTTCTTATATGCATAATCATGTATGCAGCTCCATATAGCAATGTACCAGACTTAATACAATCCTTGACTTGCACGTTCAGACAACGTCAAAATTCAGAGCACCGGACGGCGTCGTTGCACAACGCCATCAGATTCGACAGGAGGATGGAGGCTAAGCACCGCGAACTCCTGGAGGGCGGCTAGTGCTCACCTTGACTTGGAGTCGAGGGCCGACCGCACCACAATCTCGGACACGGGGGCGCCGGGTTCGTCCTCCTAGCAGCCCCGCCCCTAGCCACCGGAGGGCGCCCAGAGCCAAGAGGGAAGAGGCTGAACTCTCCATCTGGTGCACCCTGGGAAAGGCCGAGCTCTCCGGCTGGTCCTCGGCTGGCGGGCCGCGAGCTTCTGTATGTTCAACACACACGCAGGCTCAACACATGTTGCACCTCACCCCACCGAGGTTCTTCTATGTTCGGTCGCAGCGGTGGTACGGCACGAGGCAAGAGGAGAATTAGGGAGGGATCCGCTGCCATTACCGTGAGCGCGGAGTGCTTGATCTAATTTGTACCTGATTGATTGACATCATAATTACCGTGAGCACTTGATATGGTTATGTGATTATATTTGGTGACAAGGAAATATATCTTTCCTAATTAATTAATTGATAGCGTGATTGAAGCATGTTCTTTCCGTGAGGTTTGATTTGCAGTCAAATAGATCAGACGATGCTGAGCCTATCAAATTGGATTGAATGGTCCGGATTATTTTAATGACGACCACCAAAATGTGTTGAGTGTCAAACAACCAACTCGCATTAAATAGTAAAGATACTTTTGCATTTCACAAAGTTCAACAAAATTATTAAGATGGGCAGCAGCATCATCAGTACTAACACCAGAAAATTGCTCTCTCATAACAAGATTCAGTAAAGCATGTTTAATTTCATAGAATTCTGCTGTAGTAGCAGGTGGAGCAATAGGAGTACATATAAAATCATTATTATTTGTGCTAGTGAAGTCACACAACTTAGTATTTTCAGGAGTACCCATTATAGCAGTAGTAAAGTAAACTAAGCAAATAAAGTAAAGACAAGTAACTATTTTGTTGTGTTTTTGATATAGAGAACAAGACAGTAAATAAAGTAAAGCTAGCAACTAATTTTTGTGTGTTTTGTTTAAGTGCAGCAAACAAAGTAGTAAATAAAATAAAGCAAGACAAAAACAAAGTAAAGAGATTGGAAGTGGAGACTCCCCTTGCAGCGTGTCTTGATCTCCCCGGCAACGGCGCCAGAAATTTAGCTTGATGCGCGTAGATGTACACGTCCGTTGGGAACCCCAAGTGAAAGGTATGATGCGCACAGCAGCAAGTTTCCCTCAGTATGAAACCAAGGTTATCGAACCAGTAGGAGCCAAGAAGCACGTGAAGGTTGTTGGTGGAGGAGTGTAGTGTGGCGCAACACCAGTGAAACCGGCGCCAACGTGGAACCTGCACAACACAATCAAAGTACTTTGCCCCAACGTAACAGTAAGGTTGTCAATCTCACCGGCTTGCTGAAAACAAAGGATTAAGCGTATTGAGTGGAAGATGGTGTTTGTTTGCAAAGAACAGTAAAAGCAGTAGAATGTATTCAGATGTAAAAGAATGGACCGGGGTCCACAGTTCACTAGTGGTGTCTCTCCAATAAGATAACTAACATGCTGGGTGAACAAATTACAGGCGGGCAATTGACAAATAAAGATTCAATACATATCAACGATGATTACTATGTGATTTAATCAGGGCATTACGACAAAGTACATAGACCGCTATCCAGCATGCATCTATGCCTAAATAATCCACCTTCAGGTTATCATCCGAACCCCTTCCAGTATTAAGTTGTAAACAACAGATAATTGCATTAAGTATGGTGCGTAATGTAATCAACACAAATATCCTTAGACAAAGCATCAATGTTTTATCCCTAGTAGCAACAGCACATCCACAACCTTAGAACTTTCTGTCACTGTCCCAGATTCAATGGAGGCATGAACCCACTATCGAGCATAATTACCCCCTCTTGGAGTTACAAGTATCAACTTGGCTAGAGCCTCTACTAGCAACGGAGAGCATGCAAGAACATAAACAACACATATATGATAGATTGATAATCAACTTAACATAGTATTCTCTATTCATCGGATCTCGCCAAACACAACATGTAGCATTACAAATAGATGATCTTGATCATGTTAGGCAGCTCTCACAAGATCTAATACAATGAAAGCACAAGCGGAGAAGACAACCATCTAGCTACTGCTATGGACCCATAGTCCAAGGATGAACTACTCACGCATCAATCCGGAGGCGGGCATGATGATGTAGAGCCCCTCCGGTGATGATTCCCCTCTCCGGCAGGTGCCGGAGGCGATCTCTGAATCCCCCGAGAAGGGATTGGCGGCGGCCTCTCGCAATGTTTTCCGTATCGCGTCTCTCGGTACAGGGGGTTTCGCGACGAAGGCTATTTGTAGGCGGAAGGGTAGGTCAAGTGGCGGCACGAGGGCCCCACACACTAGGGCCGCGCGGCCAGGGGCCAGGCCGCGCCGCCTTGTTGTGTCGGCGCCTCGTGGCCCCACTTCGTACCTCCCTCGGTCTTTGGAAGCTTCGTGTAAAAATAGGCCCCTGGGCGTTGATTTCGTCCAATTCCGAGAATATTTCCTTACTAGGATTTCTGAAACCAAAAACAGCAGAAAACAGAACTGGCACTTCGGCATCTTGTTAATAGGTTAGTGCCGCAAAATGTAAAATAATGCTGTAAAATATGTATAAAACATTCAAGTATTGTAATAAAAGTAGCATGGAACATAAGAAATTATAGATACGTTTGCGACGTATCATTGCGCCGCACTACACTCCTCCACCAACAACCTTCACGTGTTCCTTGACTCCTACTGGTTCGATAACCTTGGTTTCATACTGAGGGAAACTTGCTTCTATACGCATCACACCTTCCACTTGGGGTTCCCAACGGACGTGTGCTTCACGCGTGTCACCCTCCTGTGCCGTCTGCTCGTGGACCTCCTATGCCGTCGGGCTCCGGCCCCGCCGATACTCCCTACTCCTGCATTCCAGGGCCAGAGTCAGCCCCAGCAGCCTCGTGGTTCGACGTCACCTCCTTGCACCTACTGTGGCAGGCCTGGCCACACTATCTCTACTTGCTGGCAGAGGGATCCCAGCTTACGCCCGCCGCATCTTACTCGTCGTCAGGCTGGTTCTTCAGGATCTTCTGCTGTTGCGCTATCTGATCAGGACATTATCCGTGGTCTTCGTGGTCTGCTCGCTGGTACAGGCTCTTCCTCGACGGGTACTGCTGGTTCTGTGCCTGGCTCTTCTGGCACCGCGCGACCACCACCTTCTACACAGTCAGGTACGTCATCCCCGTGGTATCTGGATTCTGGAGCTTCTTTTCATATGACCTCTGCGTCTTCTATTCTTTCTGCTCTTCGCTCTCTTGTTTCGCCTGTTCGTGTTATCACGGCTGATGGTACCTCTCTCCCTGTTTCCAGTCGAGGCACCCTTTCTACTACCTCTTTCTCTGTTCCTGATGTTTCTCATGTTCCTAGTCTTAAGATGAACCTGTTTTCCGCTAGTCAGCTTACTGATTCTGGTTGTCGCGTCATTCTTGACGCTGATTCTTGTG
This sequence comes from Lolium multiflorum, assembly GCA_030979885.1. Lineage (NCBI taxonomy): Eukaryota > Viridiplantae > Streptophyta > Magnoliopsida > Poales > Poaceae > Lolium > Lolium multiflorum. The sequence continues at coordinate 240,301,470 of CM061749.1, read as the reverse complement.
CTGTTCAGGACCGCCGTACACAGGCCCTGGTTGGAGCTGGCCCTCGCAGCCTTGAGTCCCCGGGGCTCTGGGAGTTAGACTGGCTTCGCGTTCCTTCTGCTGCACTTCATCTGCCAGTTCTCCTGCGGTTGCTGCTTCTGTCACTGGATCTTTTCAGCAGTGGCATCATCGGCTGGGTCACCTCTGTGGCTCCCGTTTATCGTCATTAGTTCGTCGTGGTCTTCTGGGGTCTGTCTCAGGAGATGTGTCTTTGCATTCGTGTCAGGGTTGTAGGCTAGGCAAACAGATTCAGCTTCCCTATCCTACTAGTGCGTCTGTATCTCAGCGACCTTTTGATTTAGTTCATTCGGATGTTTGGGGTCCGGCTCCCTTTCCTTCGAAAGGGGGTCATCGATACTATATTTTGTTTATTGATGATTTTTCGCGATACACCTGGTTGTTTCTTATGCACTCTCGCAGTGAGGTGCTTTCTATTTATCAGCGTTTTGCAGCCATGGTTCGTACTCAGTATTCCACGCCTATTCGTGTGTTTCGTGCTGATTCTGCAGGAGAGTATATCTCCCAGCACCTGCGTGGTGTTCTTGCTGAGCAGGGCACCCTTGCCCAGTTCTCGTGTCCCGGCGCCCATGCTCAAAATGGTGTCGCCGAGCGTAAGCATCGTCATATTCTTGAGACTACCCGTGCTATGATGATTGCTTCCTCTCTTCCGCCGCATTTCTGGGCTGAGGCTGTCGCTACGTCGACTTACCTCATTAACATTCAGCCTTCTGCTGCCCTTCAAGGTGGCATTCCTCTCGAGCGTCTTTCTGGTTGCTCTCCAGATTACTCGACACTTCGTTTATTTGGTTGCGTTTGCTATGTTCTTCTCCCTCCTCGCGAACGCACCAAACTGACCGCTCAGTCTGTTGAGTGTGTTTTTCTCGGATACAGTGATGAGCATAAGGGCTATCGCTGTTGGGACCCCGTTGGTCGTCGGATGCGCATCTCTCGTGACGTCACGTTTGATGAGACGCGTCCCTTCTATCCTCGCCCCACCTCGGGTACTTACCCGGTGGATGATATCTCTTTTCTTCTTTTTCCGGATGCACCCCCTGCTGTCCCTCCTCCCCTCCCTCCTACTTCTGATGCGCCCCCTTCGGCGCCATCCTCTCGTTCGTCTAGTCCACCTAGTACTCCTCGTTCTCCGGCTTCGGCTCCTTCCGATGTTGTCCCTTCTTCCTCTTCTTCTGATGACTTGTCTTCTGCAGATGAGCTTCCCCCTTCACGGCCTGTTCGTCAGCGTCGTGCTCCAGTTCGTTACTCTCCTAGTCAGTATGGTCTCTCTGTCGTTTCCGAGCCGACTTCTTATCGGGATGCCGAGCGTCATCCTGAATGGCAGCTTGCCATGGCTGAGGAGATCGCTGCGCTTGAGCGCACTGGCACTTGGGATCTTGTTTCTCCCCCTTCTGGTGTTCGTCCCATCACGTGTAAGTGGGTCTATAAAATTAAGACTCGCTCTGATGGATCTCTTGAGCGCTATAAAGCGCGTCTTGTGGCTCGTGGTTTTCAGCAGGAGCACGGCCGTGACTATGATGAGACTTTTGCCCCTGTGGCTCATATGACTACTGTGCGTACCCTTCTTGCTGTTGCTTCTGTTCGCCGCTGGTCTGTCTCCCAGCTTGATGTTCAGAATGCTTTTCTTAATGGCGAGTTGAGTGAGGAGGTTTACATGCAGCCTCCTCCTGGGTATTCTGTTCCCGATGGGATGGTTTGTCGTCTTCGACGTTCTCTCTATGGTCTCAAACAGGCCCCTCGTGCCTGGTTTGAGCGCTTCGCCTCTGTGGTGACTGCTGCTGGTTTCTCTCCTAGTCTTCATGATCCAGCACTTTTCGTTCACACTTCTCCTCGTGGACGTACTCTTCTTCTTCTCTATGTTGATGATATGATCATTACTGGTGATGATCCTGAGTATATTGCCTTCGTCAAGGCTCGTCTTCGTGATCAGTTTCTTATGACTGATCTTGGTCCTCTTCGCTATTTTCTTGGCATTGAGGTTTCCTCCACTTCTGATGGCTTTTCTATCTCTCAGGAAAAGTACATTCAGGATCTTCTTGCTCGTGCTGCTCTTGGGGATGAGCGCACGGTTGATACTCCTATGGAGCTTAATGTTAAGCTTCGTCCTACTGATGGTGATCCTCTTCCTGATCCCACCCGTTATCGCCATCTTGTTGGGAGTCTTGTTTATCTTGCTGTCACTCGTCCTGATATTTCTTATCCTGTTCATATTCTGAGTCAGTTTGTCTCAGCTCCTACCACTGTTCACTATAGTCATCTCCTCCGTGTTCTTCGTTACCTTCGTGGCACGATCACTCGTCGCCTTTTCTTTCCCCGTTCCAGCTCTCTCCAGCTCCAGTGCTACTCGGATGCTACGTGGGCGAGTGATCCTACGGATCGTCGTTCACTTTCTGCTTACTGTGTGTTTCTTGGTGGTTCGCTTGTTGCTTGGAAGACGAAGAAACAGGTCGCAGTTTCCCGTTCGAGTGTTGAGGCTGAGTTGCGGGCTATGGCTTTGTTGATTGCTGAGGTGACCTGGTTACGGTGGTTGCTTGCAGATTTTGGGGTCTCTGTTACGACACCCACTCCACTTTTGTCTGACAGTACAGGTGCTATCAGTATTGCACGTGATCCGGTCAAGCATGAGCTGACCAAGCATATTGGTGTTGATGCTTTTTACACACGTGCTCAGGTGCAGGATGATGTTGTTGCGGTTCATTATGTGCCTTCAGATTTGCAGTTGGCGGATTTCTTTACGAAGGCACAGACTCGAGCGCAGCATGATTTCTTACTCTCCAAACTCAGTGTTGTGGATCCACCATGAGTTTGAGGGGGGGTGTTAGATGTATATATCTGTATATTGTAGTTTCCCCATATGTTAGGGGGCTTTCTGCATATGTGCACCTGTACATGTACTATATATTGTGGCCTTTGGCCCCCTGGTAATACAACAAGCATATTGCCCTAACACCATTTAGTTTCAAACTAAATGACTAGCCAAATATTTGACATCTTTGATTACATTTCCGCAAAGCCTAAAATTGCAAGAGAATTAAAAAATAATGTAGAACCTATTCACCCACTCCCTATAGCTTACCACATTTATCCTTTCAGACTTCAACATGATGGCCAACCGCGCGGGATTTGGGAAGTTCTCGAGGATACGCAGGGACACCTGTGCCAGCATCACCTACGAGTTCATCGCCACCTTCAAGGACAACATTCGCGAAGCCTCTGGTAATTATTGGGTCAAATTTTCTATCGACGGGGAATACCAACCTACATCACTTCATGAGTTTTGTGACATCTTCGGCTTTCCTAGAGATGGGAAAGTCGGTTTAGCTATTTCTAATCCATTGCTAGTAGACGCTGCTAGCACCTAGGAGAAAATCTCAGTCCACCAGGATATAAGTATATTCGAAACAAGATTTATACTATCCAAAACCCTATTATTCGCTATTTGGCATATTTTCTGAGCAACTCCATTTTTGAAAGGGGTGAAATGGGTTGCGTCACTGCCCTGACATTTGTGTCATTCACCAAGCATTGTTTGGGAATAACCAAATGCCAAGACCAAACATTGGTTCTCTTTTGTGTGCACATTTTCATCGTGAAAGGTCGGCTTCTTAAGGTGCTATCCATTGTGGTGGGCTAGTCACTCATACTGCCTACCTCGAGATAATCCAACTCCCCATATGACCGTTGTTGCAAGTGACAATTATGGATGAGAACTATATGATTATATGTCGGGTTTTGGGAGTTCATAGAGCTAACCGCCACGAACATGCCTTTCAATTTGTTTATGAGTCTAACCAGTAACCTAATGAGTAAGAAGTGCTCCCTTTTTTACAACCTTCTTCTTTGGCTGCCAGGATTACCTTGGTCTTAACCCCAGAAGAGATGTGTGCCGCAAGGATTGCGGAGGGACGAGAGCTACCTCCCGCAGAAGAGGGAGAAGAAGATAATCCTTGGGAGGAAGCCACAGGGTAGCAGCATCCGGGTCATCAAGATTGGTGCAAGCTGGACAAGCGTGGGGTGATTGGCAACATCATCCAATACCACCACACTAACACGCACCCTAACATCTCTCGGTTTGAGGCGTTGGCGCACCAAGAGAATGTGGAGGACCCTCTACACCAAGTGGTCATCAACGTCGACCTCCCACTACAAGAAAAGTTCTGATAGACAACATCCCAAAATCGTCCACTAAGGGGTATTTTTCGTCGCCTATGGGCCTAACCCGACGATATGGGTTCTGTTGTCGAAACTGCGTCAGGCAAAGTCCAACGACGATTTTTTCGGTCCGTCGCGCTTGGGCGCCTTCCGCCACGGAAAATCGGACCGTTGCCCAAGTGTTTCCGGAGCCCGTTGATGCCGACGTCATGCAACCGACACGTGGCAGACGCCGTTAATGGCAGTTAACGGCGTTAACCGGCTGAAACCCCGTGGTAGATGGTAGGCCCACACGAAGCCTCGCCACGTCTTAAGCGGGCGGGCCGATGACATAGTTTGACCGGTCAACTATATAGCTAGGCTGGTCCATTAGTTACGTGGGCCGGCCTAACCTCTAATGTTGATCGGTCAAAACTTAAATGGGCCGCCCATTTAACATGTGGGTCCACCTTACAAGAACTGGTCGGCCCAAGAAGCAAGTGGGCCGGCCAAAAACACAGGGGTCCCACTTTCGTGTTAAAGGCCGCCCATTTAGTGTGTGGGGTCCACCATATAACAAGTGGGCCGGCCCAACAAGCTAGTGGGCCGGCCAAAACACCGGTGGGTCCCACTTTCCAGTTCTGGGGTCGGCCCATTTAGTATGTGGGTCCACCATATAGCAAGTGGGCCGGCCCAACAACATAGTGGGCCGGGCAAAAACACAGTGGGTCCCACCTTCCGTTAAAGGGCCGGCCCATTTAGTATGTGGGGTCCACCATATAGCAAGTGGGCCGGCCCACCAAGATAGTGGGCCGGGCCAAAAACGCAGGTGGGTCCCACATTCTCTGTTAATGGGCCGCCCATTTGGTATGTGGGGTCCACCATATAGAAGTGGGCCGGCCCAACAAGATAGTGGGCTAAAAACACAGGTGGGTCCCACCTTCCTATTAAAGGGCCGGCCCATTTACCATGTGGGACCACCATATAGCAAGTGGGCTGGCCCAACAAGATAGTGGGCCGCCCAATAAGCATGTGGAGCCCATTATCGTGTAACCGGGCCGGCCTACTAAAGAAGTGGGCCGGCCCAAAATGAAAGTGGGTCCCACACTACTGTAAGTGGGCCGGCCCAATCTGTTGTAGGGCCCTACTTGTTTGACTAGTCAACTTGCATTAAATTTCATGAGCCTAAAATCTGATTTCAATGATACACACAATTACATACACAAATAAAACAAATAGGAAAATTACAAGGCAATTAATGTGCCCAAATAAAAAAATTACATAGAATCATTGAGGACTTCTATTAGCATCATCAATAACACGTTGACATTTGGCAATCGCCTTGATTGAATCTTGTGTACTCTTTGTCAACATATCAGCTACAGATCTTAAAGCAGCAATACCATGTCTTTTATAAAGTACAGCCTTGAGATATTTACTGTTTGATGAAAGAAATGGTCTAGGTTGACGGCTATGAGAAGATGCATCAGAAGAAAGATCAGAACTTTTTGTGGGCCTCACTTCTAATGAAGATTGCTTCATCACAACTGCATTCTGATAATAATGCAAAAAGAGTTAAACGATGAACTATGCAAACATTTATTATGCAATGTAGATATAAGATAATAACAAGTTGCATAAATAAGACATGTATGGAACCTGGTAACATTGTAAACATAGTTACAACAATTAACTATTCAAACATGTATTACGTAATGTAGAGATCAGATAACAACATGTAGCAGAAATAAGCACAAGATAAGATAAGATGCATGTACTAAGCACATACTGGCTCACTGCAGGTCCTTCTCTTGCGTGCACTAGTCGTGGTCAACATGCCTATCATTTTAGGTTCAGCCATCAAGTGAAATGCTAATCCTCCTGCTCCATTGTCCTTAATCTGTGTTTAGATATCACATTTAAGACCAAGTCAGCTGGTTTCAAATAACAAAAAACTTGAGCTGCCAAATGAATAAGCCAATATTTACCAGATATCAGATTAAAACCAACTAGATGTTGCTTTGCATGAGATACGAATTTCAGACATTCAGATTTAGAGTAGGGTAATGCCAAGGTTTTACACATAAAGTAAACTGGCATTAAGAATGACCAAATGTCAGGTTCAAATCACCCTCGCAGTTTCTCCAAGACAAGCATATCAAATAGGCAGAAACATAGTAAAGCATGAATGGCATTGCTATGGCAGGGTTCTGATGACCCACAAGTATAGGGGATCGCAACAGTCTTCGAGGGAAGTATTACCCAATTTATTGATTTGACACAAGGGGAGACAAAGAATACTTGTAAGCCTTAACAACGGAGTTGTCAATTCAGCTGCACCTGGAAACAGACTTGCTCGCAAGAGTTTATCAGTAGCAACAGTTTTATAGCAGTAGGAATAGTGAAATAACAGCAGCGGTGAAATAAAGACAGCAGTAGTGATTATAGTAAACAGCAGGATTAAAATACTGTAGGCACAGGGACGGATTAACGGGCGTTGCATGGATGAGAGAAACTCATGTAACAATCAAAGCAGGGGCATTTGCAGATAATAATAAAACGGTATCCAAGTACTAATCAATCAATAGGCATGTGTTCCATATTTAGTCGTACGTGCTCGCAATGAGAAACTTGCACAACATCTTTTGTCCTACCAGCCGGTGGCAGCCGGGCCGTCTCCGTCGTATCGATAATTTCTTATGTTCCATGCCACTTTATTGATGATATCTACATGTTTTATACACATTATATGTCATATTCGTGCGTTTTCCGGAACTAACCTATTGACGAGATGCCGAAAGGCCAGTTGCTGTTTTCTGCTGTTTTTGGTTTCAGAAATCCTAGTAAAGAAATATTTTCGGAATCGGACGAAATAAAGACCGAGGACCTTATAATTCCCGGAAGCTTCCAGAGCACCGGAGAAGGATGAGAGGGGAGCCAGGGCCCCACACCACACCGGCGCGGCCCGGGGGCGTGCCCCGTGGTGTGGGCAGCCCGTGGCCCCTCCGACTCCCTCTCTTCGCCTATTTAATCGTCTCTGACCTAAAAACACCGACGGAGAAGACGAGACCCGAAAAAACCTTCCGAGCCGCCGCCATCGCGAAATCAAGATTCGGGGGACAGAAGTCTCGGGCACGCCGCCGGACGGGGAATTGCCCCCGGAGTCATCTCCACCGCCGTCTCCACCGCCATCTTCACCGCCATCGCTGTCTCCATGATGAGGAGGGAGTAATTCACCCCCGGGGCTGAGGGCTCCGCTGTAGCTATGTGGTTCATCTCTCTCTTTATGTGATCTAGTTGAATATTATCTATGTGCTACTCTAGTGATGTTATTAAAGTACTCTATTCCTCCTCCACGTGTGTAATGGTGACAGTGTGTGCACCGTGTGAGTACTTGGCGTAGGCTATGATTATGATCTCTTGTAGATTATGAAGTTAATTATTGCTATGATGGTATTGATGTGATTTATTCCTCCTACATAAGCGTGAAGGTGATAGTGTGCATGCTATGTTAGTACTTGGTTTAGTCGTATTGATCTTTCTTGCACTCTAAGGTTATTTAAATATGAACATTGCATTGTGGAGCTTGTTAACTCCGGCATTGAGGGTTCGTGTAATCCTACGCAATGTGTTCATCATCCAACAAAAGGGTGTAGAGTAGTCCTATTATGTGATCATTGTTGAGAGTGTCCACTAGTGAAAGCAGGATCCCTAGGCCTTGCTTCCAAGCATCGAATCTCCGTTTGTTTACTGTTTTGTTGCATGTTTACTCGCTGCCATATTTTATTCAGATTGCTATTACCACTCATATACATCCATATTACTTGTATTTCACTATCTCTTCGCCGAACTAGTGCACCTATACACCTGACAAGTGTATTTGTGTGTTGGGGACACAAGAGACTTCTTGCTTTGTGATTACAGGGTTGCTTGAGAGGGATATCTTTGACCTCTTCCTCCCTGAGTTCGATAAACCTTGGGTAATCCACTTAAGGGAAACTTGCTGCTGTTCTACAAACCTCTGCTCTTGGAGGCCCAACACTGTCTACAAGAATAGAAGCACCCGTAGACATCAAGCACTTTTCTGGCGCCGTTGCCGGGGAGGGAAGGTAAACGGCACTCACACATTGGCAAGCCCGGCAACTAAGCACTTTTCCTCCCTCGTCAACTACGCGCCAAGCATTTTTCTGGCGCCGTTGCCGGGGAGGAAAGGTAAAAGGCACTCATACTCCGGTTCCAGGTAACAGTACTTTTCCGGCGCCGTTGTAAGTACTCGAAGCTATTTCCTTTAGACTCTGCAATTACGACATTTGGTTTCTTGTTTACACTAGTTAGGCATAATGGACAACAATGACCTTTTTATTCTATTTCCTGATTTAAGACATGGATGGTTTGATGCGAAAATTAAAAAACCCATGGAACATATTAATATGAATGCTTTGAACACTATTGTTGTTAATGCTATGGAAAATTCTAAGCTTGGGGAAGCTGGCTTTGATGAGCATGATATTTTTAGTCCCCCAAGCATTGAGGAGAAAATTTTCTTTGATGATACTTTGCCTCCTATTTATGATGATTATAATGATAGTAGTCTTTTGTTACCACCTGTTATGGAGGATAAATTTGATTATGATTACAATATACCTCCTATATTTGATAGCTACTTTGTTGAATTTGCTCCCACTACAACTAATAAAATTGATTATGCTTATGTTGGGAGTAGTAATTATTTTATGCATGAGACTCATGATAAGAATGCTTTATGTGATAGTTATATTGTTGAGTTTGCTCATGATGCTACTGAAAGTTATTATGAGAGAGGAAAATATGGTTGTAAAAAATTTCATGTTACTAAAACACCTCTCTATGTGCTGAAATTTTTGAAGCTACACTTGTTTTATCTTCCTATGCTTGTTACTTTGCTCTTCATGAACTTGTTTATTTACAAGATTCCTATGCATAGGAAGCATGTTAGACTTAAATGTGTTTTGAATTTGCCTCTTGATGCTCTCTTTTGCTTCAACTTCTATTTCTTGCGAGTGCATCATTAAAACTGCCGAGCCCATCTTAATGGCTATAAAGAAAGAACTTCTTGGGAGATAATCCATGTGTTTTTTTTTGCTACAGTACTTTGTTTTATATTTGTGTCTTGGAAGTTGTTTACTACTGTAGCAACCTCTCCTTATCATGTTTTTGTGCCAAGTAAAGTTTCTATGTCAAAGTTGATGTTATATTTGGGATCGCTGCGCAGAAACAGCATTGCTGTCTGTCACGAATCTGGGCACAGTCTGTAGAAAATTCGCAAAAATCTGCCAATTTACGAGCGTGATCCTCAGATATGTACGCAACTTTCATTAGTTTTGAGTTTTTCCATTTGAGCAAGTCTGGTGCCATTTAAATTCGATCGTTTCTGTTTTGACAGATTCTGCCTTTTATTTCGCATTGCCGCTTTTGTTAAGTTGAATGAGTTTCTTTGTTCCATTAACTTTCAGAAGTTTTGTGCAATGTCCAGAAGTGTTAAGAATGATTGTGTCACCTCTGAACATGTGAATTTTTGATTATGCACTAACCCTCTAATGAGTTTGCTTGAAGTTTGGTGTGAAGGAAGTTTTCAAGGGTCAATAGAAGAGGGTGATATAATGTGATCGAGAAGAGTGAAAGGTCTAAGCTTGGGGATGCCCCGGTGGTTCATCCCTGCATATTTCAAGAAGACTCAAGCGTCTAAGCTTGGGGATGCCCAAGGCATCCCCTTCTTCATCGACAAAGTATCAGGTTCCTTCTCTTGAAACTATATTTTTATTCGGTCACATCTTATGTACTTTACTTGGAGCGTCTGTATGTTTTTGTTTTTGTTTTTGTTTGAATAAATGATTGTTTGGGAGAGAGACACGCTCCGCTGGTTCGTATGAACACATGTGTTCTTAGCTTTTAATTTTCATGGCGAAGGTTGAAACTGCTTCGTTAATTGTTATATGATTGGAAACGGGAAATGCTACATGTAGTAATTGGTGTAATGTCTTGAATAATGTGATACTTGGCAATTGTTGTGCTCATATAGATCTTGTTTAAGCTCTTGCATCATGTACCTTGTACCCATTAATGAATAATTACATAGAGCTTGTTAAAATTTGGTTTGCATGATTGGTCTCTCTAAGTCTAGATATTTTCTGGTTGAGGTGTTTGAACAACAAGGAGACGATGTAAAGTCTTATAATGCTTACAATATGTTTATATGTGAGTCTTGCTGCACCATTTTATACTTGAGTTTGCTTCAAATAACCTTGCTAGCCTAAACCTTGTATCGAGAGGGAATACTTCTCATGCATCCAAATACTTGAGCCAATATTCATGCCATTTGTGTCCACCATACCTACCTACTACATGGTATTTCTCCGCCATTCCAAAGTAAATTGCTTGAGTGCTACCTTTAAACAAATTCAAAAGTTATTACCTCTTATTTGTGTCAATGTTTTATAGCTCATGATGAAGTATGTGGTGTTTATCTTTCAATCTTGTTGGGCAACTTTCACCAATGGACTAGTGGCTTCATCCGCTTATCCAATAATTTTGCAAAAAGAGCTGGCAATGGGATTCCCAGTCCCAAATTAATTAACAAAAATAGACACTCCTCCATGGTATGTGATTGTTGGACGGCACCCGAAGGATTCGGTTAGCCATGGCTTGAGAAAGCAAAGGTGGGGAGGAGTGTCATCATAATAAAATTAAAATAAAAAGGCACTCCTTCATGGTATGAGATTGTTGGCAGGCACCCGAGGATTCGGTTAGCCATGGTTTGTGAAAGAAAGGTTGGAAGGAGTGCCACCCAAAAACAAAATAAAATGGGAGCCGCTCTTTGAAGGTTTGTCTGGCAAGGGGGTTAGAGTACCCGCTACCATTCGTTGACAACAACAAACACCTCTCAAAACTTTACTTTTATGCTCTCTATATGTTTTCAAAATCAAAGCTCTAGCACAAATATAGCAATCGATGCTTTCCTCTTTTGAAGGGCCATTCTTTTACTTTATTGTTGAGTCAGTTTACCTATTCTTTCTATCTTAGAAGCAAACACTTGTGTAAATTGTGTGCATTGATTCTTACATGTTTACCTATTGCACTTGTTATATTACTTTGTGTTGACAATTATCCACGAGATATACATGTTAAAGTTGAAAGCAACCGCTGAAACTTATATCTTCCTTTGTGTTGTTTCAAAGCTTTCTACTAAGAATTTATTGCTTATGAGTTAACTCTTATGCAAGACTCATTGATGCTTGTCTTGAAAGTATTATTCATGAAAAGTCTTTGTTATATGATTCATTTGTTTACTCATTGTCTTCATCATTGCTTCGAATCTCTGCATTTATCTCATGTGCTTTACAATAGTATGATCAAGGTTATGATGGCATGTCACTTCAGAAATTATCTTTGTTATCGTTTTACCTGCTCGGGACGAGCAGAACTAAGCTTGGGGATGCTGATACGTCTCCGTCGTATCGATAATTTCTTATGTTCCATGCCACTTTATTGATGATATCTACATGTTGTATACACATTATATGTCATATTCGTGCGTTTAACTAAACTATTGACGAGATGCCGAAAGGCCATGTTTCCTGTTTTTGGTTTCAGAATCCTAGTAAAGAAATATTTGGAATCGGACGAAATAAAGACCGAGGACCTTATAATTCCCGGAAGCTTCCAGAGCACCGGAGAAGGATGAGAGGGGAGCCAGGGGGGCCCCACACCACACCCCGGCGCGGCCCAGGGGGCGCGCCCTGTGTGTGGGCAGCCCGTGGCCCTCCGACTCCCTCTCTTCGCCTATTTAATCGTCTCTGACCTAAAAACACCGACGGAGAAGACGAGACCCGAAAAAACCTTCCAGAGCCGCCGCCATCGCGAAATCAAGATTCGGGGGACAGAAGTCTCTGTTCCGGCACGCCGCCGGAGCGGGGAATTGCCCCCGGAGTCATCTCCACCGCCGTCTCCACCGCCATCTTCACCGCCATCGCTGTCTCTATGATGAGGAGGGAGTAATTCACCCCCGGGCTGAGGGCTCCGCTGTAGCTATGTGGTTCATCTCTCTCTTTATGTGATCTAGTTGAATATTATCTATGTGCTACTCTAGTGATGTTATTAAAGTACTCTATTCCTCCTCCACGTGTGTAATGGTGACAGTGTGTGCACCGTGTGAGTACTTGGCGTAGGCTATGATTATGATCTCTTGTAGATTATGAAGTTAATTATTGCTATGATGGTATTGATGTGATCTATTCCTCCTACATAAGCGTGAAGGTGACAGTGTGCATGCTATGTTAGTACTTGGTTTAGTCGTATTGATCTTTCTTGCACTCTAAGGTTATTTAAATATGAACATTGCATTGTGGAGCTTGTTAACTCCGGCATTGAGGGTTCGTGTAATCCTACGCAATGTGTTCATCATCCAACAAAAGGGTGTAGAGTAGTCCTATTATGTGATCATTGTTGAGAGTGTCCACTAGTGAAAGCAGGATCCCTAGGCCTTGCTTCCAAGCATCGAATCTCCGTTTGTTTACTGTTTTGTTGCATGTTTACTCGCTGCCATATTTTATTCAGATTGCTATTACCACTCATATACATCCATATTACTTGTATTTCACTATCTCTTCGCCGAACTAGTGCACCTATACACCTGACAAGTGTATTTGGTGTGTTGGGGACACAAGAGACTTCTTGCTTTGTGATTACAGGGTTGCTTGAGAGGGATATCTTTGACCTCTTCCTCCCTGAGTTCGATAAACCTTGGGTAATCCACTTAAGGGAAACTTGCTGCTGTTCTACAAACCTCTGCTCTTGGAGGCCCAACACTGTCTACAAGAATAGAAGCACCCGTAGACATCGGGCCTCTAGGGAAACTACTGGAAATTAAGGTACTCCTTTTAATAGAGTACCGGAGCAAAGCATTAACACTCCGTGAACACATGTGATCCTCACATCACTACCATTCCCTCCGGTTGTCCCGATTTCTGTCACTTCGGGGCCATTGGTTCCGGACAGCGACGTGTGTATACAACTTGCAGGTAAGATCATAAACAACGAATATCTTCATGAATCAATAACATGTTCAGATCTGAGATCATGGCACTTGGGCCCTAGTGACAAGCATTAAGCATAACAAGTTGCAACAATATCATAAAAGTGACATCTACGGATACTAGGCACTATGCCCTAACAATCTTATGACTATTACATGACCAATCTCATCCAATCCCTACCATCCCCTTCAGCCTACAGCGGGGGAATTACTCACACATGGATGGGGGAAACATGGCTGGTCGATGGAGAGGCGTTGGCGGTGATGGCGGTGATGATCTCCTCCAATTCCCCGTCCCGGCGGAGTGCCAGAACGGAGACTTCTGGCTCCCGAGACGGAGTTTCGCGATGTGGCGGCTCTCTGGAGGGTTTCTGGCGACTTCGACTTCTCCCCGTGCGTTTTTAGGTCGAACCCGATAAGTAGTCCGAAGGGGGGCGTCGGAGGCCAGCCGAGGGGGCCACACCATAGGGCCGCGCGCCCCCCCTAGGCCGCGCCGCCTTATGGTGTGGGGCCCTCGGGCCTCCACCTCACTTGTCCTTCTGGCTCCGTCAGTATTTTGGGAAAATAGGGCCTTCTGCATAAATTCCGAGGATTTTCCCGAAAGTTGGATTTCTGCACAAAAACGAGACACCAGAGCAATTCTGCTGAAAACAGCGTTAGTCCGTGTTAGTTGTATCCAAAATACACAAATTAGAGGCAAAACAATAGCAAAAGTGTTCGGGAAAGTAGATACGTTTTGGACGTATCAGGTTCCAAGTGTTAATCTCTTGCATAAGGAACAATGCATATAGGTTATAGATAATAACGGAAGTAAACTGCCAAAATTACCAACCAAGAACTCAGATTCCAACCTTACCTAGCGTCCCCGCTGTTAATGTTGGATGTTCTAATAAGTGGTTCGCATGATCAATCCCTAGGAAAAATAACATTGACAAGTCAGTCTACGATAATACAAAGACCAGACATGCACGCAGCAATAACTATATAAGCTAAAGACGAGGTATAAGAGCAAGCAGATTGGAAATGCACATAGCATGATTATAAAAGCAGTGTGAGAATAGCAGACACGAGAAAACAGCTAGCGGTGAGCTAATGACGTGGTATAAGAACAAGCAGATTGGAAATGCCCATAGCATGACTATAAAAGCAGTGCGACAATAGCATGCAGTACAAAAACAGTTGGCAGCAAATGAATGGGTACAAGGCTATAAATATGTGGATGCACACAGGTGTCAGTAGAATGAACAGGATGGTAGCGACCGGATAATGCTTTTGTACTGTACAATATTTAAACAAACTTCATGCGAAGCAACACATCAAGAAAGTTAACGGCATATGAGATCTGCAAATAACTACACAAAACATGGCTAAAGAAACACCGCGATCTAACGGGCCAGCGTACTAACCAAGCTGCGGCGGGGTGGACGGGGGCGGCAACTTGCATTCCAGCGGCGGCGAACGCGGGAGACGATGAATCGACCCTGTTTCAGTAGAAGCGGGCGTTAGTGAAGCAGATCTGGTTGGCTGGCAAGGTATTCGGTGAAGTTGATACAGCCGCTGCGGCGAGGTAGTCGGTGGCGAGGTCGGCGGTGAAGCAGATCCGTCGGTGGCGAGGTCGGCGGTGAAGCAGATCCGTCGGTGACGAGGGCGGCGGGGGAGCGGATCAGGTGGGTGGACAGCCAACACGATCAAGGCTACGCTGTGGAGGAGTATGCCGGCGGCGAAGCAGATCTAGTACTGTAGAGAGTCAGAGCTTTGGCGTGTGAGAGTATTTTTGAGCTAATGGGGCGAATGGTTGGTGGGTGGGTGTGGGCCTGTGGGGAGGGTTCGGGATCTAGGCAAGATATTTCATTGTTACCGAATGAGCCCTCCATGGTCGGTGGGTTGTAGCTTCCGGACCAGGGTTAAAAGGGTAAAACTGGTCACGGGATTTTCGAATGGATGCGGCGGGATGATTTGGCGCGCGGCCGAAATTTTCAGTTTCAAGCTACGAGCAGAACGACAAAAATAATGTTCTTCCCCAGGGAGCTCTCATTTCTTCCTCTTCTCTTTCTCTCTCGAGTCTCTCCCACTCCCCCGGCTCCTCTCCCCCTTCTCTCCGGCGGCCTCGCCGGCCGGAGACGAGGCCGACTTCTCTCTGTATATTGTACACCCTCCGAACTAAATTAATTGATTCAACTTTCCTTAGACGTGTATGTATCTAGAGTAAAAACATGTGTGGATACATCCATATTTAGATAAGCAAAGTTGAGTCAGCTAATTTGGATCCGAGGGAGTTAGTGTTGTTGTAAGCTTAGATCCAGTGTTTCCCATGAGCAGAATGGCGCAATGGAGTCGGGGATCTCGTCATCGGCTTCAGATCTGGCCTATGGTGAATCTGGCGGATCTTGCCGGCCAAACCCCGATCTGGTGCCATCAATGTGATGGCGCTAACGGTGAGGCTTGCTTTGGTCAGTGCTTCAGATCTGGCCAATGGGGAAGTCAAGCTGCTAAAGTTCACAAGCTCGGGGCATACGACGGCGTCATCCGTCTTGCCCGTGCACATCTTGGCCTTTCAGCGGCCCTTCTCAGAGCCAATATGCCGTTGCTGAGGCCCTTCTTCTCCTTCGTCCTGGCGACTACCGGCGACACCGTCCCAAGTGGTGCGTCCCCGGCGACGGAGTTGCTGGAAAGGATGCGGAGCAGAGATCTGATGTGCGGTCGAGAAGGACTCGATTGATTTTCTTCTATATGTTTTGGGGTCCTTTTTGTAAAGTTGCAGGTTCTATTAGTTATTGTCTAGTACTTTTGGTCCTCTATGTAATTTTTTGGACTAGTTTCCATTGGCACTGATAAACTTGAATTTTGACAAGTTCACGGGGAAAAAATTCCTTTGCACATATGGCCTATCATGTATAAACATTCTTGAGATTTAAACTATATGTAATGTGCCATGCATTAACCCTAAACCATATATATGTAACTAACCCTAGCTGATCAAACCCTACTTAATTAAAACAAATAACCCTAAACTATACGCATGCACTTTATGCGCAAAGGCGCGGGTGCCTCTAATAATGTGTGTGCGCACTCGATCGATGATCCCTAAACCTTATACAACCCTGAAACCCTAATCCCTAATCCCTAAACCCTAAACACCCTAAACACTAAACCCTAGACCCTAAACCCTAACCCTAAACCCTAATTAAACCCTATATATAGGCCAACGACACTTAATTGTGCATCAAGCAGGCCAGGGGTGCCTCGCGGTCCTCTAATTAAATTAAATGTGCCATGCATTAACCCTAAACCATATATATGTAACTAACCATAGCTAATCAACCCTACTTAATGAAAACACATAACCCTAAACTATACTAGCTATAACCCGATCTAATAAAAACATGCTCTATATATAGCAGCTAGCTAGCAAACCGTAGATTAACACCAATTAATATATACATGGCCTATATCGATCATGTTGTATAACATATCCCTGAGATTCATTAATTAATTATATAATTATCGTGATAAATTAATTAACTTTAATTTTGACAAGTTCTCTCGAATGAAAACACATTTGATTAAGTTGCCTCATAATATATATATAATTAGTGTGCATGCATGGCCTACCATGCATTCGTGCATATATTTTAATGTATATTTGAACATATTCTTGGGGATTTCAATCTCTCTCTCTCGATCATCTATATATCGTTGGTGGCCAAAAAACACACATATATATGCATGCAATTTATGCGTAAAGGCGCGGGTGCCTCTAATAATGTGTGTGCGCACTCGATCGATGATCCCTAAACCTTAAACAACCCTAAAACCTTAAATCCCTAATCCCTAAACCCTAAACACCCTAAACACTAAACCCTAAACCCTAGACCCTAAACGTACCCTAACCCTAACCCTAACCCTAAACCCTAGCTAACCCTAAACCCCAATTAAACCCTATGTATAGGCCAACGACACTTAATTGTGCATCGATCGAGCGGGTCAGGGGTGCCTCGCGATCCTCTAATAAAATTAAATGTGCCATGCATTAACCCTAAACCATATATATGTAACTAACCCTAGCTAATCAACCCTACTTAATTAAAACACATAACCCTAAACTATACTAGCTAGCTATAACCCGATCTAATAAAAACATGCTCTATATATAGCAGCTAGCTAGCAAACCGTAGATTAACACCAATTAAAATATACATGGCCTATATCGATCATGTTGTATAACATATCCCTCAGATTCATTAATTAATTATATAATTATCGTGATAAATTAATTAACTTGAACTTTGACAAGTTCTCTCGAATGAAAACACATTTGATTAAGTTGCCTCATAATATATATATAATTAGTGTGCATGCATGTCCTACAATGCATTCGTGCATATATTTTAATGTATATTTGAACATATTCTTGGGGATTTCAATCTCTCTCTCTCTCTCTATATCGTTGGTGGCCCAAAAAACACACATATATACGCATGCACTTTATGCGTAAAGGCGCGGGTGCCTCTAATAATGTGTGTGCGCACTCGATCGATGATCTCTAAACCTTAAACAACCCTAAAACCCCTAAATCCCTAATCCCTAATACCTAAACCCTAAACACCCTAAACACTAAACCCTAAACCCTAAACCCTAACCCTAACCCTCTACCCTAGCTAACCCTCAACCCTAATTAAACCCTATGTATAGGCCAACGTCACTTAATTGTGCATCGAGCAGCCCAGGGGTGCCTCGCGGTCCTCTAATTAAATTAATTGTGCCATGCATTAACCCTAAACCATATATATGTAACTAACCCTAGCTAATTAACCCTACTTAATTAAAACACATAACCCTAAACTATACTAGATATAACCCGATCTAATAAAAACATGCTCTATATATAGCAGCTAGCTAGCAAACCGTAGATTAACACCAATTAAAATATACATGGCCTATATCGATCATGTTGTATAACATATCCCTGAGATTCATTAATTAATTATATAATTATCGTGATAAATTAATTAACTTGAACTTTGACAAGTTCTCTCGAATGAAAACACATTTGATTAAGTTGCCTCATAATATATATATAATTAATTAGTGTGCATGCATGGCCTACCATGCATTCGTGCATATATTTTAATGTATATTTGAACATATTCTTAGGGATTTCAATCTCTCTCTCTCGATCATCAATATATCGTTGGTGGCCAAAAAACACACACATATATATATATACGCATGCAATTTATGCGTAAAGGCGCGGGTGCCTCTAATAATGTGTGTGCGCACTCGATCGATGATCCCTAAACCTTAAACAACCCCTAAAACCTTAAATCCCTAATCCCTAATCCCTAAACCCTAATCCCTAAACCCTAGACCCTAAACCCTAACCCTAACCCTAACCCTAACCCTAACCCTAAACCCTAGCTAACCCTAAACCCTAATTAAACCCTATGTATAGGCCAACGACACTTAATTGTGCATCGAGCAGGCCAGGGGTGCCTCGCGGTCCTCTAATTAAATTAAATGTGACATGCATTAACCCTAAACCATATATATGTAACTAACCCTAGCTAATCAACCCTACTTAATTAAAACACATAACCCTAAACTATACTAGATATAACCCGATCTAATAAAAGCATGCTCTATATATAACAGCTAGCTAGCAAACCGTAGATTAACACCAATTAAAATATACATGGCCTATATCGATCATGTTGTATAACATATCCCTCAGATTCATTAATTAATTATATAATTATCGTGATAAATTAATTAACTTGAATTTTGACAAGTTCTCTCGAATGAAAACACATTTGATTAACTTGCCTCATAATATATATATATAATTAATTAGTGTGCATGCATGGCCTACCATGCATTCGTGCAGATGATTGATGTTACTACTGAAGAATATTCAGAAAGAAAATGTGTTGTCACAGTGTTCACTGCACAGCAGGCACCTGCAAATGAATCCTCTGTCATCATATCTCGAGATCTATGATAATCAGACAATGCTGCTACAGCTCAACCTTCACAGCTCTTCCCACGAAGAAATCCCTGATGTGGCTATGACTGATGCTGTGTATGAGACCAACACCACTGCTATGGAGACACTGTTGGCAAGAGGAAAAATGAGCAAGCCCCTGTGGATGTCAAGGAAGTCGCAGAGAAGAATTGTTGTTATCTCTGCTGGCTACAAGGATAAGGAAGCGCAGATGCAGCAATGGCAAGAGAGCTTGAGAAAGAACAGCAATGAAGCTAGACAAGGAAAAGGCAAGGAAAAAGAAAAAGGGAAGAAAAAGGCAACTACTAAGGTTGCTAAGAAAAATCTCAACTCGAGTTTGATGTGGACATTATTGATAGGACGCCCCCTCCCCCAGCTACCAATCAAGATAATTCAGAACATTGCGGTGGAACAGTGCCGATCCCTCCTAGTGAGGTGACTGATGAAAAACTCCTTGACAAAAGTGGCTAAATGTATTGCCAACTTAATCCGATCGTTGGGTTCTGTTATACAACCTAGTTATCCCTAGTTTACTTTCATGTCTCAGCTGTTCTTCATTAATGGAGGACAATACTTTTGTAATTTGTGGCAATACTTTTGTCACATTTGATGATGGTTTCAAACACTTATGTGGTGATGTAGGGGTGCTCATTATGGTCCTGTAATAATGGATATCTATACTATGGTTATTATCATTATCTTTATGAGTTGCTACTGTTATTGTCATATCGTATTGGTGATTTCGGTGTATGAGGAGGCATATATGTGCAGCATTTATGATCTGTGTTGGTATCATGAATTTTTACATGAAAGGGATTTTATCTGGGTATAATATGGGTTATGAGTGGTTAGTTATGCGCCAGTTGTTTTTATCACAGAGGAGTTTATTAAATGAGGATCTCATGGAATATACTAAACTGGAATATTAGAGGGATTAATTCTCAAGAAAGGTGGGATGATATCAAACAAAGAGTGGAAGAATGCAACTGCAATATTATCTGCTTACAAGAAACAAAAAGGGAAAATTTTGAATTATCATACATGAGGAACTTTTGCCACAAGAAGTTCAACAAATATGCTTTCACCCCCTCAATTGGTAGCTCTGGTGGCATTATTACAATATGGAATGGGAATCTCTTTGAGGGCACAATTACTTCTCAAAGCATATTTCAAGTTACTGTGAAATTCAAATGTAGAATGTCTGGCAAAACCTGGTATCTAACCAACATCTATGGACCTGCTCACAATGAAAACAGAGAGGACTTCTTTAATTGGATGGCAGATCTTGACTCTTCCGATTACCACTACTGGATGATTATGGGTGACTTTAATCTAATCAGAAATCCAGGTGATAGGAATAGAAGTGGAGGCGACACAAATAATATGTTACTCTTCAACACTGTCATACAAGTTCATGATCTTGAAGAAATACCATTAAAGGGAAGATCCTACACATGGAGCAATATGCAGCAAAATCCACTCTTGGAAAAACTTGATTGGGTGTTTACTTCTGCCTCATGGACATCTGAATTTCCCAATACTTTGTCCTATCCACTCTCAAGATTGGGTTCTGACCATACTCCTATACATGTTCAAATTGGTACAGATATTCCAAAAACAAACCTGTTCAGATTTGAGGACTATTGGATAGATTTTGATGGTTTTCTAGATATTGTGAAAGTAAATTGGGAAACAGCTGCCTACAGAAATGATTCTGCTCTTATGTTAAATGGCAAATTCAAGAAGCTTAGAGTTGGGCTGAAGAAATGGAGCAGAAATTTTTCTAATTTGACTAAAATCATTACCAGGTGCAACTATACTCTAGCTCTTCTGGATGGATTGGAGGATCAGAGAAGATTATCTACTGTGGAGAAGAATTTTCAAAGAATTCTGAATAATCATACAAGAAAATTATTGGAAGCAAAAAGAATTTATTGGAAGAATAGAGCTAAAATCAGATGGGCTACTCTTGGAGATGAAAACACGAGATATTTCCACACTATTGCAACTAAGAGCTATAGAAGAAACTTGATTACCTCTATTAAAGGTGCTGATGGGACAATTGTGTATAATCATGATCATAAAGCTGCAATCATTTGGGAATCATACAAGGAAAGATTGGGAGTCGTGAAAATGCACAAATGCATATCAATCTTGAAAATATTATTCATCCAAGGGACTTGGCACATCTGGATGCTCCATTCACTAGGGATGAAATTGATGCTGTTATAAAGGAATTTCCCACTGATAAAGCCCCAGGGCCTGATGGTTTTAATGGAAAATTCATGAAGAGGTGTTGGCAAACTATTAAAGAGGACTTTTATAAATTGATAGATGATTTCTATAATGAAAAAATCAATCTGGAATGTATCAATACTGCCTTTATCACTCTTATACCTAAGGTAGCAGACCCTGAGAATATGAATGATTTTAGACCAATATCCTTTGTTAGTCTTCCCCTCAAAATTATTACAAAGCTCATGGCTAATAGAATGCAGAAGGAGATTATTTCATTAGTTCACCAGAACCGTATGGATTTATTAAAGGGAGGAATATTCAGGATTGTCTTGGTTGGACATTTGAGTATCTACATATATGTCATTTATCCAAGAGACCCATCATTATACTCAAAATAGACTTTGAGAAGGCATTTGATAAGGTGGATTATAATGCAGTTATTAGCATGTTGAGAGCAAGAGGATTTGGACAAAAGTGGATCAAACTTGTATCCAATATTTTACACTCAGCATCTACATCAGTATTGCTAAATGGGGTGCCAGGGAAGAAAATAATTTGCAAAAGAGGTGTGAGACAAGGGGATCCTCTATCACCTATTTTATTTGTAAATACTGCAGATTTGTTACAAAGTGCAATCAATGATGCATGGCAGAATGGAATTATTAATCTCCCACTGGCTGATGACTTTGGACAGAAATTTCCTATAGTTCAATATGCAAATGATACACTTATGATTATGCCACTGATAATAACCAACTCATCCACCGAAGAATATTCTGCAAATATTCAGGCATCCACTGGATTACATGTGAATTATCACAAGACTACCCTTGTGCCTATCAATATTGATAATGTAAGGGCTACTGAGCTGGCTAATATATTTGGATGCAAGGTAGAGAGCTTGCCCTTTACATATTTGGGATTACCTCTGGGAACAACAAGGCCATCGTATCCGACCTTATGCCTATGGTATCAAGAATTGATAAGAAGCTATCTGGAATTTCATCACTGATGTCCTATACTGGAAAGCTCACTTTATTAAATTCAGTGATTCAGTCATTACCTATGTATGCAATGTGTTCCTTTAAAGTACCTGTCACTATATTTGTTCACTTTGAAAAGAGTGGAAGACAGTTTCTTTGGTCAGACAGAGAAAATAAAATTCAAGGAAAAATGCTTGGCAAGCTGGGACATGATGTGCAAACCAAAAGATCAGGGAGGGCTAGGAATCTTGAACCTCGAATAGAATCGGCACTTCTCATGAAAAACTTACACAAATTCTATAACAATGCAGACATCCCCTGGGTCAAATTGATATGGCATGCTTATTATGAAAACAGAGGTACTCCACAAACAATTAGCACAAAGGCATCCTTCTGGTGGAGAGACTGTCTGACTTTTCAGGATAAATATAAGGAGATGAGTGAGGTGGATATAAATAATGGAAAATCAGTAATCCTATGGAAGGACAGCTGGAACAGTGATATCAGACATATATCCACATTTGTATTCATTTGCTAAGAATCAAAAGATCACAATCAAAAAGGCAGTTGACATTGCTAATGAAAATATATATGATATGTTCCATCTTCCCCTCAGCACTATTGCTCATGAAGAATTACACAATTTGGAGCAGGAATTACTGAACTTAAACATTACAGCAATGGATGATATTTGGTCCTTCAATTGGGGCAGTAATTTTTCCACAAAGAAAGTTTACAAGGAACTTATTGGCAATCACTCACCACCAGATTGCATCACTTCAATATGGAAAGCTTGTAACATTCCTAGGCATAAATTTTTTGCCTGGCTCTTACTCAATGGAAGACTCAACACAAAGGAAATGATGAAGCACAAACACTTTTATGTGGAGTTCTCTGATTGTATCTTATGTGAGACTTGTCCTGAGGAAACAAATATGCACTTGTTCTTTGAATGTACTTTCAGTCAAAGCTTCTGGTGGGCTCTAGGTATAGAATGGAATGTTGATCTGAATCTCTATCGATGATGCAAGATGCCAAAAGAAGGATGTCCCTGGATTTCTTTATGGAGATTATGATCATCGGATGTTGGAGTATTTGGGACCAGCGGAATGATGCTATATTCAATGGGAATCCTCCAAATATTCGAGATGTATTAGCAAATTTAGAGCCACTTTCACTTTAACTATGCATAGAGCTAAGCCTAGTCTTAAGGAAGGGATGCAATCATGGATTGACACCCTATGAGCATGTAATAAGTACTTCACCATTGTACATATCCATCCCATTATTTAATAGAAAATGACACAGTAGGGAGCCTTTCCCTACTGTAATTGTGTCAAAAAAAAAAACCATGCATTCGTGCATATATTTTAATGTATATTTGAACATATTCTTGGGGATTTCAATCTCTCTCTCTCGATCATCTATATATCGTTGGTGGCCCAAAAAACACACATATATACGCATGCACTTTATGCGTAAAGGCGCGGGTGCCTCTAATAATGTGTGTGCACACTCGATCGATGATCCCTAAACCTTAAACAACCCCTAAAACCTTAAATCCCTAATCCCTAATCCCTAAACCCTAAACACCCTAAACACTAAACCCTAAACCCTAGACCCTAACCCTAACCCTAACCCTAACCCTAACCCTAACCCTAACCCTAAACCCTAGCTAACCCTAAACCCTAATTAAACCCTATGTATAGGCCAACGACACTTAATTGTGCATCGAGCAGGCCAGGGGTGCCTCGCGGTCCTCTAATTAAATTAAATGTGACATGCATTAACCCTAAACCATATATATGTAACTAACCCTAGCTAATCAACCCTACTTAATTAAAACACATAACCCTAAACTATACTAGATATAACCCGATCTAATAAAAACATGCTCTATATATAGCAGCTAGCTAGCAAACCGTAGATTAACACCAATTAAAATATACATGGCCTATATCGATCATGTTGTATAACATATCCCTCAGATTCATTAATTAATTATATAATTATCGTGATAAATTAATTAACTTGAACTTTGACAAGTTCTCTCGAATGAAAACACATTTGATTAAGTTGCCTCATAATATATATATAATTAATTAGTGTGCATGCATGGCCTACCATGCATTCGTGCATATATTTTAATGTATATTTGAACATATTCTTAGGGATTTCAATCTCTCTCTCTCGATCATCAATATATCGTTGGTGGCCAAAAAACACACACATATATATATATACGCATGCAATTTATGCGTAAAGGCGCGGGTGCCTCTAATAATGTGTGTGCGCACTCGATCGATGATCCCTAAACCTTAAACAACCCCTAAAACCTTAAATCCCTAATCCCTAATCCCTAAACCCTAAACACCCTAAACACTAAACCCTAAACCCTAGACCCTAAACCCTAACCCTAACCCTAACCCTAACCCTAACCCTAAACCCTAGCTAACCCTAAACCCTAATTAAACCCTATGTATAGGCCAACGACACTTAATTGTGCATCGAGCAGGCCAGGGGTGCCTCGCGGTCCTCTAATTAAATTAAATGTGACATGCATTAACCCTAAACCATATATATGTAACTAACCCTAGCTAATCAACCCTACTTAATTAAAACACATAACCCTAAACTATACTAGATATAACCCGATCTAATAAAAGCATGCTCTATATATAGCAGCTAGCTAGCAAACCGTAGATTAACACCAATTAAAATATACATGGCCTATATCGATCATGTTGTATAACATATCCCTCAGATTCATTAATTAATTATATAATTATCGTGATAAATTAATTAACTTGAATTTTGACAAGTTCTCTCGAATGAAAACACATTTGATTAACTTGCCTCATAATATATATATATATATAATTAATTAGTGTGCATGCATGGCCTACCATGCATTCGTGCATATATTTTAATGTATATTTGAACATATTCTTGGGGATTTCAATCTCTCTCTCTCTCGATCATCTATATATCGTTGGTGGCCCAAAAAACACACATATATACGCATGCACTTTATGCGTAAAGGCGCGGGTGCCTCTAATAATGTGTGTGCGCACTCGATCGATGATCCCTAAACCTTAAACAACCCTAAAACCCCTAAATCCCTAATCCCTAATCCCTAAACCCTAAACACCCTAAACACTAAACCCTAAACCCTAACCCTCTACCCTAGCTAACCCTAAACCCTAATTAAACCCTATGTATAGGCCAACGTCACTTAATTGTGCATCGAGCAGCCCAGGGGTGCCTCGCGGTCCTCTAATTAAATTAATTGTGCCATGCATTAACCCTAAACCATATATATGTAACTAACCCTAGCTAATTAACCCTACTTAATTAAAACACATAACCCTAAACTATACTAGATATAACCCGATCTAATAAAAACATGCTCTATATATAGCAGCTAGCTAGCAAACCGTAGATTAACACCAATTAAAATATACATGGCCTATATATCGATCATGTTGTATAACATATCCCTCAGATTCATTAATTAATTATATAATTATCGTGATAAATTAATTAACTTGAATTTTGACAAGTTCTCTCGAATGAAAACACATTTGATTAAGTTGCCTCATAATATATATATAATTAGTGTGCATGCATGGCCTACAATGCATTCGTGCATATATTTTAATGTATATTTGAACATATTCTTGGGGATTTCAATCTCTCTCTCTCGATCATCTATATATCGTTGGTGGCCCAAAAAACACACATATATACGCATGCACTTTATGCGTAAAGGCGCGGGTGCCTCTAATAATGTGTGTGCGCACTCGATCGATGATCCCTAAACCTTAAACAACCCCTAAATCCCTAATCCCTAAACCCTAAACACCCTAAACACTAAACCCTAAACCCTAGACCCTAACCCTAACCCTAACCCTAACCCTAAACCCTAGCTAACCCTAAACCCTAATTAAACCCTATGTATAGGCCAACGACACTTAATTGTGCATCGAGCAGGCCAGGGGTGCCTCGCGGTCCTCTAATTAAATTAAATGTGACATGCATTAACCCTAAACCATATATATGTAACTAACCCTAGCTAATCAACCCTACTTAATTAAAACACATAACCCTAAACTATACTAGATATAACCCGATCTAATAAAAACATGCTCTATATATAGCAGCTAGCTAGCAAACCGTAGATTAACACCAATTAAAATATACATGGCCTATATCGATCATGTTGTATAACATATCCCTCAGATTCATTAATTAATTATATAATTATCGTGATAAATTAATTAACTTGAATTTTGACAAGTTCTCTCGAATGAAAACACATTTGATTAACTTGCCTCATAATATATATATAATTAATTAGTGTGCATGCATGGCCTACCATGCATTCGTGCATATATTTTAATGTATATTTGAACATATTCTTGGGGATTTCAATCTCTCTCTCGATCATCTATATATCGTTGGTGGCCAAAAAACACACACATATATATATACGCATGCAATTTATGCGTAAAGGCGCGGGTGCCTCTAATAATGTGTGTGCGCACTCGATCGATGATCCCTAGACCTTAAACAACCCCTAAAACCTTAAATCCCTAAACCCTAATTCCCTAATCCCTAAACCCTAAACACCCTAAACACTAAACCCTAAACCCTAGACCCTAAACCCTAACCCTAACCCTAACCCTAAACCCTAGCTAACCCTAAACCCTAATTAAACCCTATGTATAGGCCAACGACACTTAATTGTGCATCGAGCAGGCCAGGGGTGCCTCGCGGTCCTCTAATTAAATTAAATGTGCCATGCATTAACCCTAAACCATATATATGTAACTAACCCTAGCTAATCAACCCTACTTAATTAAAACACATAACCCTAAACTATACTAGATATAACCCGATCTAATAAAAGCATGCTCTATATATATAACAGCTAGCTAGCAAACCGTAGATTAACACCAATTAAAATATACATGGCCTATATCGATCATGTTGTATAACATATCCCTCAGATTCATTAATTAATTATATAATTATCTTGATAAATTAATTAACTTTAATTTTGACAAGTTCTCTCGAATGAAAACACATTTGATTAAGTTGCCTCATAATATATATATAATTTTAGTGTGCATGCATGGCCTACCATGCATTCGTGCATATATTTTAATGTATATTTGAACATATTCTTGGGGATTTCAATCTCTCTCTCTCTCGATCATCTATATATAACGTTGGTGGCAAAAAAACACACATATATACGCATGCACTTTATGCGTAAAGACGCGGGTGCCTCTAATAATGTGTGTGCGCACTCGATCGATGATCCCTAAACCTTAAACAACCCTAAAACCCTAAATTAATTATCGATCTCCCTGTGATTCATTAATTAATTATATATATAATTATCGATGATAAATTAATTAACTTGAATTTTGACAAGTTCTCTCGTATGAAAACACATTTGATCAAGTTGCCTAGCTCATAATATATATATATATAATTAGTGTGCATGCATGGCCTACCATGCATTCGTGCATATATTTTGATATATATTTGAACATATTCTTGGGGATTTCAATCTCTCTCTCTCGATCATCTATATATCGTTGTTGGTGGCAAAAAAACACACATATATATACGCATGCACTTTATGCGCAAAGGCGCGGGTGCCTCTAATAATGTGTGTGCGCACTCGATCGATGATCCCTAAACCTTAAACAACCCTAAAACCCTAATCCCTAATCCCTAAACCCTAAACACCCTAAACACTAAACCCTAGACCCTAAACACCCTAAACACTAAACCCTAAACCCTAGACCCTAAACACCGTAAACACTAAACCCTAAACCCTAAACACCCTAAACACTAATTAAACCCTAAACTAGACCCTAAACACTAGACCCTAAACCCTAGACCCTAAACACCCTAAACACTAAACCCTAGACCCTAAACACCGTAAACACTAAACCCTAAACCCTAGACCCTAGCTAAACACCCTAAACACTAAACCCTAAACCCTAGCTAACCCTAAACCCTAATTAAACCCTATATATAGGCCAACGACACTTAATTGTGCATCAAGCAGGCCAGGGGTGCCTCGCGGTCCTCTAGTTAAATTAAATGTGCCATGCATTAACCCTAAACCATATATATATAACTAACCCCTAGCTAATCAAACCCTAGTTAATTAAAACACATAACCCTAAACTATACTAGCTATAACCCGATCTAATAAAAACATGCTCTATATATAGCAGCTAGCTAGCAAATTAAACGGTAGATTAACACCAATTAATATATACATGGCCTATATCGATCATATGTTGTATAACATCTCCCTGAGATTCATTAATTAATTATATAATTATCGATGATAAATTAATTAACTTGAATTTTGACAAGTTCTCTCGAATGAAAACACATTTGATTAAGTTTCCTCATAATATATATATAATTAGTGTGCATGCATGGCCTACCATGCATGCATTCGTGCATATATTTTAATATATATTTGAACATATTCTTGGGGGATTTCAATCTCTCTCTCTCGATCATCTATATGTCGTTGGTGGCCAAAAAACACACACATATACGCATGCACTTTATGCGCAAAGGCGCGTGTGCCTCTAATAATGTGTGTGTGCGCACTCGATCGATGATCCCTAAACCTTAAACCCTAAATAAACCCTAATCCCTAATCCCTAAACCCTAAACACCATAAACATTAAACCCTAAACCCTAGACCCTAAACCCTAACCTCCTAACCCTAAACCCTAAACCCTAATTAAACCCTATATATAGGCCAATGACACTTAATTGTGCATCAAGCAGGCCAGGGGTGCCTCGCGGTCCTCTAATTAAATTAAATGTGCCATGCATATATATGTGTTTAATTTGGGGATTTCAATCGCTCTCTCGTATGTAGCTCTCTCTACCTCTCTCTCTCTCTCTCTCTCTCTCTCTCGTTGGTGGCCAACAACACACACATGCACTTTGTGCGCAAAGGCATGCGCCTCTAATAATGTGTGCGCAGTCGATCGATCTAGTTTTGATTAATCATAGCACACAAATAAAGAAGTTGTATTTGAATCCACACAACCTAATCTAAAACACATAACCCCTAACATGGCCTAATTAATTAACCCTTCTCGATCTCTACCTAATTAGTGGAAATTGCACAAAATCAAAAGGGGTCCCTCACTAATTATGCATATCTGCTAGATTGTGATAAACTTTTGCCACATATATATTTGGTGGATGGGTGCATCTTGGCATGTAAAACAATTAGTGTTTGCAAATGGCGTTGTCAAAATTTATGTACAAATGATTTCTTTCCATCCAAAGTGCATAAAATGGGAGTTTTAATGAAGAAAGTACAAATAAAACAGCTCAACATGCTTCCACACCCCGATTTTCACACGAAGTAGAGCATATTTAAAGGATAATTCCAGAGTTTTACTATTTTTCAAGCAACTTTGCTAATTTTCCCCCACTCACATGACTTTATGTCGATTTAACGAAAATATGGCGAATTTAAACTACATGGGCGGGATAGTTTGAATTGTGCGCGCGGCAAAGGGAACCGCCTATTCCTCAACCTTGTGCACGGCAAATTACACACGCAACTCCATTAAACGCCACCTACCGACCTTAATTATCACCCCGGCGGCCCGGCCGCATGACCCCCCACCCACCCGTACACAACTTATCCCCGTCCGTGCGAAGAGCTTCCCCTCCCCGTCCCGTCCGTGCGAAGAAGAAGCTTCCCCTCCCCGTCGTTCTTCTCGAGACGCACCGGCGGTCAAGTTGATCCACGGTAGGGCTGCTATCTCTAGCTCAATCATGTATCGGGCAAGACAGCCTAACGATTTATATTTTCTTGATGCTGCTAAAAAAATTCGTCAGTATGCTCGAACTAATTGGCACTTTATAGTTTTCCGCTCGATTTGTCATCGATCAATTTGTTCATTTGCGTGGGCATATAGAGTCAGTTCTGCACTCGATCCGTTAATTTGCTGAAATGCCATGGCAGAGTTTTGTACACGATCTGTTTGCTAAAATGTCGATGGGCATTTTTTGTTTTGTACTCGACATGATTGCTGAAATGCATAATCATGTAGTATAGTTTTGTACTCGATGGATATACATTTCCTACTTCGCCTTAAATTAATCACCAACCACTGTATCTCATAATTAAACAGATGGACAGAACTTGGATACTGCATGGACACTTATGTTCCCCTTCATATATAAATGGTGTTCAACCCTTTATGGGGTTTATTAGAGCTCATGATGGTCACAACCTGGACGTGTATTGCCCGCGCTGCACATGTATGAATGGTGAGAAGAGGCCTCACCCTGTAGTGGCAGATCATTTACACATTTTTGGGATGGACCGCACATATGTTAGGCGGGTTTAGCATGGTGAACCATATAATGATCCTTTAGCAGGAGAAGCAGATCTTGCTCACACTGTATGTGTGCTGGCATATGTAGTTAATTATTTATATTGATGCTGCCGCTGTTTCAATCAATAGTTTGCATTGCTGTGCAAGGTTCTGTACTCAAATTTAACTTGTTGCAGATGGATGGACGGGAAGGAGAGAAAAAGCGCTTGCTTCAGGAAACGGGTTTCAGCTCTGGGACATGTGCTGTGCCAGATGAGAAGGTAAATATGTAAAACGGCATTTGTTCAGGTTGCATCCCTTAGATGTTTGTCTAATCGGTTGATGTACTAATTGCAGAAGCATAGAGTTGAAGAGGTCTCTCAGTTTGATGGGAGATTTGAAGATGAATCTCAGTTTGATGCACCTGTGGATGGTACTGATGACGAGCCTTTCATAGACGAAGGTCCTGCACCTGAGATTATCCAGCCTACAGAAGGAGGCCGTGGACCGAGTACACAGCTTTGCGTTGAAGTGGATGCACGCCCGGAGATCATCACGGGCGTCCGGGTAGTCTCAAGACCACCCAGCCCTGATGCACCTGTGGATGGTACTGATGACGAGCCTCTCATAGACGAAGGTCCTGCACCTGAGATTATCCAGCCTACAGAAGGAGGCCGTGGACCGAGTACACAGCTTTGCGTTGAAGAGGATGCACACCCGGAGATCATCAGGGGCGTCCCGGTAGTCTCAGGACCACCCAGCCCTGATGCAAAATGTTGAGCTACTTTATGATTCGTACTCTTATGTTCTGGTGCTGTAGTATGTTATGATTTGTACGCCTTTGGCGCTAGATTAAGCATTCAGTGGATGATCGCGTTGCAAAATTCGACACCCACACAATCAGTTCATCGTATGAGTAGTAGCACAATTACTTCTACAGCGATTCCTGCCAGCGCATTAGTTGGTAGCATGAAACACTTTCAGGTACTCCCCTCTGATTCATATTAATTGACTCAATTCTGTCTAGATATGGATGTATCTAGATGCATTTGTTAACTAGACTAACAAACTTGAGTCAGTTAATATGAATCCGTGTAAACCGCCCAAGTCCTCGAGCAGCTAGTTTATTGACTCTGGACTCCAAGCCTCTCGCGGCAAGCCATCGACGAAGCTTTGACCAGATCTTGGCCCGCAATTTTTTGTGTGTGGCGAATAGCAAAGCTTTGACCAGTTCCTCTCGGGATACAGCACGCCGGTGAGCTTGCACGGTTGCCATGAGCACTTTCCGGCGGAACTTCCTCTTCAGCGCCCTCAAGCCGCTGCTGCGAGACAGCACGCAGTGCCTCGAGGTGGACGGAATTCTGGATCTCAGGGCGGGTGGTCCGCATCGTCCGGGAACGATCTCCAGCGGGTTAACGAGGACATGCATGGCGGCCAGGGGATTTGTTTTTTTTTTTTTTGGTTTGAGCTTGGGATTTGGGGTTTTTTCGGATAGGGGAGGAGGAACCGAGGAAGAGGAAGGAACAGCCGCGTGCTTGGCGCGTGGCGGTGTGCTTGAATTTCGAATTTTTGTGAAATGTTTCATTTCCCCGCTACAATTCGGGGGTTTCTTGACGCGCCAATGCGTCCCGCCGGGCAGCTTCAAGTGAATTTGGGGTGCCACACTATGGGCCCTAGTTTCAGTGAGACATGTAATGACTAGTCACATCAGTAAGTTCACTGTGTAATAAAATATGTTACCCCTCCCCTTTATGTAGCACCCCTTCTCTCCCGATCGAGTGCCGATTGCCGACGGATGCAAGCCGCTAGCTCGATCCCCTCCTTTCGCCTCCACCGTCCAGGCATCCAGCTTGGAGGGGCAAGCTGCATCTAGCCCAAGCGGATTAGGTAGGACTAGTAATGTTCTCTCCTTTCTCGAGATCGGTTCTTTTTTCCTCTCCTCGATATCTTGCGCATCTCTTTCCTATTCTGGGCGAAGGGGTGTCTTTCTGGTCACCCTCGAGCTGGGAGTGATTGATGGGGGTGGGGGGCGGGGGCTACCTTTGCTTGGATTGGGGTGTTCTTCCTTTATTTGTCGACATTTGCAACCTTTGTAGTTTCTGCTGATCCTCACTGTATCTTTTGTCAGCTTGTACAGGAAAGGTAAGACCTCGGCGGTGGGGGCAATGGAGCGTAAGGCCACCACGCATGTGGGCAGTTGGCTGAGCCTGAGCTGCGTCCCCAGCCCCGCGAAGCAGGTACTCCGTTTGCTTATCCACTCTTTACCTTTTAAGTGTCTCTCTGCATCCTCAATCTGTTCCTGTTCTGGAATATGCTTAAAGTAGCACATGTCTTCAGCTGTTTGTGCGTAAAGCCTCTGTGACACCATGCTCTATATTCTCTGTATCAGGTTGGTACCTCCAGGTTCCGTGCTGAGGCTATGGGGAACGAGAATAGCGCCCCACCTGCTGCAGGAGCATGGCCCGATCTGCAGCACAAGAAGCGAAATGCCACTGCCGAGCTGGGCAGGGACCGCCCAGGGGTAATTTTTTTAACCAACTTACCATGATGTAGTCTGAATCTGATACTCCCTCAGATCCAAATTAATTGACTCAACTATCTGTAGATACGGATGTATCTAGATGTGTTTTAGCTCTAGATACTACTGCCTCCATCCCAAAGCTTTGGGCTTATATTATTTTTAGAAAGTCAAACTATACCATGTTTGACTAAGCTTTTACCAAAAATCAGTAACATGCAAAATACAAAATTAATATCATTAAATAGATAATAAAATATATTTTCCTACGGTATCTACACAGTATTATATTTGTTGATAGAATGTTCTAAAATTTTGGTCAAACTTTGCTTGTTTTGATTTCTCAAAAATAAATAAGGCTTAAGCTTTTGGATGGTGGTAGTACATTCATATCTAGACAAAGCTGAGTTAACTAGTTTTTTTGTCTGTCCATAGCTAGTGTTCACGCTGCAAAAGGCTAAGAGCATCCACTATATGCATCAGTCTATCTCATACAGTAATTCAATATCACTGCTGAGGTCTGCCTTTTGTTTTGCTATTCATATGCAGACTGAAACTTTAGGGCCTTTACTCAAAAGGAAGATCAAAACTGCGGCTGATCAGGCTGCCAGTATGTTGATGCCGCCCCCATCTTCTAAATGCCTCTACAAGCACAAGGCCACGCACCAGCTGGGTGGTGATCTTTTAATGAATATGGTATATTTTCTTAATCCACAAAACATGCCTTGATTTTTCTCTGTTTATTGTCGGTTTTTTCTATGCTTGCCAAAAGTTTACAACAACAACAACAACAACCAAGCCTTTCAGTCCCAAACAAGTTGGGGTAGGCTAGAGTTGAAACCCATAAGATCTCGAAGCCAAAAGTTTAGAAACACCAAATTCGTTTGCTTACAATCATCATACAGTAATGTTCATCTACTCCAGTTCCCCTAACCCAACATAAAATGATGTTAATTACGATTTTTAGATTAAAAGAGCACCATTAGGCGCTGTTAATTACGACTTTGAGATTAAAATGTCATTTGCAATTGTTAATTACAATTTTGAGACAATTGGTTAGTTTAACCTCGATCTCTTCTGCTCTCCATTTTTCCCAACCGAACAAAAATGTAACCATTCCATTCCTCTGAAATGGAACCATTCCATTCCATTCCACGCTGTTTCAGAACCGAACACACCCTTGCATTGTTGTGAACTGTTGTCCATACACGGCCATACCCTTCCACTTACATCTAGCACTATATGCATCAGTCTGTCTCAGAGTCATTCAATATCACTGCTGAGATCTGTTCCCATTCTTATGCAGGCTGAAACTGCTGCGCCTTTACTCAAGTGGATGCAAAATGAGGCTAATGAGGCTGCTGTGAGGACGATGGTGCCGGCACCATCTTCCGAAAACCTCTACAAGCACGAGGCCATGGGCCAGCTGGGTGGTGACCTTTTAATGAATCTGGTATATTTTCTTAATCCACATACATGATTTCATTATTATCTGTTTAATTACTGTTGGCTTTGTCTAATGCTTACCAAAAGTTCAGAAACACTGCGTTTGCTTACAATCATCATACACTAATTTTTCACTTTTCAGTCTGTCTCATCCAGTATATAAACTGTTGATTTCCATTGGCTTCTTTTGTAATCATTTGCATTGTTGTCAACTGTTCTCTATGCACAACCCTATTCTTCCACTTACACCCGCACTATTTGCATCAGTCTATCTCATAGATTTATTAAATATCAATGATGAGTTCTGTTGCTATTCATATGCAGGATGAAACTTCTGTGCCTCTACTCAAATGGATAAAAAATGATCCTGATGAGGCTGCTGTGAAGACGATGGTGCTGCCACCATCTTCTGAAAACCTCCTCAAGCACAAGGCCACGGGCCAGCTGGGTGGTACCCTTTTCAGTAAGCAGGTATATTTTCTTAATCCTCATACATGATTTGATTTTTGTCTGTTTATTGCCGGCTTTGTCTAATGCTTACCAATAGTTCAGAAACACACACACCTATTCTTCCACTTACATCCAGCACTATATGCATCAGTGTCTCATAGATTCATTTTATATATCACTGCTGATGTCTGTTGCTCTTCAATTTTCATATGCAGACTGAAACTGCTAAGCCTTCATTGGTCAAAAGGATTGCAACTGCTGCTGATGAGGCATCTGCAGAGGCTGCCACCAAGTTACTGTCAGCCCCACCTTCTGGATGCTTATATAAGCTCAAGTCCAAGGACCAGCCGGGCCGTAACCATCCAAGGGTTCGGGTATATTTTCTTAAGCCACATATACATGCCATGATTTATGTCTGATATTATCACTGGCTCTGTCTAATGCTTTTTGGAATTCGGAAACACCAAATTAGCATGCTTATATTCATCATACACTAATTTTTCACTGTTCAGTTTGTAACATAGTGTTATGCACTTGCTTGTCAACATTTGCATTGCTCTGAACTATGCACTTTACACAACCTAATTCTTCCACTTACATTCAGCGCTACGCACCAGTAGTACCTCCCATGTTTCCTTCACCATCCCGATGCCGAGCTTGCGGGAATATGGCGGGCCCATGTACATACCCCGCATATAACACCTCCTATGGCTCTATCTACCTTTCTAGTAGCTCCTTCACAGAGTTACAGGTATGTATTCTCAGTGGTTTAGCATGAATTGGCATATAGTAAAGTCTTGTTTTTAGTCTTCCTGCTTCTTACATTTGTATCAATTTTCACATGCAGACTGTACCTTGTGAACTTCGTCCAATGATTAACCAGATGTGTCCGCATGAAGGATCTTTCACTATGCATGGCAATGGCAAATTGATGAACACCTACACGGTCTATGAGGTGTATGTCTACAAGACGCAGGCCATCACATATTTGTATGGACATGATTGGAGAAAGTTTGCTTTTGACTACGGTCTGAAGAAGGGCGACGAGCTGAGGATCAGAAACTCAAACGGGCAGATATACGTAACTGCTTACAGAGTTGGAGACACTTCCAAATATATAATATGTAACTTTTTTCTACTCATATCTTTTGATAACTGCATTCTGAGCAGTTGTTCTAAACCATTCCCTCTGTTCTAGCTTGCTGGGTTTAACATGATCAAAGCTGCAGATCCCCTGATGGAACAGGAGCGGATGTCACAAAGGGCAACCACACCAGCACCGGCACCGGCTTCCCACTCTCCTGCATCAGCACCGGTTCCTGTACCAGCTCCGTTTACTGCATCTACCCAGCAGTCCCCTACATCAGCATTGGTTCCTGTAGAGGCCCCATATACTACACATGCCCAGCAGGCTCCTGCATCAGCACTGGTTCCTCTAGCTGCACCGTTTACTGCACCTGCCCAACAGTCTCCTGCATCAGCACCGGTTCCTCTAGAGGCACCGTTTACTGCACCTGCCCAGCAGTCTCCTGCATCAGCACCAGCTCGTGTACCAGCCCAGGCTCATGCACCTGCCCCAGCCAGATCACCGAGGTCTCAGCTCATTGCTGTGGCCACCCGTGTGGTGACCAGGACGCATCTGAAGGCTATGTTCGTGAGTATATGACAGCATAACTGCTCTTATCTTGATGTCTTCTCTGCTCAAAGTCTCACATGGTTCAGTGCATTGGTGCCATTGACTAATTTTTGGTGGTATCTCTTGCTTTGAATCAGAAATTGCCTAAAAGTATCTCCAAGGATCTCAATGCTGGCCGAAGGGGCAAGATATCCCTCGTCATGGAGAGTGAAGGTCTCACCGTGGAGGGACGGTACTCTGTCAGTCCCACAGATGGCCGCTTGGCTGTTACTTCCAGGTGGAAAAAGTTCATTGACGGTGCCAAACTTCGCATTGGATCAAAGTTGAAGGTCAAGATCTTTCGATGCCGCTGTGACATGCTGGTCATAAAGTTCGCGGTTGTCTAGTTCTGTTGTCCCATGAGCCCTTAGCAAATGCATTTGTAGTTATACTTATATAAGGTTATCTTATCTGAACTGCTAATTAATTGTATGGGTGGTAAAACTCTGGCAAGCTTTTGCTCTTAGCAAGTATGTATGTATGATCAGCTATTATGATAACTAATGTTTGTGTTCATCTTAATTTGCATTTCCGTTTTAGAAAAAAACTTAATTTCTATTTTGGCTGACCTGTTAGAGAACTATCAGATTGAACCCACAACATGATTCATATAGATTCATTACACCGAGCCACATGTCTTGACCTTGCGATACACTACTTCCATTAATTAGTGCAAGAAGGCTTACCTGAGCTGCCTGAACCATGGCAGATTCGAATCCACCTTATCTATCTAGAAATACAACCTTTGCAGAAAGAGGATTTGCAGTATGGGGAGGCTGACATTGGGGACCCATGAGCCAGCAGCGTCGTCAACGTTTTAAAGGTGGCAGGAGATCGAAAGAAAAAATAAGCCAAAAATCAGTTGGTAAACAAATTCAAGAAAAGAAACATTTACCTTTCTGAGAGGATGACATGCGGGACCCATGAGGCAGCAGCATCCTCAACTATTTCAAGGCGGCAGGGGATCAAAATAAAAAAGGAAATAGCCAGAAATTAATTAGGGTCAAAAATAAATCCATCAAAGGAAACTTTTATTGTTCATAGAGGATGACATGTGGGACCGACTTGCCAGCTGCGTCGTCATCGTTTCAAAGGGGGCAGGGGATCAAAAGAAAAAGGCAAATAGCCAGAAATTAGGGGAAAAAAATAAATCCAACAAAGAAAACTTTTATTGTTCATAGAGGATGACATGCGAGACCCATGAGCCAGCAGCTTCCTCAACGTTTCAAAGTCGGCATGAGATTGAAAGAAAAAGTCAAGTGACATAATATCAGGAGCCAAAAATAATCCAAGAAAAGAAACTTTATTGTACATAGAGGATG
The DNA here is from genome assembly GCA_030979885.1 of Lolium multiflorum. NCBI lineage: Eukaryota > Viridiplantae > Streptophyta > Magnoliopsida > Poales > Poaceae > Lolium > Lolium multiflorum. The sequence goes on along the minus strand of CM061749.1, from coordinate 240,263,192 downwards.
ACATGCGGGTCCCATTTTGTAGCAGCGGTCTCAACGCTTCCAAGGCGGCACAGGACCGAAAGAAAAATGAAGTAGCCAGAAATCAGGGTGAAAAAATCCAAGAAAAGAAAGATTTCAATTGGGCTGCATCTGGACATCTGGGCCTTCGAACTATCCTGCTGGGCCTTTTGACTCGTACAATTTCAGCCCACTCCAAAACAGGAAAGGTCGGATTTTTCTCAAAAAAAACAGGAAAGTCCTATGCTTCGCAAAAACAAAAAACAAGGAGATTCAACATATAAGTTTGTTTATGTAGATATAAAGATTTAATTTATCCGTTTGCAATAGCTCAGAGCGAAATACAACGTTTATTGTCTGCAAAATAAAATATCACATGTTTCTTGTACGGGGAGGCTGACATCGGGGACCCATGAGCCAGCAGCGTCGTCAACGTTTCAAAGGCGGCAGGGGATCGAAAATAAAAAAGGCAAAAATCAGTTGGTAAAAAAATACAAGAAAAGAAAACATTTATCGTTCGAGAGGATGACATGCGGACCCATGAGGCAGCAGCATCCTCAACGTTTCAAAGTCGGCATGAGATCGAAATAAAAAGGCAAGTGACATAATATCAGGAGCCAAAAATAATCCAAGAAAAGAAATTTTATTGTACATAGAGGATGACATGCGGTATGATACGTCTCCAACGTATCGATAATTTCTTATGTTCCATGCTACTTTATTGATGATACCTACATGTTTTATGCACATTATATGTCATATTTATGCATTTTCTGGAACTAACCTATTAACAAGATGCCGAAGAGCCAGTTGCTGTTTTCTGCTGTTTTTGGTTTCAGAAATCCTAGTAAAGAAATATTCTCGGAATTGGACGAAACTTTCGCCCAGGGTCCTATTTTTGCACGAAGCTTCCGAAGACCGAAGAGATAACGAAGTGGGGCCACGAGGCGGCAGGGCAGGGCGGCGCGGCCCAGGCCTTGGCCGCGCCGACCTAGCCCCTGGGCCCCTCGTGTGGCCCCCGCGTTGACCCTCCGCCTACTTAAAGCTTCCGTCGCGAAACCCCGACCGAGAGCCACGATACGGAAAACCTTACAGAGACGCCGCCGCCGCGAATCCCATCTCGGGGATTCAGATCGCCTCCGCACCCTGCCGGAGAGGGGATTCATCTCCCGGAGGACTCTACACCGCCATGGTCGCCTCCGGAGTGATGAGTGAGTAGTTCACCCCTGGACCATGGGTCCATAGCAGTAGCTAGATGGTCGTCTTCTCCTTGTTGTGCTTCATTGTTGGATCTTGTGAGCTGCCTAACATGATCAAGATCATCTATCTGTAATACTATATGTTGTGTTTGTCGGGATCCGATGGATAGAGAGTACTATGATTATGGTGATTATCAATCTATTGTTTATGTGTTGTTTATGATCTTGCATGCTCTCCGTTATTAGTAGAGGCTCTGGCCAAGTTTTTACTCTTAACTCCAAGAGGGAGTATTTATGCTCGATAGTGGGTTCATGCCTCCATTGAATCTGGGACAGTGACAGAAAGTTCTAAGGTTGTGGATGTGCTGTTGCCACTAGGGATAAAACATTGATGCTATGTCTAAGGATGTAGTTGTTGATTACATTACGCACCATACTTAATGCAATTGTCTGTTGCTTTGCAACTTAATACTGGAGGTTCGGATGATAACCTGAAGGTGGACTTTTTAGGCATAGATGCAATTGGATGGCGGTCTATGTACTTTGTCGTAATGCCCTGATTAAATCTCACTATATTTATCATATCATGTATATGCATTGTTATGCCTTTCTCTATTTGTCAATTGCCCGACTGTAATTTGTTCACCCAACATGCTTTTATCTTATGGGAGAGACACCTCTAGTGAACTGTGGACCCCGGTCCTATTCTTTACATAGCATACAATCTACTGCAATTGTGTTTACTGTTTTCTTTGCAAACATCTTCCACTCGATACGCTTAATCCTTTGTTACAGCAAGCCGGTGAGATTGACAACCTCACTGTTTCGTTGGGGCAAAGTACTTGGGTTGTGTTGTGCAGGTTCCGCGTTGGCGCCGGAATCCCTGGTGTTGCGCCGCATCACATTTCGCGACCATCAACCTTCAACGTGCTTCTTGGCTCCTACTGGTTCGATTAAACCTTGGTTTCATACTGAGGGAAAACTTTCCACTGTGCGCATCATACCTTCCTCTTGGGGTTCCCAACGGACGTGTACATCTACGCGCATCAAGCACTTTTTCTGGCGCCGTTGCCGGGGAGATCAAGACACGCTGCAAGGGGAGTCTCCACTTCTCAATCTCTTTACTTTGTTTTTGTCTTGCTTTATTTTATTTACTACTTTGTTTGCTGCACCTAAACAAAACACAAAAAAATTAGTTGCTAGTTTTACTTTATTTACTGTCTTGCTCTCTATATCAAAAACACAAAAAAATTACTTGCATTTACTTTATCTAGTTTGTTTTATTTACCGTTGCTAAAATGAATACTCCTGAAAATACTAAGTTGTGTGACTTCACAAATGCAAATAATAATGATTTCCTATGCACACCTATTGCTCCACCTGCTACTACAGCAGAATTCTTTGAAATTAAACCTGCTTTACTAAATCTTGTCATGAGAGATCAATTTTCTGGTGTTAGTTCTGATGATGCTGCTGCCCATCTCAATAATTTTGTTGAACTTTGTGAAATGCAAAAGTATAAGGATGTAGATGGTGATATTATTAAATTGAAAGTGTTTCCTTTCTCATTAAGAGGAAGAGCTAAAGATTGGTTGCTATCTTTGCCTAAGAATAGTATTGATTCATGGACTAAATGCAAGGATGCTTTTATTGGTAGATATTATCCTCCCGCTAAAATTATATCTTTGAGAAGTAGCATAATGAATTTTAAACAATTAGATACTGAACATGTTGCTCAAGCATGGGAGAGAATGAAAACTTTGGTAAAGAATTGCCCAACCCATGGACTGACTACTTGGATGATCATCCAAACCTTCTATGCATGACTAAATTTTTCTTCACGGAATTTATTGGATTCAGCTGCTGGAGGTACCTTTATGTCCATCACATTGGGGGGCTACAAAACTTCTTGATGATATGATGATAAATTACTCTGAATGGCACACGGAAAGAGCTCCACAAGGTAAGAAGGTAAATTCTGTTGAGGAAACCTCTTCCTTGAGTGATAAGATTGATGTGATTATGTCTATGCTTGTGAATGGTAGATCTAATGTTGATCCTAATAATGTTCCTTTAGCTTCATTGGTTGCTCAAGAAGAAAATGTTGATGTGAATTTCATTAAAAATAATAATTTCAACAACAATGCTTATAGGAACAACTCTGGTAATAACTATAGGCCATATCCTTCTGCTAATGGTAATGGTTATGGTAATTCTTATGGGAATTCTTACAATAATAATAGGAGTGTACCCTCTGGTCTTGAAGCCATGCTTAAAGAATTTATTAGTACACAAACTGCTTTTAACAAATCTGTTGAGGAAAAGCTTGATAAAATTGATACTATTGCTTCTAGAGTTGATAGGCTTGCCTCCGATGTTAATCTTTTAAAGTTGAAAGTTATGCCCAATAATGATATTGATAATAAGATTACTACTACAGCAAATGCCATCCAAGTTAGAATTAATGAGAATATAAGATTAATGGCTGAACTGCGTGCTAGGTGGGATAGAGAAGAAAATGAAAAACTAGCTAAAGAGAATAATGTAGCTAAAGTTTGGACTATTACCACCACTAGTAATGCTAATTCTCCACATGTTGCTGCACCTCCTACTATCAATGGTAAAATAATTGGTGTTGGCAATGTTTCTACTCCTAGTGCAAAGCGTACAAAACTGCCTGAAATTGCTAAAACTGCTGAAACTGCTTGTGATAAAACTGCTGAAATTTTTTCCAACCTTGGGAACAATGATCCCATTGCTGTAGCTCATAATGATTTAGATTTTGATGATTGCCACATCTCTGAAGTTATAAAGTTCTTACAAAAACTTGCTAAAAGTCCTAATGCTAGTGCTATAAATTTAGCCTTTACAAAACATATTACAAATGCTTTCATAAAAGCTAGAGAAGAGAAACTAAAACTTGAAACTTCTATTCCTAGAAAGTTAGAGGATGGTTGGGAGCCCATCATTAAAATGAAATTCAATGACTTTGAATGTAATGCCTTATGTGATCTTGGTGCAAGTATTTCTGTTATGCCTAAAAAGATTTATGATATGCTTGACTTGCCACCATTGAAGAATTGTTATTTGGATGTTAATCTTACCGATAATGTTAAAAAGAAACCTTTGGGGAGGATTGATAATGTGCATATTACGGTTAACAATAACCTTGTCCCCGTTGATTTTGTTGTCTTGGATATCGAATGCAATGCATCTTGTCCAATTGTGTTGGGAAGACCTTTTCTTCGAACCGTTGGTGCTGTTATTGATATGAGGGAAGGTAATATTAAATATCAATTTCCTCTCAAGAAAGGTATGGAACACTTCCCTAGAAAGAGAATGAAGTTGCCTTTTGATTCTATTATTAGAACAAGCTATGATGTTGATGCTTCTACTCTCGATGTTACTTGATTTGCACTTTCTGCGCCTAGCTGAAAGGCGTTAAAGAAAAGCGCTTATGGGAGACAACCCATGTTTTTACCTACAGCAATTTTTTGTTTTGTTGAGTCTTGGAAGTTGTTTACTACTGTAGCAACCTCTCCTTATCATGTTTTTGTGCCAAGTAAAGTTTCTATGTCAAAGTTGATGTTATATTTGGGATTGCTGCGCAGAAACAGCATTGCTGTCTGTCACGAATCTGGGCACAGTTCTCTGTAGAAAATTCGAAAAAATCTGCCAATTTACGAGCGTGATCCTCAGATATGTACGCAACTTTCATTAGTTTTGAGTTTTTCCATTTGAGCAAGTCTAGTGCCAACTTTAAATTCGTCTTTACGGACTGTTCTGTTTTTGACAGATTCTGCCTTTTATTTCGCATTGCCTCTTTTGCTATGTTGGATTTATTTCTTTGATCCACTAATGTCCAGTAGCATTATGCAATGTCCAGAAGTGAAAATAATGATTGTGTCACCTCTGAATGAGTGAATTATTAATGATGCACTAACCCTCTAATGAGTTTGCTTGAAGTTTGGTGTGAAGGAAGTTTTCAAGGGTCAAGAGAGGAGAATGATATACTATGATCAAGAGGAGTGAAAGCTCTAAGCTTGGGGATGCCCCCGTGGTTCACCCCTGCATATTTTAAGAAGACTCAAGCGTCTAAGCTTGGGGATGCCCAAGGCATCCCCTTCTTCATCGACAACATCATCAGGTTCCTCCCCTGAAACTATATTTTTATTCAGTCACATTTGTGTTCTTTACTTGGAGCGTCGGTTTGTTTTTGTTTTTGTTTTTGTTTTTGTTTGAATAAGATGGATCCTAGCATTCACTTTGTGGGAGAGAGACACGCTCCGCTGTTGCATATGGACACATGTGTCCTTAGGCTTTACTCATAATGTTCAAGGCGAAGTTTCTTCTTCGTTAAATTGTTATATGGTTGGAATTGGAAAATGCTACATGTAGTAATTCTAAAATGTCTTGGATAATGTGATACTTGGCAATTGTTGTGCTCATGTTTAAGCTCTTTCATCATATGCTTTGCACCCATTAATGAAGAAATACATAGAGCTTGCTAAAATTTGATTTGCATATTTGGTTTCTCTAAGGTCTAGATAATATCTAGTATTGAGTTTTGAACAACAAGGAAGACGGTGTAGAGTCTTATAATGTTTACAATATGTCTTTTATGTGAGTTTTGCTGCACTTGTTCATCCTTGAGTTTGCTTCAAATAACCTTGCTAGCCTAAACCTTGTATCGAGAGGGAATACTTCTCATGCATCCAAAATCCTTGAGCCAACTACTATGCCATTTGTGTCCACCATACCTACCTACTACATGGTATTTCTCCGCCATTCCAAAGTAAATTGCTTGAGTGCTACCTTTAAAATTCCATCATTCACCTTTGCAATATATAGCTCATGGGACAAAATAGCCTTAAAAACTATCGTAGTATTGAATATGTACTTATGCACTTTATCTTTTATTAAGTTGCTTGTTGTGCGATAACCATGCTTCTGGGGAACGCCATCAACTATTGTTGAATATCATGTGAGTTGCTATGCATGTCCGTCTTGTCTGAAGGATCTATCATTTTAGTGGTTGGAGCATGCAAAATTGTTAGAGAAGAACATTGGGCCGCTAACTAAAGCCATGAATCATGGTGGAAGTTTCAGTTTTGGACATATATCCTCAATCTCATATGAGAATAATAAATTTGCTACATGCTTATGCATTTAAGAGGAGTCCATTATCTGTTGTCCATGTTGTCCCGTATGGATGTCTAAGTTGAGAATAATCAAAAGCGAGAAATCCAAATGCGAGCATTCTCCTTAGACCTTTGTACAGGCGGCATGGAGGTACCCCTTTGTGACACTTGGTTGAAACATGGCATGCAAAGATCCGGTAGTCCAAGCTAAGTAGGACGAGGTGCGGGCACTATTAGTATACTATGCATGAGGCTTGCAACTTGTAAGATATAATTTTCATAACTCATATGCTTTATTACTACCGTTGACAAAATTGTTTCATGTTTTCAAAATAAAAGCTCTAGCACAAATACAGCAATCGATGCTTTCCTCTTTGAAGGACCATTCTTTTACTTTTATTGTTGAGTCAGTTTACCTATCTCCTTCCACCTTAAGAAGCAAACACTTGTGTGAACTGTGCATTGATTCCTACATACTTGCATATTGCACTTGTTATATTACTTTATGTTGACAATATCCATGAGATATACATGTTATAAGTTGAAAGCAACCGCTGAAACTTAATCTTCCTATGTGTTGCTTCAATACCTTTACTTTGATTTATTGCTTTATGAGTTAACTCTTATGCAAGACTTATTGATGCTTGTCTTGAAGTACTATTCATGAAAAGTCTTTGTCATATGATTCATTTGTTTACTCATGTCATTACCTTTGCTTTGATCGCTGCATTCATTACATATGTTTACAAATAGTATGATCAAGATTATGATGGCATGTCACTTCAGAAATTATCTTTGTTATCGTTTTACCTGCTCGGGACGAGCAGAACTAAGCTTGGGGATGCTGATACGTCTCCAACGTATCGATAATTTCTTATGTTCCATGCTACTTTATTGATGATACCTACATGTTTTATGCACATTATATGTCATATTTATGCATTTTCCGGAACTAACCTATTAACAAGATGCCGAAGAGCCAGTTGCTGTTTTCTGCTGTTTTGGTTTCAGAAATCCTAGTAAAGAAATATTCTCGAATTGAACGAAACTTTCGCCTGTGGTCCTATTTTTGCACGAAGCTTCCAAGACCGAAGAGATAACGAAGTGGGGCCACGAGGCGGCCGAGGCGGGCGGCGCGCCCGGCCTTGGCCGCCGACCCAGCCCCCGGGCCCCTCGTGTGGCCCCCGCGTTGACCCTCCGCCTACTTAAAGCTTCCGTCGCGAAACCCCCAGCACCGAGAGCCACGATACGGAAAACCTTCCACGGAGACGCCGCCGCGAATCCCATCTCGGGGATTCAGGAGATCGCCTCGGCACCCTGCCGGAGAGGGGATTCATCTCCCGGAGGACTCTACACCGCCATGGTCGCCTCCGGAGTGATGAGTGAGTAGTTCACCCCTGGACCATGGGTCCATAGCAGTAGCTAGATGGTCGTCTTCTCCTTGTTGTGCTTCATTGTTGGATCTTGTGAGCTGCCTAACATGATCAAGATCATCTATCTGTAATACTATATGTTGTGTTTGTCGGGATCCGATGGATAGAGAGTACTATGATTATGGTGATTATCAATCTATTGTTTATGTGTTGTTTATGATCTTGCATGCTCTCCGTTATTAGTAGAGGCTCTGGCCAAGTTTTTACTCTTAACTCCAAGAGGGAGTATTTATGCTCGATAGTGGGTTCATGCCTCCATTGAATCTGGGACAGTGACAGAAAGTTCTAAGGTTGTGGATGTGTTGCCACTAGGGATAAAACATTGATGCTATGTCTAAGGATGTAGTTGTTGATTACATTACGCACCATACTTAATGCAATTGTCTGTTGCTTTGATACGTCCAATTTGCATCACTATTTTGTATCATAATTTGCTGTTATTCATTGATATATTTCATATTGGGACACAATACTTATGTTATTTCATCTATTTTGCATGTTTCATCATCATTGGAGGATCAAGCACCGGAGCCAGGATTCTGCTGGAAAAAGCACCGTCATAACGCAATATTTCGGAAGATCAACTGTGGAAGGGAATTTCACGTAAATTCCTATTTTTCCAGATGACGGAGGAAGCCAAAGGGGGAGCAGAGAGGAGCCACTGTGGGCCCAGACCACAGGGCGGCGCGGCCCAAGGCCTGGCCGCGCCACCCTGTGCTCTGGGGGCCCCACAGCCCCTTTCGCCTCCTTTTCTTCGCGTACTCCTTCGTCCCGAAAACCTAAGCCACGAGGGATCCTCACGAAGGGTTACAGCCGCCTCTGCGGGGCGGAGAGCACCAGAGAGAAAAGAGCTCTCCGGCGGGCAGGAATCCGCCGGGGAAATTCCCTCCCGGAGGGGGAAATCGACGCCATCGCCATCGTCATCGAGCGGGACATCATCTCCATCATCATCATCATCATCATCTCCACCATCTACACCGCCATCACCACCGCTGCACCTCGTCACCGCTGTAGCAATTCGGGTTAAATCTTGATTGTTTGATAGGGGAAACTCTCCCGGTGTTATTCTATACTTGTTGTAGATGCTATTGAGTGAAACCATTGAACCAAGGTTTATGTTCAGATTGTTATTCATCATCATATCACCTCTGATTGTATTCCATATGATGTCTCGTGAGTAGTTCGTTTAGTTCTTGAGGACATGGGTGAAGTCTAAATGCTAGTAGTGAATTATGGTTGAGTAATATTCAATGTTATGATATTTAAGTTGTGGTGTCATTCTTCTAGTGGTGTCGTGTGAACGTCGACTACACGACACTTCACCATTTATGGGCCTAGGGGAGTGCATCTTGTATTCGGTTGCTAATTGCGGGGTTGCCGGAGTGACAGAAACCTGAGCCCCCGTTAGTATATCGATGCAGGAGGGATCGCAGGATCTCAGAGTTTAAGGCTGTGGTTAGATTTATCTTAATTACTTTCTTGTAGTTGCGGATGCTTGCAAGGGGTATAATCACAAGTATGTATTAGTCCTAGGAAGGGCGGTGCATTAGCATAGGTTCACCCACACAACACTTATCAAAACAATGAAGATTAATCAGCTGTATGTAGCGAAAGCACTAGACTAAAATCCCCGTGTGTCCTCAGGAACGTTTGGTCATTATAAGTAAACAAACCGGCTTGTCCTTTGTGCTAAAAAGGATTGGGCCACTCGCTGCAATTATTTCTCTCGCATTTTATTTACTTGTACTTTATTTATCTACAATATCAAAACCCCCTGAATACTTGTCTGTGAGCATTTACAGTGAATCCTTCATCGAAACTGCTGCCAACACCTTCTGCTCCTCGTTGGGATCGACATTCTTACTTATCGAAGATACTACGATACACCCCCTATACTTGTGGGTCATCAAGACTATTTTCTGGCGCCGTTGCCGGGGAGTGAAGCGCTATTGGTAAGTGGAATTGGTAAGGAAATTTACTGTTTGTGCTGATTTTATTTCTGCCTGCTGCTATAAATCATTATGGAGAGATCTTCTCTTCAATTTCTATTTGGGAAATCTACTACTACTGCAACGGTAGTGGATGAAGCGCCAGGTGAGGAAGTAGTACCATATAAAATACCTATGAAAATTATTGAACGTGTTATGGATAACCGCTATGAAGGGGATGGAACTGTCCATCCTGGTGATCATTTACTGTTTTTGCATGAATTATGCGGTTTATTCAAATGTGCAGGTATTTCTATGAATGAAGTTAGGAAGAAACTATTCACTATATCGCTGTCTGGTAAAGCGGCGCACTGGTATAAATTGCTGAAGAATGGTGATTCTATTGATTGGGAGGACATTGTGCCTTTATTCTATTCCAAATTTTATCCTCCAAGTGAAATTCACAAAGATCGGAACCGCATATATAATTTCTGGCCTCATGATGGAGAGAGTATTGCCCAAGCTTGGGGGAGATTGAAGTCTTTAATGCTCAAATGCCCCATTCATGAGCTTCCTGGTAATGTTATTATTGATAATTTCTATGCAAGACTTTCTTTTCAAGACAAGACCTTGCTGGATACTTCTTGTTCTGGATCATTTACACGCAAGAATGAAGAGTTTAAAAGGGACCTTCTTGATCGGATCCAAGAAAATACTGAAGGATGGGAGAACGACAAAGATAGAGAATCAGGTATAATTTATGATTATAAATGCATTGAAGCTTTTATGGATACTGATAAATTTCGTAATATGAGTGCTACATATGGTCTTGATTCCCAAGTTGTTGCAAATCTTTATAAAGCTTTTGCCTCTCATTATGAACTGCCTAAGAAGAATTTTGATAAGTATCATGAACCGTATAAAGATAAAATTGATTCATCTGTAAACAAATGTGTAGTGGTTGAAACTGTTGATAATGTTATTCCTGAAGCTTATATTGAAAAAACTCCTTTCCCTGCTAAAATGAAGGAGTACTCTGTCATATCTAGTGCAGTTAATAAAAGTGAAAAGAAACCTAAAGAACCTGAAGAACAAATTAAAATTGAACCTGCTGTTGCAATAGTTAAAGATCTTGTGACTGAAAATGTGGAGGATGGTCATATTATTTTCTGTGAAGATGCTTCTAATATTGTTTCACATCCTAATAAATCCAAACAAGTTAGTGTTCCTATGCTATCTGTTAGAATTGGTGATCATTGCTATTATGGTTTATGTGATATTGGTGCAAGTGTTAGTGCTATTCCTTATGAACTTTACACGGAGATTATGCACGAAATTGGTTCTTGTGAACTTGAAGATATTGATGTGGTTATTCATCTGGCTAATAGAGAAACTATTTCTCCAATTGGTATTGTTCGAGATGTGGAAGTTCTATGTGGTAAGATTAAATATCCTGCTGACTTTTTGGTACTTGGTTCTGCTGCTAGTGATCATTGTCCTATCATTTTTGGTAGACCTTTTCTAAATACTTGTGGAGCTATTATAGATTGTAAGAAAGAGAAAATTTTGACTAGATTTGCTGGTGAACCTTATGAATTTAACTTTTCTAAATTTACCAAAACTCCTTATAAAGTTGACTTGCCTAGTAATGATTTTAAAATGGAGCAGTGTGCATCTATTGTTCTTGTTCCTAATAATCCTTTGCAGCAACATTTGGAGAATAGTGAAAGTGAAGCTTTTAGGAAAGAAAGAGATGAGCTTGAGGAAATTTTTCGTCGCCAACCTATTCTCAAGCATGATTTACCGGTGGAAGATTTGGGTACAACACCGCCACCAAAGGAAGATCCTGTTTTTGATTTAAAGCCTTTACCTGACAATCTTAAATATGCTCATATTGATGATAAGAAAATATATCCTGTTATTATTAGTTCTAAGCTTTCAGAGATCGAGGAAGAAAGGTTATTGGAAATATTGAAGAAACACCGAGGAGCTATTGGCTATACTCTTGATGATTTGAAAGGGATTTCTCCTTCTATTTGCCAACATGCTATTAATATGGAAGAAGATGCAAAGCCCGTTGTTGAACATCAACGTCGTCTAATTCCGAAGATGAAGGAAGTGGTAAGGAATGAGGTATTAAAACTCCTTGAAGCTGGTATTATATATCCTATTGCTGATAGTAGATGGGTTAGTCCTGTGCATTGTGTTCCTAAGAAAGGAGGAATGACTGTTGTGCCTAATGATAATGATGAGCTTATTCCTCAAAGAATAGTTGTAGGTTATAGAATGTGCATTGATTTTCGAAAAGTTAATAAAGTTACTAAGAAAGATCATTACCCTTTACCCTTTATTGATCAAATGCTAGAGAGGTTATCTAAAAATACTCATTTTTGCTTTCTTGATGGATATTCTGGGTTTTCACAAATTGCTGTTAAAGCTAAAGATCAAGAGAAAACCACTTTTACTTGTCCTTATGGAACTTATGCTTATAGGCGTATGCCTTTTGGTTTATGTAATGCTCCTGCTACTTTTCAAAGATGCATGTCTGCTATTTTTCATGGTTTTTGCGAAAGTATTGTAGAGGTGTTCATGGATGATTTTTCTGTCTATGGGAATTCTTTTGATAATTGCCTGCGAAACCTCGATAAAGTTTTGCAGAGATGTGAAGAAACTAACCTTGTTCTTAATTGGGAGAAATGCCACTTTATGGTTAATGAAGGAATTGTATTGGGACATAAAATTTCCGAGAGAGGTATTGAAGTTGATAGAGCTAAAGTTGAAGCAATTGAGAAGATGCCCTATCCGAGGGATGTTAAAGGTATTCGTAGTGTTCTTGGTCATGCTGGGTTTTATAGGAGATTTATTAAAGATTTCTCTAAAATTTCAAAGCCTCTTACTAATCTTCTTCAAAAAGATGTACCTTTTGTTTTTGATGATGATTGTAAGGAAGCTTTTGAAACTCTAAAGAAAGCCTTAACAACTGCTCCTGTAGTCGAACCTCCTGATTGGAATTTGCCTTTTGAAATTATGTGTGATGCTAGTGATTTTGCTGTAGGCGCTGTTCTTGGACAGCGGGTAGATAAAAAATTAAATGTTATTCATTATGCTAGTAAGACTCTTGATGCTGCTCAAAGAAATTATGCTACAACTGAAAAGGAATTGTTAGCTGTAGTCTTTGCTTGTGATAAATTTAGACCCTATATTGTTGATTCGAAAGTTACAATTCATACTGATCATGCTGCAATTAGATACCTTATGACAAAGAAAGATGCTAAGCCAAGGCTTATTAGATGGGTACTTCTGTTGCAAGAATTTGATTTACATATTATAGATAGGAAAGGTGCTGATAATCCTGTTGCTGATAATTTGTCTAGATTGGAAAATATTGCTTATGATCCTGTTCCTGTTAATGATAGTTTTCCAAATGAACAATTGGCTGTAATAAAGGTGAGCTCGCGAGAGAGCCCTTGGTATGCAGATTATGCTAACTTTATTGTTTCGAAGTATTTGCCTCCAACCTTTTCAGCTCAGCAAAGGAGGAAATTCTTTTATGACTTGAGGCATTATTTTTGGGATGACCCACACTTATATAAAGAAGGAGTGGATGGTATTATGCGAAGATGTGTTCCTGAATATGAACAACAAGAGATATTGAATAAATGTCATGGAAGTGTTTATGGAGGACATCACGCTGGAGATAGAACCGCGCAAAAGGTTCTACAATCAGGTTTTTATTGGCCAACACTCTTCAAAGATGCAAGGAAATTTATTTTATCTTGTGATGAATGTCAAAGAGTTGGTAATATCTCTAGACGCAATGAGATGCCTATGAATTATACTCTTGTTATTGAACCATTCGATTGTTGGGGATTCGACTTCATGGGTCCTTTCCCTTCTTCAGACGGTAACACTCATATACTTGTCGCTGTTGATTATGTTACTAAATGGGTAGAAGCTATACCTACAAAAAGTGTTGATGGTGAGACCTCTATAAAAATGCTTGTAGATATTATATTTCCTAGATTTGGAGTACCTAGATATATTATGACTGATGGAGGTTCTCATTTTATTCATGGAGGTTTTAGAAAAACTCTTGCTAAGTATGGTATTAATCATAGAATTGCTTCCGCTTATCACCCTCAAACTAGTGGTCAAGTAGAATTATCAAATAGAGAGATTAAAGCTATCTTAGGTAAGACTGTTAATAAATCTAGAAAGAATTGGCCTAGCAAATTGAAAGAAGCACTATGGGCTTATAGAACTGCTTATAAAAATCCTATGGGAATGTCACCTTATAAAATGGTTTATGGAAAAGCTTGTCATTTACCTCTAGAACTAGAGCACAAAGCTTATTGGGCTGTTAGAGAACTAAATAAAGATCCTAAATTAGCCGGTAATAAGAGGTTGTTGCAATTAAGTTCTCTAGATGAATGGAGAAGTGAAGCTTATGAAAATGCTAAACTCTTTAAAGAAAAAGTTAAGAAATGGCATGATAGAAGGATCATCAAAAGAGAATTTAATGTTGGAGATCAAGTTCTATTGTATCGGTCTCGTCTCAGATTCTTTGCAGGGAAATTACTCTCAAAGTGGGAAGGACCATATGTTGTTGAGGAGGTGTATCGTTCAGGAGCAATTAAAATTAGCTCTCTCCAAGGCAATGCCACACAAGTGGTGAATGGACAAAGACTCAAGCATTATATCTCGGGTGATTCTTATAATGTTGATGTTGATATTATTCAAGTGGAAACACCGGAGGCTTTCATCAAAGGACAAATTGACAGTCCGCCAGAACTGGACTTTGAATAGGTAACAGTATAGGTAATAAAAAGTCCGCGTTTACCTTTCCGAACATTATTTCTGCTGTTTTTGGAAAATATGAAAAATTACGGAATCGAAACGGAGTGGAAAAGACGCGCGAGGGCGTGCCACCATAGGCCGGCGCGGGCCCCACCCTGGCCGCGCCGACCTATGGTCTGGCCGCCTCGTTGCCCCTTTCCGACTCGTTTTCGACCTGGAACCTTCCTTTTGTCGTAAAAATATTTGCTATATAATCCCCCGGACCCCTGGAGGTCCGTAATATCGTTTTCTCGTCGTGTTTTGTTTCGAGCTGTTTTCTGCCAGATTTGTTTTGATCTAGAAGCACCATGGTCTCCAACAACAAAGACAAGGGGCCTTGGAGGGAAGAGATGGATGAGAGGATCAATAAGGAGAAGGAGAAGATAGCGTCGGCAAAAGGAGAGTGGGAAACTACGAGGAGTAAGCCAATTTTGGTGGGATCGGTTAACACTGGGCGTTCTTTTTCTCATAACTTGCAGGGAGCTCTTCCGCCTGCTCTGGACCTCGATTCTTTCCCTTGTGTGGAGGAAGCAATACGGGTTGCTGATGAGTTTTGTGATCAATATCGTGCTCTAAGGAGGGAAGTGGAGATACTTCAGGAGGAGAACCAGCGACTTCGCAGAATGCTGGAATATTACTCAAATCCCAGCACAAGGCCGTCACCGCCACACTCGGGTAACAATGAGTCTTTTCAGGTTTTGGTGCAGAATTGCAAAATTGAGAAGCTGAAGCTGAAGGAGATCCTTATGAAGCGCGAGAAGAATTCATCACCACCATCACCGAAGGAGTAATTCATCATCGGTATTGGCATCCCCTTGGTTTGTTCCAAGCTTGGGGGAGTGCCGCGGTATCACATCACCACCACCTTTATCTTTTACTATCAAGTAGTGTCATATCATGAGTAGGGAAGTTATCATATGGAATAGTATGCAATGTGGAAGTATCTCTCTTAGTTAGTTATCTATGTATCCGTTGGTGTGAGTTATCGTTATGGAATATTAATGAGAAGTCTTATCATTTACTTTTTGCACACCTTATTTTAGTTTGCAATCTCCATTATATGATTACTCTTGACATGAGTATTGATATCACTTTGGGAGCATCGAGTAAATCTATTTGGTTTTGGCAAACTTAGCATTGGTCAATAGCAACAACATCCTGATGTTTAATTAGAAGAGAGAAATACACTTAGATATATTACTCTATTATCTCTATGCTTAGTATTCTAGAGTTAAAATTGCTTGTGCTTATGAGAAAGATGCATGATTGTTTCTATCATATGTATATTTGTTTGTTTCCCTCAACCTTTATGCTTGCTATCAAACCTTGCTAGCCAAAGACCTGTATCGAGAGGGAATGCTTCTCATACATCCATAACCTTAGACCAAACCTATGCCATTTGTGTCCACCATACCTACCTACTACATGGTATTTTCTGCCATTCCAAGTAAATACTTCATGTGCTACCTTTAAATTATTCAAACTATACTACTCCTTATTTGTGTCAATGTTTTATAGCTCATGAGGAAGTATGTGGTGTTTTATCTTTCAATCTTGTTGGGCGGACTTTCACCAATGGACTAGCGGCACATCCGCTTATCCAATAACTTTGCAATAAGAGCTGGCAACGGGGTTCCCAGCCCCAATTAATAACTTTCATTAATAATTCTCTTCACATGTTTTGCTCTGAGTTATCAAAGCAACTTAATTTTGCAATAGACACTCCTCCATGGTACGTGAATGTTGGAAGGCACCCGAGGATTCGGTTAGCCATGGATTGAGAAAGCCAAGGTTGGGGGGAGTGTCATCCTTAATAAAACTAAAATACATGTGTAAACAAAAGAGAAGGGGGATGATCTACCTTGCTGGTAGAGATGCCGTCCCTCATGGGAGCCGCTCTTTGAAGGTTCGTTTGGCAAGGGGGTT
Organism: Lolium multiflorum; assembly: GCA_030979885.1. NCBI lineage: Eukaryota > Viridiplantae > Streptophyta > Magnoliopsida > Poales > Poaceae > Lolium > Lolium multiflorum. The sequence continues at coordinate 240,246,732 of CM061749.1, read as the reverse complement.
AGAGTGCCCGCTACCATTCGTTGACAACAACAAACACCTCTCAAAATATTACTTTTATGCTCTTTATATGATTTCAAAACTTGAAAAGCTCTAGCACATGATTTAATCCCTGCTTCCCTCTGCGAAGGGCCTATCTTTTACTTTTATGTTGAGTCAGTAAACCTATTTCCCTCTATCTCAAGCAAGCAATTGAGTTGTTGTGAACCAATCATTTATGCTGTGATCCAGTTAATCATGTCTTTTATACTTTCTTGTTTAGTACCAATTTTATCTGAATGAATATGACTTTGAAGTTATCAATGATTATGAAGAGATTGTTATGCTTAAATATGAAGGCTCAGCTATAAAATCTAATATGAAAGCTTTGCTTAGAAGTACAATCCGTTAGTAGTTCTCTGACCAAGAACGAAGTTTGCCATCACCAATTATGATTTCTTATGCACCTTTACTTGTGATTTCTCTTTACTTATTTCGAGATGAGTTATATGAGGAAGTTGTTTACTAGAATGTCTTGTGTGAATGAATATGATGCTTCTTGTCCGTATTTTATTTATCGACTCTTCACTCCATAAACATGTGGTCTTGTTTATCGAGCTCAGTTTCGCTTGGGGACAAGCGAGGTCTAAGCTTGGGGGGAGTTGATACGTCCAATTTGCATCACTATTTTGTATCATAATTTGCTGTTATTCATTGATATATTTCATATTGGGACACAATACTTATGTTATTTCATCTATTTTGCATGTTTCATCATCATTGGAGGATCAAGCACCGGAGCCAGGATTCTGCTGGAAAAAGCACCGTCAGAACGCAATATTTCGGAAGATCAACTGTGGAAGGGAATTTCACGTAAATTCCTATTTTTCCAGATGACGGAGGGAGCCAAAAGGGGGAGCAGAGAGGAGCCACTGTGGGCCCAGACCACAGGGCGGCGCGGCCCAAGGCCTGGCCGCGCCACCCTGTGCTCTGGGGGCCCCACAGCCCCTTTCGCCTCCTTTTCTTCGCGTACTCCTTCGTCCCGAAAACCTAAGCCACAGAGGGATCCTCACGAAGGGTTACAGCCGCCTCTGCGGGGCGGAGAGCACCAGAGAGAAAAGAGCTCTCCGGCGGGCAGGAATCCGCCGGGGAAATTCCCTCCCGGAGGGGGAAATCGACGCCATCGCCATCGTCATCGAGCGGGACATCATCTCCATCATCATCATCATCATCTCCACCATCTACACCGCCATCACCACCGCTGCACCTCGTCACCGCTGTAGCAATTCGGGTTAAATCTTGATTGTTTGATAGGGGAAACTCTCCCGGTGTTATTCTATACTTGTTGTAGATGCTATTGAGTGAAACCATTGAACCAAGGTTTATGTTCAGATTGTTATTCATCATCATATCACCTCTGATTGTATTCCATATGATGTCTCGTGAGTAGTTCGGTTAGTTCTTGAGGACATGGGTGAAGTCTAAATGCTAGTAGTGAATTATGGTTGAGTAATATTCAATGTTATGATATTTAAGTTGTGGTGTCATTCTTCTAGTGGTGTCGTGTGAACGTCGACTACACGACACTTCACCATTTATGGGCCTAGGGGAGTGCATCTTGTATTCGGTTGCTAATTGCGGGGTTGCCGGAGTGACAGAAACCTGAGCCCCCGTTAGTATATCGATGCAGGAGGGATCGCAGGATCTCAGTTTAAGGTGTGGTTAGATTTATCTTAATTACTTTCTTGTAGTTGCGGATGCTTGCAAGGGGTATAATCACAAGTATGTATTAGTCCTAGGAAGGGCGGTGCATTAGCATAGGTTCACCCACACAACACTTATCAAAACAATGAAGATTAATCAGCTGTATGTAGCGAAAGCACTAGACTAAAATCCCCGTGTGTCCTCGAGAACGTTTGGTCATTATAAGTAAACAAACCGGCTTGTCCTTTGTGCTAAAAAGGATTGGGCCACTCGCTGCAATTATTTCTCTCGCATTTTATTTACTTGTACTTTATTTATCTGCAATATCAAAACCCCCGAATACTTGTCTGTGAGCATTTACAAGAATCCTTCATCGAAACTGCTGCCAACACCTTCTGCTCCTCGTTGGGATCGACATTCTTACTTATCGAAGATACTACGATACACCCCCTATACTTGTGGGTCATCACTTTGCAACTTAATACTGGAGGGGTTCGGATGATAACCTGAAGGTGGACTTTTTAGGCATAGATGCAGTTGGATGGCGGTCTATGTACTTTGTCGTAATGCCCTGATTAAATCTCACTATATTTATCATATCATGTATATGCATTGTTATGCCTTTCTCTATTTGTCAATTGCCCGACTGTAATTTGTTCACCCAACATGCTTTTATCTTATGGGAGAGACACCTCTAGTGAACTGTGGACCCCGGTCCTATTCTTTACATAGCATACAATCTACTGCAATTGTGTTTACTGTTTTCTTTGCAAACATCTTCCACTCGATACGCTTAATCCTTTGTTACAAAGCCGGTGAGATTGACAACCTCACTTTCGTTGGGGCAAAGTACTTGGGTTGTGTTGTGCAGGTTCCGCGTTGGCGCCGGAATCCCTGGTGTTGCGCCGCATCACATTTCGCGACCATCAACCTTCAACGTGCTTCTTGGCTCCTACTGGTTCGATTAAACCTTGGTTTCATACTGAGGGAAAACTTGCCACTGTGCGCATCATACCTTCCTCTTGGGGTTCCCAACGGACGTGTACATCTGCGGGTCCCATTTTGTAGCAGCGGTCTCAACGTTTCCAAGGCGGCACAGGACCAAAAGAAAAATGAGGCAGCAGCATTCTCAACAATTCCAAGGCGGCAGGGGATCAAAAGAAAAATAAAGGAAATAGCCAGAAATTAATTAGGGGTCAAAAATAAATCCACCAAAGGAAACTTTTATTGTTCATAGAGGATGACATGTGGGACCGACCTGCCAACAGCGTCCTCATCGTTTCAACGAAAGCGAAATTAGGTAAAAATAACTCCAAGAAAGGAAACTTTTATTGTTCGTAGAGGATGACATGCGGGACCCATGAGCCAGCAGCTTACTCAATGTTTCAAAGGCGTGAGATCGAAAGAAAAAGGCAAGTGACCAAATATCGGGAGCCAAAAATAATCCAAGATTTATTGTACATAGAGGATGACATGTGGGTCCCATTTTGCAGCAGTGGTCTCAATGTTTGTAATGCGGCTTGAGATCAAAAGAAAAAGAAAGTAGCTAGTAATTAGGGGGTGAAAAAAAATCCAAGAAAAGAAAGTTGATGGACATAGAGGATGACATGCGGGTCCCTTGAACCAACAGCTTACTCAACGTTTCAAAGGGGGCAGGGGATCAAAAGAAAAAGGCAAGCCAAAAATCAGAGGGTGAAAAAAATCCAACAAAGGAAACTTTTATAGCACACAGAGGATGACATGCGGGTCCCATGAGCCAGCAGGTACCTCAACGTTTCAAACGTGGCATGAGATCGAAAGAAAAAGGCAAGTGACCAAATATGAGGTGCCAAAAAAACTCCAAGAAAAGAAAGTTGATTGCTCATAGAGGATGACATGCGGGTCCCATTTAGCTGCAGCGGTCTCACCGTTTGAGAGGCGGCAGGGGATCGAAAGAAAAGTCAAGTGACCAAATATGAGGTGCCAAAAATAATCCAAAGAAAGAAAGTTTTATAGTACATAGAGGATGACATGCGGGTCCCATTTAGCAGCAGCGGTATCACCGTTTGAGAGGCGGCAGGGGATCGAAAGAAAAAGTCAAGTTACCAAATATGAGGTGCCAAAAAAACCAAGAAAAGAAAGTTTTATAGTACATAGAGGATGACATGTGGGTCCCATTTAGCAGCAGCGGTATCACCGTTTGAGAGGCACGGGGATCGAAAGAAAAAGTCAAGTGACCAAATATGAGGTGCCAAAAAAAATCCAAGAAAATAAAGTTTTATAGTACATAGAGGATGACATGCGGGTCCCATTTAGCATCAGCGGTATCACCGTTTGAGAGGCGGCAGGGATCGAAAGAAAAAGGCAAGTGACCAAATATGAGGTGCCAAAAATAATCCAGGAAAAGAAAGTTTTATAGTACATAGAGGATGACATGCGGGTCCCATTTAGCATCAGCGGTATCACCGTTTGAGAGGCAGGGGATCGAAAGAAAAGGCAAGTGACCAAATATGAGGTGCCAAAAATAACTCCAAGAAAAGAAAGTTGATAGCTCATAGAGGATGACATGCGGGTCCCATTTAGCTGCAGCGGTCTCAATGTTTCCAAGGCGGCAAGGGATCACAAGAAAAAGGAAGTAGCCAGAAATCAGGGGTCAAAAAATCCAAGAAAAGAAGGAATTTTGGTTCATAGAGGATGACAAGCGGGACCCATGATCCTGCATCGTAAACGGCTCGATCGGAGAGCGTTGAACGAGATGGCGCGATCGAGAAAAAAACAATGCTAGAGAGGCTGCCATGTGGGCCCTACATCCCTGGGCGGTGCGGATTTGCGTTGACTCGGCCGGCGAACCCGAGAATTCGCGATGCACCACGTCCCGGGCCACCATACGCGACGTTTTGGCCGCTTTCGTCGGGCTAGGTGGCCTCAAAAACGAGAAAAAAAGTTTTGACATGAACCACGGAGGGACCAAAAATCGTCGGCCATGGTACACCAGCAACCACGGCGCGACTTCAACTTCGTCGGCCATGGCAACTTTTCTTGTAGTGTCCTCTCCCAGAACTTCTCCAACTTCATGACCAACTTCAACACCAACTTCTTGTATGCAACAAAACCACCGCCCCGAAGACGTCCAGTAGACCAAGTTAGACCAAAAGCCTAAGCTTGAGGGAAGTTAAAATCCTTCACCTTTGCATTCATATTTTTGTTCCTTTATTTTGATTTACTTTGTTTCTCTTTAGTTGCATGTTTATTTTCAGTTTTGCATTGATAAAAGAAAACACAAAAAAGTAGTACCCCTTTTGTTTTATTTTGTGAAGCTTTCTCTCGTTTTATCTTTGGATTTTCACTAGTTATTTGCTCCAAGAGAACTACAAATGGAAAGCACAACAATAATATCAACCCAAGTGCAAAGCCAAACCAAAGAGAAAAGGTATAATATTCGCATCATCACCTTTCTCGTAAGTTTAAGCAAGATTATAGGATTATTTGTTTGGTTTCACTTAGTTCGTCCCCACTAGCCCGTTATCGATTGAATTTTGTTCCCATGCGAGCCTTCTAAAGTTTGGTTTGTCTTATGAACTAGATCTTAAGTTCAAAAATCAGAAAAAGAAGAATAAGAATTGAAAAAACCCCATGGGAAACTTTTAAGAAAACAATGTTTTGGGCATCAAGTAATTTTCTTGTAAGATTTAATATTGGATAACTTGACCCCATAGAACCTAACGGTAGACTTGATGGCACACTTGAAAAGAATTGTTTAATGGAACCATGTTTTGTGGTAGTTGAGATCCATGCCAAAACCATTTTCTCAAACTAAATCTAGATGTTTTATTGCTTTATGTGTGTCTTGCATCACTCGCGTAAACCATGGATACTGTTAACAACTCCGTTGGCCTCTAAAAGATCTACCAAGACAAATCTCAGATTTTGGCAATGAGTTGATTAAATGCATGTAACAACAATGTTATGACAGGTAATATTTTAAATCCTCCATGGGCATCGTTGCAAAAAAAGTTGAGGCTCTCCTCTTACCACTATGATAAATTGTTAAACCATACAAAGTGCTTCAAAAGGCCATGGTTATTCAAGAGTGTTCCTTCTAAGTCTACTTAGTCTGGTTTTCAACTTTACACCTTTTGGCATGATTTAGATTAGTAATGAGCGTGAGTTCTTGAAAAACAAGGAAAAGAAAGTGTGTTGGAGAGCCTGGATTTAATTATGTGGCAACAAACCAAGTTACTCTAATGTTCTATTATACTTGTTATGCTCTCACACCATTGTAAGGGCACATTGCCTCTAAGTATGTTTTGGTACGTAATTAATGACAATTCTCTATGGACTAATGTTTCAATTGTGTTTATATGAAGGAATGTTCCATAGGTATTTCTTATAGTCCATGTGTTGGGTTCAAGCGTGGATGCGATGAAGATAAATATATACCTTTGGTATTGGCATCAAGATCATCGATTTGAAGAGAAGAATATTATATGATCAAGATCTTGAGAGTGTGATTTCAAGAGAAGAATTCAAGATATGGCTCTCAACCGGTGTCATGATAGTCTCATGAGTTGAGCTATGATTGACTAAGGTTTAGAGCATGCAATCAAATAAAGAGTTTTTTATGTACCTCAAGATATTATGATAGAGCGTGAAGAGATACAAGGTTGACCAAGAATAAGAGTGAAGATTGAATTCAAGTTTATCAACACATGAAGCATAAAGAGTGTACCACTTTGGATCATGTGATATTGTGGTATGGTAAGACTTGTCAATTATACTTCATGAGCTAATCCACTATATACGTGCATTTGTGTTGTCTATGTGGGTTAGGTATCTTGTTATGGGCGTGCTTCAAGAGTATGATCTCATATAGAACATGAGAGGATGGCATCAAGGTTGTGAAGGGCAAGTTCAAAATGGGCATATCGAATATATCATGCTTGAAGCTTGCCGTCATTTGGTGATAATGGACATGTGAAGATGTGCCTCAATGGAGCTATCCCATAATGGTGTATGAGGGAGCAAGTGTGAGTCTTCATGAAGCAAAAACGACCAAGTGAGGCATTCCGGCTTGAAAGGAGCTTGAAGCATTGTTGTCAAGATCAAGCGGGATGCGCAAGGCAAAGGTATGACATTGCTAGGTTCTCCTTTTACCGGTCTCAATGTAGTTGTTAGGAGACCTGGTTATAGGATATATAACCGCACTATCAAGAGGGGCTTTCGGTTGAGTAAATTGATTGCACCATCTTAGGGAGCTCAATCCTTTTCATTCTTTGCATCCCTATAATCATGTTGCTTCTTGGTGTTTCTCTATGTAAAGTTCTTGAGCTTGTTGCTAGCTTTTCAACAAGCCCAAATTTATCGAAAACGGAATCCGTATGTATCTTCCATTGCGTTTTCGAGTTTGGACACTTTACCATTTATTGACATTGAGAGGTTCCCTCTCTAAAATCATATAAAAACATTCGGTGAGGATTGTGATGGCACGTGATGCACACGTCTGTTGGGAACCCCAAGAGGAAGGTGTGATGCGCACAACAGTAACTTTTCCCTCAGAAAGAAACCAAGGTTATCGAACCAGTAGGAGATGAAGGCCACGTGAAGGTTGTTGGTGGAGGAGTGTAGTGCGGCGCAACACCAGGGATTCCGGCCAACGTGGAACCTGCACAACACAATCAAAATACTTTGCCCCAACTTAACAGTGAGGTTGTCAATCTCACCGGCTTGCTGAAAACAAAGGATTAAACGTATGGTGTGGAGAATGATGTTTGTTTGCGAAGAACAACAGAGAACAGAGATTGCAGTAGATTGTATTTCAGATGTAAAAGAATGGACCGGGGTCCACAATTCACTAGTGGTGTCTCTCCAATAAGATAAATAGCATGTTGGGTGAACAAATTACAGTTGGGCAATTGACAGAATAGAGATGCACATACATATCATGATGACTACTATGAGATTTAATCAGGGCATTACGACAAAGAACATAGACCGCCATCCAACATGCATCTATGCCTAAAAAGTCCACCTTCGGGTTAGCATCCGCACCCCTCCAGTATTAAGTTGCAAACAACAGACAATTGCATTAAGTATGGTGCGTAATGTAATCAACACAAATATCCTTAGACAAAGCATCGATGTTTTATCCCTAGTGGCAACAGCACATCCACAACCTTAGAACTTTCTGTCACTGTCCCAGATTCAATGGAGGCATGAACCCACTATCGAGCATAAATACTCCCTCTTGGAGTTACAAGTATCAACTTGGCCAGAGCCTCTACTAGCAACGGAGAGCATGCAAGAACATAAACAACACATATATGATAGATCAATAATCAACTTGACATAGTATTCAATATCCATCGGATCCCAACAAACACAACATGTAGCATTACAAATAGATGATCCTGATCATGATAGGCAGCTCACAAGATCTAAACATGATAGCACAAGAGGAGAAGACAACCATCTAGCTACTGCTATGGACCCATAGTCTAAGGATGAACTACTCACGTATCAGTCCGGATGCGGGCATATATGGTGATGTAGAGCCCTCGATGATTCCCCTCTCCGGCAGGGTGCCGGAGGCGATCTCCTGAATCCCCGAGATGGGATTGACGGCGGCGGCGTCTCTGGAACTTTTCTCGTATCGTGGCTCTCGGTACTAGGGTTTTCGCGACGGAGAGAATATATAGGCGAAGGGGCAGAGTTGGGGGACGCCCGAGGGGCCCACACCATATGGCGGCGCGGCCAGAGGTGGGGCCGCGCCGCCCTATGGGGTGGCCGCCTCGTCGCCCCTCTTCGTCTCCTCTTCGGACTTCTGGAAGGCTCCGTGCAAAATAAGACCGTGGGCTTTGTTTCGTCCAATTCGAGAATATTTCGTGTAGGATTTCTGAAACCAAAAACAGCGAAAACAGAACGGTGCTTCGGCATCTTGTTAATAGGTTAGTGCCGGAAAATGCATAAAAACATCATAAAGTATGAACAAAACATGTAGGTATTGTCATAAAACTAGCATGGAACATAAGAAATTATAGATACGTTGGAGATGTATCAAGCATCCCCAAGCTTAGTTCCTACTCGCCCTCGAGTAGGTAAACGATAACAAGGATAATTTCTGAAGTGACATGCTACCAACATAATCTTGATCAACATTATTGTAAAGCATATGAGATGAATGAAGTGATTCGAACAATGGTTTGCTAACAAAAAGATAATGACTAAACAACTGAATCATATAGAAAAAACTTTTCATGAATAGTACTTTCAAGACAAGTATCAAAAAGACTTGCATAATAGCTAACTCATAAAGCAATAGATTCAAAGTAAGAGGTTTCAAACAACACAAAGGATGATTAAGTTTCAGCAATTGCTTTCAACTTGTAACATGTATATCTCATGGATAATTGTCAACATAAAGTAATATAACAAGTGTAATAAGTAAACATGTAAGAATCAATGAATACAGTTGACACACATGTTTGCTTCTAAGATAGAAAGAAGTAGGTAAACCGACTCAACATAAAGTAAAAGAAAGGCCCTTCGCAGAGGGAAGCAAGGATTACTCATGTGCTAGAGCTTTTTATTTTGAAAACATGGAAACAATTTTGTCAACGGTAGTAATAATTCATATGTGTTATGCATAAAACTTCCTACAAGTTGCAAGCCTCATGCATCGAATACCAATAGTGTTCGCACCTTGTCCTAATTAGCTCGGATTTCCATGGATTATCATTGCATTACATATGTTTCAACCAAGTGTCACAAAGGGGTACCTCTATGCCACCTGTACAAAGGTCCAAGGAGATAGATCGCATTTGATTTCTCAGTTTTGATAGATCTCAACTTGAGGACATCCATACCGGGACAACATAGAAAACAGATAATGGACTCCTCTTTAATGCTTAAGCATTCAACAACAGATAATATTCTCATAAGAGATTCTGAGGATTAATGTCCAAGCTGAAACTTCCACCATGATACATGGCTTTGGTTGGCCCAATGTTCTTCTCTAACAATATGCATACTCAAACCATTTAATCATGATAAATCACCCTTACTTCAGACAAGACAAACATGCATAGCAACTCACATGATATTCAACAAAGGTGTAACAGTTGATGGCGTCCCCAGAAACATGGTTACCGCTCAACAAGCAACTTATAAGAACTAAGATACATAGCAACATATTCATCACCACAATAGTTTTTAAGCTATTTTCCCATGAGCTATGTATTGCAAAGACAAAGAATGAAAATTTTAAAGGTAGCACGCAAGCAATTTACTTTGGAATGGCAGTAGGTAGTTATGGTGGACACAAATGGCATGACTTTTGGCTCAAGGTTTTGGATGCACGAGAAGCATTCCCTATCCCCAAGCTTAGATGCTTGAGTCTTCTTTAAATATGCAGGGATGAACCACGGGGGCATCCCCAAGCTTAGACTTTTCACTCTTCTTGATCATATTATATCATCCTCCTCTCTTGACCCTTGAAAACTTCCTCCACACCAAACTTAAAGCAAACTCATTAGAGGGTTAGTGCATAATCAAAAATTCATATGTTCAGAGAGGACACAATCATTCTTAACACTTCTTGACATTACCCAAGGCTACTGAAAATTAATGGAACAAAGAAATCCACTCAACACAGTAAAAGAGACAATGCGAAATAAAAAGGCAGAATTTGTCAAAACAGAACAGTCCGTAAAGATGAATTTTTCTGAGGCACTTAACTTGCTCAGATGGAAAAACTCAAAACTAATGAAAGTTGCATACATATCTGAGGATCATGCATGAATTTTCTCTGATTTTTTTGATTCTTCTACAGAGAGAAAAACGCGAATTCGTGACAGACAACAAATCTGTTTCTGCGCACAAATCCAAATCTAGTATCAGCCTTCTATTAAAGACTTTACTTGGCACAATAACATGATAAGGAGAGGTTGCTACAGTAGTAACAACTTCCAAGACTCAACAAAACAGTAGTAAAAATAAAAATAACATGGGTTATCTCCCAAAAAGTGCTTTTCTTTAACGCCTTTCAGCTAGGCGCAGAAAGTGCAAATCAAGTAACATCGAGGGATGAAGCATCAACATCATAATTTTTCCTAATAATAGAATCAAAAGGCATCTTCATTCTCTTTCTAGGGAAGTGTTCCATACCTTTCTTGAGAGAGAATTGATACTTAATATTTCCTTCTTTCATATCAATAATAACACCAACAGTTCGAAGAAAGGGTCTTCCCAAAACAATAGGACAAGATGCATTGCATTCAATATCCAAAACAACAAAATCAACGGGGACAAGGTTATTGTTAACCGTAATGTGAACATTATCAATTCTCCCCAAAGGTCTCTTTATAGAAATATCAGCAAGATTAACATCCAAATAACAATTTTTCAATGGTGGCAAGTCAAGCATATCATAAAGTTTCTTAGGCATAACAGAAATACTTGCACCAAGATCACATAAAGCATTACAATCAAAATCATTAACTTTCATCTTAATGATGGGCTCCCAACCATCTTCCAACTTCCTAGGAATAGAAGCTTCAAGTTTTAATTTCTCTTCCCTAGCTTTAATGAGAGCATTTGTAATATGTTTTGTAAAGGCTAAATTTATAACACTAGCATTAGGACTTCTAGCAAGTTTTTGTAAGAACTTAATAACTTCAGAAATATGACAACTATCAAAATCTAAACCATTATGATCTACAGCATTCTGAAAAATTTCAGCACTTTTATCACAAACAGTTTCAGGAAATTTTGCACGCTTTGTACTAGGCGTAGAAACATTGCCAACACCAATTATTTTACCATCGATAGTAGGAGGTTTAGCAACATGTGAAGCATCAACATTACTAGTGGTGGTAATAGTCCAAACTTTAGCTACATTATTCTCTTTAGCAAGTTTTTCTTTTTCTTCTCTTTCCCACCTAGCATGCAATTCAGCCATCATTCTAATATTATCATTAATTCGAACTTGGATAGCATTTGTTTTAGAAAACTTAGTATATCTAACTTCATCAGGCATAACTTTTAGTTTCAAAATATCAACATCAAGAGCAAGACTATCAATCTTAGAAGCAAGAACATCAATTTTACCAAGCTTTTCTTCAACAGTTTTATTAAAAGCAGTTTGTGTACTAATAAATTCTTTAAGCATGACTTCAAGACCAGAGGGTACACTCTTATTATTGTTGTAAGAATTACCATAGGAATTACCATAACCACTACCATTATTAGAAGGATATGGCCTATAGTTGTTGTTACCAAAATTATTCCTATAAGCATTGTTGTTGAAATTATTATTTTTAATGAAATTCACATCAACATGCTCTTCTTGAGCAACCAATGAAGCTAAAGGAACATTATTAGGATCAACATGAGATCTACCATTAACAAGCATAGACATAATAACATCAATCTTATCACTCAAAGAAGAGGTTTCTTCAACAGAATTTACCTTCTTACCTTGAGGAGTTCTTTCAGTATGCCATTCAGAGTAATTGATCATCATATCATCAAGAAGCTTTGTTGCAGCACCCAAAGTGATGGACATAAAAGTACCTCCAGCAGCTGAATCCAATAGGTTCCTCGAAGAAAAATTCAATCCTGCATAAAAGGTTTGGATGATCATCCAAGTAGTTAGTCCATGGGTAGGGCAATTCTTTACCAAAGATTTCATTCTCTCCCAATGCTTGAGCAACATGTTCATTATCCAATTGCTTAAAATTCATAATGCTACTTCTCAAAGATATAATCTTAGCAGGAGGATAATATTTTCCAATAAAAGCATCTTTACATTTAGTCCATGAATCAATACTATTTTTAGGCAAAGATAGCAACCAATCTTTAGCTCTTCCTCTTAAGGAGAAAGGAAACAATTTCAGTTTTATAATATCACCATCTATATCCTTATAATTTTGCATTTCACAAAGTTCAACAAAATTATTAAGATGGGCAGCAGCATCATCAGTACTAACACCAGAAAATTGCTCTCTCATAACAAGATTTAGTAAAGCAGGTTTAATTTCATAAAATTCTGCTGTAGTAGCAGGTGGCGCAATAGGAGTGCATATAAAATCATTATTATTGGTGCTAGCAGTGAAATCACACAACTTAGTATTCTCAGGAGTATTCATTTTAACAGTAATAAAAATAAACTAAGCAAACAGAATTAAATAAAGTAAAAACAAGTAACTAATTTTTTGTGTGTTTTTGATATAAAGAAAGCAAACAAGACAGAAAATAAAATAAAGTAAAGCAAGACAATAAACAAAGTAAAGAGATTGGATGTGAGAGACTCCCCTTGCAGCGTGTCTTGATCTCCCCGGCAACGGCGCCAGAAAACAGTCTTGATGGCGCGTGATGCACACGTCCGTTGGGAACCCCAAGAGGAAGGTGTGACAGCAGCAAGTTTTCCCTCAAAAAGAAACCAAGGTTATCGAACCAGTAGGAGATGAAGGCCACGTGAAGGTTGTTGGTGGAGGAGTGTAGTGCGGCGCAACACCAGGGATTCCGGCGCCAACGTGGAACCTACACAACACAATCAAAATACTTTGCCCCAACTTAACAATGAGGTTGTCAATCTCACCGGCTTGCTGAAAACAAAGGATTAAACATATGGTGTGGAGAATGATGTTTGTTTGCGAAGAACAACAGAGAACAGAGATTGCAGTAGATTGTATTTCAGATGTAAAAGAATGGACCGGGATCCACAGTTCACTAGTGGTGTCTCTCCAATAAGATAAATAGCATGTTGGGTGAACAAATTACGGGGCAATTGACAGAATAGAGATGCACATACATATCATGATGACTACTGTGAGATTTAATCAGGGCATTACGACAAAGAACATAGACCGCCATCCAGCATGCATCTATGCCTAAAAAGTCCACCTTCAGGTTAGCATCCGCACCTCCTCCAGTATTAAGTTGCAAACAACAGACAATTGCATTAAGTATGGTGCGTAATGTAATCAACACAAATATCCTTAGACAAAGCATCGATGTTTTATCCCTAGTGGCAACAGCACATCCACAACCGTAGAACTTTCTGTCACTGTCCCAGATTCAATGGAGGCATGAACCCACTATCGAGCATAAATACTCCCTCTTGGAGTTACAAGTATCAACTTGGCCAGAGCCTCTACTAGCAACGGAGAGCATGCAAGAACATAAACAACACATATATGATAGATCAATAATCAACTTGACATAGTATTCAATATCCATCGGATCCCAACAAACACAACATGTAGCATTACAAATAGATGATCCTGATCATGATAGGCAGCTCACAAGATCTAAACATGATAGCACAAGAGGAGAAGACAACCATCTAGCTACTGCTATGGACCCATAGTCCAAGGATGAACTACTCACGCATCAGTCCGGAGGTGGGCATGGTGATGTAGGCCCTCCGGTGATGATTCCCCTCTCTGGCAGGGTGCCGGAGGCGATCTCCTGAATTCCCCGAGATGGGATTGACGGTGGCGACGTCTCTGGAACTTTTCTCGTATCGTGGCTCTCGGTACAGGGTTTCGCGACGGAGAATATATAGGCGAAGGGGCAGAGCGGGGACGCTCGAGGGGCCCGCACCTTATGGCGGCGCGGCCAGAGGTGGGGCCGCGCCGCCCTATGGGGTGGCCGCCTCGTCGCCCCTCTTCGTCCCCTCTTCGGACTTCTGGAAGGCTCCGTGCAAAATAATACCGTGGGCTTTTATTTCATCCAATTTCGAGAATATTTCCAGTGTAGGATTTCTGAAACCAAAAACAGCAGAAACTGGCGCTTCGGCATCTTGTTAATAGGTTAGTGCCGGAAAATGCATAAAAACATCATAAAGTATGAACAAAACATGTAGGTATTGTCATAAAACTAGCATGGAACATAAGAAATTATAGATACGTTGGAGACGTATCAGTGTCAATATTTCCATAATTGGTTTCATCTTAATCGGAGTTTGGGAACTATGTTGGGGTTCTATTCGTCGTTATCTTTCCAACAAAATTGGCTTCATCTCAATAGGAGTACATGAGTTATTAGTTCTCGGAGAAAAATGGTCTTTTGAGTGCGAGCAACCCGGCATAGTGCCCGGCGGGACCGACCCAAGCGTCGAGCAGGTCGGCACCCAGCCCGGCCTGCCGAGTGCTTCTGTCGGGTAGGTCGGCACCTGGCCCAGCCTGCCGGGTGTGGCGCCTAGTGGTTTGGCCTCCTGGTCGGCCCGCCCTCTGGCCTGGCCCGCTGGGTGCTGCTGATGGGTAGGTCGGCACCTAGCCCGGCCCTGCTGAGTTGTACGCCGAGTTGCCCGACTCTGCCCTCAAACGGTTAGTTTTCTCCTTGGACTATATATATCCCTTCTTCCTCCTTGGTTGAGGAGGTAAGGTCAACCATTCTATTTGCTCTCTCTCTATCTCTCTCTCTCTCTCCTACTCCATTGTTGAACCTCAAAAGCTTGCTTCCTCTCTATCCCTCCCATGATTCTTGCATATTCTTGAGGGATTTGAAAGAACAGATCTAGATCTACAACTCCACCAATCCATTCCTCCTCTTTGTGAGGGGAAATTTTGGGATCTAGATCTTGGAGTTATTTATTGATTTCCTCCTTTGTTCTTCCTCTCTAATTCCTCCTAGCACTTGCTGCTTTGTGGGATTTGAGTGCGAGGGATTTGAACACCTTAGTGTTCTTGCTTTGCATCCTTGCATAGTGTTGAGCTCTCCACCATGATTAGTTCGAGTGAGAGACCGTGAGCTTGTTACTCTTGGAGGGGTGACCTCCTAGTTGGCTTGGCGGTTGGTGCTCCGGTGACCTCTCTTCAAGAAGATTGTGAAGAGGCTCGGGCTTCTCCTCCGTGGACCTTGTGAAGTGGTTGTGGAGCTTGCCATCTCCCGAGTGGAGAAAAAGTAGCCATACGGTAAAGGCATTTGTCCTTTGTGGTATTGGCTTGGAGAAGAAGGTGAGCCTTCGTGGCGTTCGGGAGATCTTCGTGATAGCCCGCATCTATCCAACATGACGTACATCACCTTGTGTGTGTGTGTGTGGGGGGGGGGGACACATGAATACATATTCGTTTCCACGTTTCTCGGTTATCTCTATACCCGAGTTCACTTTCCTTGTGATAGTTATCGTGTTTGAAGTACTTATATCTTGTTATCACTTGTGCTATATATATCTTGTGCCTATCTTGTTTATCTAAGTTGTTGTTGCACTTAGTTGAACCTAGCATATTTAGGTTTTGTGTTTATAAAATAAATGTTGATTTATTTCTGCATTCTTACAAGCCAAATCCGTAATAGTTTTTAAAACTCCTATTCACCCCCCCTCTAGGCGACATCTCGTCCTTTCAACCATCTCAGGACATATAACTTGCAATGCCATTGTTTTTAAACTCTCTTGAAGAAAGAAGAGGGGGCTTAAGATGTGAATTTCACTTGCTTAGTTGAAATTATAAGAGTTGTTTGGTAATAAGAGTTTAACGGATACCAAGTTACATATGGTTAGGAACTAATACTAAGTGCAACCATTCAATTATTTCTATGATCTTGTTTAAGGTTGAAGGGTTTGTGAAGGCAATTTTTTTATATCACCTCGACTTGGTAAGATCTTGTGAGGTCATTAGAGATTTCTTTTAATAGTTTAAATATTGTTTTAGTTTATTACTTGTTATTTGTTTTCTTAGTGTTCTTAAAAAATCCAAAACATTTTGTTTACCTTTTTGTTCTTAGTTTGTTTCTTGTTTATTATTACCTAAACCCCCTAAAAATTGGTAGAATGGCAACGAAAAAGTCTAACGATGATTATTTGCGCGCACCTATCACTCAGCCCGCAATATATGCGGATAGTTATGAAATGAAACCTCATTTCTAAACTGTTATAGCAAAACCAATTTGGAGATTCAGCTATTGAGGATGCGGACATGCATTTAAATACTTTTACTGAGATATGTGATATGATTCACATTAAAGAAGTTTTGTTTTTGAGGAATTTCACATTAAAGATGTTAATCCTAACGTTGTTAAGTTGTGCCTTTTGTATTTTTCACCTAGAGGGAAGGAACAATAATGGTTATTGTCGCTTCCTACGAGAACCATTCTTATTGGAAAACTTATTGCATCATGTTCATGCCTAAGTTTTTCCCATCCGAAAACCATGCAACTTCGTTCTAATATTACATGCTTTAGACACGAAAAGCGTGAGCCACTAGCGCTTGCGTGGGAAAAGATGAAGGAATCAGTGAGAAACTGTCCCAACCATGGGATGGAGGAATGGCTCATTTTACATATATTCTATAATGCTTTCAATCTTATGTCTAAGTCTATGTTAGATACATCTGCAAGAGGAAACTTTATGTTAAAGATCCTCAATGATATGCAAGATACCCATTCACAGTGGGGGCAGGTGGAGCGATCCGCTTCAAGAAAGGTGAACTTAGTCACCGAGGAGAGGAATGAAGTCTTGACCGCAAAGGTAGATGAGCTCATTTGCATGATAAAAGGCAATGAAGGTAAATCCATCACTGATGCTAAGGTCGAGGAAGTAGATATTATTGCACGCAATAGCTCTTACCCTGCATGGATGAACAAGGTTGTAGTTCCAACTTACAAAATCCATATCCTAATCCTCCAAGAGCTTCTAATAATTATAATGGCAATAGTAATCGTGAGCCACTAGAAGATTCTCTTAAATCTTTCATCCAAGCTTAAACTGAGCAAAATAATCTTGTAATCAAAATGATGGAGAAGCATGAAACCGCAATTGACAACTATCCAAACAAGTAGTTGTCATGAAAACTGGTATACATGACCTGCAAGAGAGAACTAAAATTGTATAGGCTCAACTTGGTAAAATTGTTGAAAGCCAAACACTAATTATCGCCCATTTCCATCAATGAATGGTGGAGCAATATGTCTTACATGACAATCCCAAACCGCAAGGCCATTGCCTCCCTCACCATGCTTGTTAGTTGAACGGTGTGGAAAAAGAGAAATGCGAGGGCCATTCACAACAAATCCACCCTTCCTACGGTACTTTTAGGGATTATATATAAAGGGCGAGGCTAGACTTCAGGTCACCATAGGCGACGGTCGTAAAGCATTTAAGCATTATAATATCGGGAGAGTGATTTTTTGTTTTGTTTTTTAGACCTATTTGTTGTCAAATAAATGAGGCAAAAAAATTGCATCCATTCAAGAAAAGAAAATGTTGCCGCGTATAATATACTCCCCAGATAGAGCCGATCATGTGGATGTGTGCGAAACATGTCGCTGCGACGAAGCCAGCTTTTGTTGAAAATCTGCGGATATCAGGACCTGGAGTAAGAAATGTGCTGATGAAGTCACCATTTCTCGATTTGTCAATTAAGCTGGCAAACGTACAGGCACGACTGCGACATTGTGAAATCGACGGGTGCAAGCAAGCACCCGTGTGCACATTACTACCCAACAGAAGAAAATCATGAATGGTTGCCTGGTGCTGAACAGTATTTGCTGTCCTACACGGCAGATTAAGAACCCGATCCATGATTTGTTTGGCAATTATGTACCACCAACTACTTAATCGCTACTGTTTAGTTTGACGGGAATGAAGGATAGAGCCAAAAATTCCTCGCGTGGGGGTCCATGACAAGAAGGCATCTGTTCGATTTATCAATGCTTGGAGATGGGTCAGGCGGCCGGCCTACGCGTGATAGTTCCATCATTTAATTTTCTTGCAATGGAGTGATGGACAACCAATCAGTCGTGGTCACTACTTGAAATTGAGATGTTTATTTATTTTTCTCTGGAGTAGAATGTTCTGAATACAGAAATACAGATGCCTCTAGAGTAAGCCAGCTAGCTGAATGTTGAATAAACACTTCATTTTTTTCTCATATATGAAGTTATGAACGCACGCAAAACGACTTAGAAAAATCCCGCAACGAATCAGGTATGTCTAAAGAATAATCGTCCGATAAACAAAAAATAAATTTACGTTCAACCCTGCTCCCAAGTGGCCAATCTTCTTCAACGCTGCAATTTTCAAAAGGATCACGACTGGTTTGTGTTGCTATCGCGGAATTTGAACCTACGTTGCGCCTTCCTGCCCTGGTAGGGTTCTACTTTAAACAACCGAGACTGAACTTTCAAGCTGGCGGTATTTGAAATGGATTCTATAAGAGCAGGTTGGAAAAAGCACAGGTACCGAGCGGTTGCTCAGGTGATCCAGTGTTGTTACTATGCCAAAACTGGCGGATTATTAACAGTAGTACTAACTCCTTCGAGATAGCGTTGAAGGCTCAGTACGTCGACTCAACATGGATGGCCTGTTTGATTCCTCACCACTTTTTTCAGCATTTTGGGAGACCTTCTTCTGTCATGATTTATCGGGCCAAGTCTAAATTCATGTTGTGTATCTAGTTTAGTTGCTAACAAACATTTTGTTTGGCTGGCAACATAGTTATATTTCGGCCAGGGGATGAAAATTTTGGCAATTTGGGTGCATACACTGTGGTGGTGTGGTAGCCACTTCTCGCAAGTGGTGACATTACCACACACTACCAGCATATATAACTAACAATAAGCAGATTGAGCAAACATGCATCTCTAAATTATTCGTAGTTTAGCCGCCCTAACTACAAGCAAATAGAAATTCGTTGAGATGTTACCTAGCTAATATAAAATAGGAGTTTAACATAAGTACTAGTTATACACACAAATATTAGTTCATAGAACGACATGGTGTTGTCTCATCAATCTTTCTTGTTCGCTTCTGCAGTTCTTCACTTCCTCCCCTTTAGATCCTAGTATAGCCTCTATTAGCCCACACATCATCAGGCGGCTCCTGCCTCTTGTTCTTCCAGGTCTCATTATCAGTGGCACCGACACCATGGCTATGATCATCCTCGTTCAGGTCTCACATCATTCTTTATGTGTGTGTGTGTGTGGGGGGGGGGGGGGGGCCAAACGTATCTATAATTTCTTATGTTCCATGCTACTTTTATGACAATTCTTGAATGTTTTATACATACTTTACATCATTATTATATATTTTCCGGCACTAACCTATTAACAAGATGCCGAAGCGCCGTTCTGTTTTCTGCTGTTTTTGGTTTCAGAAATCCTAGTAAGGAAATATTCTCGGAATTGGACGAAATCAACGCCCAGGGGCTTATTTTTCCACGAAGCTTCCAGAAGACCGAGGGAGATACGAAGTGGGGCCACGAGGGGCCAAGACCATAGGGCGGCGCGGCCTGGGCCCTGGCCGCGCCAGCCTATGGTGTGGGGCCCCTGTGCCCCCTCCCCCCTCCGCCTACTTAAAGCCTTCGTCGCGAATACCCCGTACGAGAGCCACGATACGGAAAACCTTCCAGACGCCGCCAATCCCATCTCGGGGATTCAGGAGATCGCCTCCGGCACCCTGCCGGAGAGGGGAATCATCACCGGAGGGGCTCTACATCATCATGCCCGCCTCTGTTAGCACCAGATTTTGGCCAAATCAGGAGTTGGGCCGTAAGTGAAGATGGGCTTTGAAGATTACACGTGGAGCATCTTTGAAGCGGCCTTGCGCTAAGAGTTTGGGCTAAATTGCCCGTGTATCTGTAATATAGTAGATCGTATCGTGTTTAGAATTAACAGATAGAGTCTGGCCCGTGCACGGTTAGGTGCACACCTCAATTAGAAAGTCCCTTGGACTATAAATATGTATCTAGGGTTATCGAGAAAGGAGGACAATCACGTTCACAACAAACACAAATCAGGCGCATCGCCACCCCTTCCTTCGAGGGTTTCTTCCGGGTAAGCATCATGCTGCCTAGATCGCATCTCGCGATCTAGGCAGTACACGTTTATTCGTCTACTTTGTGTTGCTCGTGCTGAAGCGTTGTTGATGGCGAGCAGCACTTTTATCATTAGGTGTTTAGGGGCTTGCATTGATGCTTTCTCGTGCATATCTGCGTGGCAATGCCGTCCCTCGACACCTAGCTGCCCTTACACCTATCTAGGTGTAAGGGCAGCATCTTGCTTGTTCGTTACTTAGTAGATCCGATCTGTTATAGTTGCTCCTTGCTCCGCAAGGATTAGTTTAATATCTGCATAGTTAGGCCTTATGCTGGGGTCGGACGATCCGGTAGTGCGTTAGGTGTTGTTTACCGTTCCTGCAAGGGATGTTCCGGGAATTAACGTTATGTTGGTTTTTAGGCCTCTTGTAGGGGTAGTTTGCATCATCTTCCGTATCTGCTAGGCCCGACTACGCGTAGGACGTTCCGGTTATGCGGTGAAAACCCTAAACTGTCGTAGATCGTTTTAGCTTTGTTTTGATCAAGCAGGATCCCCATGTCATTGCAAATCCAACGTGAACCATGGGGCGATCGGCTCTTTGAGCCGATCCACAGGGCAACCTGAGAGCCGATAGGGCTCGTATTTAATGTTTACGTGTCTACCATGCAGGAACAATCGAAGCAATCTAACACCTTCCTGATCGGGTCTAGGTCAGGTGGCACGTCCACTAGCGGCCTTGGGAGCCTCCCGGCCTTCGTGTTGCTTAACCATTGCCCGCCGGTGGGTTTTGGCAGGTAACACATTCTGGCACGCCCGGTGGGACATCTTCTGCAACATCCACGTCAACACCGACATCCGAGATGGCAGAGGAACAGATCACATACGAGGATCTCCCTGCGGAACACAAGAAGAAGTACGATGAGCTGAAGGCCATCGTTGATGCCGAACTCATCGGCTCCTTTGAGAAGACCCGTTCGCACGGCATCAGGTTCAAAGGATTCACGCCACAAGGCGTCCTCGAAGGGTTGGATCTGTCTCTCCCTTCGGAGGAACGTACCAGAGCCCTGCGACAGGAAATCAACTACGTGGTGGCTCATTCGCTGCATCGGCATTCTGAGAGCCTGGTAAATACTTTGGAGCGCGTTGCGCTCCATGTGGTGCAAGAGGTCATGAAGCATCAATACTCCCCTTCAGGACCTGCTCTAGGGACTCACCAGGGAGAGGTGCAACTCCACACCAGGCCACCATTGCCGTACTCGATGGCAGCTCCACAACAACAAGGTTCACCGGCATACGTTGTCTACAAGGTTGGAGGTGATCCGGGCGACTATCAGTTCTTATATGAGCCGCCCAAGGAGATCCCACACGGATACGTGTGCACGTTTGTGCCGGACTGCAACAACTGGACGCAGCGATCCAGGCTCCAACAAGAGAGGGATTGCCGGAGCAGGAGCAATTGTTCCGGCAGGAGGACGGCTGCAGCAACGGGGAGTTTGGGGGCAGACGCTGAGAAACAGGCGTGGCTAGCCAAGTATGCCACTGCACCAATTCATGAAAGCTCAGCTGCTACTTCCTCCACCGCAGATCACCGCAGTCCTGAGACCAGTTCGGCATCCTGCCGAAGAAGAAGATAATCGGCTATTCCAAGCCGTACCCCAATGAGTTTGATCTGATCCCACTACCACCTAAGTACCGGCTCCCGGACTTCACCAAATTCAGTGGGTCAGAAGGATCTAGCTCAATCGAGCACGTAAGCCGATACTTGGCCCAGTTGGGCATGGTTTCGCATCGGATCAGCTACGGGTGAGGTTCTTTTCGCAATCCCTCACCGGTCCAGCTTTTGGATGGTACACCTCGTTGCAGCCAAATTCAGTGCGATCATGGAAGCAGCTAGAGGAACAGTTTCACACACAATATCATTCAGAAGCTACTGAAGCTGGCATTGCCGAACTAGCACAGGTTCGGCAAAGGCGAGGAGAGACAGTGTCTGAATACATTCAGCGTTTCAGAACTGTCAAGAACCGATGCTATTCGGTTCATTTATCTGAGAAAGAAGCAGTCGAGCTGGCCGTGGCAGGCCTTGCAGCGTCGTTCAAGGATCTGACGTTCCAAGTGGAGTACAATTCGCTGGCGCACATGGTCCAGAGACTGACCTTATATGAACAGCGCCATCCAGAACTGTACCAAGACAAGTTCAAGCGCGCGATAAGCCTGGTCAATACTGATGAGGATGAAGATTCTGCGGAAGATCAGGAAGTCGCAGTAGCTGAATGGACTCGGACGGCAGTACCTGTGTCCTGCAAATGGGTGAATCCACCAGGGCCTCCAAGAGGGTTTGACTTTGATGTGAGCAAAGCTGAGCAGATTTTCGATCTGCTACTGAAAGAGAAACAGTTGAAGCTACCCGAAGGCCACAAGATCCCTACGGCACAAGAGATGAACAAAAGGCCATACTGCAAATGGCATCATACGTTCACGCACACCACCAACGACTGCAAAGTATTGCGCGCACAAATTCAGATGGCGATAGAATCAGGCCGATTAACTTTCGGACAGTTTGCCATGAAGGTAGACATGCGTCCGTTTCCGGACGTCAACATGGTGGACCTAAGCCACTCCATAAGGGAGCCAGGGTTCTCTTTCGATGTCAATATGGCAGGGCTCGTGAGCCGCCATGGCAAAGATAAAGCAGAGAGCAGCCACTCCCGTGGCAAAGATAAAGAGGAGGCCGTTCCACGCGACCGGCCCCAAGATGATGATAGACGGTACCTAACCGAGGAGGAGGTGAGAAGCATACGGTATCAACGCCCACTCTCCGTGCATCTCCTCAACAAATATGAGCAGCAGACGACCGACGTCGGCGCCACGACGAAGACGATGAAAGATATCGTCGGTCTGATGCGCGGACAGAGGTATCGTCAGACGACAGAAACAACGACGGGTACGAGCATCACGCTAGAGGGAGGTCAAGGGAGCAAGACAACATGGATAAGCACTGGACCTGTCCTTCAAACATTGCTGGGACTCAGGAATGAGCCGATTGCCAACAATCGAGAACAGCCCAATGCAAACAGCAAAGGAGGAGGACAAATGAAGTCTCAGGTTCGAGCGTCTAGGGCCTCTCCCACCTCGGAATAAACAAGCTGAGTCATCTCAAGAAGAAGACTTGAGGAGTCGGATGGAGAAGAAGATAGGTATCACCGACCAAGGTGGTGCCCTGATGGACTCAGCCATTCTCGGGGCGTAGCGCGCGCGAAACCTGGAAGAAGCCGAGGCACAGCACTATACACGTTGAGAAACGCGCGGCCCGATCTGGCCGCGAAAATTCAGCAAACATTGGAGACGAAGGCGCGCCCGCCAAAGAAAGTATGGCGCCCTAAACAGGCGAAAGCCGATGCACGGGCATCGGCTGATGCCGATGCAGAGCATCGGCTGATACAAACATGGTATCCGTGATCCGGACGGAGTAGCAGGTCCAAGACATTGGACGTACGTGGCAAGGCCGATCCCTGCGATCGGCCCTCAAAAAATGGAAAGCAAAGGATCTTATCTCCAGCATGCCACGTAGCTACAGTGGGAAACCAAGAAGTGCTAAACCTTCACGAAGCATTGCAATGGAAAGGGAGGCCGATTCCCGCAATCGGCCAAAATTATCCTCGAGGCGTTTGTCCGTGTTCAACATTGATCCAACATATGCCCGAAGAGCCGATACCA
Organism: Lolium multiflorum; assembly: GCA_030979885.1. Classification (NCBI taxonomy): domain Eukaryota; kingdom Viridiplantae; phylum Streptophyta; class Magnoliopsida; order Poales; family Poaceae; genus Lolium; species Lolium multiflorum. Next base: position 240,222,603 of record CM061749.1, on the reverse strand, counting down.
TCAAATACTTGACAGAATCGGCTCGGGGGGCACATAGATGGATGAGACACGAGGATACAAAGCTTGGAGTGGATGTCAAATGCCCAGCAGAACAGCTCAAGTATGGGGGGCCGATGCATAAATAAATCGGCATATAAAAAATTGAAAATCCAAAAAAATTGGGCACAGCCGATGTGTAGACATCGACTTAAGAATTAAAAGCCGATGCACGGCCATCGACTCAAGGGATACGACTGTTACAAGCAGAAGCCTAATGGAGCAGTCATCGAGTTACGTAGCGAGGCTCTACTGAAGGAGCCCCTCAGTGGAATGGTTGGTGGCTCCGTTAGCAAATCTTCAAGATCAGCAGCGCCTGCGTAAGCATGCAGATCAGGTTAGGATCATGAGAACAGCCGATGACCATCCAATTGGCTGTGACGTTTCTCCTGGGGCTTGACCAAGGTGACAACTCCATCAAACATCCTCAACAGAAGTTGCATCAGTCTGCCCGAGGTAATGAGCCAATCTGAGCAGCAAGACGCAAGAATGGAGCTAGGAAGAGTTCAAGGGCCACTACGTTTGAGGCTTCTTAGTTCAAGGGAGCTGCTGATCCTTCCAGAGCCGTCCTAGTGCATTGTCTCCTTGGGCGTAAGCTTTCCTGCCCTGTTTTGATGAAGAGCTGGAGTGGCTCGGGGGGCAGCTCACCTTGAAGGTTCTCTGCTATTGAAAGCCGATTTGGTCAGAATCGGCTGACGCTGCACTACGGTTGGGAAGCCGGTGATGGCCCATTTGGCTGGTCCACTTCTGTTCTCGCCTTGACTGAGGCTCGGGGGGCAGCTGGCCCTGAAGATTCTCCGCTCTGAAGAGCCGATGGTGTTGAAATCGGCTGTCTCTGCATCGTGACCATGTTGAAAGGTGGCGAGCTCTTGCAGAAGAAGACCACCAGGGATGATGGGAGATTTGAAGAGGGAGCCATCATCATTGATTAGGCTCTAGGCCAGTTTGTTGCTGCAAAGAAACAGAACATCACAAGGGAAGCTGTGAGCAAATGGCACCTGTTTTACAGGAGTATCAGCTTCAACATCAAGGTTGTCAGCAACGGGCTAAGAAGCTTTCCTGGAAGCATTAACCCAGGAGTTTTGCCGTCAGGACAAACATCACGATCGGATGATTTTGAAGTCCAAAGATCTAGGGGTCTCAAGGCTGTGTGCTGGACGTGTTCGATTGGGAGTTTGGATCTGAATTTCAAGGATTGCAAGTTACCATCTGAGGAGGTGATTAGATTGATCGGTCTTGCAATTTATTATAAGAGCTGATGCATTGCCATCGGCTCATTGAACATCGACCAAGGTGACAATCGGCAAAATCAGGATAGGGGAGAATCGGCTAGATCAATATGGAAGAAATCGACAGAATCAAATTGGGGAAATTCCTTCATTGATAATCAGATTTCTTACATAGAAGGAGCTGATTGCTCTCAAAAGGAACTGCTGGGGGATACATTGCCCCATCTACTACTCCTAGCTCTATCCTATCTAGGGGCCGCTGCTGCCCTCATCGTCGCCATCGCCGCTGTCGGCGCTGCTCCCGGCCGGCTCGTCGTCGCTGCTGTAGCGACCACCGGCGGGACCTTCATTGTCCTCGTCTTCTTCGTCAGCGTCGGCATCGTCGCTGTCGAAGTCGCTCATGTTGCCCGGCCAAGGGCAGAGACGCTTGGCCGGCGGCTCGTCAGAGGAGGTGTCGTCCTCCTCCTCTTCCTCCTCCTTCACCTCCTCAGCGGAGGAGAAACCGTCCCAGGAGAAGCCATCGTCGTCGCTTTCCTCCTCCGATTCCCCAATGGCGAGGAAGCGGAGGTCGCTCTCCCCGTCCGTTAAGGACTGGTCATCTTCGGACCAGACGGAGGAGTCGTGGCTCGACTCGTCCCCGTCGGCTATGGCGCGGCGGATGTTGGCCGCGTGGGCCTCCTGCGGATCCCACTCCGGCGTCGGCTCGCGGGAGGGGGAGGATTGGGTGGAAAGACCCGATGAGGGAGAAGAAGAGGAAGAAGACATGATGGCCGAGGAGGGTTTTTGGAAGTGCTGATGCGAAGGGGATGAAGAGGAGAACTGTTCGATGCGGTTAAATAAAAGGAGATGGAAATTTAATTGTCGAGCAGTTTTCAAGGACGTGGTGCCAAAACTGTCAAATCGTGCAGAAGTTGGGAAGGCAAGTCGTCATGATGAGAAAATACTGCGACGGTTCTGCTCTGCCACGACATGACCCCTCGAAGGAAAAACAGATGGTTTTGAAATTATCATTACCAAAACCAGGGGGCATGTGTTATCACCAGATTTTGGCCAAATCAGGAGATGGGCCGTAAGTGAAGATGGGCTTTGAAGATTACACGTGGAGCATCTTTGAAGCGGCCTTGCGCTAAGAGTTTGGGCTTAATTGCCCGTGTATCTGTAATATAGTAGATCGTATCGTGTTTAGAATTAACAGATAGAGTCCGGCCCGTGCACGGTTAGGTGCACGCTCAATTAGAAAGTCCCTTGGACTATAAATATGTATCTAGGGTTATCGAGAAAGGAGGACAATCACGTTCACAACAAACACAAATCAGGCGCATCGCCACCCCTTCCTTCGAGGGTTTCTTCCGGTAAGCATCATGCCTAGATCGCATCTCGCGATCTAGGCAGTACACGTTTATTCGTCTACTTTGTGCTGCTCGTGCTGAAGCGTTGTTGATGGCGAGCAGTGATACGTCCAATTTGCATCACTATTTTGTATCATAATTTGCTGTTATTCATTGATATATTTCATATTGGGACACAATACTTATGTTATTTTATCTATTTTGCATGTTTCATCATCATTGGAGGATCAAGCACCGGAGCCAGGATTCTGCTGGAAAAAGCACCGTCAGAACGCAATATTTCGGAAGATCAACGTGGAAGGAAATTTCACGTAAATTCCTATTTTTCCAGATGACGGAGAAGGGGAAGAAGAGGGGAGCCACTGTGGCCCAGACCACAGCCGGCGCGGCCCATGGCCCGGCCGCGCCACCCTGCAGGTGTGGGGCCCCACAGCCCCTTTCGCCTCCTTTTCTTCGTGTACTCCTTCGTCCCGAAAACCTAAGCCACGAGAGGACCTCACGAAGGTTACAGCCCGCCTCTCGCGGGGCGGAGAACACCAGAGAGAAAGAGCTCTCCTGCTGCAGGAATCCGCCGGGAAATTCCCTCCCGAGGGGAAATCGACGCCATCGCCATCGTCATCGAGCGGGACATCATCTCCATCATCATCATCATCATCATCTCCACCATCTACACCGCCATCACCACCGCTGCACCTCGTCACCGCTGTAACAATTCGGGTTAAATCTTGATTGTATGATAGGGGAAACTCTCCCGGCATTATTCTCTACTTGTTATAGATGCTATTGAGTGAAACCATTGAACCAAGGTTTATGTTCAGATTGTTATTCATCATCATATCATCTCTGATTGTATTCCATATGATGTCTCGTGAGTAGTTCGTTTAGTTCTTGAGGACATGGGTGAAGTCTAAATGCTAGTAGTGAATTATGGTTGAGTAATATTCAATGTTATGATATTTAAGTTGTGGTGTCATTCTTCTAGTGGTGTCGTGTGAACGTCGACTACACGACACTTCACCATTTATGGGCCTAGGGGAGTGCATCTTGTATTCGGTTGCTAATTGCGGGGTTGCCGGAGTGACAGAAACCTGAGCCCCCGTTAGTATATCGATGCAAGAGGGATCGCAGGATCTCAGAGTTTAAGGCTGTGGTTAGATTTATCTTAATTACTTTCTTGTAGTTGCGGATGCTTGCAAGGGGTATAATCACAAATATGTATTAGTCCTAGGAAGGGCGGCATTAGCATAGGTTCACCCACACAACACTTATCAAAACAATGAAGATTATTAAACCACATGAAGCGAAAGTACTAGACTAAAATCCCCGTGTGTCCTCAAGAACGCTTGGTCATTATAAGTAAACAAACCGGCTTGTCCTTTGTGCTAAAAAGGATTTGGCCACTCGCTGCAATTATTTCTCTCGCATTTTACTTACTCGTACTTTATTCATCTGTTACATCAAAACTCCTTGAATACTTGTTTGTGAGCATTTACAGTGAATCCTTCATCGAAACAACACCTTCTGCTCCTCGTTGGGATCGACATTCTTACTTATCGAAGATACTACGATACACCCCCTATACTTGTGGGTCATCAAGCAGCACTACTTATCATTAGGTGTTTAGGGGCTTGCATTGATGCTTTCTCGTGCATATCTGCGTGGCAATGCCGTCCCTCGACACCTAGCTGCCCTTACACCTATCTGGGTGTAAGGGCAGCATCTTGCTTGTTCGTTACTTAGTAGATCCGATCTGTTATAGTTGCTCCTTGCTCCGCAAGATTAGTTTAATATCTGCATAGTTAGGCCTTATGTTGGGGTCGGACGATCCGGTAGTGCGTTAGGTGTTGTTTACCGTTCCTGCAAGGGATGTTCCGGGAATTAACGTTATGTTGGTTTTTAGGCCTCTTGTAGGGGTAGTTTGCATCATCTTCCGTATCTGCTAGGCCCGATCACGCGTAGGACGTTCCGGTTATGCGGTGAAAACCCTAAACTGTCGTAGATCGTTTTAGCTTTGTTTTGATCAAGCAGGATCCCCATGTCATTGCAAATCCAACGTGAACCATGGGGCGATCGGCTCTTTGAGCCGATCCACGGGGCAACCTGAGAGCCGATAGGGCTCGTATTTAATGTTTACGTGTCTACCATGCAGGAACAATCGAAGCAATCTAACACCTTCCTGATCGGGTCTAGGTCAGGTGGCACGCCCTAGCAACCGCCAGGACGTGGCTGGAAGACTTGCGGGACGACGCGAGGTGCCAGGGTCCACTAAGCGGCCTTGGGAGCCTCCCGGCTCTTCGTGTTGCTTAACCATTGCCCGCCGGTGGGTTTTGGCAGGTAACAGCCTCCGGATTGATGCGTGAGTAGTTCATCCTTGGACTATGGGTCCATAGCAGTAGCTAGTTGGTTGTCTTCTCCGCATGTGCTATCATTGTTTAGATCTTGTGAGCTGCCTAACATGATCAAGATCATCTATTTGTAATGCTACATGTTGTGTTTGGTGGGATCCGATGAATCTAGAATACTATGTCAAGTTGATTATCAATCTATCATATATGTGTTGTTTATGTTCTTGCATGCTCTCCGTTGCTAGTAGAGGCTCTGGCCAAGTTGATACTTGTAACTCCAAGAGGGAGTATTTATGCTCGATAGTGGGTTCATGCCTCCATTTAATCTGGGATCGTGACAGAAGGTTCTAAGGTTGTGGATGTGTTGTTGCTACTAGGGATAAAACATCAATGCTTTGTCTAAGGATATTTGTGTTGATTACATTACGCACCATACTTAATGCAATTATATGTTGTTTACAACTTAATACTGGAGGGCGGATGCTAACCCGAAGGTGGATTATTTAGGTATAGATGCATGCCGGATAGCGGTCTATGTACTTTGTCGTAATGCCCTGATTAAATCTCATAGTAATCATCATTGATATGTATTGAATCTTTATTTGTCAATTTCCCATCTGTAATTTGTTCACCCAGCATGCTAGTTATCTTATTGGAGAGACACCACTAGTGAACTGTGGATCCCGGTCCATTCTTTTACATCTGAATACATTCTACTGCAATCATTGTTCTTGTTCTTTGCAAACAAACACCATCTTCCACTCGATACGCTTAATCCTTTGTTTTCAGCAAGCCGGTGAGATTGACAACCTCACTGTTACGTTGGGGCAAAGTATCTTGATTGTGTTGTGCAGGTTCCACGTTGGCGCCGGTTTCACCTGTTGCGCCACTACACTCCTCCACCAACAACCTTCACGTGCTTCTTGGCTCCTACTGGTTCGATAACCTTGGTTTCATACTGAGGGAAACTTGCTTCTATACGCATCATACCTTCCACTTGGGGTTCCCAACGGACGTTTGCTTCACGCGTATCAGGGGTATGAAATGGCTTATGATCAAGGGTCTTAAACCTATTTTTGAGAGTAGTGAATACCCTCTCTATCGTCACTTTAAGGCTTCAGTGTGTGAGATTGAAAAGTTCTTTTGCATTTTTTGGGGAAAAACTTTGCAGCGAACACATTGAGATGGTACCTTGTTTACTTGAAGGGTGGAAGAATTTCAGGGTGACAAGCATATCCTATCCAAGCTCTCAGCAAGAATCATTGTATCATGAGCTGATCCTTCTCATTCAGCTAACACATATGTGAACTTCATATAAAAATCAACAACGACAAACACATTTTGGCTTGTGTAGTGCTTTTGCTCTCTGTATGCATAAGATTCGCTTCTTGGCACTCTAGCAGGGACATGCGTACCATCAAAGCGTCCCAACACAATCTTGACTTGAGCATCAACGAATTGTTAGGCCTCAGTGCAATACAACCGTACAAACGACTACAAGACAAAGTTTTTCACCTTGAAATATGGAACCCGTCGGTAGCTATCTTTGATCTTGGGAGGGAGTGCAAGTAGATGGCGGCTTGATCATCTCTCATCCGAGTTCTCCAATAGCAAACATGATTTGTCTGAAGTAATGTGATATTTTCTCAGTGGACCTCCTCCATGTGTTGTGAATCACTCGGAAATGTCTTATGTCCAAGAACATGAAGGACCATTGCCACTTGCTCTCCGATACAGATGTTGATGGTATCTTTAAACAGTCCCTACCCCTTAATGTGCTCACAAGGTGGTTAAAAGGGGCTCTTTTCATCCTAAGTATGCTGGTAGCATCTACATCGTCATTGTTGTAGATGTAGTTCGAATTTACCATCCTCTCTCTTTCGCGCTCAAACGTGGAAGCATATGTGAGGGAGGACCCAGAGTTGCGACAAATGACTCTTTGGTGGACCAAAAGCATCTAGGCCCGAAGCATGATATGTCTCAAACGTATCTATAATTTCTGATGTTCCATGCTTGTTTTATGACAATACCTACATGTTTTGTTCACACTTTATATCGTTTTGATGCGTTTTCCGAACTAACCTATTGACGAGATGCCTAAGTGCGGTTCCTGTTTTCTGCTGTTTTTGGTTTCGAAATCCTAGTAAGGAAATATTCTCGGAATCGGATGAAATCAACGCCCGCACTATTTTCACCGGAGGCTTCCAACACCCGAGAGGCACCGGAGGGGAGGCCCACACACAGGTGGTGGCGCGGCCCAAGGGGGCGCCCCGTTGTCCGGTGGCCCCTGGCCCCTTCCGAGGCTCCCCGCCCTATAAGCTCCCTGACCTAAAACCCGATACGAATAAGCCACGGCATCAAACCTCCAGAGCCGCCATCCTAAGCCAAGATCCGGGGACAGGAGTCTCTGTTCCGCACGCGGCGGACGGGGTGCCCCAAGGCTCCTCCATCGATACCACCGCCATCTCCATCAACGCTGCTGCTCCCATGAGGAGGGAGTAGTTCTCCATTGAGGCTCGGGGCTATACCGGTAGCTATGTGGTTCATCTCTCTCTATGTACTTCAATACAATAATCTCATGAGCTGCCTTACATGATTGAGATTCATATGATGATGCTTGTAATCTAGATGTCATTATGCTAGTCAAGTGGGTTTTACTTATGTGATCTCCGGAGACTCTTGTCCCACGTGTGTAAAGGTGACAGTGTGTGCACCGTGTGGTCTCTTAGGCTATATTTCATAGAATACTTATTCACTGTTATGAATGGCATAGTGAAGTGCTTATTTATATCCCTTTATGATTGCAATGTGTTTGTATCGCTACTAGTCTATGTGCTACTCATGTGATGTTATTAAAGTAGTCTATTCCTCATGCATGGTGTAATGGTGACAGTGTGTGCATCGTGTGGTTCTTGTCGTAGATTATGATCATAATCTCTTGTAGGTTATGGAGTTGATTATCGCTATGATAGTATTGATGTGATCTATTCCCCTTTCATAGTGTAATGGTGACAATGTGTATGCTATGTTAGTACTCGGTTTATTTTGCAAAGATCTATTATGCTCTAAGGTTACTTAAATATGAATGCTGAATGTTGTGGCGCTTGTTAACTCCGGCTTGAGGGAGCTCTTGTAGCCCTACACAACGAATAGTGTTTGTCAACCAACAAAGAGTGTATGTAGCACAAATAAGAAAAAGTTATTATTTACTATGCGATCAATGTTGAGAGTGTCCACTAGTGAAAGTATGACCTAGGCCTTGTTTCCAATACTTCAAACACCGCTTATTTACTGTTCTGTTGCATGTTTACTTGCTGCCATATTTTATTCAGATTACTATTACCACTCATATATATCCATACTACTGTATTTCACTATCTCTTCGCCGAACTAGTGCACCTATACATCTGACAAGTGTATTAGGTGTGTTGGGGACACAAGAGACTTCTTGTATCGTGATTGCAGGGTTGCTTGAGAGGGATATCTTTGACCTCTTCCTCCCTGAGTTTGATAAACCTTGGGTGATCCACTTAAGGGAAACTTGCTGCTGTTCTACAAACCTCTGCTCTTGGAGGCCCAACACTGTCTACAAGAATAGAAGCACCAGTAGACATCAAGCTATTTTCTGGCGCCGTTGCCGGGGAGGAAAGGTAAAAGGTACTCACACTCCGGATCTCGGCTACTAAGCTATTTTCCGGCGCCAAAGTACTCGAACCTATTTCCTTTAGATCCCGCAATTGCATCTTTTGGTTTCTTGTTTACACTAGTTAGGCATAATGGAAAGTAACAATGAGCTTCTTATTCTATTTCCCGAGTTAAGACATGGATTGTTTGCTGCGAAAATTAAAAAACCTATGGAATCTTATTTGCATGCTGGTAGCAATGATATTAGTATGAACGCTTTGAACACCATTGTTGTTAATGATATGGAAAATTCTAAGCTTGGGGAAGCTGGTTTTGATGAGCATGATATTTTTAGTCCCCCAAGCATTGAGGAGAAAATTTTCTTTGATGATACTTTGCCTCCTATTTATGATGATTATAATGATAGTGGTCTTTTGGTGCCGCCTACTATGGAGAGTAAATTTTATTATGATTATACTATGCCTCCTACACTTGATGAGAATAATAATGATAGCTACTTTGTTGAATTTGCTCCCACTACAACTAATAAAATTGATTATGCTTATGTGGAGAGTAATAATTTTATGCATGTGGCTCATGACAATAATTTTTCATGTGATACTTATATTATTGAGTTTGTTCATGATGCTACTGAAATTTATTATGAGAGAGGGAAACATGGTTATATGCATCTTAATAATATTAAATTTCCCCTCTTTATGTTGAGAATCTTGAAATTGCGCTTGTGTTGCCTTCCTATGCTTGCCACTTTGTTCTTCATGAATTTATTTGTGTACAAGATTCCTTTTCATAGGAAGCATGTTAGGCTTAAATGTATTTTGACTTTGCTTCTTGATGCTCTCTTTTGCTTCAACTCTTGTTTCTTGCGAGTATCATTAAAACTGAGCCCATCTTAATGGCTATAAAGAAAGAACTTCTTGGGAGATAACCCATGTGTTTATTTTACTACAGCAATTTTTGTTTTGTTGAGTCTTGGAAGTTGTTTACCACTGTAGCAACCTCTCCTTATCATGTTTTAGTGCCAAGTAAAGTTTCTATGGTAAAGTTGATGCTAGATTTGGATTGCTGCGCAAAACAAGCATTGTTCCGTCACGAATTTGAGCAGAAGTCTCTGTAAAAATCAAAAAATCTGCAAATTTACGTGTGTGATCCTCAGATATGTACGCAACTTTCATTAGTTTTGAGTTTTTCCGTTTGAGCAAGTTAAGTGCCCCTTCCAGGTTCGTCTTTACGGAATGTTCTGTTTTTGACAGATTCTGCCTTTTATTTCGCATTGCCGCTTTTGTTAAGTTGAATGAGTTTCTTTGTTCCATTAACTTTCGAAGTTTTGTGCAATGTCCAGAAGTGTTAAGAATGATTGTGTCACCTCTGAACATGTGAATTTTTGATTGTGCACTAACCCTCTAATGAGTTGCTCGAAGTTTGGTGTGGAAGTTTTCAAGGGTCAATAGAAGAGGGTGATATAATGTGATCGAGAAGAGTGAAAGGTCTAAGCTTGGGGATGCCCCTGGTTCATCCCCGCATATTTTAAGAAGACTCAAGCATCTAAGCTTGGGGATGCCCAAGGCATCCCTTCTTCATCGACAACTTATCAGGTTTCTTCTAGTGAAACTATATTTTTATTCAGTCACATCTTATGTATTTTACTTGGAGCGTCTGTGTGCTTTTATTTTCGTTTTGTTATTTTCATTCTCTGAATAAATTCATCCTTGTGTGGGAGAGAGACACGCTCTTTTCATGTGAACACATGTGTTCTTAGCTTTTAATGTTCAAGGGCGAAAGTTGATCGCTTCACTTGTTGCTATTTGGTTGGAATAAGAAAATGCTTCATATGGTCTTGAATAATTTGATACTTGGCAATTGTTTTGAGCTCTCATAAATCATGTTTAAGCTCTTGCATCATGTAGTTTAAATCTAGTAGTGGAGAACTACCGTAGAGCTTGTTGAAATTTGGTTTGCATGATTGGTCTCTCTAAGGTCTAGATATTTTCTGGTAAAAGTGTTTGAGCAACAAGGAAGACAGTGTAGAGTCTTATAATGCTTGCAATATGTTCTTATGTAAGTTTTGCTGTATGGTTCATACTTGTGTTTGCTTCAAACAACCTTGCTAGCCAAAGCCTTGTACTGAGAGGAAATGCTTCTCGTGCATCCAAACCTTGAGCCAAAACCCATGCCATTTGTGTCCACCATATCTACCTACTATGTATTTCCGCCATTCCAAGTAAATACTTCATGTGCTACTTTAAACAATTCAAAAGCTATTACCTCTTATTTGTGTCAATATTTTATAGCTCATGAGGAAGTATGTGGTGTTTTATCTTTCGATCTTGTCATTTACTTTTTGACAGACTTTCACAATGGACTAGTGGCTTCATCCGCTTATCCAATAATTTTGCAAAAGAGCTGGCAACGGGGTTCCCAGCCCCAATTAATTAACTTGCATTAATAATTCTCTTCACATGTTTTGCTCTGATTATCAGTAAGCAACTTAAATTTGCAAATAGACACTCCTCCATGGTATGTGAATGTTGGAAGGCACCCGAGATTCGGTTAGCCATGGCTTGTGTAAGCAAAAGGTTGGGGGAGTGTCATCTAATAAATAAAACTAAAGTACATGTGTAAACAAAAGAGAAGAGGGATGATCTACCTTGCTGGTAGAGATAACGTCCTTCATGGGAGCCGCTCTTGAAAGTCTGGTTGATAAGGTAGTTAGAGTACCCATTACCATTCGTTGACAACAACAAACACCTCTCAAAATTTTACTTTTATGCTCTCTATATGATTTCAAAACTTGAAAAGCTCTAGCACATGATTTAATCCTTGCTTCCCTCTGCGAAGGGCCTATCTTTTATTTTATTGTTGAGTCAGTTTACCCATTTCCTTCCATCTTAGAAGCAAACACTTGTGTCAACTGTGCATTGATTCTTACATACTTGCTTATTTGCATTCATCATATTACTCTATGTTGACAATTATCCATGAGATATGCATGTTGAAAGTTGAAAGCAACTGCTGAAACTTATATCTTCCTTTGTGTTGCTTCGATGCCTTTACTTTGAATTTATTGCTTTATGAGTTAACTCGTATGCAAGACTTTTTGATACTTGTCTTGAAAGTACTATTAATGAAAAGTTTTGCTATATGTTATCTATTTGTTAGCAAACTATAGATATTGCTTTGAATCACTCCATTCATGTCATATGCTTTACAATAATGTTGATCAAGATTATGATGGTAGCATGTCACCTCAGAAATTATTTGTGTTATCGTTTACCTACTCGAGGGCGAGTAGGAACTAAGCTTGGGGATGCTGATACGTCTCAAACGTATCTATAATTTCTGATGTTTCATGCTTGTTTTATGACAATAACTACATGTTTTGTTCACACTTTATATCGTTTTGATGCGTTTAACCAACCTATTGACGAGATGCCGGTGCCGCCTGTTTTCTGCTGTTTTTGGTTTCAGAAATCAGTAAGGAAATATTTCTGAATCGCACGAAATCAACGCCCGCACCCTATTTTCACCGAGGCTTCTAACACCCGAGAGGCACTGCAGGGGAGGCCCAGTGGGCTCCACACAAGGTGGCGGCGCGGGTTCGCGGGGCGCGCGTTGTCCGGTGCCCCAGTGCCCCTCCGAGGCTCCCCTTTCGCCTATATAAGCCCCTGCCTAAAACCCGATACGAATAAGCCACGGTACGCGAAACCTTCCAGAAGCCGCCGCCATCGCCAAGCCACCCGCGGATGGGGAAGTGCCCCCGTAAGGCTCCTCCATCGACACCACCGCCATCTCCATCAACGTTGCTGCTCCCATGAGGAGGGAGTAGTTCTCCATCGAGGCTCGGGGCTGTACTAGCTATGTGGTTCATCTCTCTCCTATGTTCAATACAATAATCTCATGAGCTGCCTTACATGATTGAGATTCATATGATGATGCTTGTAATCTAGATGTCATTATGCTAGTCAAGTGGGTTTTACTTATGTGATCTCCGAGACTCCTTGTCCCACGCGGTGTAAAGGTGACAGTGTGTGCACCGTGGGGTCTCTTAGGCTATATTTCACAGAATACTTATTCACCGTTATGAATGGCATAGTGAAGTGCTTATTTATATTCCTTTATGATTGCAATGTGCTTTGTATCGCTACTAGTCTATGTGCTACTCATGTGATGTTATTAAAGTAGTCTATTCCTCCTGCATGGTGTAATGGTGACAGTGTGTGCATCGTGTGGTTTTGTCGTAGATTATGATCATAATCTCTTGTAGGTTATGGAGTTGATTATCGCTATGATAGTATTGATGTGATCTATTCCCCCTTTCATAGTGTAATGGTGACAGTGTGTATGCTATGTTAGTACTCGGTTTATTTTGCAAAGATATATTATGCTCTAAGGTTACTTAAATATGAATGCTTGTTGTGGCGCTTGTTAACTCCGGCTTGAGGGAGCTCTTGTAGCCCTACACAACGAATAGTGTTTGTCATCCAACAAAGAGTGTATGTAGCACAAATGAGAAGAAGTTATTATTTATTATGCGATCAATGTTGAGAGTGTCCACTAGTGAAAGTATGACCTAGGCCTTGTTTCCAATACTTCAAACACCGCTTATTTACTGTTCTGTTGCATGTTTACTTGCTGCCATATTTTATTCAGATTACTATTACCACTCATATATATCCATACTACTTGTATTTCACTATCTCTTCGCAACTAGTGCACCTATACATCTCACAAGTGTATTAGGTGTGTTGGGGACACAAGAGACTTCTTGTATCGTGATTGCAGGGTTGCTTGAGAGGGATATCTTTAACCTCTTCCTCCTGAGTTCGATAAACCTTAGGTGATCCACTTAAGGGAAAACTTGCTGCTGTTCTACAAACCTCTGCTCTTGGAGGCCCAACACTGTCTACAAGAATAGAAGCACCCGTAGACATCAAAGCACAACTATGGGGCAACCACGTGAATGAAAAGCCTCATCTACCCGGCCTGGATATTTTGATTTCACGTAAATAAGAACTTAATCCTGCTAGAAGTTGAAACAAGCAAGCCATAAAACTAATGGTAGAGGGAGGGAGTGGGTTACAGGTGCTTACAACCTTGGTTGGAGACGTTTAATCTTTCAATCTCACCATTAACGTCAGGATAAAGTTCTAGTCGTTGAACGAATGCCTAATGATCGGGTATTGAAGATTATGCCATCTCTGTTGGTCGTGGATGTCAACAAGAAAAGAGCTAGTACCAAGCCCTAACCTAATAATACATTTAAAACACTAGTTTTATCGAAATAAGTAACTCATAATTTGGAATTCTCACCCCTCTAGACATCGGTGAGACCGGCGTAGGAAAGAGAAATTGAGGTATGGAGGAGGAGGCGGCTGAGTTTCTGTATTGTAGGGGAGCAACCGACGGTTCCGCACCACTGTGCCTCCCGACTAGGGTTCCTCCCCTGCGCAACCGCCGCCGCCAGGCCCTCCCCGCCTCCATCCATCCTCTCCTCTTCCCAAACGTCCCGGCCCTCGCTGTCGCTCCCCGCTGGCGGCAGGAGGGCGACCAAAGCCTAGCCCCTCCGAGTCCCCCTCCTCCGTCTCCCCCGCCGCCGCCGCCGCAGCCGCGGAAAAGCCTCAGGCAGCGCCGCGCGGAGCTGCTCGTCCCCGTGCGCTTGGATGGGTGGCGCGGGGCATTCTTGAAAGAGCAAGATCTATATCCCATGTTTTGTGTGTTTGATGACAACACTTGAATAATTCTAACCGTGCACAAAGATTATCTTTGATGGATTTGCATATGTACGGTGCCCTCGCTGAACATACTATGATCGGAAGACTGAAGCGTAGATCTTAGGTTTTCTGGTTTTGTGTGTGTGTCGCGAGGTGACATGGTAGGAGAGGAAAAGAGGAAAAAGCAGTTTCAGCCAAGCCGGTACTACCGGTACCAGGAGCGGTAGTACCGCTACCCGGTACTGCTCGCAGCATCGTCCGAGATTGCACTGAAAATGTCCCACGTAACGTGTTACCACTCACGAGAGGTAGTACCGCCCACGGTACCGCCCAGGTACCGTAAACGAGTTACGGCTGTACCGCTCTGGTACCGCCTTGGTACCGCTTGGCATCCAGTAAGCTCTGGAGGCCATTACGGAGTCGAGCACGCAAGCTGTAGTACCGCTATGCTTCCACGAGGACAAGCATGGGGATTTCTAATCCAAGCGGTAGTACCGTCTGGGGCGGTAGTACCGCTTAGGCGTAAAACCGCACATAACGGTTGGATTTGAGGGACCTATAAAAAGGCCCCTTCTTCCCCAGCTCGTTTTTAGCTCTTCTCTCTCTCTCTCCTCCATTGTTGCTGAGCTCAAACTTAGAGGATCTCCCTCCCTACCCAATCAAACTTGCTGATACTTGGAGGAGTGGTGGAGGAGACCCCGATCTATCGTTCTACCGAGAGAAATTTCACCAATTCGTGGTAGTCCTTAGTGGATCTTGGTGGTAGAGTTCCTATAGTGGAATCTTGGAAGAAGTGCATCCATGGAGGCTAGCTTGGTGTTGTACTAGCCCCATGGGTTGTTGGGAGCCTCCTTGTGGTGTGGAGCTCGCCCCAACCTTGTGAAGGAATCACCGCCTCGACCGGTGCCTTAGTGGAGAAGGGGGAGCACCTTTGTGGAGCTCTCTCGAGGAAGAAGGTGAGGCCTTCCTTCGTGGTGTGGCCGTCTAGCCTCTTGTGTGAGGCTAGCACCTCCTCAACGCGACGTACTTTTGTGGGAGGAACTGCGACAACAAACCTCGTCTCGTCTCCGCGCCCTCCGGTTGTCCCGTCCCACTCTTACTACCTTGTGTTGTTTTACTGCTGCACTTGTTCTAGGATCATTGTAGGATCACCAACACCACTAAAGCAATCACCTTTACCTTCCGTTGCACTAAAATTGAAAAAGGCTAAAACTTGACGTAGCAACCATTCACCCCCCCTCTTGTTCGCTACGATCCATTCAATTGGTATCAGAGCAAGGTTTTCTTGCTCGGGCTTTACCGCCTAAGAAATGGCCGAACAAGAGAATGGAGAGAATGGGTTCCTTCCCGGTGAGCAATCACCTCCACCATCAATTGTCGATAGCACTCCGGCTACTTTGGATGACCTCAAGAAATTGGAGTCATCCATTGTATCTCAAATGAAGGCTATGATGATGGAGTTGATTGCTCCCAAATCAACCCCCATTATAAATCCTAATGCTAGTGTCGATGTTCCTCCACTACAAGTCAACACTCTTCCTCTTGGTGATTTTGTCGCGCAATCGACAAAACCACCTCGAGAAGGGGAACTTGAGGACATTGGCACTTCATCAAAAGGGAAGGATGAATCACCGGTTGAGGGACAATTAGGAGGTTATCATGCGGTGCCCCCACCAAGTGATTACTCCCTAAATGTTCCAATACCTATGCCTCGTATCTTGACTCATGGCTCACCACCGCTACTTGATTCCAATACCTTTGAAAATTGGCAATTCTTGATGAAATCTCATGTGCGCAGCGCGTCTACCGAGCTTTGGCGCATCATTGAGGAAGGTTATTCACCAAGAGACCCAAAGAACTTGACAAGAAGAGAGGTCGTGGATGATCAACTCAACGCCACCGCCATCAACATGATTCACATGGCCGTCACACCCAAGGACCGCGCTCATATCCGCTCGCTCAAGACCGCCAAGGAAGCATGGAATAAACTCGACAAGCTCTTCCTCGGAAATGAGAGCATCCAAAGCTCTATGAAGTGAACAACATGGCGGACAACTTCGTCATGAATGAAGGAGAATCACCCGAAGAGATGTACCGGCGCCTTATCGCTCTCGCCGTACAAATGCAAGATCTTGGAGCAACATTTGTGGATGACCCTTGGATCAAGCGAAAGTTCTATAATGCTCTTCTTCCTTATGAGGAAGTGAAGTTGACGGCCATCCGCCAAAATGCCTCCTTCCGTGCTATGACATCCGATGAAGTCCTTAGTGAAGTCATCGCTTTGGACATCTCCAAGAAGAATGCGGAAGATCTTGTTGCTCGTGCCCACAACGTCCGTAAGCCCAATCTTGCGTTGAAGATGAAGGTGCATGAGGCTAGTGAGAGTGATGAGGATCCCATTGAGTGGAGTCCGGATGACCTCAAGGCAAATTATCATGAACACATGGCCCTTGCCGCCAAGAGCTTTTGGAGTGGGAACAAGACACGGGGCTCAAAGCTAAGAAGATACTCTCCCACAAGTCCAAGAGAAGAGCAAAGAGGGAAAGCTTGCTATAATTGTGGTGACACAAGTCACTTTGTTGCCGATTGTATCTTTGAGAGAAGAGAAGACAATGGTGGAAAGCTTGTACGAAAGGACAAGTTCAAATCTCTCTCAAAAGGTTACTCCAAGTTCTCTTCCAACTCCGGAGACTCCAAGGCCTCCTACACCAAGAAGACTAGAGCTTTCATTGTTCGTGAGGAATATTTCTCTGATGAAGGTGAAGAGCACAAAGACAAGGAGGAAAGGGAAGTGGCCGCCATCGCCATCTCCACTCCCTCCACCTCCCTCTTCGACCCTCCAAACGAGAACCTCATCGTCAACAACTTCCATTGTCTTGTGGCAAAGGTATCTTCGGAGACTCATGATAAGGAACTTGGACTCAAGATCGTGTTGAAGCGGAATTGGAAATTATCTCTCTCACTCAAGCTTATGAGGAAGAATGGTGCATGCGCATGTCTCTTGAAACTAGTGCTATTGTTCTTGAAGATTCCAACAATTACTTCATCTCCCGACTCCATCGAGGATCAAGATTATGCTCTTGGTTGGTTGAGAAGACATAATGCAAGACTCTTGGATATCATTTCTCGCCAAGAGGAAGCCTTGGATGAGTACTTTCGTTTGAGAAGGCGGCTTTTATTGTGATCATGAAGAGGAGATTGCCACTCTAAAGAGACACAAGGCCACGCTTGTTGAAGAGATTGATAGGCAAATGAGTCCTTGATGGAGTGGCTTTCGCTTGAGTAAAGGAAAAGATTCTTTGTTGTGCCCACGAGACGAAATTGGTAACTCTAAAGAGAAGAAATGACAAGCTTATGGTGATCAAGATCAAGGGAAGTGAGGAAGCCTTGGTGGAATATAAACTACAAGGACTATGTTTGTCGCAGAACCATGAAGATGATATTGCCACCTTGGAAAGACAAAAGCGCTCACTCTACAATGAATTCTCTTCAGAGGAAGCTTTGTTGGAACATTTCCGGGTGAACAAGGAGAAAGAGGCTCAAGAATTCACAACACTCATCCTCATCCCACTCCATGTTCAAGGTGTCAACCGCTTGAAGTCCAAAATCGAAAAGACTTCAAGTTCAAGCAAAGTACTTGGAAAGAGCTGAACAGGAGATAAGATCAATGAGGACTCTTGCAATGAAGAAGGAGTGGCTATAAAGCCAAAGGAGAACAGAAGAAGGAGGATCAAGATAAAAAGGAGAATCTGTAGGATAACGTTGCATAGAAAACAAAAATTTTCCTACCGCGAACACGTAATCCAAGCCAAGATGCAATCTAGAAGACGGTAGCAACGAGGGATATCGAGTCTCACCCTTGAAGAGATTCCAAAGCCTACAAGATGAGGCTCTTGCTGCTGCTAGACGTTTCGCCTGCCGCTTTGCAAAAGGCCAGAGAAGATCTGGATCACGATCGTCTTGCGCCACGAATCCAAGACCTCCGTACCCGGTCACGCGTTCGAAGAGTTGATGAAGACTACGTCCACCTCCCTGCCCACGGCAGCGGAAGTAGTAGCTCTGAATCCGACACATCGACGGCGTGGTGTCGGTGGTGGTGATGAACTCCGGCGGAGCTTGCGGGATGTGGTGGAGGAGAGAGACCGCTAGGGTTTGGGGAGAGAGGGGTTGGGCGCCGGCCCTCTAAGGGGTGCGGCCAAGGCTGAGGCTTGAAGTAGTCAACCCTCTCCTATGCCCCTCATTATATAGGTGGAAGCCCCAAGAGTTGTAGTCCAAGTCTTCGAATAAGACCCCAACACTAAAACTTCCCATAGGTGGGAAACCTACTCAAGGAGGGAGTCCCACTCAAGGTGGGACTCCCACCTTTCCTTGAGGTGGGGTGGCCGGCCACCTCTAGGTGGAGCCCACCTGGGACTCCTCCTTTAGGGTTTGGCTGGCCAAGCTTGTGGAGTCCTTCCGGGACTCCACCTTCCATAGTGCGTTTCTTCCGGACTTTTCTAGAACCTTCTAGAACCTGCCATAAATGCACTGGATCATTTCCAAACTTGGAATATGACTTCCTATATATGAATCTTATTCTCCGGACCATCACTCCTCGTGATGTCCGGGATCTCATCCGGGACTTCGAACAAATATTCGAACTCCATTCCATATTCAAGTTCTACCATTTCAACATCCAACTTTAAGTGTGTCACCCTACGTTCGTGAACTATGTGGACATGGTTGAGTACTCACTCCGACCAATAACCAATAGCGGGATCTCGGGAGATCCATAATGGCTCCCACATATTCAACGATGACTTTAGTGATCGAATGAACCATTCACATACGATACCACTTCCCTTTGTCACGCGATATTTTACTTGTCCGAGGTTTGATCATCGGTATCTCTATACCTTGTTCAACCTCGTCTCCGACAAGTACTCTTTACTCGTACCGTGGTATGTGATCTCTTATGAACCATTCATATGCTTGCAAGCTAATCAGATGACATCCCACCGAGAGGGCCCAGAGTATATCTATCCGTCATCATGGACAAACCCACTCATGGATCCATGCCTCTAACTCATATTCGTGATACTTAATCCCACCTTATAACCACCTGTTTACTAGCATGGTGTAATCAAAGTACCTTTCCGGTATAAGTGATTTACATGATCTCATGGTCATAAGGACTAGGTAACTATGTATCAAAAGCTTATAGCAAATAACTTAATGATGAGATCTTATGCTACGCTTAATTGGGTGTGTCCATTACATCATTCATATAATGATATAACCTTGTTATTAATAATATCCAATGTTCATGATTATGAAACTAATCATCTATTAATCAACAAGCTAGTTAAGAGGCATACTAGGGACTTCTTTGTTGTCTACATATCACACATGTACCAATGTTTCGGTTAATACAATTATAGCATGGTATATAAACATTTATCATAAACACAAAGATATATTATAATAACCATTTTATTATTGCCTCTTGGGCATATCTCCAACAATTTCTCACTTGCACTAGAGTCAATAATCTAGTTTACATTTTGTAAAGATATAACACCTTGGTCTTCCGGTGCTTTATCATGTTTTGCTCACGGGAGAGGTTTTAGTCAACATCTGACATGCTCAGAAACGTATGTATTTTGTAATTCATTTGCGTCTCAACGCATCACTCATTTCCAAATGAGTTGGCATTAAATATGTTTGGTCTTCTGGTGGAACCTTAATTCCACGGTTTGAAATATGTCACTAATATTGTCACACACAATATAGTTTCAAAGTTCTGACTATTTCTGAATTACACCAAGTTCTCAAAGAACCTCTTGACTTT